>JAIUSX010000072.1:2500000-3750000 GCA_026573805.1 Hesperophylax magnus
CCCGTAAACTAAAAACTGTTTTTAAAAGCGAACTTATGATCGAAGAAATTGACTCTACGGGTAATAGCTGTTTGTTACTAAAACTGAAAAAATTAGCCTGAGGAGTTAAGTAAATGATTTTATAAATGCATATAAAATGTGAAAATCTAGAAAGAATGTAAATGTAGAGATATCTCTAGTTGTCAATGCAACCCACTGGAACGAGTAGATTCCATTAAATATTTGGGTGTAATAATTGACAATAAACTCCGCTGGGAAGATCACGTAATCAATGTTACAAACCGTATACGTAAATTGGCGTATATCTTCAGATCATTACGAAATATTCTAAATAAAAACACACTAAAGACGGTATACTTTTCCCTATGTCAATCAATTATATCTTACGGTATAGTAGTCTGGGGTGGATGCTCTAAAACTATATTAGATACATTAATTAAAGCTCAAAAATTGATTATGCGGACAATCTACAAAGTACACTACATTCACCCCACGAAGGACTTATTTAAGGACTTCAAAGTACTCAATATAAAATCCCTATACATCAAACACTTATCCTCCTACTACAAATTCAAACATACGAAAAAAAAAAATTTTCAATCAACCTATAACACAAGATATTCCAACCAATCCAACTATACTATTTCAACAACAAGAACCTCAATGGCGCAGTCACAATTTAATTTTCTTGCTCCTAAAATCTTCAACAATTTACCAATAGAAATAAAGTCAATTGCCAAATACGACAGTTTCAGGAAGGCGCTTGGGGATTTCTTGATGATTGAGTGGGATAGTGTCGGTAACCTGCTTTTCGTACTCAGATAGAGGTGTATATATTGTTTACATGTATGAGGAATAAGATACATGTATGTGAGTATATCTATGTTGTGTATATGTATGTATATGTATATGCATATATACATATATGTATATATATATACTTGCGTGTGCATGTGTATGTATGTATGTACATATGTGTACTACTTTATATATTTGTGTTTATTTTATAGAAAACTTTGTGAGTTATTGAAAACATTTTTTTCCAATTTTCAATTTTTTTTTTTTTTATAATTCTACCTAAATATGTTTACACTAGACTTAAATTCAAACTTATCATTCCTCCATTGGGCACCATGAAACAGGCAGCTGCCTAGTATGGTGCTCAAATGTATCTTCTCTAAATAAATGTATTAATCATGTAACATGTACCTACTTATAAATAAATAAAATAGTTAATATTGAGAAAGGGACGTTTAGATGGTTTAGCATTGTAGAACAGATGAACAAAAAAAGGAGTGTAATGAGAATATATAATACGGAAGTTATTGGTAGAGGAAGTAGGGGGAAGACCGAGGAAGACATGGCACGATCAAGTGAATCAAGTACTCGAGTTGAGCCATGTCAAGAGTTAGAATATCAGAAGGGTACGTGTGAAACAATACATGAGTGTGAATTAAGCAAGGAGTGTGTGCCGAGACAGATTTGTGTGGCAGTCTATCCTCTCTGCATACTGTCCGGCGAAACGGCCTGATGGTTAGTTAGTTAGTTTATACACAGACTTCATAACCGAGAAAACAAATACTTGCAGATAATATTAATATTTTTATCATAACCCAAAAGTATTGTCTCCAAGTAAACAATGTAATTATTCTATGTAACAATCTGTTTATGCTTATCTATTGCATAGTTACATCAATAATTGCACATCATTATACAAGTTATATAAATTAGACTATTTGCCATCAAATTAAATTTCCTGTAAATAAATACACATTATGTACATACATAAAAATGTGAACCTACCTTTCTAAAAATAAATTGCAAAAAGTTCCAAGTAAATATTATGACTAATGTATTTTTTTTAAATATTCTTCAAAAGGTCAAAGCAGAAGATGAGGATTTTGGCAAATATGGCCTAATATTGTATTCAATCCCATCAAATTACATTCGGGAAACATTCGCTTTGAACAGTCAAACTGGAGAAATAACAACCCTGGTGAAGTTGGATCGTGAAAAGAAAAGTGAATATGATATTCCAATAATGGCCACAGATGGAGGGGGGAAGTCTACATTCACAACGGTCAAAGTAAAGGTTGAGGATGAGAATGACAACCCACCTATTTTCATTTACAATGAATACAAAAAAGCAATTCACTTGAATCAAAGCCTTTCGAAAACTGTTTTACAGGTAAATTATTTATTAAACACTATAATTTCACTTGTATAAATGTAACATTCGAACAGGTGTATGAAATACTAAAATTCTAAAATATAAATTCTTATATCTTTTGTATATATTATGAATTCATTCAGTCATTCTTACAATAGTTTGTTGTGTAATGGTCAGCACAGTTGCTTTTCAAGCAATTGATCAGGGTTTGATTCTCGGCTGCGGCAATTTAAAAATAAAAATTTATTTTTTTAAATAAGTGTATTTTTATATTATATCCTGTTATTTCCACATAAAAAATATTTTTCATTGGATTAAATTACACAAATATTGTTATTTTTCTCATCCTTAAACAATTGCACTTGTCACAACACAAAATACAAGGTTCCAACCACTAATCCTTTCAAGGGATCTCTGGCCTCTCAGTCCTCTGTTTTCCAACTTTGTTTTTCCTCCACAATCCATCTGTCAAAACAACTGCTTTACATTTTTTTAAAAACATTAAACTTTAAAATGGAATACCTGCGTACAATTCAGTGATTGCACTACATAAATGGGAAAAAACGATAATGGCATTTGAATGACAATAAAACCTTATTATGATGGTATTTTTAGGTAAAAGCAGTTGACCTGGATGATGGAAATAATGGAGAAATTGCTTATTCATTTTACGAAGCTGAAAATTCTGGCATTAGTGAGTTGTTTGAAATCAACACTGATACTGGGGCCATTTCTTTGATCAGTACAATTTCAACTTGGGGTTAGTACAAATTACAATCTTTTTAACCTGAAATATTATGTATAAATATATTTCATTAGCATATAAAATACATACAATCAATTCATGTAACTTACATCACTTGTAAATTTTCAGAGTCACAAGTCTATCAATTTTGGGTTCGGGCCACTGATAGAGGTGTTCCATTTCAACAGGCTGATGTGCCTGTGGAGATTTTTATTGTATCTCCCAATGATGAAATCCCGGTGTTTGATGTAATTCATGATAAATATTTTGTGGTGGAGAACTCCATTCAAGGTAAAAACAGAAATAGCAAATTTTCATAAAATGGCATAATCTTTGTTTTTATAAACGCCTAATAAAAACAGGAAAATATATTAGTGATTTGTTTTTACAGGAACAGTTATAACGCACCTGAAGATGACAACAAATATTCCTGTAGCATTTCGAGTACTTGCATCGAACTATGATTCTTCATTATTTCACATTGATTCCACGGGTCAACTCATTATTTCTGGTACGCTGGACCGGGAAAAAAGAGATTCCTACGCGATCGGAGTCCTGGCCGAAACAAGAAATACCCCAGCAATAGTTTCATTCACTGAAATAATATTAAATGTCATAGACGAAAATGACAATGCACCATTTTTTCACTCTTCCCCGCTGTATTTATTACTTGCGGAGAATGTAGAATTAGGAACGACGATAATAAGAAGTATGTAAATTCAAAATAATTAATAAATTCATCATAATATTATAAGTGTTTTAACTTTCAATTAAAGAGAGTATAAGTGTTTAAACTTTCAACTAACAAGATTATAAGTGTTTCAACTTTCAACTAACAAGATTGAATTTTTCAACAGTACAAGCAGAAGACCAAGACTTTGGATCAAATGGTGAAATCAGATATGCACTTGGTGCGGAAACGGGAGTTGTTGGAAATGTATTTGCAATAGATCCCTTTACCGGATGGATTTCTACACTTACAGAACTTGACCGGGAAACGCAACCTATGTACAAGTTCCAGGTTATAGCTATGGATAATGGCCACCAGAAACATGTTACTAGAATGACAGTTATTGTCCGATTAAAAGATTATAATGACTGTCCGCCCATCTTCACCAAACAAATATATCTTGCATCAGTAAAGGAAGATGCTAAACCAGGTAAAAACAAATTTGTTAAGTCATGTTGCATTTTGAATCCATCCTACCATTCTGCAACACTTTTATTTGAATTTTTATGAACTGTATATTATGTTTATTTTTAGGAACTATAGTCATGACGCTGGAAATCACTGATGATGATCTTGATATAACTCCCATTGAATTTTATATTATTTCTGGAGATCCACAATGCCAATTCCATATCAGAGCCAGTGGTGAAGTTTACGTTACTAAAAGCCTTGACAGAGAGTCTGTAGCACATTATGCTCTTAAAATAATAGCTACGGATGGCACACACACTACTACAACAACGGTATCCATTGAAGTTTTAGATGTCAATGATAACCCACCATACTGCATACGACACCGTTATTATGAAAAAGTATCTGAGAATGCTGCTGTCGGTACAAGTATTCTAACAGTCTTGGCAAGTGATGCGGATGAGGAACACAATTCCAAACTCAGATATTTTCTATCTGGTTTTAAGTCTGAACATTTTGCTATCGATAAAAATACTGGGGAAATAAAAACAGCTATTTTACTTGATAGAGAAAATATATGGAAGTATAATCTTGTAGCTCATGTTCAGGATAAGGAAAAAACTTCCTGGGAATGCACTTGTGAAATAAACATCCACCTGTCAGACGTTAATGATAATGCTCCTCAATTCTCCATTAGCCAATACAGCGTCACCCTTCCCGAAGATGTCGAAGTTGGTACTCTTGTCATGAAGGTACACGCTGTAGATAAAGACCAAGGCATCAACCGAATTGTAAGATACACGCTGATTGACAATTTACAAGGCCAGTTTGCAATAACTCCCAACAGTGGAATTATAACAGTATTAGCGCCATTAGACAGAGAAACAAAGAGCGTTTTTAATTTAGAGGTTCGTGCTGCAGATCGGGGCTCTCCCTCCTTATGGAGTCAAGCCATGATTCACCTGACAGTGTCTGATGTGAATGATAACCCTCCAGAATTCGGTACAAAAACTTACTTTACTGTTGTGCCAGAAATAAATCCAATCGGCACTGAAATAATAAGAGTATTGGCTACTTCAAAAGATTCCGGAATAAATGCAGATATATTTTATTCAATTATTAGTGGAAACGAACATAAAAAGTTTGTTATTGATGCTAAAACGGGTATCATCGCCATATCTGATATATTGGACTATGAGAAAACGAAGGAATATCTTCTAACAATTCAGGCTATGGATAGAGGCACTCCACCGTTAAGCAATGTTGCAACTGTCAATGTTACTGTAATCGATAGCAATGATAATGCTCCTATCTTCAGACAAAATGCTTACACGGTTCAAGTTAGAGAAGACACAGAAGTGTCATCTAATATTTTACAGGTGATAGCCAATGACCTGGACAGCGGGTCCAACGGAAATGTATTTTACTCAATAGAAAAGGGAGATTCGGCAAGAAAGTTTTCTGTTAACCCTATCACTGGCCAAGTTTCTATAATCTCACCACTAGACAGGGAAGCTCATACAATGTATGTGCTGGAAGTCCTTGCCCGAGACAAAGGAATTCCAGTTTTGTCCAGTTCAGTCACCGTGGCCATTGAAGTCACCGATGCCAATGATAACCCACCCCTATTTTCACAATCCAACTACACAGCTATCATACAAGAAGGCAAACCCATTGGCTTCCTAGTTATAGAATTCATGATCAATGACAAAGATATCCATCCAAATGCAGAGCCCTACATTTTTGACATACGGTCTGGTAATGAAGATTCTGCATTTAATTTAGAACAAGATGGACTGTTAAAAACTGCAATTAAATTTAATCACAAAAGAAAAGGCAGATACATTTTACAGATCAGGGTGTTTGACAATGGCTCTCCTCCTCTCTATTCCGATACTTGGGTGGATGTGCGAATCATAGAAGAATCCCAACATCCACCAGTTGTGACTCCACTAGAAATCAATATGAATTCAGTTATGGATGAATATGCCGGCGGAGAAATTGGAAAAGTTATTGCCTTCGATCAAGATACATACGACAAACTCACATACAATTTAATCCCAGTAACTGAATTTGGTAATAGTACACCGGATCTTTTTAGAATAAATGAAAATGATGGGAAATTATTTGCTTTGCCACAATTAGACATCGGAGAATATTTGTTGAATGTCAGTGTTTCTGATGGAAAATTTACCACCTTTTCAACAGTTAAATTATTTATGGAACTTATAAGTGATGAAATGCTGAGAAACTCTGTTGTTATAAGATTTCGAGAAGTGACTCCTAAATTATTTTTAATGAACCATCGGAAAGGTTTCATACGGGCAGTGAGAAATGCAATAAACTGCCATCTGAAAGACATTGTCATTATTAGTATCCAACCGTCTTCAGATGATGTGAATTTAGTTCATAGACCTAAACGTTTTGCCTCTTTTTGGAATTCAAAGTATGATATTAACTCGTCAAACAGAACAAAACGTGGTATATCTCATGATTTGGATGTTTTATTTTCTGTTAAAAAATTAACTGCACAAGGCAATATTGGATACTATAAATCGGAAACAATTAGGAAATTCCTCAATGTAAATTTGGAAGAACTAGAGGAATCAAGTAAACTCGTCGTTGAAGAAATGATTCGAGTTAAGTGTAATGCACACTATTGCGCTTACGGAGAATGCCAGGAAAAGCTGATTCTTGACAGAAATAATATCATTCACATACACACAAATGCAATCAGTTTAGTTAGCCCGTTTCATGAACATAAAACAGAGTGCAAATGTCAAGACGGATATGGAGGAGAGAGATGTGAAACTATAGTAAATGAATGCGCTCGTAAGCCATGTCCGGAAAATGAGAAATGCTTTCCTGATAAAAGTATTCAAGGCTACAACTGTCGATGTGTGGATAGAATGGAAGAAGGTAGATGCCTTCTAGAAATGTCCAAATGTTACAACGGCAACTGCTTAAAGCCTGCTAATCCAGTTTCCTTCGGCGGAAAAAGTTACGCACAGTACAGAATTGGAAAAGAAACATTGAATGGAAAGAGATTCTTCGAAGATTTGTTCATTCTATCCCTTAAGTTGAAAACAGTGAGCCTCTCCGGAAACCTTCTCTACGCTGCTGGAAAAATAGACTACAATATTCTAGAGGTAAATCTTACAGCTTATTATCAAGGACAACAAAAGGTCAACTTCTTTTGCTTTATAATTCAAATATAACCTTCATACTCGCACATAATACTTTATTTGTCTTTGCAGCTTGTGAATGGCATAATCCAATACCGTTTAGAGTTAGGTTCAGGAGAGGGTATCATCAGGGTAAGTTCTGTCAAAGTGTCAGATGGTCGATGGCATGAGGTGAGACTGGAGAGGGATGGTAGCAGTGCCCGCCTGACCGTGGACGGAAAACATGTGGCCCATGGATCGGCCCCTGGAATGAATGGGATACTCAATCTATTCACTGATGATTTATTCTTTGGTGCAGAAGTTAGAGAGCATCCAGCTATTCTAGGTTTGTATTTTCTTATAATTTATTAAAAATTACCTATTTTTTTTTTTTCAAATGATTCACAAAAGTACTTTTCCAATTATATTTTATTGTTGATAATCAAGCGCCAGGAAAGATATCAAATCGGAAAATATAGGAATGTATTGTTTATTTCAGAAGACTTTTGATTCATAAAATGTTCTAATTTGTCAAGTGAATTAAAAATATGAACCATAATTTTTAAAAATGTGTTAGGAAGGGTTGTTTCAGAGAATTTGAACAATTCTTCAAATTTCAAAGTTAATTTTCAAGTTCTCTTATTATTTCACTTCTGTCAAGCAACTAGCCTATAATGATATAATAACAGAACTTGAATAGGACTTTCAAAGAACCCGAAAATGAATGTTGAAATTTGATGAAATGTTCAAATTTTGTGAAAGAACCCATCCTAAATCAAGTAAATTTTTATCTAATTAATAATGCCAACCATTTTACAGGTTTGGAAGATATTCAGCGTGGGTTTTCGGGTTGCCTTGGAGACATCAGAGTGTCTAACGAGATGATCCCTCTGCATAATGGTGGGTCAGGAGGGTCTCTCATACTCAAGAGGCTTGCGAATGTGGAATTCAGCTGTCCAACTAATCTAGATCATCCTGGAGCCTGCGGAAGCTTGCCTTGTTTGAATGGTAACTATGCCAGCAACGAGAGATTGCCTGAGGTGAAATCAGTATGTACAAGTGCATAATAATGTCTAAATCTATTTTTTTCATTGTGCCCAAATAAACTGCACTTTTCTATTTCACTGTGGACAATCTCTCAATAACCAACGTATATTTTAATAACTTTAAACACAAATATTTTTGTATTTTGTAATAAGCCAAGGACTGACAGCTACACAAAAAATATGTAATAAGCCAAGGACTGACAGCTACACAGAAAATATGTAATAAGCCAAGGACTGACAGCTACACAGAAAATATGTAATAAGCCAAGGACTGACAGCTACACAGAAAATATGTAATTAGCCAAGGACTGACAGCTACACAGAAAATATGTAATAAGCCAAGGACTGACAGCTACACAGAAAATATGTAATAAGCCAAGGACTGACAGCTACACAGAAAATATGGTGTAGTTTTTGCTGTAAGAGTTTATTTCCATTGAATTTATTATTAGAAAGGAGCAATGAAGAAATTTGGCGACTTACCAGAAGAAATAAAATTAGAAGAAAACATAAATATATTTTGATGGCCTTTGTGGTCGAGGGGTAAGGCTCTCGACTAGCAAGCCAGAGATCGCAGGTTCAAATAATATGTAGTATATTTGCGGCACGTTCCAGAGTGGAAGATACTCTCAATATCGCCCTGGTGTAAGACCACCATTCAGAATTGAAAGATTGCTTGAAATGGCTTTGCCCGTGTTTGGTGACTAGATACCTTCCTCCTGCCCATTACTTTCATCCTTACAACATACCTACACCAATTGGGGATTCCATAGTCTCACTGGCTCTAAACGTTTGGGAGCAGTTGGGACTCTTGTGCGGTATTCACACCTAAAAAATATTTCATCTCGTTTGCGGTTTTACATACAAAAAAAATTGGTTAAATAAAAAATTTTAACTTATTACGAAAATATATGATCGACTTATTCTAAAAAATGTTTTTTTAATAATACATGTGTATAAGAATTGTATTAGGCCATAGACAACTTTGCACCTATTTAAATTACCACAAATACATAAATAAGGAAATTCACTCTAATCTAACCTTGGGAGGAGGGTTTGGGTACCGCCGCCCCGGGAACCATTTATTGTCATGAATAGGTCATGGCCATGTATAGGTCACCCCAAGTGGTTTGCTACGTTTGTTGATTTTTGAACCCTTTGACCCATCGCCTTGTGTCGCAGTGGGAGGGATATATTTGTATGTCCGTCACTCCTGGACACAGATACCTAGATTCCTACCCAACCCTCATACCTTTTACCTTCCCAGAACTTCCACTCCTTCCTTTCCTTAAAAAATACTCTCCACATAGCATCCTAAAAGATGACATAGGCCCTAAGGAAAATTATTTTCCTCAGCGCCTCATGTGTTGGGTTAATGTAAAAAAAAAAAACCTCTAAGGTAAATGAAATAACTTTTTTATAGTATTCAATACCTGTGAGTTATTTGTGTTTTCTCCCACTTCTCCCAAAAAATATAACTAAAACTTAACTTAAAAATAAAACTTTCTTTATTATAATAATTCATCTCTATCCAACCACCAGGTGGAACGTGCAAAAATCTGATAAAGGAAATTGAAGAAGAAAAACCGGAATATGAATGCCAATGTCATGAACGCTTTACCGGTGTCCATTGTGAATTGGATACGGATCCTTGTGCTTCTCAGCCATGTCTCTTCGGAGGAATCTGTTCACCATTATCAGAAGGTATGTTAATCAAAATTTTACACTGTGTCAAAACACCCTAACTTATATTTTCTATGATATACTACTTGGTATACTACTGATATAAAATGAATCTGCTCAGTAATTTGTACTTGTTAAGCAATATCGATGGTGAATACTAGAACTACAATAAACCAAAACAAATTCTTGAATTGTGATATCAGTTTCCAAAGGTAGATTGATAGTTCAAGTTTTCTTCACTAGATTGGCACTAGTAAAAATGTCCATAACCCACAAAAGATTTAGTTGGGTGGGCATCTAACTTTTTCAATATTTTCAAGTAGATATTTACTTTGAAAATTGTTTCAGGTCGGTTTGAGTGCTCTTGCAATAAGAATTTGTTTGGACGTCGTTGTGAGATGGGTCGCTGGTGCTCTGGCGGGGGCTCTTGCCTCCACGGGGGAATGTGCGAAGAGGGGGATGCGGGGCCTACCTGTCGCTGTCACGGATATCATGGTCCTCTATGTGAGGTAAGATGACACTAAAAGTTATAAAAACTAGCACAATTATTACATTGATGGAAAAATTTCCCAGGAAAAATTATATCAAGGCAGAATCTACTTAAAACATAAACAATTACACGGCATTTTACCACAGATTTTTATTTTTTTTTTATTTTAGTTTATTTAGGAAACATACAGTTTTACAAAAAAAAATAATTGAATATAAAATATAGAACATGATTTAAACCAGTAAGTTCCATTTATAATATTTATAAAAGCTAGAAATTAATTAAAAGTAATAAAGTACATAGTGTGTGTGAAAAATGATTAAAAAGAGAATACTAAACAATACAGAAGTAATATTTTAAATAGTAAGGTTAATTTGATTTTAAACGATTTAAGGGTACAGTGGAAAATGTCAATATCGCTTAAGGCATTATAAGATGTGCAGATTCGCCCGAGCAAGGTGTTTTGTGCGTATTTCGATTTGAAATGTTGTACCTACATATATATATATATATTTTTTTATTTTTTTTTTATTATACACGGTGTCCGGAAACTCGTAGTACAAGCGGGAAACTGGAGAATCTACACCACATGGGGAACCCAAATAAACATAATAAAAAATATTTTTCGGCTATTTTAGGGTTAAAGTTTTTTCTGGTGTTTAGGGTTGAACAACAGATGTTTTAACCCTGCAGAGCAGAAATATTTTATGATTACACCGGATTAAATGAAGGGTGATTTCAAAATAATGCTTCAAATCCGAGTTTCTTCATTTGTTTTACTTTCAAATAGTTTTAATTAGTTGGGTACTTTGATCTTCAGTAATAATTTATAAGAATTTGATTAAAAAAAAAAAAAAAAAAAAAAATGAACTACTAACTCGATTTACTCGATAACGAAAGCTCAAATCAAAAAAAAATATACTACAAAATCGACTCCAAATGTGATGTAGATTCACCAGTTTCCCGCTTGTACTACGAGTTTCCGGACACCCTGTATAAGTACATTTTTGTTTATTTGTTACAATATATGATCAATATTTCAAGACCCCTCTTCCATAGAAGCATTAGCTTGTGGCTGGAAGAAGAGTTTAAAAAAATAAAATAAGGTATTTGATCTGGTATTGCGTTCAGGACAATGAAATGCACAGATGTGGGTATAGAGGGTGGACCGTCATACGCATTTGTCCTTGCTTCATCCACCTTCTTAGATACTCTTCTCTTATACCGACCCTTGACGTGTTGAGAACATTAAATTAGTTAATGATTGTATTTGGTACACTACTTAAACATGTCACTTGAACCTCCTGTTGATAATCAATATTTATACGATCTGAATAAAAATAACTCAACTTTAAGCAATCCAAAGAACATTTTGTCTTCATATTTTAAATCTGGAGTTAGTAATACATTTTATTGCCCTCGAATTTAAAAAAAAAAATGTATCTAACAATATGTATTTACAGTTTGACGTAGATGAATGCAAAGGGGATCCTTGCTTGAATGGAGCCACATGCATCAACGAGCCAGGAAGTTTCAGATGCGTCTGTCCACCTGATAAGACTGGTAAGAATTTCATCAGAAAAATTGTTGCGTCCGTAGACAATAAAATAAATGAGCAATTGATTTTTTCTGAATTTTATTTAATGTTAAATTTGGTTTTTAGGTATGCACTGTGGGAATCCGCTTCATTCTGATGCTGTAACGTCCGGAGTCTACGATCTCATCAGCAAAGATAGAATCCTCTGGCTATTGGGAGCCATTGGAGGCACTCTGATTTTGGTAATGATGTGTGGAGTCATCATCAGATGCCAGAAGAGGCAGTGTCAAATGCAGCCTGACGCCAAACCTCATGTGCTCAATTCTAATTTAAAGCAACAACAAGAAATGCAGATTATAAAGGTATAATATTTTCCATAATTTATTTAATAATAATGGCAGTCAGTATTGTTAGCAATAATAAAACGCTAAGTAAATGGTTATGATGAAATATAATATTGTCTTCGCAGTCTATGACAATAATAACATCCAATATTCAGTAAGGTTATATCGCACATTGTGCAGTTCAAAAAACCAGCCGTTGGTACGGGACCGCCTGTTCACGGGTGTCCAGCAGGACCAGTCAATCCCTTATTTATAAGAGCGAACCAAACGACTATAGCGCCAATATTTAAATATGCAGCTAACAGTACATACTTAACAAGCAAGGTTAAGCGAGATTTGCATTTTTTATTGACAACACACCAGAGCACAGAATAAAGCTATGAGTGTAATGTCTTTTCCCAATTGCGATTCTCTTCCTACATACAAGGTGCGGTTATAGAATTTGTGAAGGGTGGAAGTGGAAGATACTTTAAGGACGGCTTGTTTCACATATTTTGAACAATTCATCAAATTTCAATGGTGATTTTCAAGTTCTGTAAAGGTTCTATTCAAGTTCTGTTATTATTTCAGTTTTGTGAAACAACCGGCCAATAATAAATATATAGAACCTTCACATAACTTAAAAATCAACTTCGAAATTTGATGAATTGTTCAAATTCTCTGAAACAACTCGTCTTATGTACCGCTCTGGTGAAAGACCACCGTTTTGTATTGAAAAGTGTTGCTTGAAGTGGCTTTGAAATGTTTTGTTCACTCCTTCCTCTCCTCTAAAAGACCCTCTACACACCATCCCCAAAGATGAAGAAGAATGTGTGAAGTTAATGTTTAAAAAAATTCAGATTTGGTGACCAGATCTGAACAGCCAGGAACCTTCCCCCTTCCTCTCCCCCATCTCCTTCCCCTCCCCACTACCTTCAATACGTACCCCGGTTATGGATGCCAGTTCTTGCTCCATACGGCATTTGGGACTCTTGTGTGGTACTTGGATAAAAGGGAAATTATTGGAATGATTTAACATTTTTATGTTGTCTTTCACAGCCGAGAGGATCAAAACTATCTAATTTAGAAGTTCAGTGCGGCGTTATGGGAAGCGTGGTTGGAGAAAGACCAGTCTCTTATACTCCTGTCAGTACTTCGCACGATCCACAAGTCATACTCAACAACATGGACATACTTCGCAACTATGGATCAGCCGGTAAAAACTTACTATGTATTTTTTTTAACCTTTATACTAAAACCCCATACGATAGATGGTGGGGCGGCCATCTTGAACTCTCCCTTATTGAATATTATTAACAAGCAATCAAAATTTAAAAAAAATCATTTTTATGTCACACTTTATAAGAGAGTCGTCGACTCGCAAAACCCTCTCTGGAATTTTTCAGAAATCTATAGATGTCATGGAAAAACTGTTCTGAACAGTTTGAATATAAAAATAATACAACTTTTATGCTAAATGTCAACATAATTATACATTATTCTCTTGGTATTATTTAGTGAAAAATATTAATCCCCTCCCCCCTCCCACTCTTCACTAATCCCTAGTCAGGCCACAACCCCACTTCAAATAATATATTATGTTCACCAATTGTTTTGTAATGTTAGGTTAGTATATATTTTGCCCTGAAGAAGGAACGGTTGTTCCGAAACCGGTCGGCGTTTATTAAAAAATAAATGTATAGTGGTTCACACAAAGTTACCTTGTTGAATTTATATTAATAATTTATTTATTTTCAATTTTCTTTAAGCACTTTAGTGAATTCATCAGAACCAGCAAGGATTTTTGCTCTTTCACTATGTAATTGAAATTTTCACTTGACTTTTATTTATGTGCAAATTTTTGAAATTTATAATAAAGCTCTCCCTTTTTCTCATTAACCATACATGATCATTTTACTGCCTCTGTGGTTGAGTGGTTACGATCCTTGGCTACGAATCCGGAGGTCGCGGGCTCATATCCCGGCATGCGCAAGTAAATTTTAGTTGCGTTATTTCACAATTATTTACTAATTAAAAATAATATGTACAAAGTATATTTTCGACTTGTTCCAGAGTGGAAGACACTTTCTTTCAGTATTTCCCTGTTGAAAGACCACCATTAAAAATCGAAACATTGCTAGAAATGGTCTTCAGTCTCACAACATACCCCAATTTGTGATGCCATCGTCTCACATAATTTTTTTTTAAATATAGCAGAAAGATGGGTTAATGTAAAATTTGGCAGTCGAAAATATATTGAAATTATTAAATTGTGACACTGATCAAACTGTTGAGCATTGAATAATCATTATTTCAGGTGATGACTTAGAGAACATCCCGCCCGACTACCGCAGGAACCTGAACAGGGATCCCGGCACGGCCAACAGTTCCTCCTGTGGGGAGATGGACACTCTACACAAGCCCAGCTGGTCGGACCAGATGCACATTCAGACTTTTCAAGATAATAGGATTAATAATGGTGGGAACTCCTCTGTTTATGTTTATGCCATTCAATTCGAAGAGTCTTTTGCTATAGGCCACATTCTTGTGCGATAGGCCTCTTGCGTGATGATATTTTGTTTAGGTTCAAGAAAGATTTCAATACTGCATATATTTTTATTAATTTTTATTAACCATGTTCGTTACCATTTCCTTCAGCCTCACAACATTTTCATATTGAGCATTCCAAACCCGTTGGCCCAGACAGTTGTAATGTTTTTAACTTGTAATACTGATATACTTTTTTCAGATTTAACACGCAGACTGAATAAAGATGACAATATTATAAGTCCACCAAAAGGTACATTAATTATTTGACCTACTATGCTAAAATTAAATACTTTTTATCTAGGTAATATCAAGGTGATTGCATTTTAAATTTGTATTTTTAGGATATCACTGGGATTGTTCTGATTGGTGCACTAACGTTGGAGTGGGGGCTCCATTATCCAACATCGTAGAGGTCCCTGGAAGTGAGGTACCAGATTCCTCCAGTTATCACAGCAATGACAGTACGGAATATTCACAGAACATGCCTGTTCCCAGTACTAAATGTGATGTTCTGCCATCACCTCCAAATGTCATACCATTTGATGAACCTAAATCTTGCAGCTCTTATCCTGCTGATGAGAAAGAGATGACCGATGATGGTTACGAACTAAATAGGGGTAAGATTTTGTTTTATCCCAATAGCCTGAAAACATAGAATCATTTTTTTTTAAATAACTATACAATCCTTAGATAAATTAACAAGATTATAATATACTTTAATGAGGAATAATTTTAAGTTATGTTAAAATACATATTAAAAAAAGTTAAGGTTAAAATACGTAATAAAATACATTGTTTTATGTTAAATTCTTATTGTTTTGTTAATATTATATAGCTTTGAATTGTGTACTTATTAAAAATTGATTAATTTTTATATATTTCTTTAACTATAATAAATAATACAAATAATAGAATCAACAAACCATGTACGACGAAACACAATATATTTTTGAACTACCTGATAATTAATTAGTTGTACAATGATAACCTGATTGAAACATTTATATCCAGGACCAGTGATCAGTGAACATGGTATACATGTAACAGATTCCAACCACCATAATAGATTTCAAATTGTTCCATTTAGGTCTTCATTCGTGTCCCATTCTTCAGTATTAAAATAAAATCCTAATATAATGTTTATAACTGTTTTCAGGTGGAAATTATTTGCTTCACCCAAACACCTACTTGCCCTGCTTTACATACAGTTCCACAGATGGAGAAGTGGAAGTAGAGCAGAACGATATAGACGAGGAAGCCGGAGTAGAGTCTTACGGATTCCCTTCTACTCGCAGGCGCCAAAATTATAAGGACAGTGAAATCGGCTCCGTCATCACTATGCTAGGTTTTTATCTGACATTTTATTCAAATGAAAAACACCAAAAAAGTACACTCTCCACTGCGTGTAGATTCTTCAAATGAAAACAAATAATGTTGACCAATTTGCATAGCCTCTGGATTGGCAGACTCAGTTCATTCAATTCAATGTCACTGTCAGTGGCAGTTTGTTAAGAATGTGAATATTCCCGTCTGCGGTATTTATTTTTCCTCAGGAGATATGTTCAATTTGTATGGATATTTCAAGCGACTATTTATTGCTTATAATAATTTGTTATCCTTTGTGCTATGCATAAAAAACCTTGTCGTATAAACATTAGTTTATCATTAAAAAAATAGCATTTTGTTAGGTTGAAAAGTGGGGAGGAACAAACATATATTTTTATGTATTATGTTATATAGTAAGCATTTAACATGAAAATCACGCGAACACTTTTTAACCTGAAAAAATATAAAAATGAAAAACATAATATGTAAGTCTTGTACTAATAATACAAAATATTAAAAATAAAATGAAAGCGTCGTCCTTCCGGGAGGTCGCTACATCATCTGCATCCATCGGTCAAACACTTTTTGACCTGCTCTAGAGAATGACCCCAATATATCTGCCATCAGACTGAGATTACACCATCCACCCAGTTCTGCTGGATTAAAAAGTTAAATAATATAAAATTTTAAAATAGCCATTGGTCACAGTCTCTTTCACTTTCAAGTTGAAGGTTTAATACATTTCAAAGTATATACTACTAAAGTGTGGACACATCATTTTATATTTAATTTTTTTTTTTCAGTATGTTTCCAAGTTGAGATAATGTCTTAATATAGTACTGATATATTTTTTACTTTTTCGTTATGAATCTTAACTATATGTAGGTACCTAGTTTGACAAATTTCATAAAATGTTAATTGAAACCCGTTTTTATTGCGGATTTTATTGCTGAAATTTTATTGCAGATTATCTAGGATAACCTTATACATATTCATTATTCATAGCCCCCCCGAGAAATAATCAGTTGAGATTCTGCTATCGCACTTTAAAAGTTATGTGTTTTTCTTTTATTTCAGATGAACACAACTCCCTTCTCGGCAAGGGCTCTACGAGTGATGTTTCAGTGAATGTTTGCGAAATTGAGGACTCTGATAATGACTACGAGAAAACCAATGTAAAGAAAGTAAAATGGAAAGACAACTCACCGCAGCATTCACAAGTGTGACGAAGGATGTCTGCCTCTTTCATTGCAGAGGCTTCTGAAAATTTCACACGCGAGTGTATTAGGAAATATTATATCAGATACGGCTGAACATTGCCTAGAAAAGGTAGATATTATGGCAGAATGGACAGAGTGGAATTATAAAACAAATTATTCTACAAAGCATTCCAATGATACCAAAGCATCTACGACCTACTGATCTATCCAGTTAATAAATATTATATTATGTAAAATAAGAAAAATAATATCTTTCATTAATAATATTAATCTGTGAAGAGAATCGATGAAATTGAAAACGGCAGTGGAAATTCATCTTAAATGCCTTTCAATTTCCGATGGTGAAAATAATTTTACATACTGATAATAATCTCTTCTGAGCATAAAATAGAGAAGTGAAGAAACTTACTAGAGTGGATGATAATAGTTAAACAGATACGCTTTCCATTGTGTAAATAATCTACATAAGACTATTGATAAACGATACTTTTAATAATTTAATTCGGGCAACTCTCAATGTCCGATAAAATGGTGCTCAAAATCATAGTGTCATATCAAACATCATAATCGTATTAAAAAAAACATTTTCATATTGTGATATTATTTTTAAATATTGTTTTAAGTGACTTATAAAGAAATACCCGCGGCGGATGGAAGTATTTCCTTTTACACTCATGAAGAATTATTTCTTTCCCCCCTATATTTAACAAACCTTCTGACTGCACTGCAACTATGTAAATTGTTATCTACATAATATAGTATTTTGTAAAAAATGTATGATAATAAAAATAATATTTCTGACACAAGTGTTTTCGTCTTCTTGAGAAAAATATATTTAGAGTTAACTCTGGGGGCCTAGGCTGTATTTTTCAGGATAACAAACATATATTTATATATCACAACCTCATACATAAGCTCACATTTCACCACAACCTCAAATAACACATCTGCCCTGATGATGGACACTGCAATGCTGTCCGAAACGTTGGCTAAAGAAGGAGTTAGCGCAACACGGCATAACACCCCAAAAACAAATAACAAAAAAAACAGTAAGTTCGTGGTTTAACCTTTCCTTGCCGGTGCTGTCAATTAAGTGGGCATTGTCCCTCTTCACTCATTTATCTCTGTAAATACACCAAACATATAGTTCATATTTTAGATATTCGTCCGCAATACATTTATGTAATGGATGAAATAATTTCAATATATAAATATTTACCTAGTGTATAGCACCGAAGCACAAGGAATTTTTTAACAAAGTAAAGGAAGTGTTAATACTGGTTTGTGAAGTGGCTTGAAAGATACAAACTAGTCCTCCTGTTATTCTATATTCAATGGCCCATATTTGAAGAATAATAGAACTTTAATAGAACTTTCACAGAACTTTTACATTTGATTTTGAAGTTCTGTGAAACAACTGGCCCTAATATTCTACATTAGGTCAGTTTATTTTATGTTAATTTTTTCCTCCCTCATTTGCTCGGTAAATAATGTTCAGTAACAATCAACAACTTTGTCTCTTCATTCCTTTTCACAGAAATCACTAATGAAATGTCCCTTTTTATTCTATCTTCCTTCAATTATACGCTTTCTTCTTCCTCCTTCAGCATTATCTTTGTTGGAAGACGTTGCTTTTCTGTGTCAAAAACGGTAGGTACCTACTGCAATACAATAATTTAAAAAAAAACTTTTTTCTACACAATCAAAGCATTTCAAAACACCTGTCTTCCAATATTAAAGAGTTAATTGTATTTATATATCAGTAAAATTAGTATGTTGAAAAGAGGAAATGCAATACAGAAAAACGATATTTTCACCCATTTCAGAACAATTTATTTATTTTTATAGTTGAATCTTTAATATGATCTTTGTGATACATTTAGTTATCTTTAGTCGTTTTATGTGATTTGATTCTGCTGAGCCTAATGGCTGTGCCCCATTCTATTACTCCGTATTTAAAATGAGAGTTGCATGAAGCATAATATACAATTTTTATTTTTGGATTAACTTAACGAGTGAAACCTAGACAAAAGACAATATTAACGACTCTCAAATGAAAGATGTGATACAGAAAATACAGAAAAAGATTTAGTCCCCTCAAGGAATTGAACCCAGTCGGCCTTTTCCTTGCGGGGAAGTGCTCTAACCACTGAGCTAATTCAACCATGTCAACTATCATTTTTAACTGTATCATAATTCGACTGAGAGCTATCAACATTATCTTAATTTGCTTTCTTGCAATCATGAATAAAGATTGCAGCCATAAAATATGCGAGTGTGCAATTTTAATCATAACTTAATTTAAGAGAAAATAATAAAATATGAGCAATGAACTAAAATAATACATACATTCCATATTTCAAAAGTTATACAAATACACAACATGAATAACATACATAGAATAAAGAAGAAAACAAGAAATGCCTTGAGAGCATGTTTCGTGATCCTAATATTTGCCCAACCGAGGCTTAAATTTCCAATATAAAAGTGTGTATACAAAATTCAAATGGAATGGAGACCTACAATGTCAGGTCAGGAGAGTGTAAGTGAGACAGAATGCTGGGCAATAGCTCAACAACTACATGTCTCCTGAGATGGCAGTATCCTGCTAGTAATCCTACCAGTTCCATCAGTGAGTTTCGGTCCATATTGAATAGTTGCCTGGTTCGTCTAGGGCAGGGGTTCCCAACCTTTTATATTGGAGCACATTAGAGCACATTCTAAAATATCGGTAGGGTGGCGGGCACCACCTGTTTTTAATTGACAAACTTCTCATTTTCAGATAATTTATTTTCTTTTATTCATAAGTTTTTAATAAATAATAAAAGAAAATGTTTCAAAATAATAAAATTACTATTCAAATGCACATACACAGAGAAATATATTTACAAAACGTAAACAAAAACACAATTACAGAGAAAACATTTTATAAAAAAATATAATATCAATATGCCAATGTGATCTTTGGCATTGCATATCATTGGCTAGTGCCTCATAATTAGGAGAGTATGACGATAATCCTGTTAGCAAACAAGCATAAAGATGCTCATCGGTGAGTCGAGATCTATATCTTGATTTTATTAAGTTCATGTTTGAAAACAATGATTCGCATAAATATGTCAAACCGAAAAATGATTGAATTTTATATACCGCTTTTTCCAAAAATGGGAACTTTTCTCTGTCCACTGTATTCCAAAAGTCCACTGATATTTAGGATTTTGGCAAAATGTCGTTCTTAAGGTCCAAAATTCTAGTTCTTCTGTCTTACCTTGAACAAAATCTGCAAAAATACATGCGGCCATTACATTTATTTGGCAAGTAAAAGGATTGATATATTAGTATTTTAGTGTGGCAATCTGCCACTCCTACGGCCAGCTCAGATCCCGCAAGTGGTGCTTTTACCCATTTACTTGCTAGTCCGCCAGCCCACTCATTGCCCTCAATTCCTTTATGTCCTGGTACCAGATCAGGGTTATTTAGGGAATTTATGGTAGCAAGTTTTTCAAGAATAGTCCTTCATTCCATCACCAGCATGGAGTTGCATTCAGCGGCGTAGCTACCTAGGGGCTACGCGGGGCAGTGCCCCGGGGCCCTCAAGCTCAGGGGCCCTCGAATCTTTGCCAGAAATCTCGATCAAACTGAACTTTTGGAAATTTCTCCCATTTTCAAAATAAATATTACAGGTTACAACTTGCAACCCCACTTTAATCATGACAACTCAGTTGAGAGAAATTCAAAAGTTATGCCCAGGGAATTCCCCTAAATTCTTTCTGTAGGTTGGCAGTGATAGTGATATGTGCGTCATTCCCCAACGACACTTGTAGCGCATTAAAATATGGATAAAAAGAAGAATCCCAGTGGTGCATTTAAACGCAAACAACGCCAAGAAAGAGAAGATAGTAAACAAAAATTTCCCAAAATTGACAAGTTTTTTAGTCAGCCTTCTGCAAGTACATCTGGCCAAAATATTTCTATTGATAGTGACTCAAATAATGTGGTAACTGCAGTCTTGGTTGAGAAGCCTACTGAAGAAGATTCGACAGTTATTGCAGTTGGAGATACCTCCGCCGCCGATCATGTGAACGTGGATGATGTTTGCATAATACACATAAGAGCAGAGGGTTCGGAGGAACCACAGACCTCTACATTTTGCGAAAATGTGTACGACAAACCTTCTTATGACTTGGGAACTTCACGAACAAAATATTGAGTGATAACGAAAAACGTCATATTCTTGATATGGGGCCTTTACAGCCTTCAGGACCTTTTCCAACAGACATCAACCAGAACAATAGGTGTTTTTCAAAATCGTACTACTTTTCGTGTTCTAGATTTTGGGCCAGTTAATCGTTTTTGGTTGTGTTATTCCAAAATACTAGACGCTGCCTATTGTCAACCCTGCTGGTTATTTGATTCACAAAGGAATAATGTTTGGTGTACGGGAATTCGAGATTGGAAGCATTTATCAGAAAGAATTAAACAACACAGTCGTTCGAGTGGCCATTCGGAAGCATGTGCTATGAATTTTGGAAAAAAAACGATACTAATACCATCGACAAGGAACTTGAAAATGAAATTCGCAAAGAAGCATCATTTGTTCTTCAAAGGTTATGCGATATCATACTTACCCTAGCAAAGAGTTCTTTGGCTTTGAGAGGACATCAAGAAGACTTAAGTCAGGAAGGATACCACGGAAAATTTCTGTCCTTTGTAGAGCTTGTCGCCCGATATGATCACATTTTGCGTCAAGTTTTGGATATGCCCAAAGGTAATAATAATTATTTCTAAGTTTATTATCGTTTTATTTTGTTTATAATTATTAACTGTTTAACTTGACTTGACTTTTTTGAAATTGTGTTTTTTTTATGTTTTTAGGATCTACAAGATATCTGAGGGCAACAATTCAAAACGAAATGATTGAGAGCTTGGGGACCAAACTCGAAACCCATCTACTAGAACAAATTAGAGCGTCACCGTTTTTTGACATCATAATGGATACGACTAAATAGAGGGTCAATACGATATCTGCAATAAAACTTCGTTATTTTGATATTATCAAAGCATTATCAGAAATAGTTCTAAAGAGTCCTAATAAATATGAGCGTAGTGAAGCAGAGAGTATTAAAACAAAAATGCTAAATTTCGAGTTCGTGTTGCTTTGCGAATTCATGCACAGTGTATTGAACGACATCAATTATGCATCCAAAACTTTACAAAAATGCGACATCAATTTGGGCGAGGCGAGTAAACTTTAAGCAGAGACCAAAGCAAAGTTGCAAATTTATAGAAATGATTTCGAATTATTCAAGTGCAAAGCCAGTGAAACTGCAAGAAAATATGGTAATGATACCCATTTTCAAGAAAAAAGACAAAGAAAAGTTAAAAAAACATTTTGATGAATTAGCTGCTGATCACCGATTTCCAAACCGAGAAAAAATATTTAAAATTGAGATTTTCAATAATGTACTAGACACAGTAATATCTCAATTAGATACACGTTTTATTGGTATGAGTGCAGTCTGTCATATATTCGATTTTCTAACACCAACATTTTTATTACATGTTGATGAAGCAACTTTATTACAAAAGTGTGACGAATTCCAAAGAAAATATTCAGATATAATAGGCCCTAGTTTTTCATTTCAATTTATTAATATTTACCATCTAGTTTTACCTCAACTAACTCAAGCATGGACTGTTCACCAATTATGTAATCAAATAATGAGCAAATATGGAGTGCTAGAATGCGAACTAACGGAAATATTTACAGCAATGTTATTATTCTTTACAATTCCTGTCACTTCTGCAGCAGCTGAAAGGTCATTTAGCTAATTAAAATAATAAAAAATTATTTAAGAAATAAAATGGGCCAAACTCGACTCCGACATTTATCGCTAATAGCAATTTAAAACAAAACTGCATCAAGCCTGGATTTAAACGAAGTCATTGATACTTTTGCGAAAACTAAAGCTAGGAAAAAATTGTAAATACAATTGTTATTTAGTCAGTTGGTAGGCCCGACCTATAAAATAAACCCCTGAATCTTCTCTATTTGGTTTTATTAGCCAAACCTACACCAAGTATTAATTGTAATTTATGTTGTTACTGTTTAATATTTTTATTGCCTGCCCTGCAGTCTGCAGTGCACAAAAAAGAGCTTAAGTAGCTTAGCATTTTTAAAGTGTTTGTATATTACATATTTTTATTTGATAAAACTTAATCAGTTTACATAGAAGTGGGGCCCCATTTTTTTAATTTGCCCCAGGGCCCCTGGTTACCTAGCTACGCCACTGGTTGCATTGGTTAATTTACAGTGCCATTAGGGCTCCTGGCTATCAGAAAATATGTTCTTATTCCTACTATAGAGATTGTCCTGTGCGCAAGCTAAGATGGCTTCCATCTCTGCTAGAAACATAGTGCAATGTGTTCCTAGAGGAATACTAAGTTCCCTCTTAGATCCCTGCAGACAGACCCGGACCTTGTTCTCTCCTCCATCTGTGAACCAGATTAGTTCCTGTTTGGAGGTTGGACCCGGAACCGTGTCCCATTCCTCCCCTGTGGGGTACATTACTCTAAACAGCTGACCGAAGAAGTATTTGGCTTGTTTTCTGTCCCGCCTCATTCCAGCTGTCAAGACTAATTGCCTCCAGTCTTGTTCCAATCTCCATATGACTGTTTTTGGGCAACTCACCTCTCCATTGACCTATCCATTGCGTACACTGTAGGCTGACGCCTTCGCTGCCCTCCCTATTTCTAAGTTTAGTGGGGCATGTTAAGCAGTACCCCCATGGCTAGTATTGGAGCGGATCGGTCCGCTTCTTACGGTCCGCCTAACAAATTACCGATAGGCGGACCGTAAGAAACATATTATAAGGTTAATTGAGTTGCATTTCAAATAATATTCGATTTTCGTTTAATACTTTTATAGATTGGGTATGCTGAGTTACTACGTAGAAATATTTGTTAAAATATTTTTATTATTTTCGAACATACAACAATTTAAAACAAATTAATGAAATTTGCGCGGGACCTTTATTTTCACCCGGAGACAGTATAGGGCCAGCACAAACATTCCCAACAGAAATGTGTAACAAAAAAAACATTATAGAATTTTTAAATGTAATTTTTTGTTAAAAATGTAAAGCCTTCCCGTTATCTTTTTTTTTCTGTGACTTGTTCTTTTTCGTGTTTCATTTAGATTTATTAATATTATCTTCTTCTTCAATGAAATATGTTTTTTACCTTTACCTCCGTTACCTCCCACTCAAACACCTAAATTATATTTTTTGTGTATATATCTGTCAACATTTTGTGTCATAGGTTAGTTTTTATATTCTCCTGACGAAGGAAGGGTGCTTCCGAAACCGGTAGAGTACAATTAAAATTAAAGTGGTCTAAAACAAATTTATATCTTTTATTGTAAAATATGTTTTTATTTATATGGAGAATATAAATGAAATATATCCTGACCGTAACGATCGTACGGGTGAGTTTACTCGGTAAATTTGATTTTCCGAATAGTTATATTTTTCTGTGCATTTATCGGATTATTATTTTAAAAATAACAAAATTCTGGAAAAAAACCTTTTTTTTCTTCAGGTCTGAAAGGGATAACTAATTATTATATATATATATTTTTATTTTTTTTTTTTATTTACCTATGTATGTTAAGTTATAATTTTATTTCCACTTTACATGAGTGATTATACTCTAGTAAAGGTAAATATGATTTGTGTATAATCTGAAGCACTCCGTTATTATGTCACTGTGTATATGTTTATACTTACTTTGTAAATATTGATTAATAAATATATATTTTTTTTTAATTAAAAAAATAAAAATATATCATTGCCCCCCTCGCTATCTTTTAAAAGAACTCGAGTTCTAGGAGTGGGTCCAGGTTCAGAGTTCTTGGGTACGAACTGTAAGACGCACCCCCGACCTCGGTGACAGACGTGTCACCACTCACCGAGAACTCGTGCGAGTGACGCGAATGCTGGGGAACGCGGGAAACCACACTGCTGAGCGCTGGGTCCAGGTCCGAGTTCTCTGGGAGTGGTTGATTTGAAAAAGGAGTAGGAGTGGTATTAGCTTCCCTCAAAGGACTCGGGTTCAAGAACTCATTCCGGATGAACCTACACACCGCTACTGTGCACTGAACGAGAATTTGCTGGTAGAGTGCTAAAATCTGTCGGTTGTCGGAGAAGGGTCGAGTTGTGTGTGGATTCGAAAATGTTGCAGCGTGTGTGGATTCTCGTTTGCGACCCACATAGGCGTTGCAACCTTTGTTGCATTGCTGTATTCACAATGAAATGTATGTATTTGACAATAATTTGAACTTCAAATGTAAACACAAACTTCCGTATGTGCGAATTATTTCTACATAGATTAAGTTATTGTTAACAACAATTTTATACATTTTTTATTATTTACTATCATTTATTTGGAGGATATTGGCAAATTATCTTATAATGTCACTTATTTATATTTTATACTATCTATATTTTGTTATCTCATGTGCTATGTTACCTATATTTTTTTCATTGTAATTTTTAACATAATATGTAAATAAAAATAAAATATTATAAATAAATAAATTGCATGTTGTGTTGCTAATACCTGTATTCGGCTTAACACAACTTTATTCTAAATGCTTTTTTATATTTACTTTCAATTGAAGAACATTCACTTTGTTTTACCCATATGTAAATATTATATCCCAATTTCGCAACACCATCTAAGGTGAGATCTATCTTACCTGCCCTACCGGAGGTTGTACACCACCGTGGATATTAGCAGCTGTAAACAGAGCAGGTGCAGCAATTGGACCATTCTGAGATATCCTTCACCGAGAATTCCTCACCAGGAAATCATTTATGTGCATACTTACCAGCATGGCACAAAGGTAGGAATCGTTTTTAAGAATAGACCCAAAAGACTTCATTTACATTGTCCAAGACTGTGAATAATTTTTAGAGATATAAAAAATATTATCAGGGGGTTTATAAGTACATGAGAAGAAAGGCAAGAATATGAAATAATTTCATTTATTTTATGTATCCTAAATACATATAATTATTTTACAATAATTTATAGACAAGTAAACATGTATAAAAAAGTGATTACAAAATTATTAATGAATATTAATTAAAAAACTAAGCAGTCTGCGCCTACTAAAAACAAAGGATAGTTTAATTGAATAAAAGAATAATTTAATATACACACAGGAATATTGACCCTTAAAATATAAACGTCCGTTGAAGTCAGAAAGCATAAATAAATAAAGGATCACTTAATCAAAAAGAATCACGTAGAATCGTAGTATTTGATATGACACTATAATTCTGAGCACCATATTTCAGGACATTGCGATATTCAAATATCCTGTCTCGTCTTAAAACAACGCTTAGAGTTACTCTCATTCATACTATGATAGTTGTAATAGAGTCGTTTTACATTTCTATACAATTATTGGTCGACAGGCTCTTTGGCCTGACTTCTGGAATTAGGAAAAATATTTTATATGAAGCCCAGTAATACTTTCAGGTCAACATAAATACATACATCCAGTCAAAAATACAGTTTGAGAATCGTCATTTTTAACAAAAAATACTACAATAGGTCCAAGTTCTATATTATGTACAAGAATTTCTAATGGGCGAATCATTCCAATCCACGTACATTGTCAAGTAAACCAAATATTGTGACCTGAAAGATTCAGCAGTTACGTCCTCCATAACACTGATGATATTTATAACCACTAATACCACATAAACATTTTAAGGCAACTGGCACTGCTAACAATCTACAGTTTTGACACATTTCACTTCAATTTATTTAGCACAATAATGGAACATGGCTCACACGACCTGTCTTGACATTTGACCTTCAGAGGCCCCTTTGAGGAGAGAGGCTAATGTCCTGTGTCACACGGAGGTGTGCTGCACTCCATTATTACTTGTCCATTTATCACTGGCTTTGCCGGAGTCAAACTCGCTCTCGGATTCTTCTATTTCGCAAACATTCACAGAAAGGTTGCTTACAGACCCTCCCAGAAGCGAATTCCTTTCCTCTGAAAATATAAACAACAGAACCATTAGTGTTAACCATATAACCTTCTTATAAAACATTCAAATGCGATGGGAAAGGGTAATAAAATGAGATCTGGAGTACGATTCAATAAAAATTATTATTTTGCTATCTTGGTGAAAAATGCAAGAATGTGCAGAATTATACAACTGTTTTTGGCATATTTCTTGGTCATAGAATAAACGAAGTGCCTTCCATATAAATTTAAAAGGAAACAAATTTACCACTGACATATTACCTTTTGGTTTTAGATCATTTTGCATGCGGTCTGTATCTCTAAAAATTGGCTGAAATTGTATATCGCCATCCCATTTGAATTCCGTAATCATGGAAGGAATGGCGCCAGCTATATATCAGAACTATGTGTCTGACAAAACTGAAGCGATAGACAGCTTACCCTAAGGTCAGCAGATCTAGATATTACTAATCGTCTAATCAAACTTTCTAGGTCAAATCAAGCCGTTTACTATGATCGCTCTTTTCGTGTAACTGGCCCACTCATTTGTAATAAACTTCCCTCTGCTCTTACTAATCTCCAGAACTTGGCTGAATTGAAACGGGCTTTAAAAACAAAACTATTTAAAAAAATAAATAAATCTTAACTTCTTTTCAAGGTTTTATGATAAGCCATATTCTCAAACTTCCAGTAATTGTTTGGTTTCGGTTTCCTGAACATAAACTGCCTTCTGTTTTACATTATACTAGCTGACGTTTACCTGGCGTTGCTCGGGGTTATGAATGGTTTGGAGTAAAGTTTTGAGGGTGTGAATTCTAGTGTACCTGAAACTGGGTCTATTTAATTATTTAAAGTTTACTTTTTACAAGTTTTTGCGTCACTTAATCGTGCCACGCCTTCCTCGGGCGTCCCCGACTTTTTATACCATTCACTACTGTATACCACATTGCTACTACATATTAAAAAAAACCACATCATATTGACTTTTATTTGACTCGACATAAATAATGCATTAAGACTTTTTCTGCCATTGAAACCACTCTAAATACTCCTGACACTAATAAGAACATACTCTGAAATTATCAGCAAAATCGGTCCAGTAGTTTTTTTATTATATAGAAGACAAACAAAGAAACATTCATTTTTATACATAGATTAATGACACAAAATACGTATCTGATCGTTTAATACATTCAAAATACGTTTCGTGATCCAAATGTAAATAAAAGCCCAATTTCGGCCTATATTTCCATACATAACTGTTTTTCACCATATAATGATAATAATAACATAAAATTAACATTTAAAAAAGTGATATAAAGTCATGAAAAGTGATAGTATACATAGTATATAGTAATAGGTAACTATTTTACCTAGTTTTTGTTTCATCACTTTTAATGACTCTATATCACCTTTTAGGTGTGTTTAATTGTCATTTTGATGAAATATCATGGAACCAACATTTATATAGTGCAGATTTTTTGTTCTTTCACTTCACACTTCACACTTGAACAAACATAACATTACATTTATATAGCGCAGTTTTGTGTTTTTCACTTCACACTTCACACTTGAACAAACATAACATTACATTTATATAGCGCAGTTTTGTGTTTTTCACTCCACACTTCACACTTGAAGTAACACAAAACTGCGCTATATAAATGAGATGTTATTATTATTATTATACGGTGACCACAGACATAGGAATTAATAGACGAGAAGATAATGGCGAGGGGTAAAATCAACTGTTGAAGAACGAAGGGAGTGAAGCTGACTGTGATTCGTCAATAAATCAATCTGACAGTAAATAGGCATCTCGCATTATAATATCACCATTTACTTCTTAAAAGTAAAATCTGCTTTTGAATGAATAGACATTTTTACATGGGAGCGCAAATTACTCGCCATGTTATGAACAAATTTGCGAAGTCCAAATTCGGCAAAAAAATTCGGTTCTATTTTCAGAGTCGAATATTTCGTTTAAGTATTTAGTTAAGACACTTTTATAAATGTTCATAATTTACTTCCCAGCAACCAACCAGCATTGTGTTTCGCGTCCAGACGTTTCTCGATGTGATAGTAACAACTGATATATATTATACGATGTGAATATGCTTAAAATAAAGTAAAATAATGCTTATATATGGAATGTAATACGACAATTGGGTTTATTCTCTTTTTCACATCTATTTTTACAAGTTTTCATAGCACAAGTTAACATTCTGCCGTGTTATTTCGTAAAATGAACCGATGATGCCTCGACCATAGTTCGCACAAGAATGATGACGTCACGTTTTCAAATTTCACTTGAGGCCATACGCGAGCACAGCCGGCTCCAATGGAACCGGTATGGGGAGTGGGGATAATACGCTTTTAATCACTTAGGGCAGGTCTACTAATATTCATATGTCTATGACGGTGACAAACAGTTATGTATGGAATCACGAAACACGCCCACAAGGCACTTCTTGTGTTCTTCTTTATTCTATTTTCTTGGTCATAGTTTGCAAGGATTGAACATCATACCTTTGCGAATTTATGTTTCCTTCTAATTTTACAAACCATCAAAATCATGCAAAATGCAGTTTTTTTTTTTTTTTTATAGTGAATACCTCACAAGAGTCCCAACTGCTCCCGTCTGGAGCCAGTGAGACTATGGCATCCCCAATTGGGGGATGTTGTGAGGCTGTAGGTAAGTGGGGAAGGGAAAGAGGAAGGTGGGGAAGTACCTGGCTATTCAGATCTAGTCACTAAACACGGCTAAAGCCATTTGGAGCAACGTTTCAATTCTGAATGGTGGTCTTACACCAGGGCGATACTGGTAGTATCTTCCACTCTGGAACGTGCCGCAAATATACTATATATTATTTTAATTAATTAATTGTGAAATAACACAAATTAATCAAATAAAATTTATTTGCGCACGCCGGGTTCGAACCCGCGACCTTCGGAATGGCAGTCCAATGCGTTACCACTGGACTATGCCGGCCGTTGTTTTGCATTTACCTACGAATATACATGTTGTGTGTTTTATTTTAGTAAAAAGTTACAGAATTAATTAACTCATCAAAATTATAGATTTACTATGAAAAAGGTAAATAAACTTAGATTAGAAGTTTTATTCCTCACCGAACATGATGATGGAGTTGATATCTTCGTCTTTATAGTTCTGTCTCCTTCGTGCTGAGGGGAAGCCATATGACTCCACCCCGGTCCCCCCATCGGTGTCCTGCTCTGCCCCTGTGTCGCCCTCGGAGCTGTGCACGTAGCGGGGCAGGTATGTATTCGGATGGATCAGAAAACTGGCCGCTGGGAGAGAACACAGAACTAAATTATTACAAATACAGGAGATGTTATGGGTTTATTTAACAAACATATTTCTCTCAGCATGGATCATCAAAGTGAATTCAATAGAGCCATGTCATATGGTCATTAAACGAGATATCTAAGTGAGTTCATATAGCCATGTCATATGGCCATTAAACGAGATATCTAAGTGAGTATAATAGAATTTTGTACACAGTTACGGGTAGGTTGACTTCAATAACACCTAATTTTATAGGCAGTTTGAGTGGGACATCAATTACCTTTGTGTATAGGTAGCAGGATAAACAGAATATCTAAATTACTTCAATACAATCTTTAAAACAGTTTTAAAGGTAACATATTCAATATAATCTTATAGTGGTTTACAGGGTTTATCAGGATGTAAATGTAGCGACTCCTGAGCTTATTTCGAGTAAAAAAAGTAGATGTCATTTTGCTGTCTGATGACATTTTTAAAATTAAAACAAAAAATATATTTTTTAAATTGTTAAAAATATATATATTTTAAAATTATTTTGCCACTGAATTCAGCGTGATATGCAGCGTAAGGGTGCTATCTGAACAAGGGCGAACAAGGAACAGATAACAAATTAGCTCAGGAATCACTGGTTAAGTCTTTCAGGTATGTCATGGTACACCTTGCTTACACATATCTAAGTGACTTCAATAAAATCGTATGGGCAGTTTAAAAATATTGTAGAATACATCAAAATCAAGGCACTGAAAAAACTAGAACAGGCATTGAAATTTAAACTTTTCACCTACAAAATTTATTGAAAGAAACTTAAAAATCTAAAGGAAATTTATATGTAAACTTTTTTTAATGGTTATGTTTTATGGAAGAAACGTGAACAGTATTACATCAGCAGCAAACATTATTTGTGATATGAGTTATTTATGATGCGCCGGACATATTGTAGAATGTTATAATATTAATGGTTTATGTAAGAAATGTCCGAATAAAGGAAATTCCTTTCATAATCAATGGCAGTGAAGTCTGGTGACTTATTATGAAATATTAAAGAATATGTAATTAATTTTAATGTAGTGGTAGCCGAAGTGTGGCGCTCCAAATACATACGTACATACAAATCTTTGCACAAAAATTAACTTTAAGGCTGACTTACACCCTGGAACAACAATAAAATAAAAACAACAGTAATAATAACAACACCATTGTTATTTTTTACAATATTGTTTCCCTTTCAACAACTACCGAGTAACCACATTCAGTTACTGAGAGAACTGATAGGGTAACCAGACGACTGATGCAATTATTTGCAAATGGATTTAGAAAGATAATAAATAATAGATGAAATCGAACAAACGGTAGCCATCTCCGGTTGAGTTTGATGCAAATTCGAAGTGAGCCAAAAATGGATGTGAAGAAACATGTGTTTACATGCTCCGTTTGGTCACATCAGTTCTTGCAAATCATAATTCTCCTCTCCTGTCATTTCTCTGATCCAATCTTAGATTTCATTCAGATTCGATAAGACATTTTTTTTTATATTTACTCCACACAGGAGGCCCTGAAGAAAATAATTTCCCTCAGGGCCTATGTCATCTTTGGGGATGCTGTGTGGAGGGTCTTTTTGTGGAGAGGAAGGAGTGAACATGGGTCTTGAAGAGTCCCATGTTGTAGGAGGGAGGAAACACAGAGGCCGGCAGTTCGTTCCACAGCCGAGCTGTTGAACTTAAGAACGAATCGTAGAAGCGACCCGTTCTCATGTGACAAGTGTCAACTGTGTACAAATGTTGGGCGCGCGTTTGGCGTGTATCCCGACTGCGCACCGGCGCCGAAGGGATCAATGACGCTAGTTCTTCAGAGCATCTTCCATTGTAATACCGATAGAACAAGGACAGCATACCTACCCGACGTCTGTGCTCTAAAGATTGCAGTCCGTTTGTTAAGATTGGGGAATCTATCAAACGGACCGCCCGTTTCTGCACAGAGTCAAGGGTTTTTTTCAGGTATTTTGGGGCTCCAGACCAGAGATGGCTGCCAAATTCGACAGTAGGGCGCACTTGCGATTTGTACAGGGTGAGCAGTTGTGTACTATTAAAGTATCTGCGGGCCCTGTACAGTACGCCCAGCTTCTGAGAGGCCAACTTTACTCTGGCTTCGATGGAGCCCCCGTACCTGAGCTGGTCACTTATAGTTACACCAAGCATATCAATGGAAGGCCTGTTCGGAAGATTGCTTCCGTTGAAGGAGACTAGATTATCATTTGGATCCCTTTTAGACGTAATCAGACAGGATTGGGTCTTTGAAACATTAAATTCGACGAGATTATTTTTACCCCAGGAGGAAATACTCTCGAGATAACCGTCCATTCTCTGCTTCAAAGCCCTCCGAGCCGTTGGAGTTTGTGTGCCCTTTGGGGGCTTGTCAAACAAAAAGCTATCATGAACTGTACTGTCATCCGCGTAACAATGAATCGGTGCACATGTCAAAAGGTCATTGATGTGCAACAAAAACAAAGTCGGAGACAGAACCGATCCCTGTGGGACGCCAGCATTTATGGAGACATACAACATAAGACAGAGTTCTATCTTCTGTCATTGAAACCAGAGTATGTTTTTGTATATGTATGAAACGGTTGTATAATTTGTACAGGGTTTTCCAATAAGAGGTGTTATTTCGAATAGCCCGCTATTTCGGTAGATGTTACTTTTGAAGCTGTCATTTTTTGACATTTGACAAGTAGAAACTACGCCATTAATCAAAATGGCACGATACACGCGTCAACAACGCACTGAAATTATTAAAATTCACTTGAGTGAATCAAATGCAAATCATCTTGAGTGATGAGGTCCATTTCCACCTTGGTGGCTTCGTCAACAAGCAAAATTGTCGCATCTAGGGCTCGGAAAACCCAAGAGTTATTGTTGAAAAGCCTCTCTATCCTCAACGTGTGACTGTTTGGTGCGGTTTATGGTCCGGCGGAGTCAATGGACCTTACTTTTTCGAAAATGAGGCTGGAGCAACAGTTACGGTGAATGGATTGCGCTATCGAGAGATGATTAATGATTTTTTATGGTCGGAATTGGATGGTATTGATCTGGACAATGTTTACTTTCAACAAGACGGTGCTACATGCCACACAAGCAACGAAACCATTGATCTTTTACGATTGAATATCAAAATAACACCTCTTATTGGAAAATCCTATCTATATAAGGTATCCTAGCATTCCAATCTCTAATTAACATGTTATCAGTACAATATTCTGTTCTGTTCTGTTCTGCAAACGTAGACAAGAGTGTTTCATACTTATACATTACGACATTCTATAAAGTTTTTTACACAATGTTTTCTGATAGAATTTAGAAATTGAAATTTCTAAACATTAATGGTTATCTCACAGGCACACCACACTCTTAGAAATTTGATGTCCACAATGACTACATGATATTAATATTAACCTAAGTTGAAGATCTTAAGAAAAACATTATTTAGGTCGGGAGCTCATGCATATAACTGACATTAGAAAAATAATATTATGATGTTGTTTGCCCGAAAATCAATGATAAAATAACACTACACTCATATTGCATTTCTTAAGGGTTATCATCGCATATAACTCTATAATAATTGCTGTATTATTTAGCTAACAAACCATGCTAGGAAGATTATATTATATTGCACTAACTTAAAGATTCACCAAGATCACACTGAAGAGAAGGAAGTATGTTATTGTGCACAGACTGAAGTTTTTAGGTTATTATTATTCACACTACAGGCGTACTTACGGTATATAACCATCACCAAGAATATCTGACGAATGTGGGTGTATCGTCAAATCATTATCTACAGACAAAATTTAAAATGTAGGATAATAAAAACTGTAAAACACTCTACTTGAAGTTGTGTCAATATAAAAAAATCTTGACTAATGGAGTACATTATTTGAAAGTTTTTTTTTTATTTATTAAAACAAGGTAAAAACTTTTTTTTTATCAATGCATCCTCAAAACAATACAAAGAATGCAGGTATTTATAGTAAAATTATTTCTCTATAAAAGATCAAAATGATTACAAAACATTGAAACCTTTTTTTTTCAATGTTTATTTATATCAGCGCAATGAAAACAAAATAATTTGAAATAAAACCTTTCAAAATACAATTTTGAATACATAATTATGAATATATATTTATCTGTGAATACATTAAATTGAAATGAGTGAAGTGCTGAATTGAAATTCAGCATGATAAAGTGAGGTTTTATTGTATTTTTCCAAAACCGTAAATCTAAACAGAATTTGAAATACATACCTTCATTGAATTTATAAACTCCGTCCGTAATATCTCCTTCATCCTCATCAGCAGCGTAAGAGGATTCTTCTTCATTGAGGGGGGCCATGTCCCCATTGGGGGGCGCTTGGCCGTGGGTCAGGGTGCCCCCAGCCATGGACAGGCTGGGCCGATCGTGGCGGGACTCGTTGCTCTCGTTGCTGTGGAAGCTCGAGGAATCAGGAACCTCGCTGCCCGGTACTTCCGTGATGTTGGAAAGTGGGGGTGCTCCTCCTACCCCATTACACCAGTCGGAGCAATCCCAGTGATAACCTACAAATATTCATCACCGTATTATTATATAAAGCATTTTTTTTCAAGCTTTTTTATGAATCTAAAATAAAAGCTGATTCTGATAACTGTAGACTGTAGCGGTCTATTTCTGAAAAGTATTTATTTTAGGAAAACTGCATTTATGAGAACGCAAAACGGATCACATTAGAACATTGTTATTATTTATTTGAAATGTTAACAGAGAAATAAAAGTTTTTTAAAAAATAATTGACAGAAGTAATTTGATTTGTACAGTGGTTTAGTTACGGTTTTTTCAACGAGAGCTGCATTGTCACACCTCTGTTACATGCATCGTTTATGTGAAAGAGAGGGAGGTGACAATGGATATTATGTGGTCCCGGATAGAACAAATTAGAAATACATCCATGACTGCGTGGAAATTGAATGAATACCTTTCACAACCATCAAAAGGTCAATAATTTATTTAAAAATGCAATGATTTGTAATTATTTAGGAACAAGATGATAGGATGATTGATAATGGAAACATGTTTGCAATAGACTAACCACCAAGCATCCTAGGGTCCTGTACTATCCTACCTGCTAGCGTACCTCTCTGAGGGCTGTTCAGCGGCTCACTCTTACTCACACTGTTGCCTTTCAGATCTGAAATAATTACAAAAATTAACGTTATTAACCCTTAACTGCATAGTGTAACACAATCAGAAAAACTTCATAGAAATAAAAGTAAAATGAAGAGGGTGCATCAGGAGTCAAGATTCAAAATTTCATAGCACATACAGTAAGAACCTCATACATATAAGGTTCCCTCGCGCAAAGTTTAAACTCTTAAAAAGTTTGATTTTACTTTGAAAACAAACAAAAAAAATCCCAGATAATAATCCAAATAGTTTTTTAAAACCAAGATATTAGGTATACCCACTTATATTATTTCCAGTCCCTTGAAAGTTTTAAACAAGAGCTTTATTTTAATTATTAATAATAATATAATATCGTAGCATTTATATAGCGCAGTTTAGTGTCATTTCACTTCAAGTGCGCTTTACTATAACAAACTTAAAAATGCTAATTTAGTATTAGAGGTCATGTTCTTAAAATTATTCCTACAGTGTGCCTTACCCAATACAGATCTAATAATATAACACTTATACAAAGCAATGACAAAATAAAGAATAACAATAACAGCAGGACAGGACAAAACAAGAACATTAAAACTAAAACATAATATAAAACAGGAGGCAGTTTGTACTCAAAGCATCTTCTAAGCAGACATTTAAAAAAGGTACAATAAGGAGGCAACAGGAAAACAAACAATTACCGGAAATTTGAGAATATGAAAACTGAATTATAAAATATTGAAAGAAGATAAAAGATTTATGAGTGGTACGATTTTTTAAATAATTTTGTTTTTAAAGGCCGTTTAAATTCAGCCAAATTCTGGAGATTAGTAAGAGCTGAGGGAAGTTTATTGCAAATGAGTGGGCCAATTACACGAAAAGTGCGATTATAGTAAACGGCTCGATTTGACCTAGAAAGTTCGATTAGACGATTACTAACACGTATATCTGCTGACCTTGGAGAAAGCTATCTATCGCTTAAGTTTTGTCGGACACATAATAATAATAATAAATAATAATAATACTTGGATGACTTGTATAGCGCCGTTTTTGTGCAAAAACACCTCAAGGGCGCTGTACAAACTTATAATACATTTGTACAGTGGTCTATGTTATTACTTAACTATTTATGGAGAAAATATACAGTTCAATACTTACCTGATAGGTCACTTGAGATTAACACTTAATTAACATTATCTAATTGTTTATTGGCGAAATTTAGATACAGGATTTAGGACTTAATTGAAAAATTGAATATAACTGGACTTTCTCTTAGGATTGGTATATTTAATTTAATTTAATTTAAGGATAGGACAGCTTAAAAAGGTAAGTTTTTAATTTAGACCTGAATTCTGTTGGACTTGTTATGGATCTTAGTTCCGGAGGGAGATTATTCCAAGCCTTCGGCCCAGATACTCCGAAAGCGCGATCACCAAACTTAGTATTTGGCTTGCGCATAGGTTCTATCAGTCTGCCTACAGCTGCTGATGTTGCTGATCTAAGCGTTGACTGCCTCAGACCAGTGTTTTCCGGGAAGCATAGTTCAGAGATGTAGGGTGGGGCCATTTCATTGATGGATTTAAACACCATCCAGCACAGTTTGTACTGGATTCTTTCAGGGCACTTGAGCCAGTGAAGGTTACGAAGGTGTTCCGATATACAGGCTGACGCCATTCCTTACAATGCTTCGAAGGTCATTAAGCAGATCTTAAAATTTATTCTTTCACGGCATTGAAGCCAGTGAAGGCGATCCCTTAAAAGTTATTTTATTAACTATGAAAATTTTTACTAAATCAGCTAATGAAATAAAATCTCTGAAATTTTTATTCTAAGAAGGGTAGATTATCAAATGATAATATTTGATATGGGTATTAAATATTTTACCATTTTTAATTCTATTATCTTGGAAGGACTGCAAGTGCATCTGGTCCGACCAGGAAGGTTTGTGCAGAGAATCTGCGTCTACACAAGCCGATCCTGTGTAATTCTGGACGGGATCTCGGTTGAGATTCTTCAAGTATTCCGGCGGAATCTCCAGATCATCTCCTGTTGAAAAGATTAAAGATTAACAAAGTTATTATAATAATTCGGGGCTTAGGATCACAGAGGCCTAGCTGCAAAAACGGGTGTTTTGCTTTAAGCTTGGTTTCGGTATGCCATAATCATATTTATTTGTGACATGAAGCTCTATCTCGTACATACAGGTGTTTAAGAGATACAGTTGGGCATATCAATTGGGCATACAGTTGGGCATACAGTTGGGCATATGAGCATTCCAATCTTTATTTGCGTTTTTCTCAAAACCATGTTTTGGTAGATAGGCCTATATGATCCTAAACCCCCGAATCAGACATCATATTACCTATGCGTTTGTATATTTGCGTAATATGCGTCTTGCATATTTTCCATCATAAATGCATATTTCAGCCATTTTATTCTTAAAAATATGAACTGTTCACATTAGGAATGGTCAATATTTTTGTCTTTTCTGAGGAAAAGGGTTATTTTGGAACCGATTCCTTTGGAAAATTAAAAAAAATGAGATTTCTAGTATAAATGGTCATATTGGGAATATTTTGGCATTGATAGTTTGTCATTTTGACAATGCATATAATCAGAAATTTAATTGTGTTAATTATTGTCCATTTTTGTTTAACCTTCCAGCGGGCGCGTTGAGAAATTTCCCTTGAGCGGGCGCTTGTCGTAAATTTTACGTCATCAAGTTTTCTCCATGTAAATGGTGTTTTCTTTATACAAATGTTAGGGAATTTTTTTAAGGATATGAAAAATGATAATAGGCAGTAGGTTCTTAAAAAAAAATTGACTTTCTTAAAAAAACGAAGCAACACTCGAAACATTTTAATATTTCGAAACAAAATTTGTTATCGACCTATTTAGTCAGAATCAATATTCCCATCCTTACAATTGTTACAAACCACCTCAACTGAAGAATGGTTCTTGCATGTAAAGGACTGGCAACGGCAACACTTCATTGATGCTGAGGATCTTTTCTTATGCAGTGCACATAAATGACAAACACCGCGTTTTGGAAGCTTATGTTTTCTTCTTCTGTCATCGGTTCAACTGCCCTACCGTAACTCACTTTGAGAAAAACATTTATATCTTGCGGTAAATGTTTGACATTTGATTTGACTCTAGCATAGCTTGAAGCTCGATGCTTACAACTAAGTGGAAAGAGTGGGGGAAGCGATAAGGCGCGTCTGTCGTAAATTTTACGACAGCGCGCCCGCTGGAAGGTTAACACCATTTAGAAATTAAATCACCTCAAGGAACGACACTATACATCGTCTCCAAATATCAACGCCGGTGGCTTGGATACATAGCTTTGTAAAACTCCTATGGTGTTACTTCATAAAAAGGGTGTTATAAAAGTCTGCTAGCAGCGGGGTGATTTTAACTCTTTCTCCATTAACCAACAAGGGGCTATAAAACTATACATAATGTTCATAATTTTTGACACTACTATGACAAATAACAAAAGTATTTGGTCAAGATGATGTTTTACATTAGCTACACTCAGGAGGACCGGAGGAAAATAATTCCTCTAATGTCATCTTTGGGGATGCCGTGTAGGGGGTCTTTTTAGCGAAGGAGAGGAAGTTCTGTTGAAGTAAGGAAAAATGCACATGGGGTGGGTAGGAATCTGGGGGTCAGTGTGTCCGGGAGTGACGGGCGTATGAATCCATCCCTCCCACTGCGGAGCAAGGCGATGGGTCGAGAGAGAATCCGGCTGGAGAGGTCAAAAGGTCTGCCTCTACCAGTTTCTCCCGATCCGACCCGTCACACAGTAGGTGGGCAAACGCATCCGACGCCAAGACCTAGACAAACCTCATCCCATGAACCCGAGCACTTCTGCTAAGTCACCAAATATAGCGAGCCACTTGGGGCGACCTATGGCAGGGGTGTTGGTTATCCAATAATTTTTTCTCGGGGCTGTGGAAACCATACCGTCTCCCAAATATCTTTTGAATTGACTGCGCCACAATTGATTGAAGACGTGAAGAGCGAATTAGTATGCTGTTGTTTGCATTACTTTCAAAATAAAATATGGCCTCTGACTCCTCTACGCTGATCGTCTATTTGATGGTCATCAAATGAGTTTGAAACACATCAATTATGGACCATTTCAATGGCTGCCTTTTCTACTCAATCTATCCCACCACATGGCACGTTTTGTCACAATATATGAGTTTTAGTGAAACTTCATGATTTACATATGCGACATCCACTTATGGAGATGGCCGCCGATGGATCACATTTGCGAAAGTCATGGAGATCAGATTTAATGGTGTTAAATAAATCTATGTACATACCGGCAGATCCGTAGCTGCGCAGGGTGTCCAGGTTGTTGATGAGAATGTTGTTGTGGGGCACGTGGAGCAGGTCGCAGTTTACGGAGGAGGCGGGCGCGTACGAGGCAGGGCGCTCCCCCCCCACCCCCGCCCCCACCCCGCGCTGCACCTCCAGATTGGACAGCTTCTACCAATTTTAATTTAGAACTGCTATTAATATTACACTGAGGATTAAAATAGCATATTCATGTATTATGAACTGATAAGTAGTGGAAAAGAGACATTGGAAAATTGGTCACATGCTTTTATAGTCCTCTATCTCTGCAATAAAAATGCTCTGTGCGTGAAGAGGATGTGTGCAAGCAAGGCAGAATGCTTGCAGAGATTATATAAAGGAATGGAAGGTTGTCTCATCAGTTCTCGAATAAACACATGGACAAAACCTACCTACATGCTTAAAATACAATACCTCATATTTTGCGCAGCCCGGACAGATTTAAAATATATGCAAAAGATGATAATTTTGGCGATATTTGGAATCGCAATATTGAAGAAGCTACAGCAATTGGGCTTGGAAGCAAAACGATGGGAGCAGCTATACGCTTCTGCAGATATTTGTCATTATTGTTAGACGTCGGTTACTCTGGAGCGCATCTTCACGGAAGCGCTGTGTTAAGATATTTTTTATAAATTGTTTCAGCTCTTTTTTCCATGAAGGCAATTTTTAATAATTTTTTTAATTTCTGTCATAAGACGAGTTGGTCTTTTTTCAAAGAGAGATTGAACAAAGCCCTTATTTTATATGATGATAAATTTTCATCACAACGTAAAAGAGCGTTCTTGCTAAATAACCTTACGGAAGAAACTTTTTCCTTGTTAAGTGATCGATGTTTCCCAAAAAAAGTTTCTGAAACTGAGTAGGAGTTTGAGGAGTTGTGTAAACTTTTAAATGCTTATTGTAAACCCAAGCACAATGTGTTTGAATCTCAAGAAATATTTCATAGGTTAAACTATCCGCGGCAAGATTTCACTGCAAAGTTGAAAAATTATAGTTGTAAATATAAAATATAAAAATTATTGTGCATAAAATTTTTTGGAATTTGCGTGGACATTAACGAAATGCATTAAAAACTTCTAAAACCTAACTCAACACACTGCACACTGCAGTGCACCTTAAGGTAGTCATAATTTCACTGGACTGCAAATGTAACCAGTCGCATAATATGGGTCAAATAATTTGTATGTTAAAATGTAAAAACTAATTAAATGCATTTACTCTGTACCGATGTTCTAGTATATGATTTCGCAATAAATTAATGTAGTGGCTCATTGTCAACATAAATAATATTATGTAAAGGAAAAATCTGAAAGTAAGGATTTCCATTTCGCATTACTAATTGGTTATGGCTATGACTCCTTATTTAACAATTTGTATTTTAACCGTGCACCAGCTGAATCCATTTTCGTAATAACTTACTTGTCTTTTGCAAAGCAATGTTTTTGTAAATTGTGCAGTCAATTCCCCAGAATAGTTAAGTATATTCAGAGAAATGTTTTTTTTTTAATAGTATCCGTAAGGATGGTTCTATTCAATAAAAATATTAAGTGCAAATTATACGTAAAAAGCCAATGTGAAAATAATGAATAAAACAATATATCCAACCTTATTAATCCCCTGCATTGGTATGGCAGAATTAAGCACATTCTTTGTTGGAATATGATGCCTCCTCTTCCTCTTGACAAAGCAGAAAATGATGATGCCTATGAACACGACCAGAAAAAGTGCGGCCACTCCGTAAATCACCAACCAGATCTGTTCATCACCAAATATAACTCCCGATATTATGGCGTTGGAGTGCAGAGGATTTCCACAGTGTTCACCTGAAATAAAGCAAAAATAATTGTATACAGCTGTACAATCAAAATTATTCTTTTACTCAATTTTTAGTATTTTTTTTAACCTTTCCTTATCTGTGGTGTGTATTTACTACACATTGCTTCTAATAACTTTAATAACTCTATAAATATAATAAATTCTGGGTTCAGATTTTACGTATTCCTCCGTTATACATTTATGCACTGAATTAAAAAATAATATATTACATGGTTTTCAAATTCAATTAAAAATCAGAGTTTTTTGTTAAAAATCGGGAACAAATACACCAATACAATCAACCGTGTGATAATAATACGCGAAGAGTGTGCGAGGAAATGACACGCTATTGATGTCCCGCTTTATTTCGCTATGCGGGAACATGAGACATCCACACTTCTGCAGTTGTAGTTTTTGATTTAGACCATCGATACCTACGACCGCACAGCTGTGTTTGTGCCAGCCGCCAGCCGCTAGCCAGTTGGCCGCGAACCCTCGTTAGATGTGGACCCCTCGCACGTTTCTTTAGCATTTGCCGATGGTTTTTTCATGTTTTCAGCAATTAAATTACAATTATTATCACTTTTCATATTAAATATAATAAAAATAATCGATTAATAAATAATAATAATAATAATACTTGGATGACTTGTATAGCTCCTTGATTAGCTATGAATATTCATATTTTTCCGATATTAAATCGCTTATTTTGAGATGTGTATTGACTACACAGCACCGGAACGCGTGTATTTTTAACAAACAATCCCAATTTACGAATACGTACATAACATGAAAATATTAGAATTACTCCAACTACCATCATAATAAGCGGAAAATGTAAACAGAGGATTGAATCCACAACACCCGGGTGGTAATCTATCTGTATGCATAAAAAAACTATGGTCAATTCAACTGAATTTCTGGATAACATCGATAATAAATATGAGCCTTCTGGCATCCAGATTTGAACATATGCCACGCCAAATTTGATAGATCTGCCGTTCCTTGGCGACTCTCAGTCCATTTCATCCGTGGGTGACCTCTGCTTCTCTTTTCCAACTAAAAATGCCATCCTATGATCCTCTGATTCAAAGGTCATCTGTAAATTGTGTCACATGCCCAGCATAGTTCCACTTAAGGTTGGAAATTGTGATGATATCTACGGTAACATCATATTACAGTGTTTTATTTCTCACCTGTTTTATCAGGGGGACAGACACATCTGAAACTTCCCGGTTCATTTATACATGTGGCCCCATTGAGGCAAGGATCTCCTTTGCATTCGTCAATGTCCATCTGTAACATTAAAATATGTGATAATTATCACAGAAGACTGTTATTTTAACCTGCAAACAGATAATCAATCCTTATTATGTTGGCTTTATGTGCAAGATAAATTGTATTGAGGGCAAGTACTGTCTTTCACTTATGCATCATGTATCAACAATGTAAATACATGGTATTTTTCTATTGTATGGTGAAAAACTTGATGGTAACTGTTCAAATGTTCTCCAGAATTGAAGAGCCACAAAATGTAAAGCTAATTGATTGTTTCTCAAGAGTTAAATCGTCTATCGTCATCTAAATTGAGAGTCTCAAAATATTGTCACCGATACTAAAATACTGTTACCGATACTAAAATATTGATATGGAAAACAGATAACCGGATAAAACGGAACATTGACAAAACATTGTTAGGTTAGTTTAGGGAAGGTTTTTTTTCAATTGAACTGTTTTGTCATGGAGCTGGAAAAACAATACAAATATTCTTTACCTCGCAGAGCGGCCCATAATACCCATGGCACCTGCAGGTGGGTCCCGCATCCCCTTCCTCGCATAGACCTCCGTGCTTGCAGGGACCCCCGCCGCCGCACCAGCGCCCTACCTCACAGCGCCGCCCCCTCAGGCCCCCGCCGCAGATGCAGTCAAATTCACCTACAAGGGAACATACATATATTCACATGGTGAGTGGATTCATTGGGGGAACTTAACGTGAGGAAAATAAACTAAATAAGATAGGTGGCATCAAAAATGACACCATGAGTGAAAGGTTGGGTAAGGAGGAACTTTACACTTGGAAAAGTAAATAAATAATAATAAAGTAGCCTCAAAAATAGTTAAAATAGCCTCACTGAAAGTTTGGCTCCAGGGCAATGCCAACATCCATGTGTTTTTTTTTAATCTTATTAGAAGTAATTCTCCTTACTTACGGGAGAGCAAATGTAAAATGCATAATAAGGATTTAGAATTTACCTCCCGGCATAGGCGAGCACAGGCCTCCGTAGAGGCAGGGCTGCGAGGCACAAGGGTCCGTGTCCAGCTCGCAGTGGGGCCCCGTAAAGCGGTCGTGGCATTGGCACTCGTAGTCTGCCCCCTCCCCCTCCTCCAGGGTATTGAGCAAATCCTTGCATGTGCCCCCTGGAACATAGAATACGTATTAAGTGACAGGTAATGGTAGAATTTAGAATAATTGATAAATAGCATTCAATACAAAGGAAAGAAGTAACAAAATCAGGTGGATTGCTCCATTACGAAGAGTCATTTATTCTGCTGAAAACAGCATCTGTCCAGCATTTCTCTCTGCTATAGTGATACCAACCTACTATTGGCGGCATTGGAATGAATAACCACCTAAGTTAATACATAGTTATTCAATATAGATGATTAGTATAGTTTAGTTAGATTACCATACCATACTACGATGGAGAAAAGCGACTGTTAATCATATATGTAATGTCAAAAAAGGGGTTGAAAACTCACTACCACGGATGGGCTTGTTAAGATGCAGCGTTCTGGATCCAGAATCCGCATCAAGATTCCCATCAATTTTGGGCAGCTATAGAATGTTTGGTATTGAACTTACCATTCTGACAGGGCAGAGTACCACAAGGCCCTGGCTGCGCGAGGGTGGCGGGACAGCTGCGCTCCACGTTGGCCAGCCGAGCCAAGATGATGGCTCCGGCCGCCCCCCCGCTTTGGAGGGGCACCAGCTCGTCGGAGATGCGCACGTCACCCAGGCAGCCCACGAAGCCTCGGCACACATCTTCTAGGCCCATAAGTTTAATAATAACAGTTAGAATGGGAATTCTATTAATGTATAACATAATATATAGGAAAAAGAACAATAATAACTTGGCAAGATTCAGGGCCTATATGGCAAGCGAGACAAACATAATGTTTCGGCAAAAGAATGTATACTTTTATAAATATGTTTTATTTTTAATATATTCTCGGGTATCAAATAAGCTGAAAATAAAAAACACAAAATGTTGCTTTTGAAATTTCTGATGAATGGCAATGAGGCATGGAACTGTCAGAGGAAGGAAGGTTTTATTATTTTAGGAAAAAACAGTACATAATAAAAATGTGGGGTTAACAGTTTACAAGGTTTTAGAAATTATTACACGGAACAGCACAAAATTCAGGTGAGTGATTATATAAATTTTACAGTTGACAATTCATCGGTTGATTTCAAAGTGATTTTTACAAACCAAATTTACTGTTTTAGTTTAATTCTTTAAACTTATTAAACAATCACCTAATATCACAGGATGCTGGCGCACTTCAGCTCCGATATATAGGTCATCAGAGTATAAATTCAGGATGCCGTTGGCTCCAGGAGCTGATCCATGGGCCACATGTCTTCCGTCAACAGTTAACTTGGCACTGGCTCCGTCTCTCTGTAGTCGGATCTCATGCCAACGCCCATCGGAAACTCGAGCTGAGGCAACACGCACTACTCCTTCTCCAGATCCTAATTCCAGGCGGTATTGGACTATACCATTCACAATCTAAAAGCACAAAATTATTATAGTAAAGCTTATCAAATTATGCCAGATCAACACCAAACAGAGTTCAGATTATTTTTTTTATTACAGCAGAACGCCGTTAACTTGTAATCGACTGGATGTTTTGACATATTGATTTGAAATCCAAATTTACCTTTTTGGAAATTTTAAGAAAGAAAAAAGTATCCGCGGCCGCACCTTCAAATTCCTGTAGGAATTTAAAGTAAATTGAAATCATAAAATGACTTCACATGTACATTGGCAAAAATTTTGAATTACAGATTTTTTAGAATTATCGGGGTTAGAGTTAACGAGGTTCTACTGTAGGTAAGTTATATTATTCTAACGCATTGAACCAAAAATCTACAAACCTCTAAGATGTTGTAGTCGATTTTTCCAGCGGCATACATTAGATTCCCTGATGGATTCACTGTACGCAGTCGCATTGAGAGTGTTAGCTGATCTTCTAACAAACGTTTTCCATTAACATTCTCTTTGTTCACTTTGTACTGGGCATAACTTTTCCCTCCAAAGAATACAGGGCTGATGGGGCGGAAACAGTTCTCTCCGTAGCACTTGAAAGTTGGCATTTCTGCTTCACACTTTCCTTCTCCCTGCCCCTCCACACACTGGCAGGTGAAGCCTTGAGATGTTTGATCCGGGAAGCACTTCTTGTGATCGGGACATGGTTTTCTTGCACATTCATTGAGCACAGTTTCACATCTATCTCCACCGTATCCGTCTTGACATTTGCATTCCAGCTTGTGCTGGTGATAAGGACTTACTAGACTCGTGACATCTGCAGAAATGGCAGTCACTTTATGGATATCAAGAATGATTCGGTCCTGACATTCCCCGTAAGCACAATAATGAGAGCTGCACTTGATGCGAACTATCTTTTCCACAACAAGCTTGGTTGACTCTTCTAACTCTTGAAGATTTGTATTCAACGCTTTACGAATGGCATCAGATGAATAGTATGCCGGTGTATTTTGAGGTGTTAATTTTTTTACTGCAAACAGCACATCCAGATCATGAGCAATTACTTGACGTCTGTTTCTGTTCAATTTGTAGGATTCTTCTAATGAGATATTACTGGCAGATCTTTTGTCTTTGTGATTTATCAAATTGACATCATCAGCAGAAGGCTGCACACTTATGATGATTATGTCTTTTAAACGGCAGTTCAAGGAGCTTCGTACAGATCTGATGAAACCTTTCCTATGGCTAAGTACAAAGTTTTTAGGAAGAATTTCCCTAAACCGTATAACAACTGAATTCCTCAACATTTCATCTGAAATAAGTTCGACGTTAACTTTAACAATTGTAGAGGAAGAAAACTTGCTATCGCTAACCGTTACATTTATCCTATAATCTCCGATGTCCAGTCGGGGTAGAGCTATTAGAGTTCCATCATTTTCATTAATTTGGAACAAGTCAGGAGTTGGATATTGGACATCACTTGTCGGAGATAAGGAATAAGTCAAAGTGTCATATGGATCTTGATCGGAAGCAAATACTTTTCCAATATCTCCGCCAGCATATTCATCCATATAGGAGTTGATGTTGATATCCAAGGGCGTAATGACTGGTGGATATTGAGACTCTTCTATAATTTTAATAACAACCCAAGCGTCAGAAAACAGGGGTGGATTTCCATTATCAAACACACGTACTTGCAGAACATAATGATTTTTGATTTTATGATTGAATTTGGTTGCTGTTCTGAGGAAGCCATCCTGTTCCAGTCTGAATGGTGCTGCTTCATTTCCAGTGATGAAATCAAATGTATAAGGAGCGGCGTTGGGGTGGGCGTCGGCATCATGCACAATAAACTTCAAGATCATGTGACCAAGTGCTTTGTCTTCCTGAACCACCGCAGTATAGTTAGACTGGGAGAATAGTGGTGGATTATCATTTGCATCTGATATTTCAATATTAACCATAACAAAGCTAGACATCACGGGAATACCATTATCCTTGGCGTGCACTTCCAGAACATAACTTGACTGAGTTTCTCTATCAAGTTGTGAGGCCACAGAAATATACCCAGAATCGGAATCGATAGAGAATTGAACATTACGATCGCCTCTCTCTATGGAATACGAAACGCGGCCGTTAGATCCACTATCAATATCATTGGCCGTCACTTGAAGAATCTTGTCAAACATTTCAGCATCTTCCCTGATTCGAGTATTATAAGAAGTTTGAGTGAATATGGGAGCATTGTCGTTACTATCTGTTACAGAAATGTTAACAGTGCAGAGGTTGTTCAGAGGGGGAACTCCACCATCTTTAGCTTGAACAGTTAAGAAGTATTCTTTGGCTCTTTCGTAGTCCAGTGGTTCAGATATTGAAATGACTCCAGTTTTCAAGTCGATGGTGAACTTCTTGTGCTCATTTCCTCCAACAATAGAGTAGGATATTTCAGCATTAATTCCCACATCCTTGGAGGTTGCCAGAACTCTTACAACTTCAGTACCGACTGAGTCTATTTCAGGAATGACAGCGTAATAGAATTTAGTGGCAAACTCTGGTGGATTATCATTAATGTCTGAAACAGTAAGTTGTATGGTGGCCTGGCTCCAGCGCGATGGAGCTCCAAGGTCAGTAGCTCGCACCTCTAAACTGTAAGAGCTCTCAGTTTCTCTGTCCAGCGGAGCAGCCACAGTAACAATTCCACTGTCCGCTGTTATCAAGAATTGTCCATTCAAGCTGTCCACTAAAGAGTATCTGACTTTACGATTGATTCCCAGGTCTTGATCAGAAGCATGCACTTTAGTCACAAGGGTACCGACTTCAACATCTTCAGGTAGGGTCACGCTATATTGACCCATTGAAAACTGTGGTGCATTATCGTTAATATCAGAAATAAGCATTTCTATTTCTGACGAGCATTCCCAAAGTGACTTTTCTTTATCCTGAACATGTGCCATTAACTGATACTTCCAATACTGTTCCCTATCAAGAGGTACGGCAGTCTTTATTTCTCCCGACTGTTTATCCACTGTGAAATGCTCGGCATTTTCTCCTGACAGATAGTATCTGAGTTTAGCATTTTGTTCTTGATCATCATCCTTAGCCTCGACAGTCAGGACATAAGTTCCCACGGCAACGCCCTCGGATATGGTGTGTCTGTATCGGTGATGTAAGCAGTATGGTGGATTATCTGGAAGGATAAAAATTTATACATAGTTAGAATGAGTTACTTGAATAATAATTTGTATTATACCATGGAAATTTAAAATGAACTATGTAATGTGACCATCAAATAAATACTACAGTTTTGAAGGTTAGTCAGGGATGTAAAATGTCAAAATTAAAGTTCAAAAGAACATAAAGTTATAGCATGGTGTGCGTAGGTAACTCTAAGTGACCAGATCAGGCACGGGGACTCCATCGAAGTCTCTCAGAAGGGCGTACTGTACAGAGCCTGCAGATATTTTAATAGTACACAACTGCTGATCATCTATAAATAGCAAGTGTGCCCCACCGTTGAATTTCGCAGCCCCCTCTGGTCTGGAACCCCAAAACACTTGCAGAAACGGGCGGCCCGTTTGATAGATTCTCCTATCATAACAAATGGATTACAATCATTAGAGCACAGACATCAGGTGAGAATTTTATCCTTATTCTACCGGTATTTCAATGGAAGATGCTCCGAGGAACTAGGGTAGTTGATCCCTTCCCAATGGTGTATACTTGGGAAACACGCCAACCGATTTCATGTGATAAATGGGTCCTACAACATGGATCTCTTCAAAACCCATGTTCACTCCTTCATATCCTCCAAACCCCCTCCGCACAGCATCCCCAAAGATGACATATTTTTTATATTTATATGATATATTTTTCCTCGGGGCCTCCTGTGCGGAGTTAATGCAAAAAAAGACAAACGCAACAATTTATAATCAAAGAGGAAGGTGCCTGTACATAAGTTTATAAAAAAATTCTTGTGAAATTCCATGGATAACAAAATCTTAATAATACATGTACTTGCCATTGGCATCCAAAATTTCAATGGACAATTGAGTTGTAGCAGAATGCCGTCCGTCTGTGGTAATGATTTCTAGATCATAGTTGGAGATGGATTCTCTATCCAGGTGTTTGGCAATATAAACTTCTCCCGTGGATCTGATTTGGAATTGACAAAGTGGATCTCCAGAAGTGATGTAATACTCCACAGGAGTGATTTCAGCATCCTCATCTGTTATTTCCAATCGAAGAACAACCGTACCTGTTGACGAAGCATTTTTGATAAATTAAAATCTTTCAGATGTAAATATCAAACACAAAACATTTTCAACTCCGCGCAACATGTTTTGTTCGCCTTTCCCTGGCTGGTCTGTAAATTTGAATGTCTACATGTATGTCGATTATTAATACTAAAATCTGAAAGTCATTCAAAAACAGTACTTAATTTTGAAAAATGTGCAAAAACAGCGAATTTATTTGGAATCGAATGTAAGGTGTAAATATTTTAGAGCAATCTAATGAGACAATTCACTTAAGAGAAATACATTGCAAAATGTCAAAGGCTTTAGGGGTTAGTAATGTCTGCAACATTTGAGACATACAATATTCACCCACCATATGATTAAATGGCCAGCAACATATACAAGATGAAAAACTGCATAAAAATTCTTCACTATAAACACAATGATTATGTACAAGTTATTTAAGACATTGATATTTTTAATTTACCTGGCCAGGCATCCTCATTGACTGAAGCTACATAGTGTGTCTTAGTGAACACAGGTGGACAATCATTATAATCCTTCAGCCGGACAATCACAGATGTATTTGTGATATGCTTGCGATGTGCGTTGTCCATGGCCAGGACCTGGAACTTGTAATCCGGGTGCTTCTCTCGATCCAGATCAACCAGAGTTGTTATCCAACCAGTATAGGGATCGATGGCAAACACATTGCCCAATTCTTCCATGTCCGCACCAAGGGCGTATCGGACTTCTCCGTTAGAACCAGAATCTCGGTCTTGTGCAGTTACTAAAAAGAGAAAAGAAAATGTTTGAAGCTACACACATTTCACGATACTGGTGAAGGTAAGCAATATGTAAAACACGTAAGTTTGAACACTTTTCAGCAAGCTCCTAACAAAAGAAACCAAATAAAATGAGTAAACATACTCCATACTCCAGAATTGTGTTATCAAAGAATAATCGTGAAAGTAAACGCAACAGAGATATGCGTATATAGTGTTAATACACAATGGCTAAGGTATTCCCACTAATAAAAGTTGATTGTTGTGCTGCGAATCAATGCATAATTTATCCAGAAATGTAGGTAATTTGAAGACAAAACTAATTTCAAAGTTAATTTTCAAGTTCTGTAAATGTTCTTTTCAAGTTTTGATATAATTTCAGTTCTTTGAAGCAACTAGCCCATAGTGATAAAATAATAGAATTTTAATAGGACTTTCACAGAACTTGAAACTTAATGTTGAAATTTGATGAATTGTTCAAATTCTGTGAAATAACCCGTCCTAAGCCTCATCAGTAGAAATAGTATCAGATTTATCAAAATCATGGAGAATAGTCATAAGTACATGTAACTAAAATAGCATCACGGCAATTGTCCAATACCCTTTGAATATGTCACTAGCACTCGCACTCACGGTTCCCAACTACGATGCGCAGCTTAAAATATTTTTACGACTTAAAAATTAGAGTGTACCATATTTGGTAGAAGTATGATATTATTATCAATGAAGTGTGATTTTAAATTATACCTTTTAAAACGGACGTTCCTTGTTCAACATTTTCCGCCAACGTCAGAACATACGGTGATGAATGAAACACGGGCGCATTGTCATTTTCATCAAGAACATTCAGGGTGATCTCTGCTAGAGCAGACAGGGGTGGACTGCTCTTGGTTTCTGCAATGATCCCAATCAAATGAGAGTCTTTGGTCTCTCGGTCCAAGTTTCCCGAGATCACGAGCTGGCCCAAGTCATCGATTTGGAATAGAGACTTGTCAAACAAGCCGGGAAGAATGCGGAAGGTGGCGGCCACTTCAGACACCATTTTTAGACGAGTTATGACAGTGCCTGAAAATAATAACACATCATTAAAATGGTGTAAATTATTAGATAATTTGTAAAGGTGCTTTTCTGGTAAATGAGCAAGATAAATTGCCAATTCTGCTTATTGTCGAACAATAGTTTTGCTCTTCAATATTGCCGTGTCCCGTCAAAATTTCCGTAATGTATAAAACAATTAAGATAAATTCACAACACAAAAAAATGATCTCCTGCAATAACTCCACCAACTTGTACGAGAATAAACTTGAAAACAAAAATATATAAATATGTATTATTCGTATTCAACATTATGACAGTTTGTTAACCAACACATTCATAGGCAGGGTAAATATTTTTATTGGTAATAATTCCAATCAATTGGTAACAATCTTAGTACAATGTGTAAGAAAAACACCGTTTAACGAATGTGAAGTGGTTTTTCTTTAGTAAGACTGTTCGAGTATATCCTACTCCTACGGAACGAAGTTCAAATAATAAAAGTATGTACATTTTCATTTATTTAAAATTTAAAACAACTGCCTATTATAACCTCTTGGTTTGGAGCAAAGAATCCTACTGCTCTGTCATTATGACAGGTTATGTTTTGTTTGATAGGAATGAATTGTACCTGGGGGTGAATTTTCAGGGTAGAAGAATTTTTCGCCAGTCCTCTCGAATATAGGAGCTTGATCTTCAGGAGACATTATGTAAACTTCTATGGGCACGTCAGAATGTAAAGCCGGCTTCCCAAGGTCGGTGGCTCTTACCCAAAACTGAAAGACTTGAGATTCTGAAATAAGAAAAAAAATAGAACATTATCTTCCATAAAAATTGTAACATTGATCAGGTGTCATCGGTAGGTACATTAGGCATTATATTTTTTTAATAAATTTCGTTTACATACCCAATGACTCAGCATCCCTAACTAAAGTCAATGATCCAGTATTGATATTGATTCCAAAAATGTCGCTGACTCCCATTTTCTTTGTTTCGTAAATAGAATATTGAATCTTTCCATTCACACCATCATCTGGGTCAACTGCCTTTATCTAAAACCAGAGTGGTCATTTATCAGTAATTATGACACAATTGTGTTAAAATTTTAGAATGCATATTTCATTTTGGTATCTACTAAACCGCCGTAATGAAATGAATTATTGTTTTCACGGTATGACTCATAAAGCGTTGTTTTTCAGATGTTTACATTTGACAAAAATTGGACATCCGGTACCATTATTTTTACAGTTGAAAGGTTTCAGTTAAATGCTGATTCTAAGTCCGTTTCAGCTTTTGAACAATTGCGATTAGCAGAAGAAGAAAACTATCATGATTTTAAGCTTTTCAGCTTATTACAATTGGTTAGAAAGCTGAAACATGCCTAGAATCGGCGTTTAATAGGGACCTTTCTAATGTTAAAAAAAAAAATGGTGCTAAAAGGCCATTTGGTGACAATGTTTCATTTGAATTTCTGCTAAAGATCTGGGCCATAGTAAAATCACATCATTATACAATAAAAATTACTCACCTTCAAAAATGACATAGAAATGCTGAAATTTGAGTGAATTGCTGCCTTATATTCTTTCAGTAAGAAGATGGGAGCATTATCATTCTCATCTGCAACCTTCACCCTGATGGTGGTAAATGCTGGTCTTCCACCTGCATCTGAAGCCATTATAGGAACCTCATATTCCCTTGCAAGTTCTCGATCCAATTTCACAAGAGTGGTCAATTCTCCAGTCTGACTGTTGATGGCAAATGTATTCTTCAATAAGTTTGACGGTATCGAATAAGATACTTGTCCAAATTCACCAAAGTCTTCGTCTATTGCTTTAACCTGAAATAAAGGGAAACTTCATTAACCTCCCAGACTAATTTATTCGGTTTTGCCAACAAACAGCTATTACCCATAGAGTCAGTTTGTTCACTTTTGAAAACGGCTCATAATGGTCTCATAGAAATTGTTGTGTCTCCCTTACTGTCATAGTCAGAAATATGATATAAACAGTGTAAAACACTTTTGTTTTTATATGTGAAACCGCACAAGAGTCCCAACTGCTCCCAACCATCTGGAAACTGAGACTTTGGCATCCCCAATTGGGGTATATTGTGAGGCTGAAGGTAGTGGGAAGGGTAAGGAGATGGGGAAGAGTAAGGTTAGGAAGTGTGTTCACCAAACATGGCCACAGCCATTTCAAGCAAAGATTTAATTCTGAATTATGGTCTTACACCAGGGCGATACTGAGATTATCTTCCACTCTGGAAAGTGTTGCAAGTATACTAAGTATTATTTTAAATGAGTAATTTGTAAAATAACAAAAATTAGTAAAATAAATTTTATTTGTGCATGCCGGGATTCGAACCCGCTACCTCCAACATGCTAGTGGAGAGCCTTACCCCTAGACCACGGAGGCCGTCAAAAACACTTGTTATTAATATTGGCAGTGAATGGTTACCATTATTGAAACAAAATTTATGTCACTGAAGGCGTATTCGGAAAGCAGGTAGCGACATCAATATAAATGCGTGAAAAGATTGGTACAATAAATCTTAGGGTTCTTCATTAAAAATAAATAAAATTTTACTCACCACTGTAATGTGAAGTCCAGGTGGTTGATTTTCAATAGCTGTTGCTTCTTGAATGACATGCGTAAAACTTGGTGCATGCCTGTTGGCGGGACTCAGCGAGAGTTTTACGCGACTGAATGTTGTGTACACTCCATCTGATACTGACACATTCAAAATGGTCATTGGAGATGTTCCAAACTTCTGGATGTTAAGCAGAGAGATGACGCCTGAAATTTAAAAATGAAAATAGTAAAATTTCATTGGCTTATCAATGAATGTGGAGCAATCTAACAGCATTTGTCCTTCCTCCCTCAATTATTCCGGGCCTCTTCTAGACCCACATTCACAAACCCCTTCCTACAGCCCATTTATTGACCCTCTTCACAACATTGCGGTGACATAGTTCCCCTGTTTGTACAGGGACTGTACTAATGCGACAGGTTCAAAAGCAGTTCTGCTTGCAGTTGTTCGACTTTGTAGTCTGGAGCCAACTTCCGATAGGAGAGGGCACCAGAAGAGAAAGAAGGTTGAACAGAGTACAGGATCAATAGTTCTCTTTGAATATTTTATATGGAAGCACCTTTGTTTATAGGTAGCAAGTGGAGCGAGTGTGTACAACAGACATCAGCATTTTGATAATAATTACAATATCTTTGACTAGAACTACTTACCATTGGTAGAATTGATGGAGAAGGCCTGCTGGGTGTTTCCCCCGACGATGGAGTACGACAGATGGCCGAGGTCGATAGGGTCGGGGTCACTGGCAGCCACCCGCGTGACAAACTGCCCGCGGGCTGCGTGCTCCGATATCACGCAGCTCTCTGCGCACAGCTGCTCCACCCGGGGAGGGTTATCATTCATATCCAGAACTGTAAATAAATCACATTATATTATTGTTATGTCTTAAATATGCGCATGGCACGTCTCTTGCCATCCGCATAAAGTTGGTTTGAAATTCGTTAGTGGTTTGCCACATCGTACTCGCCTCCTACTCTGCGCTTCATTCCGGACGACGCTAGAGGACTATCTTTTTATTGGGCCGAAATATCTCTCTTATAAAAGGGTAGGGAGTTTGACGAAGCCATCGCTCAGGGAGTGGAAACACGACCTGCAATAGCCATCCCGAGCTAAGGTGTGAGCTACCGTGCTCAAGCTGAATGACCTAGGGAACAGGGTCACGAACGGTGCCTTCAAGAATCAGGGTTGCATCTCGGAGTATTTAGACCTTACCCCAGCACTCGGGGCACTGCTGTAGTGGACCTTCTATTTCCCTATAAAATTGGACAATTCAAAACCTCCCTATTCCCTCGTGGGGCCTGCAGGGAACCAAGGGGGAGTGGACTCTTCTATCGTGGGTCCTTCGGGGACCCAAAGAGCAGTGAAGAGGAGAGATGAGGCCCTCTTCCCTCATAGGGCCTTCAGGAAACCAAGGGGGATTGGAGAGGAGAGATGAGACCTGAGAAGACACACTGTGGAACCAGAATAGTGTGGCCCCATATCTAATGACAACCCTGGTGAACTTCATAAAAGGGACCAGGTAACTGTTCAAGGAACGAGGTAAAATAAGAGATAGCACAATGGGCCTAGGGCCTAAGTTCTCACGGAAACTATATGTAACCTGTATGTAGGATTAATATGTAGGATTTTCAAGGGGTTGAACCATAGACATATGAATATTAGTAGACCTGCCCTAAGTGATTAAAAGCGTATTATCCCCACTCCCCATACCGGTTCCATTGGAGCCGGCTGTGCTCGCGTATGGCCTCAAGTGAAATTTGAAAACGTGACGTCATCATTCTTGTGCGAACTATGGTCGAGGCATCATCGGTTCATTTTACGAAATAACACGGCAGAATGTTGACTTGTGCTATGAAAACTTGTAAAAATAGATGTGAAAAAGAGAATAAACCCAATTGTCGTATTACATTCCATAAGTAAGCATTATTTTACTTTATTTTAAGCTTATTCACACCGTATTATATGGATCAGTTTTAGAAACATATACTATCACATCACAATGTAGCGATTCTCAAGTGTGCTCATCGTTGTTTACTGGGGTAAGTAAATTATGAGACATTTGTAAAAGTAAATATTCGACTCTGAAAATGGAACCGAATTTTTTTGCCGAATTTGGACGTCGCAAATTTGTTCATAACGTGGCGAGTAATTTGCGCTCCCATGTAAAAATGTCTATTCATTCAAAAGCAGATTTTACTTTTAAGAAGTAAATGGTGATATTATAATGCGAGATGCCTATTTACTGTCAGATTGATTTATTGACGAATCACAGTCAGCTTCATTCCCTTCGTTCTTCAACAGTTGATTTTACCCCTCGCCATTATCTTCTCGTCTATTAATTCCTATGTCTGTGGGTTGAACTAATCCTTATGGGAAACATTATATGGACTCACAATGAGGCCATTATTTAATGTCAGTACTATTTTTGTGTGGGAAGTTTATGTGTGAGTTTCACTGTAAAACATTCCTGAGAAAGTACATTGTATAAATAAAATGAGGAGAATTTAACATCATTTTGAATTATTTTATCCATACCCTGCAATGCTTCGCTATTGCTAGTGATAGTGACTTTCTCGGGTGTCACTGACTTCTTCCACTATTCACTACTGTTACTGTACCACAATTTTAGTGTTAAAAATATTCTTGCACTCTTCATTGAAGCACTGGTAATAATGTGAAAAAACATCAATTTCAATACAAATAATTTACCTGTAACCCAAATGTGTGCAGTGCTGGACAGAGCCGGGACTCCCTTGTCGGTGGCCACCACGGTGAAGTGGTGCGCACCAAGCGTCTCGCGGTCCAAGGATTGTTTCAGGTAAACACTGCCGTCTGTCTCCACATGGAAATACAAGCTGGCATTGCTGTGTACTTGGGAGATCGAGTATGATATCTCTTGGTTGATTCCTGAAATAAAACAGGCATGCGTTAATATCATTTTATAGAGCAATTTTACAGGGACATATTTTTATGAAAAATCCCCAAAAGAGAGAGCTTTACAATAATTAATGAAAACAGTCACATCTAAACAATTAATTATATAATATATAATATAAACAATTAAAATTAAAACTAATGAAATCTGAAAAAAAAAAATTATACTAAACAGAGTATAATTATATAAAATTTTACAGTGATTGATATTGCATATACTTTACAGTTAAAACAAGAAGAAAGAAAAAGATAAATGTTGGTAGGTTAAAATAAGATATTAAAACAGTTCATGGTAGTGATTTATTTTAAAATAAAAACAATATTTTATTGCTTATTATTCGCAGATATTGTTTATGAACAAGTGCTTGCTCAGTTTTCTTCAACATGTCATTCATTGCTCGGTTTTGTATTAATATTGTCCAAAGATCTAATGTATATTAATCTTCTCTATAAATAAAAATGTAAATGTTTGTTTGTTCAAAATCTTAAGTCTCCAAAAGTTCTTCACCGTTTGCTTTGAAATTTTGACACAACGTTGCATTCGAATACGTTTGTGTTTTTATATACCTATATTATATAGATGTCACCTGTGACAGGTAAAAAACATGCTTTATTTAAAAACAGCGCCATCTGTTGGACGTAAAAGCAACATGCGCTATTGTTTTTCTATCTGCAGACAGACTGAGCCACAGCAAGGCGTGGCGGGGTACAGGTAGTACACTCATAATGCTGTACAGAAGAAGTCAGAAACATTTTTTTAATATAATTCCTTTTTCTAGTCATATTTATACAACATAGATTCACATAAAATTGAAAGAATACAGAATAAATTTTTAAGGCACGTTTTTTAATTTCAATTTTTAAATCATAAATTACGTATCCCAATTGATAATATAAATTATAGTGATTTAATGTATTTACTTAAACTACCTGAATTGTCACAACGAAGAAAATGTTGTGGTGTTTTATTATTTTTTTAAATCACTAACGGACATTTAGACATCTCGCACCCGGAGATTATGATTAATTATCGCATACCGAATAAATACACCACTAGACTCCATGCTTCATTTAATGTATTTGCTTCTCACACCAATTCTATGTATAATTCTTGTTCTCAGAGATTGCATCGTGTTGGGAACGCGTTAGCTTGCTATGTCGACATATTTAATTTTGAGAATGCACACTAAAAGTCTGTAAATCATCAAATAATTAATTTCCGTAAAAATTACCTGTATCATTATCATGAGCATCCAGTTTCATGACCAGAGTTCCAAAAGGTGCCGCTTCGGAGACGTTGACATGATAGCTGTCCTGGGAGAACTCAGGCGGACAATCGTTGACGTCTTCCACGACGACGGAGACGGCGACCTCAGCGTAGACCCCCGTCACACTGTCCGTGGCACGCACCTTCAGCTGGTGCGACCTCTGCTGCTCAAAGTCCAGCTCTTCTGCCGCAAACAGCATGCCTGCCCATTCAAACTCCAAGCGTAAAGCCAACTTCCAAATGTACATGGTACTGTTTAAGCCAATAAATCTTTTACCTCTTCTATACAAAATGTATGATTTGATAGTTTAAGAAAGTTTTTATGAAAGTTTTTGATAGTTTTTATGAAAGTCTCTGGGGGGGATAAACAACTCAGGTTCAATTTGTACTAGTTTCAGCCAACCAATCTTTTCACTCTTCTATACATTTTTTTAAAATTTGATTGGTATCTACTTCTAAACACAAGTGTTGGTTTCCATAGAAGAGAAAGGTTAAAAAAAAAAAAATGCATAAAAAAAATGTGAAAACAAATTTATAAGTATCTATTTGTAAATTAATATCTACCTCGGTAAATTAAATTGATTAATAAAAAAAAATTGAAAATGCATTATTCTTGAGGTACAGTTTTAATTTAGCAGCATAGTGTAAGAATCATAAACATGTAAAAATAATGTTAATTAACAATAAATTATTTTTTAGTTTACGAATGAAAGTAAAATCAAGGGGTATAAAAATTTTCTTACAAGATGGTAAAATGTTAATGGCTTTTAAAAAGTTTGGTCTTTAATTTCACCATCTAATTACTGTTTATACAATTGATAAAAATAATAAAATATAACACATTCATGTATCTATCTTACAGTTAAGACACTTTGCTCTATTTTAATTTTTTAGGTAAATAAAATATCTAGGTAATATAAAGGTAGAATAATTGATAATAAATCACTTATAAAACTTTAAAGAGACAATATTTATTACACTCATGCAACAAACCTGTAGTCTAAATCTCTATCGGAACAAAAACAGAAAGTTTGTAAAGTGAATATGTACTTTAAACTTTTAGTTTATTTTTGTTCTGATCAGGACTTGACTAACATATGAGTTAGTGTTAGTTGGTTATGGATACTAATGGTGGTTAAACAGGGATTAATTCAGATAGAAGGCAAGATTGGATTTAAGCACTTGGTAAAAAAATGATTGAAAAGATGTAACATACAGGAAAATCTGAACTCTCAAAGTAATAAAAAAAATATTTGTGTTCAAATTAAGTATAATAAGTATTGCAGATGAAGTAAAACACTTGGTCTGTTATTAACCACTAATTATTATTAATGGTTCATGCAAAGAGTGTATAATTTGGTCTTTGACAAGGTCAAATCGCAAAATGATTACGAATTAAAAATCCCTTAAAAATATTCTTAAATATTTGAATTATTAATTTCAAAATGGATATACATGCCCCCATTATTCTGTATAAGTACATCAATAATGAGGTAAAAAGGCATATTTTTTATTCCAATAATTGGTCTATGGTAATTAAACCAAAATAGTGTCACACAAATGCCCATTTTTCCATAATGAAATTTCCATTAAATGAAAGATCGAAATTTTCCTGTATTTGAAAGGTAAAAAAGCCATGATAAATATTAGCCAACAATCAAATCCCTGTTTAAGCAAAGACATTTATTAATAATATGCAATAAAGGAAATGATGAGATGCAGCAAGGCCTTGCAGAAAGTATAAGAACGCATAAGCAGGTTGGGTTGGCTGTGTGAAAAGTTGTTTGACATGAAAAGTGAGTGACGGCACAACAATGATATGGAGAACATCACACAAGGATGAACATTAATACTCTGACAACATTGAATACTCACAAGGACCATTGAAACTGTCGGGTGCTGTGGACAGAGGGAGATAAACACATATTTAATCCAATCTTGGTCTCTCTCAACAAACTTATCAACTTATCTCAGATCCAGTGAGATCGCTCCCGCCCTTGGATTATCCACTAATCCACAATCCCGTTGTTAAGTGCAATTATGGAACAACATCAATGGCAAAGAAAGACTTCTGGATGAATCCAAAAGCGACAGCACATTCATGCAGTTAAAATAAAGTAACTCGTACTACACCAAATATGTAAATATAAACTTCGTTAAACAAGCTTTAACAAAGGGAGTAAAGTATTATATAAGAAAACCACAGCCTATATTGAGAAATCCCAAAACCACACCAGGTAATTAATTTGTTTGAAAGTAAGTTGGAATTCAATACCCAATATAACCTGCTTATTATCTTTAGTTACTCAAAGTGAAACATCCGATAAAAGATCATTCAATCAAAGCCAATTAGTTATTTTAGTAATGTCATATAAAGTACCTACATACAAAATTCAATTTCAAAGTGATTTCTCGTAATAAAACTTTACTAAAATACAAATTGTAAAGCATCAGCAGGCTCAGCTCGGTGATATGTGTGATCAAAACATTGCTCTACTAAGCCAAATAATGCTTTAATGCTTACAAATAATAAAACATTGATAATTTGAGTAATAATAACGAAAGAACATCAAATATTTGTCAGTTTAAAATTTGTTCCATGTTCCAAAATAAGTTCAAAAATTGGGAAGATTTGAGCAAAATCATACCGGTGTTGAAATCCAAAGCAAATTCTTCTAGTTCATTTCCTTCCACAATTGTGTATATCAACTTTCTGCCCAGGGGGGAAGAGGCTTGGAGAGGTACTCCCAGAGGACTCTGGAGTTCCACATTCTCGGGGACACTCATGGAATAGAACTGCTTATCAAAGACAGGCATAGACCTGTCCACAACCTTTACATTTACAACAGCTTCACTGTAACAAGGGGTTGTACCTGAAAAGATAAAACTCCAAAATATAGCAACAGAAAACAAGACATTCTTCAAGCATTCGTAGCCAAGTAGTCACTAACACAAGGGTGATTTTATTTCAATTTACCTCCGTCGTATGCTCCAATAACCAATTGATATTCTTTGTTATGTCCCTCCAAATTCTGTTTCAATGATATTTCTCCAGAGTTGCGGTCTACTTTAAACAATTCTCCGTGGCCCCTTTTCATTTCGTACCGCACCTTCCCGTTGTCCATGCTATCCATATCAATGGCGTGTACTTTGGTAATCACTTGTCCTTTCTCATCATCCACTGACACAATGGCATAATACGGAAGATTGACAAACATGGGGCAGTAATCGTTGATGTCTAAGATAGTCACATTCACAACAACATGTGCCACCCTAGGGCTATCTCTATCCCTGTCGTATGCTGTTGAGGAGCTCTTAGCTTCTACTATCAGTTGGTACATGTCTTTCTCTTCTCGGTCAAACTTAATTCCTGTTGTTTGTATAGCACCAGACGTGAGCCCAATTTGGAACAAGTCTGTTGGATTCAGAATTCTGAATTCAACGTGTTCGTTCAGTGTATTTCCTAAAACATTCACAACTGCAACTATGACAATCTTGGTAGAATTTTCTGTTACACTTCCTTCGTAGTGAGACTTTTGGAATACTAATCCAGAACTTTCGGATTTTTCAACCCTTATATTCACTGTAGCAGTGCTAGTAAACTTGCCATCTGTTACTCTAACTCGCAGCCTATGGAAGTTTTTTAGTTTATCTGGATACAGTATTGTCATAACACCTTTAATTGTATCGATAGCGAATATATTGGCAATATCGCCATCAAGGATATCATATTTGAGAGTATCATTTTTGATTGAATCAGGATCAGTAGCGCTGACAGTTACGATGGCGACATTTTTATATGTTGGTAATAAAAGAGTTACATTGTATTCCTTCTCATCAAACTTGGGGGGACAGTCATTCACATCTAAGATGTTGATCTGAACCTCAGCTGTAGTTTCAGAAGACAAGCGCGGTTTTCCCATATCAGAAACCTGTGAGAAAAAATTGCATTACAACATGAATACAACAGTAATGTTATAGAAAATATATACAGAAAGGTTGATTGAAAAAAATAATGTTTTTTTCTTACCATAACATGGAAATTGAAGAATGAAACAGTCTCATGATCCAATTCGCTGATTGTTTTGACCGCTCCAGTGGTCGGGTCTATGGTGAAATACTGCCTGGCGATGGGTTCTACAATCTCGTAACTTCTCAAGGCGTTGGTTTCAGAATCTAAATCTTTAGTTGAGATCACAAGAGGAGCACTGCTATTGGACAGCACCAGAGATGATACAGGCGCAGACTCCAGCAAACTTCCGTAGTAATAGTTGGACAAAAATCTAGGAGCGTTATCATTCTTATCCAAGACATGAACCACTACTGAACATTGAGTACTTGCAGAGGCCTAAAAAAAATAAAAAGAAACCTTTACCTATTACATATACATTGTAATAAAATTAGGGCAGTTACTTTCTTAGTTGATTTAGTATACTCAATATTTTTAATGTGTTCTATTCATAAAGAATAAATGGAAAACAGTGGATTCAAGGGATAAAATTTTATAATAGGGTCAGAGAAGAATATGAGGTAATTTTATTCTGAAAAGAACTCCTTTTATGAAAAGAACTATGTACATATTTATGTATATATGTACTGTAAAACAAGCAACAATATCAATTAATTTAAGTTACGGGGTTAAACATTTTATTAAATAAATATCCCAAGTAATTACCATATTTGTAGCAGTCACAGTCAAGTTGTACATGTTGATTTTCTCATAGTCCAGAGGAAATTTAGTTGTAATTACTCCAGTGGAAGGATTAACTTGGAACATATTGAACTCATCACCGCCTGTGATCTCAAACAACAGAGAGGAAGTGCTGCGAGCTTCTAAATGTTCAACGTATGTGCCTGGAGGCTCATTCTCGAAAATTTCGGCTACAAGTTCATGCTTCACAAATCTGAAACCACAGAAAATGAAACGATTAGCTAGCCAGTCACCAGGGGACATTGCATGGTCAAGTGAATCAAATACTTGAGCCGGGTCATGTCAAGAGTCAGAATAATAGTGTGTGCCGAGAGAGATTTATGTGGCGGTCTATCCCTGCGGGGAACCGGCATGACGGTAGGTTTTTAGCTAAGACCAGCCGCAGAAATGAGTGCAGTCTTTTAAACAGCTGCATCCAATTTTGTTACAGATGATGATGGTAATAATTCTTCTTCTACTTCTCATGTGGTTGGGTAACATATTCTGTATAGAATTCTAGATCAAGATAACTTCATCTCCATAAGCCTAGTTAACGAGTAAAATATATACAAAAGTTCATAAGTAGACACAATACTGCACTTTAGAAGTAGACTACATTAAGTAATGATTGATTTGTCACGAACCTTGGACTTGCATTGTCTGCCATGGTGACCATAATGTGAACAGGGATAGAAGTCAGTGATGGGTGAGCTCCGGGATTGAATGCTTTGACCTGAAGCATGTATTCTTTGGCACTGTTGAGATCCAGCTCTCTGGAAACTGTAATATCTCCCATTTCTGGATCGATCGAAAACATGTTGCCGATATTTCCTGAAAAAAATCATGCCATAAATAATTTATAAGAATATGCTTCTCAGAAAAATGTTATAATAATCAAAATAAAAAAGATAAGTGAGATAACACTGTTTATTTTTGTAAAGTTAAAAAATAAACTTACCGCTAGTGATAGAGTAAGAGATAATGGCATTTTCTCCTTTGTCTTTATCACTGGCTAAAAGTCTTACAACAGAAGTTCCTATGGGTGATGTCTCATAAACCTTGCCCTGGGCTATCTTGGAACTGAACTCTGGGGGGTGGTCATTGTAGTCAATCACTCTTATCAGTACTCTCGCATAACTTCGTTTGGGCTTGAGCGCCTGGTCACGCACCATCACCGTCAACAGATGTTCTTCCATCACCTCCCTAAACATGGACAATAATAAATAAGCAAGCCTTCAAAAGAATCAAATAATTATGTACTTAGAGATTAAAATCAGACGCAGAATTCAGAATTAAAAAAATTAAATATAAGCTTGAGATCAAAATGAATTCTTACCTGTCAAGTTCTCCTTTCATCACTGTTATCTCTCCAGACAAGGAGACCTTAAATGTTTGTGTAGAAATTGTATTCCTAGCATTCAGGAGATTGTATAGAAGGGGCTCTCTACCGGTAGCGTGAAGTCTCAATATCGGTTCTTCTCCTGGGTAGTTTTCTGATATGTTTACACTGTATAGGTCCTGGCTGAAGACAGGGCCTTGCTCGTTAACATCATTGATAACAATGATGTTTAGCTGAAAGAAAAATCAAAACAAGTATATTATTAAATCTGTGAATTTATTATTTCATGAATAAACTTCCTACCTCCCGGATGACAAGCTGAACAAGTTGCAAAAGTAAGGGATACTATTCTGACAGTAAGTTCTCAACAATAAGATCGAGTTTATCAGAGTTTTCTTGTTTAATAATTCAATGGGTCTTATTTATCAGTTATTCCGGGTGACATGACAATGACACTCACTCTGACATGTGAGTGAGTGAGTGATAAGCTTTATAAAATAAAGGAACATTTACAGGCTAAAACTCTCATGTGAAAAAGTTAATTTGCTGAACCGTTGCCGGAAGCGGGCAAATCCCTGCCGCATTCATATGACACAGGAATTTCAAGGGTATGTCACTCTTCACACCCATTCTTTCATTTTATCAAATTTCCTACAGAAGAGAAGTTAAGACGATTTTAATTATAACTAATTTAAATAATTAAGAGGAAATAGAAAAATCGGAAAGATCTATTGATAATAGATTATATTTTTTATCGTCGATGGCAATCCATCAATGAATTAATCATAAAAACATTTTTTATTTCAGCCAAACCATTTTATTTTGAATTTTTAATGATACATTTAAATACATATTCAATTTTAACCAGAAATAAAATTATTAAAATATGGTAAAAGTTTTGACTTGAGATATTTTATTCTTGTAGCTAGGTAGGTTATATTATCATTATAGTTTTAAAAGACGTGAATGATGTGGAAAAAAATGATATATATTTCAAAAAGATGTTAATAATATTTTACAATTAAGATAATATTATATTACACATCACATTATTAGGTTTGTAGATAAATAAAACAGCAGGTGCCTACCTAATCAATAAAAAAAACTCAATGAAACAGTTAAAAAATTAAATGCATCAATTTATATTTAAAGAAAAAAGAAGTAGGTACCTCGCATTATAATTATGAAGATAAAAATTAAAGTCATTGATACTGTAATAAATTGTAATGACAATTACAATCTTGTGGTATTACAGATTAAAAAATTTTCCACTTTGAGTCTTTTATTTTAATTCTGTTTTTTGGAATATTTTCATTATAATTCATATTATTATACAATTTCGGCCGTCGAGGCAATTCGGCAAAATCGTTTCAAAGTTTGTTATGAAGCATATGATTCCATCTGGTGAGTATTTTAATACATGTAAGTATGCATGGTTTGATCACTTACTGTTCTGATTGAATCGTATAAAAAGGTATTTTTTTCTGCATAATTCAAAAAGAAACCAAATGTTAGAATTTGAACACCTTGTTGGGAGGTTTATTAAATTAGGTTTACCTTTATTAGTAAAGTAATTCCATTTGATAACAAATTATTATAAGCTTTAATTACTCGCCTGAAATATCCATAAAAATTGAAAATATCTCCTGAGTAAAAATAAATTAAAACGAGTAATTAATGCTAATTTGTATCCTTTGTGCTATGCATAAAAACCTTGTCTTATAAACATTACTTTATCATTAAAAAATAATAATTCCATTTGATTAAATAAAATGCACAAATAAAAAAAATAATGAATCGGGAAGTTTCTCACGTTTTCCCACGAATGAAAAACTACAAAGTCTATCCATGCGTAAGTCTATAATGATTAATAATAACGTCTACCGAGTGCACAAAACGATTTTTCCAATAGATAATTACTTAATCTCATCTTATATACCTTTAGTAAGACTTCTAATTAAAAAAAAATAGAAAATTTTCAACAAAACCGTTGTGTTTAGCGATATAACGTGTTGCTGCAATGACGAGTTGAGAATGACCGGGTAATAACTGAGATAAGCGATGATTTTACCCAAACGGAAGGCAATTGGAATGCACGGTGATACTATTTTCGTTGTGGGACTATTTACTTGCATTGAAAAATTCCTATATTAATCCAACCGATTTAGGTTCATTACTGCCGTCGAATGGCATTGCAGGATTACTTACGCAGTGATGGATTGCCGTCGACATTGTACAGTATGTTCATTATTCTTACTTGTGTATAAACGTAGTGGACACCGTCAGTTACACTGATGTTGAGTGTGTAATTGCTTTGATTCTCCCACATCAGTTTCTTAGCCAACTGGACATTTCCATTTTCTCTCCCAATGAAGAAGTCGTTTCGTTCATCACCATCTAAAATTTGTAAATAATAAATACCTCTTTTTTATGTGATCACTGCACAAGTGTCCTAACTGTTCCCAACAGTCTGGAGCCGGTGAGACTATGGCATCTCAATTAGGGTATGCTGTGAGGTTGAAGGTAGTGGGGAGGAGAAGGAGAAAGGGAGGAGGAAGGTGTGGAAGTACCTGGCTATTCAGATCTGGTCACAAAACACGGTCATTTTAATTCTGAATGGTGGTCTCTCACCAGGGCGATACTGAGAGTATCGTCCACTCTGGAATACACTACATATTATTTTGATTATTTAATTGTGAATTACTGTGGGACATCTGATTTGAAAATGTTCACTAAATTGTGACAGAGGCAATTGAAAACTTTTGAAAATTATAAGTTTCGATAAAAAAATTCGAAACACATCAATTTTGACCTAAAAAGCGAAAATACTGTTTTCAACATAGAATTCTGCATTTAAAATAATTTCTTACTCACCAATAATATCATACCACAGTGAATCATTGTCCTCATCGGTGGCCTGAATGAGGGACACCAAGAAGCCAACTTTATCTGATTCGGTGACCTTGATAGTCTGCAGAGAGTTTTTGACCTTAGGAGGGTGAAGGGACTCTTCTGGTACTGCCACCACGGCCACACTGACCCGAGCTGTTTGGGCTTTTGGAGGGATGCCATTATCGAGGGCTCGTATCTGAATAAATAAGGTAATAAGTAAGTACATACTTTTTTAAAGTTACGGTGAAGTTCACAGTTATATTACGTATTGTACATCTGAAAAGTGGGTAAACAAGGTGAACGTTTTGAAGTTATAAGAATGTAGATGAATTCTTTATACTGAACCATTAATATTGATGAAATTATGGACCATCTCTTCGGAACTTTGATGGGATTGGCAATAAAGAATCAAATCAAGTTTAAGCTTAGTTGTACAAACCCGGTCTTGGGATATTTCAAATTGTGTTACATTTGATCAAAAGCAGAAGCAGGCCGAGAATCGGCGGTTAATGGGGATCATTCTAATGTCATGAATTTCAAAGGTTACACAATCCTGAGAACAATGACTTCAGAAGAACCTGAGAAAATCCACTTATTTTTAAAATATTGAGAATGAAGTAGTGTTTTCACTGTTGAATTTTAGGCAGTACATTAGAAAGTATTTTTTAAGGGTACATACATTTAGTTCGTAGAAGCTGCCAGGTTCTAGGTCGGCATTGCATACCACTACGCCGGTGCGGGGGTCGATGTGGAACTTGGCCTTCCCCTTTCCAGACTTGATGCTGTATGTGATGTTCCCATTCTCTCCCTCATCTTCATCGGAAGCAATCACCTGAGAGAATTAAATACATCTTGTTCAATTACACACCTTTGTAAAAGTATTGCTCCTGGGAATGGCATCCCGATACCGTGGAATGTTGTAAGGTGGTAGGAAAAGAGGAAGATGAAGAAGAAAGTGTGAAGACTTTGGAGAACCTTAAGTACATATTGATATCTGGTTTTAAAAAAGTACTAAAGATTATTTGAACAATGTTTCAATAAATCAGAATGGTTGTCTTTCACCAGGGCTATACTGAAAATATTTTTCCCTCTGGACAATGGGTGTACGAAATTATTAAATTGTGACTAATGCACCCTTTTTATTAAAAACAGCCAGTAATCCTAGCTCCTACTTCGATAAAAGGTTTATTACCTTTCGTGATTCCTTTGCAAGTGTTGTAATATCTATAGCTAACTGCCATTAAACTGTGGGTAAATGGTAATAAAGCCGTAATAAAATGAGGCACTCACCAGACTATACTTCACTACAAAAAAATTTTATATAAAAAGGAAAAATAATGGAAGCACAGAAAAATTATTATTATTATTAACACTAACAGACATTTATGAAAAGTAAATATATATTTTGTTTTACCTACCTCGAGAAATTAATGAAAATTATTTTTTAAATCTTCAATAATAATAATAACAATAATAGAAATGCATAAAAAATTAATATTATTATTTCATGCATTAACAAATTTATATGGAAAATATGTTTATTGGTGTTAACATAATTAAAATTAATATTTACAATCATTGGATTTTTACCAGAATTATCAAAATATATAAATAAAATTAATCATACAAAAAATATTCTAAATAAGCAATCATGATAATATCGATAATGGAATGCAGCATTGATATACATAGCTCAATAATGGAAAGTATTATTTAAAAATATTAAATAATTATATAATCTTCCACAAACTGTATTCAATTAAGAATGAACGATTCCTGAATGAGAATTTAAATCTCATGTTAGCTACTTTGTGCCAGTTTTTTTACGAACAAGGTGTTTTTACAATGGGACTTTGGGAAATATAATCAATTAAAATATTTTTTTTTATTTCTTTAATATAATCTTATATTTCATTAGTAGGGGAGAGGTGGTATGAATAGGCCGCTATTTTCTATACGTCATATATTCTTATTAAGGCATATTTAAAGAAAAAATATGCTGCCAACAAGAAACATAGATACTTATTAAGCTGAAATGTACTTAAAAAGGTTGATTTCGAATATTTTCAAAATGCAATTTTTTTTGAGTTTTTAAAACGTCAAAAACTTATTTTTATTTTCAAATAAACCTCTATCATTCCGAAACCTTTATTTTTCACTAAAAACTTATTAGGAATACAAAATTAATTAATTCCATAATGCACAAGTTTTATATTATTAGGTTACTGATATTTATATTATTTACATACTGTCGTTCTGCATAAACACTATTTTCGTAAAGCCACAAGGCAGCGTAGTATTTAAATGATGCGATAAGCCATAGGGATGTTTCCTCATCTCAGGCTTCATCCATGTATAAATAAATAAAAACTTAGAAGGTAAAATTTGATTTGCATAAATGAATACTTACCATTTTCATCGAGTTAATATTTTACATACAAAATTATAAAATCAATAAAAAATATAAAGCTTTATTATGAACATTATATTATATTTTTATCTTATTGATAAAAAAATGTAATGAAGCAACACAAACCTTAACCTTAATACATAATGGATAAATAAAAGAACATGCTGAAAATTTATAAAATTGTTCAATTAATCACGAAAAAGGGGAGGAATTTCATGCAAAAATTAAAATATAACATCAAAGGCTTTTACGAAATTGGAAACAGAATCAAGAGATTTTAAAAAGATTTCTTTTAAAAAATAAATTGAAATCCTCTCCTCTTTTAATGATCCCGATAGTAATAATTTAATAATCGTGATGAATTCCTGCAGGCAACCTAAAATGAATCTTTCGAAATATGTATTCATAAAAAACGTAGAGGGTTATCAATATGATATCAGTGATGATCGTGCAGTGTCATGCGCCCTTACCCTGAGCAGGGCCCTGCCTTGCGGCGCCCCCTCGTACGTCTCCCAGGGGGCAGATTCCTCGGGCACCGCGTCGCCGGAGCCCTCAAGGTCCTGCGCGTCCCACCGCTTCACGACCAAAAGTAGAAATAAAGCCATACAGTCACGCAAACAAAAACACCAACTCGATTCAAACAAACCAATTCAAACAAATTCATAAAACAGAACCCAAAGAAATTTCAATTCATTTTACTGGCATCACGAGTGAGAAGCTGAAAAATGATTGTGCTATGATGGAATACCTCGCTTGCGAAAGGTTGAACCGCGAAGACCGTCGCATCGGACCATTCTATCGAATTGTATTTCTAATAATTATCGTTGAAAATGTGCTAATGAGGGGTGATGGGTGAGAGAATAGCTATTTTTTAATAGCTATCTGCCTGTCCCTTGAAAAATGGTGCCATCATGCTCGTAGAATGCTTGAAATATCATTTTTGATGCACGATATTAGAAGTCGAATCAATCGTCAGCACATTCGTAAACACTTCTCCGTAAAATATCCTCATTCAATTGTTAACCTTGTTTAGTACACATTAATAATTTAAGCGGTTATTCGACAGGTCAAAGGCACTCAAAATCCATGCTATCAAATAATATAAATTCTGTCGAGGCTAATAATTATAGCAATACCTGCCCAAAATATCTAATAAATATATTTTATAATATACAGAATTATTACAGAATTGATAAAACTTAAACTCGTAAAACTTAAGCACTCTTATCTATACTCGTCGGAGGCGTAAAATCACAAATATTCATGTATATTTATGGTGCCCTTTTTAATATTCTACTGTCTGTGAGTGTATAGCATTTCCCTGTGTGAAGGAAAGACTAGAAGATGTCATAAAATGGAATTATCACTCGCTATAAGGTTGCTCTAAACAAGGGATACACTTATTGTTGCAGAATACACTTAGGGGGTATTTCACTATGTCGGGCTAAATATCTGACTAGCTATCCGTTGGCTGGCTTTAAAGATCAGAATAACTCCGTTATTCAACGGCGACCGTTTCACCATTGTTTCGAGCTTCCGGATAGATAACACTCGAAATAGTCTGGCAACATCGCAAAATGTTTGCAGTTACTCCATCTTCTGCCACGGCTGTCATGCGTCACAGTCCGCACAACGCGAAGTGTGCATTTTTTTGGTTATGTTATGTTGATTATCAGGTCATTTTAGATAGATTCGTGTCGAATTATTACATTGTTTCTTATTTTGAACACAATCAAATAATTCAGGATGGATCATACAAGCATTCAAATTCATTCTACAAAATTCGACTCACTTCTCAGCTGTTAAACTCGGAATGTTTTGACGCCATCTTTGATTCGAGGAATAGCGCCTAAGTTCGAGCACTGATTAGTCAAATCTAACTTTAACCCGAGCGTTAGCGTTATTCAGATATAGTGAAAACGAAAAAATGACTAATCCGCGGATTAGTGCTTGGTCAGAACATAATCAGAGATAGTGAAATACCCCCTTATACACGTATGTTGTGTATGTTCGGCTCAAGCCAATGAAGGAGCACTTTATTTTTTTAACAGCAGCGGGTTTCCCGTCAATAGCTCGTAAAATAAATTGATATTTAACCGGATAAAAGAGCGCAAATACTTATTACTTTATTCAAAGAAATTGTTCGAAAATATCTGCTTTTCAGCAATAGCCGGCATAATAAAGAATCTGTAAAAATATTTTATCGGTTACTAAAATAAGATTGGTAGATGAGCATTTTGCAAATCTCATTACGATTCCCGTTTGCGAGCAAAACAATTATTTCATCCCAACCTAAAAGCGTGTTTTATTTTTTTGCCGGCATCTCAATTTATCTCGTGACGTGTTCATTTCTTTTGAATGGATACTATTCATTGAAGCTCGACTTTCATTTTCTCGATGACCAAACCGAAAAGCCAGATCGGTTTCGTTCCCTGTGCTCTGGGTGATTACACTGATTACGTCATAAAAATAAATCCAATTAACATTGTAATGCGAAAAAATGTGTTTTATACTTTTTTTTCCATTCATGTATACATAAACATGTTGAAACATGAATCGGTCATCTGGCGATTGTGTAGGTTTAGCTTCAGAGACATGGCACGGAATACCGAATACAAGAAGAATTACATGACAAAGAAAAATTCAGACTTTTAAATCTTTTATCATTTTACAATTTAAAATATTTATACGTATAAAAAATATTATTATTTTTTAAGATTGGAAATCAATACGTAGGGCACTAATTTACTGACCCATATAAAACATAATATAAATAGGTACATACTAGCATTATCGTATTTAAATATAATATGAATTGAATATTAAAATACCAATTTAGAAATAAATAAAAAAACAGTATTTTTATAACCCGAACATGTGCTTTCAAGACACAAACAGAACTATTTAATACATTGATTTCACGTGTGACCATGACTGGTGGTTGAAAAACGTTGATTCGAAACAAAGCAAATAAACAAAACGTGTAAGTCGTTAAATTGCCCCGTAGACAATGCATAGTTAGTTAACCGGCTTTAATAATTCAAATGAGTAGGTACCTAATGAAACCATACACGTTACATCTATCCTGAAATACTGAATACTTCATCAGAACAAAAAACAATTCTATCTACAAGGCGATGTATGAAGATCAACACGAGGGCAACCACAATCGAGTGTATCAAGTTACATTGAATATCCAATCGTTTTAGGAATTTACTCGAGCACATAATTCAAGACATGTGATCTTATATTGCGTTAGGTTCAAATATCTAACATTAGTATTAATAGTAGTAAAACTAGTTTAGGTAAACAATAACAAGTGACAAGTCGCGCTGACATCGACAACACATATTATCTGAAATGAATGCGGTGTGATGTTATGAACTTCTCAAAATGAAAGCGCTGTTCCAAGTTGTTAATCATTATAACTTGGAGAGAATGTAAGACGAAGTTCTTGGTAGAATCGTTCGGAGTAGGTATCTCCATAATAATTGAAAGGCTCTCTTCAAAGTCTTTAATAAAACTTGGCGAAGCGGAAACGACTGAAGAACCAAAGTGGGGTACGAAAGCGAACTCTGGCGTGACTTCCAAGAACGATATTCGAAAAAAAAAAATTAGTTCTATTTTAACTTTTTTAAAGATCGCCTAAATACCACAAAATACAATTCAAAACAACCCACAAATCCATTAGCCAACTACAAAAAAACGTAAGCATAATGTAAGTACAGACCTGGAAGCGTGGATTGGAGTTCTTTCCAGCTGGAACCTTAATGGTGTAATACTGCTCCAGGAAGACAGGAGAGTGGTCGTTCAGGTCTGTCACGTCAATAACGACCCTGGTGCTGGAGGAAAGGATAGGATCTCCTCCATCGGATACCTGTACGTCCAGCGAGTGCTGAGATTGCATCTCACGGTCCAGACGACGACCGGTGGTTGTTATGATGCCTGGAATTACAACACTTGGAATTACAAACTAAATCAAACACTTTGTTTTTCAAATAATTATAAGCAATAAGCAATAAGTCGCCTGAAATATCAATACAAATTGAAAATATCTCCCGAGTCAAAATAAATGCCGCCAACGGGAAATGAACGGGTTAGTTAGGCGAGATATTTTCAATTTGTATTGATATTTCAGGCGACTAATTATTGCTTATAATTATTTGTTATTATTTATGCTATGCATAAAACCTTGTCTTATAAACATTAGTTTATCATTAAAAAATAACTTTGTTTTTCGTTTATTGTATTTTTGTTTATTGTAATTTTATTTTTATTATTTCTTCTCATGTTCTAAATTATTCATCGTGTCAAAATTATACCTCATATACATATGTAAAAGTCCGAAACGAACAAAGCTAATAAACAAAAACACAAACTAACTAACCATCACGCCGTTTCTCCGCAGGGGTGGACAGAGAGGACGGACCACCAAACAACTCGGTGTTGGTACACACTCCTTGCCTCATTCACATTTATACATCGTCTCATACATGTTCTTCTATTATTCTGACTCTTGACATGGCCCGACTCAAGTATCTGTCATCCTCGGGCGTCCCCGACTTCTGCTACCATTCACATTTGCGTCAGATATTCTCCATACACTCCTTTCTTCGCTCATTCGCTCTACATGCCCAAACCATCTATGCGTACATTTCTTAATCTTACTCATTACGCTTATATCAGCCTTGCATTCTTTGCGGATCTCCACATTTCTCACACGATCATACATGGTTTTACCACATGCAAGGAAAATAATTATAATCAAGGAATAATTCTAATTAAGCCCTCACATACCCAATTTCTATCGATTTATAACTTTTTAAGTTTGTAAGTTCCGAAAATAGTAATGTTATTTTTTAAATAATATCCATATATTTGTTATGCCGAAACGTAAATTACATGAAATTCCATCGATAGAAAAAAATCGCAAAATAAGCTCCGAAAATTATTTAAAACACGTTTTGTTCTGTTATTTAATATGTTATAGGCATGCACAAATTCGCAGTGTATCTTTAAATGCAACTAAAGCATTTGTCGAGTGATGTTGGCTCTATTTCAAACGAGTGGTGTTTTATTAAATATTCTCAACCTTTTCGCTTAATTATTATCGCTTTTCAATATAAGCGCGCTCCCTCTAACATTCGTATTTACATATCTCCCTTTCAAACCATATTTGAACGCTTACTACGGGGCCTCAATAAGTTGATACAATGAAAAGAACAGGCCACCCAGGATGGTATCAAAGAGGAGTAAACATAGTAAATGTTTAAAATTATGCTGATGCTGGAAGTCAAGAATAAATGGATGGTATCAATATCCGAATAACATAAAAAGTGGAAAGGTATCAGCGTTTCGCTGATCCCAAGTCATTCATTTCAATTTTTAAAGCATAGCTATAAATCTTTGGCGAACACTTTTATCGGCAGTAGCATATTATACCTACGAGCATTATTTTCCCCGCGTATGATAGATTCGGTAATAAAATATAATTGAGTACAAATGAATTCCTCGCAAAATGAAGATTAAAAACATAATCCTATTATGAAGGGCAGATAAAAAAATTATAAAACAATTTTTTTTTTCATTATTGTTTTCATAAAAAGGTTAATAATGTGTTTTGATTATTGAAAAGTTTAAGCTGATTGGTTAGCGACGTTCGTCGGTTACAGACTGAATTGAGAACTGCTAATCCGCTACTGTTAATTATTCAGTAAATCTCTTCAATATAGTTTGTCCGTTGTGCAAAGCTCGACTCAACCCCTCTTGCGAATTGATGGAATAATCTGCCCAAATCTCTTAGCGGGTCTATTAATAAAGAAGATTCTAAGGGATTTTCGGATCGGGTTGGCAGTACAACCTACGTATTTTTCAATGATTAAATATTTTAATCCCAAAGATAAAGCGGTAAAGCTGACAACAAAATACTAAATTGTTACACTTTGTTGAAAATTAACCGATTTAAAAAAAACTTTCGCAGCCCTTCGGGACCATGCTCGAGAAAATTTGGACAGTTTTACAACTAATAGTTTAAAACAAAGTTGGAAAAGATGTAACTTGACCAAATATTGGAAAACGATAATACCGCGCTCTAAACTTCGATAAAGCAATTAAAGGAGTCGAACGTGGGAATAATTGCCAATAAGCACAACTCGCTAGAAGGTCTTTTTGTCCAAAATCGTATCTTTGATAATGACTAATAATCATAAAGAAGGGTCGTGCTAAGGCTGGCTGAACTAATTACCACCGTATCCAAATAATCAACGCTCAGCCAGGTTTTTGCGAACACGATCCTAAAACAAAGCGCAACTTAATACCTTCATAATGAAAATGAACAGTAGTTTCCCTTTTAGTGTTAATACCTTTTGTGAGCTAATCTTAAATCAGGTAGAACCATAAGAGGATTGCCATAATTAGTATTTTCGCATGGCCGCTAAGTATTCATCATATTATATCATTACTGAAACCAGCTATCCTTTAATATTTTGCAAAGATAAACTGTGAGAATCGCATAAATAGTCGTTAAATTAATTCAATTGATTAGAGAATTTAAGTACATAATAACAGTAGCGCATGGCGTGGCGACCGCTAAAGGGACTGGCGAGTCTTCGATGTGGCCAACACCAAGACATTCATAATTATGAATATAATTATAATGAACAAAAATTTATAAATATTTATTTATTTATATATATACGCCCAAAAAGGCTTTTACATAGAAGTGATACATGATGCAGTGTACATAGGAGAATATCTGTATTATACAGGAGATACTGACAGTAAATAGATGTAATCCATTGTAAATAAGGTACAAAATACACAATTGTAAAATTGTGATTACAAGTATAATGAGAAAATATTAAGAAATAATTTAAAAAAAAACTAACTATGAAGCAATATTAGTAAAACGTAAGAGTAACATAAAGTAAAAAAGAAATTACAACAACACTACATATACCTAAGAACGCTACTCTAATTTGTAGGATTCGACAAAGTGTTGGTATAGATTATGCTTAATTCTATAAATGGAGTCAATAAATAAATCAATAGCACACCCATACTTGTTGCCCAGATCATGCATCCTATTGGTCAGTGAGTGTGTCTGATAGTTGGTCGTGTATGTATTGCAGAAGAATGTTATATTTTGTCTTGTATTCCTAGTCGGCACATGGAGTTTAATAGTGACAAGGATGGCAGGACTATCAATTAAGTTGTTAATGACTCTGTGTAACACAACCAGGTCTGAAATAATTCTCTTGTCAGACAGTGTTATTAGATGCAATTGATTCATCAAACTGACATGATTAATGTAATCAATAGGAATTCTGAGCTTAAAATTTACGTACTTAAGAAATTTGTGCTGAACTCTTTCTATAATATTGGAGTGAACTTTATATAAAGGGGACCAAATAGGTGAATTATACTCCAATTGACTTCTGACTAATGAAATATAGAGGGTTCTCATACAATCTATGGACTTAAAATCAGATAAAGTTCTGCAAAGGAAGCCAAGCATCTGTTTATTTTATTTTATTTTATTTTTTAATTTCGTAAAAGATTATACATTTATATACATTATTTAAGAAATGTTTTGACTGCCCAACTAGGAGGATTCCCGTTTTAGGACAGTCAAATTAGGATGAGTATTAACATTTTGACAAGTTGTTTGATAAGAATAGTATTAAAATAATAATGAAATAATAGGTATATCTTTAAAGCCTTATTAGTTATATAGTTGATGTGTGCAATGAATGACAAGTTTTCATCGAATATTACACCCAAGTCACGAATTTGTGACACTGGTATTAATTTAATATTATTTAGAGTATATTCGTGTAAGATATTATAACGAGTTTTGGAAAATCGTATTACTTGACATTTCTGAATGTTCAAAAATAAAGCATTTTGTTCACGCCATTGATGAATCTGTTCTAAGTTAGTCTGTAAAATATGACAATCGTATACATTTCGTATTCTTTTATATATTTATAAGTCAGCAAATAGCAGAACTTCTACATCATTAAATTGGTCAACAATGTCATTGATGAATAATAAGAAAAATATTGGGCCGAGGTGGGACCCTTGAGGAACCCCACTTGTGGCCTCGAATATATAAGATTGTACAGAATTAATCTTTACACTAAGCACCCTATAGCTAAGATAACTAACAATCCAACTCAATAATTTACCTTTGATGCCAAACAATCGAAGTTTATATATAAGTGTGTGATGTCGAACCTTTTCAAAAGCTTTACTAAAGTCAGTGTATATGTCCACTTGTTGTTTGAGACCCAGAGATTCAGATATGTAATTTTCATAAATCATTAAATTACTTAAGGTAGAAGCGACCTATGATGAAGCCATGTTGGTTAGGAACAATAATGTTGTTGATAGGTTTTACAATGATATCTAGGACTAATTTCTCAAAAACTTTCGGTAAAGCAGACATTATACAAATTGGTCTATAGTTTGATATATCGCTTTTATCGCCTTTTTTATGAATAGGGTTTAATAACTCTTTTTCCACTGAGCTGGAAAAGACCCAGAACTTAAAGAATTGTTAAAGAGTTTATAAAGAGGATATATCAGACTACTAACACAGGTTTTGAAAAATATTGGAGGAATACCATCCGGTCCAGCAGATTTATTGCTATCTAATTCTTTTATGACTTTTCTATAGATTCTTTTTTGATGAAACATTGGCTTAGATTTAATAACTCTTCCACTGAAATATCGGGAATTGTATTGACACGAATATCGGTGTCGTAAACACTTTTAAATGAATCAGCAAAGAGATTAACTATACCTTCGATACTGTCGGCACATTTTTCTTTTAAGTACATGTTATTGGGAAATCCAAAATCATTTTTTTGACTTTTAGATAAACTCCATAATTTTTTAACATTTTGGTGTACCTCTTTTTCTATTAGGCTTACATAATCACTATAGCATTTTATTGATAATTCTTTACACTGCTTTCGTAATTTAGTAAGAGTTATGTAACCATTAGGATTTCTGGTATGTTTATATATTCTATGGATATGTTTTTTAAGTTAATATATTTTTTTAATTCCCTCAAACCATTTGGGATAGATGGTGTGAAGTTGACCCTAGGAACAAAGCGCTCTATCGAGGTATTTAAAATTGAGTAAAATTGTTCTAATTGATTATTAAAATTATTTTCGTCGTCTAAAAATGACCAATCTACCGAGGTAAGGTACTCAATAATATTATGGTATGCTTTGGAGAAATTATACGATGTGGTAGTTAGGTTTGGAGATCTTCCAGATATATTTGTTATGATAATATCTAATGGTGGATGGTGTTTATCTAGAGGCAATAATAATTCGTCAGATTTCTCAACCACTATTTTTGAATCACTTGAAAACATTAAATCTAACATTCGATTATTAGAATTAGACACATTGTTTGATTGAGTTAGTCCTAGGAATATGGACATATCACGAATTTCACTGGATTTAGCGCACTGTAATTCAAATTCGTTTGTGGCAGATCCGATGTCATCTTGGCTGGTCCAGTTCGGCAGATTATAATTACCAGCAATTATGAATTTTGCTTTCGGATATTTTAATTTCAGCTTTTCTATGTCCTCATTGTGGTTTTTATATATTTGCAAATCCGATGCAGGTGGGATGTAGACACAACCGATAATAATTTTACTATAAGGTATGTTGAGCATTACAAAAATGTGTTCAACATTTGTGTGCTTGACCGGTAGTCTACAGCAGTGCTCCGCAACCGGTGTGCCGTGGCACACTGGTGTGCCGTGAGCCGGACACAGGTGTGTCGCGGTCAAATTCAATGTATTTGACATTTTACAATATTTCATTATGTATTTAATACACAATGACAAAATATTTTTCATAATATTGTTTATTTTTCAGCAACGGAACCACTGCCTCTGCAAATTCGAGTGGAATTTACAGATTTAAATAATGACATGACATTAAAACTTCACTTCTCCGAAGATCAATTAGATGTTTTCTGGATTTACGTTAAAAAAGAATATCCTCACATTTCTGTCAAAGCATTCTTAACACTACTTCCATTTTCAACTTTCGGTAAAGCAGACATTATACAAATTGGTCTATAGTTTGATATATCGCTTTTATCGCCTTTTTTATGAATAGGGTTTAATAACTCTTTTTCCACTGAGCTGGAAAAGACCCAGAACTTAAAGAATTGTTAAAGAGTTTATAAAGAGGATATATCAGACTACTAACACAGGTTTTGAAAAATATTGGAGGAATACCATCCGGTCCAGCAGATTTATTGCTATCTAATTCTTTTATGACTTTTCTATAGATTCTTTTTTGATGAAACATTGGCTTAGATTTAATAACTCTTCCACTGAAATATCGGGAATTGTATTGACACGAATATCAGTGAATTTATGTGAACAAAGTTTTTCAACGCTTGTATTAATTAAAAATGATAAGCGGTCATGCTTAAAAGGTTCCAAGAACTTCGGGTTGCTGTCAAAAATCGAGCCGAATATAAAACTTTTGTGTTCATTGAAACAAGCGCAGGTTAATTTAACAATTAATCGATCATTAATTTATTATTATTTTATAATAATTATTAAGATTGCGTAAAAATAAATATGTTATGTATACTTTTCAAATAAAAAAAGAAATTATTGTAAAATTTGTGTATCAATTTAATATCTATATATTTTCGCTTTTGGTGTGCCGCGGAATTCTAGGAAGAAATTTGGTGTGTCGTATGTGAGAAAAGGTTGCGGAGCACTGGTCTACAGGATGAGATATTTTTAGACACACATAACATCACGCCTCCTCCGTTAGACTTTTTGCTCGAATTAGGACTTCGATCAAGGCGATAGATAGTATATTGATTTAGGCCTAATTCTGACGAACCGATATCCGCATTTAATCATGTTTCAGTTAATAATAAAATGTCATATGAGAAGGTGGGTTGTCCTTTTAAGTTGTTGCAATTTCGTACGGATTCCTCGATCATTTTGATAATATCCATTGATTCTTAAGAGTGTTATGTTTGTTTATCAGTTTTTTGCATGGCTTTTGATAATTTTAGGAATTCCATTACAATGTTTGATTCGCAAATCAATTTCACCCTTTTCTTTTCTCTCCTCCGTTTCCTTCCAGAGGTCAGTCAAATGTTCTCTTTGTTGGAGGGTCCTATCCGGTTTCATTTTTATTCCATTAGGCAAAGTATTTTTATTAAAAAGAATAAGTTTTGCCAGCTTAGGGTCTTCAAATTCGACATTAATGGGCCTGATTTTGTTTGAAATTTTACTACCAAGCCTGTAAATTTTAACTTCTTCCGGTTTGAACTCGCTATTTATTTCACTAACGATAGTTAAAAAAAATTTTATCTTCCATGATATTCTCCATGCTTGAGTTGGAACTAGACTCGGGAACGTTAAGTAAAATCACGTTCTTGGTGCGGATCTTGCGTTCCTCTATCTCAGCGAGCAAGTCACAAATTGGTAATGTTTCTTGGGGTAATACTTTCTTTTCTATGATCTTTTTAAATGTCATTACTTTCCCCTCGAGTACTCCTACATTTACTCATAGGTCCTGCATGGTTCCAGAGAGGTTAGATAGTTTGGGGAGTATTTTTGCCATTTGATCTTTAGTGATTTTTAAAGAGGGATCGGTAGTGACACTATGGATGCCAGTAATCAAAAGTGAAAGTACGCAAAAAATATCTATAGTAAACTTGTAATGCAAAGACAAAGCTTTGTGTTTTCTCTTTCCAAATCTGTTATTATATTATACGTCTGACAATAATAGAAAAGAAGTTAGAACGAGTTTTATGAAGACGTGTCATTTGGTGGCAGTAAGTAGCCCGAGTGGAATATGCCATTTTGGATATGCCGCCAAAACAATTCTGTTCGCGCAGAGGTCGTTTCTGACGTCACGCCGGCCAATATTTATACGAGCAGTCCCACGTTCTAACATCACATCATTTGAGGTAAGCCACCTCAACACCTTAACACATTTCAGTATTTGAGTACCTCATCCAAACTTATTCTGAAATCGTAACCTAATACTAGTGCGAACAGTGTGATTCCCAGAGGTTTCATAAAGCAGGATCATGATATTGACCAGAGTTGGTACAGACCTGTAGTCGAGTTGATCTGGAACAGGCCGCCGGGGTCCCCGGACAGGATCCTATAGGAGAGGTGAGACGAGGAGTCCCGGTCCCGGTCCAAGGCCGTGAGCTGCAGCACGGCGCGCCCGCCGGGAGAGTTCTCCGACACGCGCGCCCGGTACATGCTCTCCACCGTCAGGGGCACGCAGTCGTTCTCATCCTCCACCACGATGTAAACCTGAAACAACACATACAATTAGATAAACGAACAACACTTATAAAAGAGCTAAACTTGATTAGTGTGCAAACAAGCAGAAAGAAATTCCAGGGCCTCAATTCTCGACGAAGTCATTCCACTAGAACAACGAGTGTTTCGACCCACTCGTTGTTCGAGTGTAAGTATGTACCGTCGACGAGGCTCAAGAATCGACCAATGTATGTCTTGTATGTCTTGAGTCTCGTCGAAGGTACATACTTACATACGCCAAACGTCAAAAGTCATACCACTCGAACAATGAGTGGGTTGACCACTCGTTGTTCGAGTAGAATGACTTCGTCGAGATTCGAGGCCAGAACGGCACCCAGCGACAAAGAATATATCACAGGCGAACAGCATTTTCGTTGAGTTAGATATGACACTTGTTTTTAACTAACTTTTGATGATCCCAGTTCTTCTCTATCGCGTCTGGAAGCTGAGATACCCTCGTGTGCATATAATGTAAAATAGTGAAAAATTACTTGAATATTACGCAATATTTACTCGAAGTTATTTTTTATTTATTTATTTATTTATTTATTTATTAACGCCCATTTTCGGGATTTTTACATATGAATATACATACATTATTTATTGTAGGTACATAACTGAATTGCTTCATTAACCACATTTTATATTTGTTTAAAGATAAATTGAAGATGTCCACTGACTTGGTATAATTGTTTCTCTTCATTAGTATTCTGGGCAAAGAGGAATAAATATGGTAGTTATCCCAGAATTTCTGCACTGAAATAAATCCTGACTTCTAGTATTACGTTGTGGAATCCGGAAACTTATCAATTCTAGCAATATCGGACTATCAACTAAATCATTTAGAATTTTATATTGAAATAACAAGTCGAAATTATGAAAATTCTTCTGTCTTAATTAATTAATCTTCTTAATTCTTTTGATCATACTAGGCTATAATTTTGTTACTGTAAGTCAAATTTGTGCAAGTAGTAATAAAGTAAAGTAGTAATTAAGGTGAAAATCTACTCTTATAGCTTTTCCTGGTGTGTTCAATTTCTGGTCAACCTCGTTGATGCGCCAACAATGTGCTTCATATGTTCATCCCATCTACCACCATACCGTCCCTCTATGACCTTCACATCTTGGTGGAATTAATGTTTTCCGGGAAATCAGTAAAGATGTCTATACAAAAATGCACCTTGATACTTATGTTACAACCAAATGTTTTATATGTCTCCAAGAGTTTCTGGGCAATTTCGGTGTTTTATTTACGTTATGTACCATAGAGGTATACCACATGGCAACTTATTACGTGTTCCCTTGAGATGAGATCGACAAATACGAGGTTTAATAATTAGGTCCCAATGGTTGTGTGGTTAAGACGATGTCCCGGTAAGACAAGAAATCCTGGGTTCGATTCCTACTTGTGACCATAATCTTTTTTTTATTTTCTGTGTGTTGTTCTGTTTCATGTTTCGTTTAGATTTGTTAGTGTTATCTTTTTCAAGTAAAAAAAAATATTATTTATCATGATTACACAGGGAAATTTTTTTTAAGATGATTTCTATTGAGTTTGATTTTTCAGCTGTTTAAGACTAAATTGGGCATGCTGATTTCAAAACTGCATTTACTTTTCTTCTATCGCGTCTAGATTTTTTTCTCTACAGGTTATCTTATATGATTACTCCGGAGGTTCTAGGGAATCACGAGCTCCTTTTGGGCAAGAACGAGGTGGGGAGGGGTGGGGGACGCCCTGCTATTTCTCGTCATAGGTGCCGAATCAGTCCTGATTATGATCACGATTAATTGCATGATTAATTCAAGTTTACATTTTAACCATAATCCTTAAAAATCGTGATTATATATGATTGCGTTACTTTATTTTAATGTTCTGGGAAGGAATTGCTGTATTATTTAATCGGACGAAATCACGTAGTCCTTATTTCTGTTATCGCATTTTCCAGCTTTACGCTGAATGTCATTTTTTTCGTTTATTAAAATATAATTCTTACATTTAAACACAAAAAGAGAGTAACATTATTAGAAGTTACCATAAGTAATTATCAACAGTTAGGTTATATAAAAAGAAATAAAATAACATAAAACGAAAATGCAAGACATGTAAGCAAAAAATAACAAGTTATAAGCTGTTAATTTAACACCTCCCTTGAGAATAACTCGTGTTTAGGGAAATAAATGTTTCATTATCTTCCTTTTCGTGATAAAAAGTGGAGATAACGATATCCTCATTGTGATCTTCCGGGCTGAGGATTTCAATTACCTTAAAATGTAATAATATTATGAATAATATGACATTGCTGAAAGGAGTCTGTCTCGGCACAAGATTTCCTAGTGAGACAGGCAAAGCCAAAAAAAAATGTAAACCTTTTTATATAGATGCACTTAATAAAAAAATCATACATACATGGTAGAGTTTTTTTAGTGCGTTCGGGTGGTGTCTGTTTCAGTCTATATTTGTTGTCAGTATGTTTCAGTCTATATTTTTTGTCTGTATGCGCAACGTGATGGGTCAAGAGACCAGTTGGAGAGGTCAAAGGGTCTCCCCAAACCAACCTCTCCCGATCTGGCACGCCACGCAGGTGGTGGGCAGGCGCATCCTGAACACACCTCACCCGATTTTATTTGTTGTCAGTATGTTTTTTTTATTTTTGATATCCATATGTTTTGTAGCTAGTTTGTTTTTTTTTTTATTTATTTGATATTATATTTTATAATGTTATTGTGATTTTTGAATGAGAGTGGGATGTGATAATGATCGCTTTATATGTATATCTTGCAATACCTTTCCGCAAATCTTTCAGTGTATCAGTGAAGTGTTAGTGTTTCAGTGTATTTTAGTGGGTTCAACATGTGTTACACAACTGAAATAAAACGTATTTTTGATTCAAATCAAATGAAGTAAACAGTGGGTTTAATATTGTAGACACAAGAAACAACATTGACAGTAACTTTACCTGAAGGTTTCGAGTTTTTAGAAGATTTTCCTTTTACGTTATGATATGGCACGCTAATAAACTTTTCGTAATTGAAAAACTTACCTTTTCGTAATTGTTTTAAAATTCACTGGGCTTACTAGGATTCGTAGGATTCACCTCAATTGTCTCTGTTGAATTTGACAGATAATGGCCTACTACACCAATCGAGATATACAGTGAAGTAATTACTATAATGGAGCTATAGATCAATATTATCTTATCCCTCTAATTCAATGATTAGGCACTAATAAATGCGTTCAATAACAATAAGACAGTGAAGTAAGCCGAGTTCACCACTCCTGATTATACAATTAATACTCAATTTACAATCACGAAGATAGAGCCTGTTTATCGCAAGTATTATCCCCCGCGGTCGTGGAACGCGGAAGGGTTATATTAATATTATAATTTGTTGGTGAGTAGGCAGCAGGCGGGTATGGACGTAAGGATATTACATACATCGGATACTAGGAAGGTCGATGGAGTAGATTCTCGAACTTGTACTTGGGTGGTGCTAGGTATTCTTGTTAAGCGCTCGCTGATAATTAAAATACAAGATAGCGAAATCAAGTGGAGGATAAATTTCCGCCATAGTAAGCACATCGCTCGCTGCTAATGGGTCTCGTTTAAACGTCGTTCAGTTTGTCAAGAGGCTTGTCACTTTCTTAAAGGGTACATTCATCACCACGGCTATCAGGTGACGCGTTATCAATTCTTGCTTCCTTTCCTGGAAAGCTCTGCATAACTTGCCAACTGTCTTTAATTTAGAATCATCTGGACCGGCGAACGTTATGCAACTTAACATTAAATTTTCATAACAAGGGTGAAAAAAACTTCAGAAAAAAATTGACACTTATTATTATTTATCCAGCATTGCTAATAAAAGTTGCTTATACGCCATAAATATCGCGGAGATGTACGTTACATTGACTAGCCTGAGGTATAATGGGTGTATTATATATTTTTTAAATTGTTTTTCGTTTGATGTAATGTGGATTCTTAAAAAAATCTGACATAAAAAGTCTTTCTGAAAAAGGTTTATTGAATAAATGTGAATTTATTCCATTTATTAAAAGCTTAGAAGCCAGGGGCATATTCCATGATATTACAATCCACACATTCGCGATCGTTAAATCGGAAGTTATTTTCAATATAAAACCAAAAGGGTTATTTTCCATGATTGGGGCGGACCATTCTGGACATTTTCATTAAGGCATCTTCTTAGTTCGGATCTTAGTGAAAGGGATGTGGACCGATATATTCTCCGAGGTCTCAGTGCGCAGAGATCTGTGTGATGTCAGGCTAACGATTTCCTTTGAAACTGGCTTCGGAAATCCTCGATGAACTTAGACCGCACAATGCGATCTTCCATCACGATCACGGGTTCAAGGGACGTGGGAATTTTATTTCTTAACGCACCTACTTAGACCATCTTTACTTTCTCCCTTACAAATACGTACAGTAAAACATTTATTCTCTCCCTCTATTTAAGAAAAGCTTTTTTAGCACACTGAATTCGCACACATAACACACACATGCACACGTACACACACAAACACTCACACACACTGCTCTCCTTCCCTAACATACTAACTAACTTAACTTAAGTAAAATGTATAATATACCATTTTTGTATACATGTCAGCGACATGTCATTGGAACCAATTATTGTATTGATCTGTATAACTTTGTAACTATTGTCCTCTATGTAATTTATGTACTGTTTGTTTCTGCAATAAAAATAAAAATATAATAAAATATATGGCTGTTACCAAGCATTCACCACTTCATAGTACGAGTGTGATGAAGTGAGAATTCTTTTGAGAAGTAAATATTATATTATGTCTGCATTTTATGGGAGAACAAATAGCAATGTTTATTTGCAACGTATTATTTTACTTAGGTTTAAAATAACACCTACATATATATTTTTATAATTCATGGATTTGATAACTAGTTCTTCGTACCTGTATAATATATGAAGGCACGCAATCAGCACGCAGATTTTTCATGGGAATTCGATGGAAGGTGCTTCTCAAAATGGAAAAAGGTTAATTGTAAAATGTTCCCGAATAGTTTTAATAACGGCCGTAATGTTATCGAAATTCCGGCAGGCACGACGATGCACGGGTGATTTAACCGTAATCATAATCGAACGTATTTCCTAAAATTACGCTTTGTTGATGCATTTTATCGACCGAAAATTGGTTGAACTTTGCAAATTGTTTCCGCTTAACTTTAGCCATGTTCGTAATGATTTTTCACAATAATAACAAATATTTCCTTCATGATACTAAACACAAGAGGACAAATTCGGATGACGGGTGAAAAATTTTAACTATTTTTTTACATTAACACCCAACACAGGACGCCCTAAGAAAAATAATTTCACTTAGGGCCTATGTCATCTTTTGGGAAGCTGTGTGGAGAGTCTTTTATAGGGAAAGGAAGTTCTGGAAGGTAAAATGTATGAGGGTTAGGTAGGAATCTAGGGATCAGTGTGTCCAGGAGTGACGGTCATATGAACATATCCCTCCCACTGCGGCGCAAGGCGATGGGTCGAGAAACCATTTGCCACCAACCTAAAGGTAATACAATTGCGTGCAATTGATATCCAGCAATTTTTTTTTAAACACGTTGTAAAGTATTTTTATCACGGAGCTTAGCGTAGGTACATGGCACATTTTCTAATACTTAAATTACTATGCCTATTTATTAAAAAAGCTCTTTTTACCTAGCACCGTTATTTAATTAATATCAAAATTTTGCATTATTATAACTGCCGACATAATTTATCAATAAAACATACATATACATTACGAATTACGAAGTCCAGTAAAAATGTTTAAGCAATAAATAAAGTCCGCGAAAACGAAAACTGATTCTCCGAAAAACTTTAGAAAATAAATTATTTAGAACCAACCAAGGAGAATGACAAATTCTGCTCATTATGGAGCGAAATTAAAATGTTTACCGATAAACTAAAATTCTATACTTTACCTAAGTAAGTCAAGTACATAGTAACTAATAAAGTTATTAATTAACAAATTATTAGGTTTAGAAATAGTGTAATAAGGAAGAACACATAAAAGCTTTAGAGTAGATCTTGCATACTAATTTTAAGATTCAATTGGTACTATTTGACTGACTTTACAACTTAAATAGTTTTTATTTTTATTTTTTGTTTTCTATTTATTAATATTCAAAACCTGCTAAACTACTCATGTAGTTTGTCAGCAGGTACATAATGACAACATTTTTGCAATAACATGGTACAATGGTAAACAGTATTTAGGTATGTAAAATGTTGATGATAAATTAACAATAAAGATAAGTTGGTTAAATTACAGAATTGTATAAATATAAATATGTAAAAAGCAGTACCTCATATAACAAACAAGCACAAATGAATTTAATATGACCAAATGAATATAATCAACAAGTACTTCTACGGTTTTAATATACATAAGGTAATACAAATTTATAACGATTTTCCATTTCCTTAGAATGTGAATTCCAATTAGGAAAACAAGGTCTTCAGTAGGATAATAATTTTAATATAATTTTCTAGAAAGAATGACGGCGGAACGTCAAAAATAACAAAAAAACATTTTTTCAACAGCCTAAATAAAGAGTAGTAGCGAAATGAGAGAAAGGGGGCACTTTTTCATATTACGGTCATGAATTTGAATATTTTTGGCATAGTTAGGTACTCGTGAATACAAAATATAAATAAATCTCTTCTGCCAGGATGAGCAGAATTTGTTATGCTCTCGTGTTGGTACGATGTTAGGTTTTTTGGGTTTATATCGTAGAACTTCGTCGAAATACTTAAGACGAAAATAATTTTCAACAACAGGTATTTAATTTGCCCTTCACAAATGTACAAATGTATGATAATACAGTATTTCATTTTAAAATTGGACGTAATTAAGATTACTTATTAAATAACAAAATCACGCGCAACGGCGCGGCGGTTTAAATTAGAACATTAAATAATAGCAGATACCCAAAACGACAGGATTTTTTAATGTTCTTTAATATCACAGAGTAGTGAAAATAGTAATAATAATAATAATAATACCTGGATGACTTTTATAGCGCCGTTTTTGTGCAAAAACACCTCGCTACTTAGTAAGCGTCTAAGTAGCGAAGTCCTGTTTTAACTCAACCACATTGCATTTCTGTCTGTAAATTTGAAGTCTACTCTTCACAAACCTACCAGGTGTAGCAAACAAGTGTTTAATATAAAGTTATATTTTTATGACAGGTAGAAAGATAACAAAACTCAGCTTAGGAAAGATTATACCTATGTACCCATTAGAATCCAAAGTAAATATTAGAAATATAGATATCATATTATTTCGACGGCTAAGTACAAAACATACAAATGCATAGTAAAAAAATATTTTTTTTCTAAGAACATTGTATTATTTTTTTTTAAATTGGACAGCCGAGTACATCACTTCGACAAAACATGTTTTTTTTTTAAATCAAAATTAAAAACCGACCGTATTATGAAACATAAAATTACGTTGATATAAATTTAATATTAGTAGTCAAATCGCGTTGGTAAGATCAAGGCGTATGTATGCGTCAGAATCAATCTAAAACGTTCCGATTTTATTATTCGTTTCACGGGAGTACAGAAGAGAGTGGAGGGGTTGATTGAATTCCAATTAATTCCGAAATGGACGTGCCACGGTGTGGAGTGCGGGGCCTGCCGGCCTGGTCCGCCATTTCCCGTCAGCCGCCGTGTTTACCAGCCGTCGGGAAACGCGGAAGGAAATTGAATAAATATGTGTTACAAGGAAACCAAACTTGGTGTTGTATTATTTGTGTCGGCGAGCCGTCTTGATCAAAAATGAAGTGAAGTGGGTTTCTCAGCGAGAGTTCAATTCAATGCCCTTTCAGGGAGCGAGTTATTAATTCATTTACTCTATTTTATGGCCACATATTATTTATTTATTACATATCATTTCTTTCTACCGTGTGAGTGAAATCAATCAACATCAGGTATCATTATATTATTATCAAAGAAGAAAAAAAAATAGTTATGATTTGCAAACAATATCATTAGGGAGCCATCCCTGAGCTCAAATCCCAAAATAAAAACCTGATAAACCTACTTGATTCTGGGCAAAGGTGGGCGGTCCAACTGATTGACAATCCCTTGTTAACATACCAATCTCTAATGCACATTAGACGCAATGTAAGCGTGCAAAGTCTGCAGGTTCTGCAGGTATTTCAATGGAACCTGCTCGAAGGAGCTAGCAGCATTGAGTCCATGTGCGCCAGTGCACGTACGTGAAACCCACGGACTCGAGAGGAACAGCCGTTCACAGTTGAGGTTGACTTCATGAGACCAGGTCTTTTCTTCGATTTATTTTTGTGGCATCTGTTTTTCCTTCTTCATATAATTTAGGCCTCTTCAAAATCCGCATTAATAAATCCCTTCCTACAGCCCTTACCATAACACGCCTCACAGCGCTGCCCAACCGGGTGGGGATATAGTTCCCCTGTTTTTACAGTGTAGAGACAGTGGTGCTCTTGTGAGGTGAAAAAATAAATAAAAAGAATAATAGGTAACGCTTAACCTAATGAGAGTATTGTTTATTTTGAAAGGGAGAATTCCGCAACCATTCGCTGTACGCTCGTACTAAATAATGAGGTAGGAAAGAAGTATGTCACTTTTAAAAAGTATAAATGAACTTACGGTGACACAGGAATGTAGCGGCACCACCCCCTGATCTTGGGCGCAAACTGTGAGCCAGTAGTGATCCTGTGTTTCTGTATCCAGTATGGCCAGGGTGCGGATTTGACCTAAAAAGTATAAATGAACTTACAGTGACACAGGAATGTAGCGGCACCACCCCCTGATCTTGGGCGCAAACTGTGAGCCAGTAGTGATCCTGTGTTTCTGTATCCAGTATGGCCAGGGTGCGGATTTGACCTAAAAAGTATAAATGAACGTACGGTGACACAGGAATGTAGCGGCACCACCCCCTGATCTTGGGCGCAAACTGTGAGCCAGTAGTGATCCTGAGTTTCTGTATCCAGTATGGCCAGGGTGCGGATTTGACCTAAAAAGTATAAATGAACTTACGGTGACACAGGAATGTAGCGGCACCACCCCCTGATCTTGGGCGCAAACTGTGAGCCAGTAGTGATCCTGTGTTTACAGAAACATTTGGATACAGATCCAGTATGGCCAGGGTGCGGATTTGACCTAAAAAGTATAAATGAACTTACGGTGACACAGGAATGTAGCGGCACCCCCCCCTGATCTTGGGCGCAAATTGTGAGCCAGTAGTGATCCTGAGTTTCTGTATCCAGTATGGCCAGGGTGCGGATTTGACCTAAAAAGTATAAATGAACTTACGGTGACACAGGAATGTAGCGGCACCACCCCCTGATCTTGGGCGCAAACTGTGAGCCAGTAGTGATCCTGAGTTTCTGTATCCAGTATGGCCAGGGTGCGGATTTGACCTAAAAAGAAAATAGACAAAATATTAGTAAAAAAAAAAAAAAATAATAGGTAATGATTGAGATTTTCACGGTCACAACCGTCATTAATTTTTGGGTTATTCATTTATTTATTTACGCCCTTAGGGCTTTGACATAAAACAAGTGTTAGTAAATTAGCATGATAATAATAATAGTTTGATTCCCAGCTAAATTAATGGGATAATATGCAATTTATCCATAAATGTAACTACAGCAAATAATAGAATATATAAAATAAGATGGGAACAAAATGAATCAACGTAATACTCATAGTTAATATCGTAATACTCCTAGTTAATATAGTAATTGTAAGTACACGGTAAAAATTAACTCAAAAATTATTATAATATAAACGACACGATAGAAATTCCTTATTTAAAATTTAGTAAGGAATAAATAAATATAATATCAACAGAACTGAATATATTAAGCCTTCGGTTTCGAAGAATAAACAAAGAACAACTCTGGAAGTCACGTGTTACGATTTGGTTCAGATGCATCAATTGAGGCATTAACTGATTTGTTTAAAGTACCAAATTGCTAATGGTTCTTCGACACGATGGGCAGGTTAAATTAAATAAATTCATTAAATTAACATAATTAGTTTGTTCAATGAATTTCAATGAATATGGATGAACCTTGAGAATTTGTGTTGAACTCTCAATTTTTATTTGACGTGCTTCATAGTATGGGGACCAATTTTATTATACCATGTTGCGCTTCCTCCTTCCTCCTTTAGCCAACAGTTCGGATACTGTTACAGCATCCATCACAAATTCAATAAAATAATCTGCTGCCGTGATGTTGGACACTGTAACGATGTCCGAAACGTTGACTAAAGAAGGATAAAGTTAAAAACAGTGTGTTAGCTGATACTCAATAAGGAGCAGTTTGAAACAAATTACAGGTTTTTCAAGATACAGATTTCAACAATAGGTGCTAAGTAGATTATTGTATTGCCAACACGATTGCGAGGCAGGCACCTAAATTCGATTTTTTTTATATCAACAATTGATTTTAGAAAATCATCGTCTTCCATTTAAAAACACCAAGGGATTAACATCCTAAAAGGGGTTTCTTCAGAAAAATGAGTACGGCTTTTTATTAAGATACTGTTAAAAATGTGACTGCATGACCATTTCCTAATAAATTATTATTCATTCAGAATATATCTGACTACATTTTCACGCAGGTGCCCTTGTCCGAATAAATATAGTGGACGAGATGCGAAAATATTATTATTTTGAAGAACACGTGTTCCGACTTCCTTAACATATTAGTGATTTACTGAGTATACGTGTTTGTTATGAAATTTATCAAATCATTCATTATAGGCCTCCAGTCCCATTTTTACCAAGAAAACGAATAATTTGACAAGATTTTGAATAAATTAGCAACATTTAATGCCGGTAAGTTTCGTCAGTGTAACTTCTATAAACTCTATCGGGATTGTAAAGGGACAAGTGAATAAAATCGATCTGATATTACAAAAGGTGTTTTGAATTGCAAGATGCGAGTAGTTCCCAAAGTTAACCCAAATATAATCACTATAATAATAATCAATAATGAATGAAATAGGGCCAATCAAAAAATAAGCTCTAATTTTTAATTAGAATCTTTGTAATCAACAATCAACAAGCTTAATCTCAACGATGGAGATTTAGGCTGATGGAGAACGTGACATTACCGTAAACGAATATAGCTTTTAGGTAGCTACTACAAAGACTGACTTGATACCGGGAACATTCACGGATTTAAACATTTCTGATTGGTATTCAACGAATAAGTAAGATAGAGCGCTCTCAGACACTAACAATCGAATCCTTTGATCAAAAGTCGCGCTCGTTACCTTCAGCTTTCAACTTTTCTGTGGAGAATAAACACTTGAATCCAAAGATATCATAAATAATAAGAATTCGTATTTCGCTTTGAATTGCTTACCGCGTAGTCAAATTAACCGGTGCAATAATTGTCAAGGGTACTTACTATTTTATGAAAACGTTCAAATAAAAGGATTATACAACTCATTTTTACGACAAGATTTCAATAAACTTGTATCTATAACATTTTCATTTAATGAGGAATTAAAATAAATTGCACCTATTTCCCGTTTAGAATCTTATACCTCACGGTGGTGTTCAAGTTACTTCTAATCGTTATTCGAGGGAGAATAGGCGCTGTGTTAATGGTTCTACGCACAGACTATACTACCAATAAATAAGATTCAATGCCTCCGAAAACAGACAGTTGTTGTTAAATAGCGGAGTTGAATCGTATTGCTTAAACATGCATTATAATGCAATGATCGGAGGGTCATTATAATATTCCGTTGCATCACGTTTCGTAAGCTTTCGATGATTATCTACTGCGGTCAGTTGTGCAACGGTATAGTTTACAGTCTACAGGCCCTGAACCACGATCACATGATTCGATATGTGCAAGATATTATGATTCTGCACTCTCAATGAATGCATTCTTTATCTTTGGATTCAAATGAGGCTACGGGCAATCAGGCCGGTAACGCTACAATCAAGATAAGCTTTTACATTTGCGGAGCTTGTGTTATTCCCACAAGCCAGGATTGCGTAAATCTATTTCAGGATTGTGTGGGTTGTTTTATGGATTATTTTGGTATTTTATTTTTAAAAAATGAGCAGTTGTTCTTGGGAACAATTTTGGTAGCATAACTTTAAAGTTTGCGTGCTTAAATACAACTAAGTGGATACATATATAATGTAATTCGCTGTAACGTTTGTACCATATTATTATTTTAACACACATGGGTCGTTAATACCATATTACTGCGTGCCATAATATACAAGTAAAAAGGTAGCAAGGAGTGTTTAATATATTATGATATAAATATGTACACAAGTTAAGTACAAGACATAGCTTTTTAAAATTTCCGCACTTACAGTGAGGGAGAATTGAGATGTTTTCGTTTCCACATTATTTGAAGGCCACAAGTTTCTTTATAAGCTTAATAGCTGAAGTCGTAATAGTGTTACCCTGACCAAGACACGGTTTAAGTGATAAACTTTAGCATCGCTTGGCTGCGCTGGGTTGCGGGACCCTCGCCCACCGAGTGATACATGAATATTTAATAAGGAACTTTATAGTTAAGTGCATACAGGTAGAGGAAGGAGACGACTTTTTGCAACTTAAATCTGGCGAAGAGAGGAAGCGCGACTAGAACAAAAAACGAAAAGATGAAATACCTATGTATAAAGTGGATTCACTAGCACGGAAACCCATCGAGACATAAGCGTCGTCGTCGTAGTCGGTGGAAAATTAATTTGTCGCGGGGAGTTCAATACTCCAACTAGCAAGGTAAAATTTCGATCGCGCTGGCCTCGCTTATTATAAATATTTTTTAGATAAAACCTTTAGATTCACCTTAATTACTGTACGACACAACTTTTAACCTTCGGGGCGGTGGAAAATATTGCAATAAAAATTTCAATTACGTAAAATTAAAATTAGCTTTCGTTTTGTGAAGCGAGACCGTCCATTTTCAAACTTTATTGTCAAATGTCATTTTGTTTTGTTGGTATTTCTGTTACTCTAGGACGAAACGAAAGGCTAGAAGTGGCTAGAAACATAATCACGCGGGCGTTTTTTGTATGTTAAAAATTTCCGTCAAATTAGTATTTACCTAATATGCATGCATTGTGTGCGTTGTGATTGAATTTTATTAGCTGGATTTTATTTTTTTACGTTCAAATTTTATTTAAGTTAACTATTTCTGCGATGTTGAGCGGCTACGCTAAGTTTTTGTTACATGGTTTAGGATGAAAAAGAAAATGCCCCCTTTTTTTTTTTTTTTTTTTTTTTTTTTTTCTTTATTCATGAAATATTAATGTGTACAGTTTTTACATGCTTTTCGACTACCACACTAGACACATGCCCGTATTATGCCGCCTTTATACCGCCTGCTCGCGGCAAGGCAAGAAAAACATCCCAGTTTTCGATTAGTTTAGCGGCTACGCTAGGTTTGTGTAACATGGTTTGTGATTCAAAAGAAAGTGTCCCTTTTATACCGCCTGCTCGCGTCAAGGCAAGAAAAACATCCCAGTTTTCAAATAGTTTAGCGGCTACGCTAGGTTTGTGTAACATAGTTTTTGAGATATATATATATATATATATATATATATATATATATATATATATATATCAAACCATGAATCACAAACCATGTTACACAAACCTAGCGTAGCCGCTAAACTACTTGAAAAATGGGATGTTTTTCTTGCCTTGACGCGAGCAGGCGCTATAAAGGGGGCACTTTCTTTTGTATCACAAACCATGTTACACAAACCTAGCGTAGCCGCTAAACTGCTTGAAAACTGGGATGTTTTTCTTGCCTTGACGCGAGCAGGCGCTATAAAGAGGGCACTTTCTTTTGTATTACAAACTTAGCATAGCCGCTCAACATCGCAGAAATAGTTAACTTAAATAAAATTTGAAGGTAAAAAAATAAAATCCAGCTAATAAATTTCAATCACAACGCACACAATGCATGCATATTAGGTAAATACTAATTTGACGGAATTTTTTAACATTAAAAAAACGCCCGCGCGATTGTCTCTAGCTACTTCTAGCCGTTCGTTTCGTCCTATAGTAACAGAAATACCAACAAAACAAAATGACATTTGACAATAAACAAATAAAGTTTGAAAATGGACGGTCTCGTTTCACAAAACGAAAGCTAATTTTAATTTTACGTAATTGAAATTTTTATTGCAATATTTTCCACCGCCCCGAAGGTTAAAAGTTGTGTCGTACAGTAATTAAGGTGAATCTAAAGGTTTTATCTAAAAAATATTTATAATAAGCGAGGCCAGCGCGATCGAAATTTTACCGAAATGTTCTGCTAACCATTTTAGTTTCACTGTCATTTTGTTGAATAGGTAACCTAACAATTACTAGACATTAAATACAGATCTACTTTGCGTCAACTTCTGATTTGAAATATGAGTACAATGAAAATAAAGGGCAAATATACAAAATATATACGAGGTTCCTACGTTCAGCGCAATTCAAATGTCGGGTATTAAAATAATGAATTAAATTAGCAACGATTCGAAATGGTTCAAAGACATGGCCTCAACTAAAATGAGACTTACGCACGCAGGAATAATGTTCCACCAAACGGTTGAAATTCACCAGTTTACTAAATAATACTCGGAAATATTAAATAAGACATCGTGTTCCTAAAATCACTTAAAATATATTTTGTTGGCGAGCCGAGAACACAGCGGGCTTTCTGATATTTTAAAATATACTGTTATTTTTGCCGCCAAGTTCAGCGAGAGCATTCAAATTGAAACATCGCAGAATTGCCAGATAAAAGTTAAAATAAACGTTTGCCATGTTTCCGTGAAATCGCGAGTGAAATGGTGCCGGTGCCAGGAGTGCCAGGCAGGAAGAAGGATGAAGGAGGTTTCGCTTGTTTGTTTGTCTGTTTGTTTGTTTGTTTGCCTGGCTCCCTTTACTGCCGGTCCTGGGGAGGATTGGCGCAGCAATCAACAGTTGTTTTGCGCATCTGAAAGGTTTTCAAGAGCTTTCCAAGATTTACATTCGGATATCGGCCCAAAGCTTATCGAAGCTCCACGCCCCGGCGCGCATAAGCCTCGACTCTACATTTTAAATAGTGGAATATTCAAATCGTGATGAAACGATCAAGGGGTTCAAAAGCTCTCCAAAATATACTCAATCACCATTGAATAGTAAATTAAGTAGCGCAGTAACAGCTTTAATTGAATTTAATTTTAACGCCAGTAATAATTTACCTAAATATTAGATATCAATTACCACAAAATCATAACATAGCAGAAAATCTGTTTGAGGCAGCAAACGATGAATTCAGATGTCATGACATTTATTCAGGAATTTCTAGAATTCATACTTTTATTCTCGCAACGTCATTTCTGTACTTGACGTCCTAATGGTAAAGGGTACATGAAAAGGCCTACGGGTGAAGCTCTCGATTAGCAATCCGGAGGTCACAGTCAAATTTTATTAAATTAATTTGTGTTGTTTCATAACCGAATCAATAAAAATAATATATAGAGTATTTCCGATACATTCCACAATGAAAAATACTATCGGTATTGCACTGATGTAAGACCATCATTGAAACGTTATTTGAAATTACTTTAGCGACCAAATCTGAATAGGCAGATACTTTAAAATCTTCCTCTTTCCACTACTTTCAAGCTCACAACATACTCCAATTGGGGATGCCATAGTCTCGCTTAGTCCAGATAGTTGGGAGCATTTGGGACTCTTGTGCGGTATTACACATAAAAATTGATTGAAAAAAATCATTAGCTATAGAACGTTGAAGTATCTTTATATCTCTAAAAATTCGACAGACACAAACTTATATGTTTTCAATCGAGTTTTGAACAACAGACGCCAATTCTCAGTCCCATCTAAGATATATAATATAGAAATATGGGGAAACACACACATCACGTATTTAAATGAACTACAAATAACAAAGAAGTTATTAATAAAACCTATTAAACATATTCCAGATAACACCGTCAAAAAAGTGTACCAAGAAACGAACTTAAACTAAACGAAACCAACAAAATTCAAAACGGATTTTTACAAACGAAAACAACGTTTACAAAAAAAACATCACAAGTCATTAAACACTACATAATAATACAATATTATACAGGGTGTCCGGGGAAAAAGTGCGCTAACTTCGGTGGGTGATTCGACATGATTTGAGAAGTAAAAATACTTTCTTTCGAAATTCCAATGATTTAAGGTAGTTTTTAGGTTAAAAGTTGAATTGTTTGTATAGGAAAATAATATTCTTCTATGGAAAAATATTTTTATGGAAAAATAAACATTTCTTTCTAAACATACATATATTTTAATACATTTGTGGTCACACACTCACTGTTTCATTTATATGCAAACACACATATTACATTTTTAAAAGTTTTTAAATTTTGGGTATTAATTGAGCAATTTTTTTCCAAAATAAACTCGCTGGGACTTTTGAAGAATGTCGGTGACAAAAACCGTACATACGATATGGGTATCAAATTACGCGTCTCGACTTACAAAATCCAAATGGCTCGGTGAAAAAATGATCAGTAAGTTCCTTGGCACTTTTTTTTCTCAAAATATCTATTTCTTTCTATCCATACATATATTTTAATATATTTGTGGTCACACACTCATAGTTTCATTTATGTGCCAAAATACATATTACATTTTTAAAAGTTTTAAAATTTTGCGTGTTAATTGAGCAATTTTTTTTCCAAAATAACAACTTTTGAAGAATGTCGGTGACAAAAACCGTACATACAATATGGGTATCAAATTACGCGTCTCGACCTACACAACCCGAACAGCTCGGTGAAAAAATGATCAGTAAGCTCCTTGGCTCTTTTTTTTCTCAAAATATTCATTTCTTTTTATAAAATTTTGTAGTCCCACACCCTCGCCTCATCAAATACATACATTCAAATACTACACCACGCAATTAATTTTTACCCATTAGTTGCCTGCAACGGGCAAAAAGCTAGTATATTTTAAAACCGCCTTACCACGGAGCTTCAATATAGAAAAGGTATTGAGATACAAATTTTTTACTTTAATCGACATGCTCCTCTACTAACTGAGAAGTAGTAGTTCCTTTGTTCTCGCCATGTAACACTGGTTGAACAGAGTCAATTTAACTTTGGTTTCTGTAAGCAACCACTCGGTGCCCAAGTTTGATTGTGTTATCAGTTAAAATCTGAACCATGATACAAACAAACACGCTTTCGTCATGTTGAATGGGAGATACCAAATGATACAATTTTTATTTTGTAAGTGTCTGGACTTATGGATACAGTTTGTTTGTGAGTTTTATGTGTACATCCATTTTTATTTGGTAGAAGCGTCGTTACCAACTGACGTCTCCCCTTTGTTGAGACATTGAAGCAAATCCCGAACAAATTTTGTCATTGTGATTCTCCATACATCAAAGTTTTTGTATTTCGCCCTATTCATATTGATAATTGAACAATGATAATTTGAACCAAAGAGAATTTAAGACGGCAATAAGCATACTATTTAACAAATCTGGTTAATCAGATAGTATTGATGTACTTACCCATGAAAATAAATGTATGTACTTACTTCTTATAAACTGTAATTTATAAACTGTTATTTGTGAAATGTAAATGGCTTATACTGTTTTTCACAATAAATCAATAAATAAATAAAAATAAATAATTAAAAGCTTCGAAGTTTCTTTTTTGTCAATGACAGCCACAATTATTGGTCGTAATTATTTAAACGTATTCATCATTAGCTAGAAAAAAAATACGTTGAAATTTGTTTTATTCCACTACGATACTACTAAGATGTCAAGATATCAAGCACGCGTAGTTCAAAACCGAATATTGCTTATAAATCTACGAGCCGAACTGTTTGCAAGCCGAACCGAAACGTGAACCGAGTCACGAACTACGGGAATGGAACGAAGCGCCTGCAAGCGGTTTTTCGCGCCATTTGCGGTTGCTTCGTTCCGTTCCCAAAAGTTGAGGTACAGTTCGGCAGATCAGCTCGCGTGTGTATACGTAGCCTAAAAGGTTCTTGCAATCATGTTTTCACGCGAGGAAAATTACGTGATTTTGGTGATATATATAGACATTTCAGCACATATTTCCCTCCGGGAATCTTCTTCTAAAGTCCTTATGTATATAGGATACCAAAGTAAATATTTGGTTTAAAAAATGTCAATCAATTTCATTATTTATTTATTTTATACGTCCATATGGACTTTTACAAACATTTAATTTACATAATAATTTTGCGAAACATTAGCCATGAAGTAAAATATGCTAAAAATATATATTTTCCTCTGACAACTTCATAGTTATTTTTTTTTTAAATATATTGGCTTTAAATAAAATAGATAGCAATCTGGAGGTTCGCGAGCAGAAATAAAAACAACTAACCACCACGAAGTCCCTATGTGAACCGCGAGTACCTTTGTGTTCGCCAAAAATCCGACAGGAAGCCGATCGTCGCGAGCGATTCCCGTTCAGTTCGTTCGCAGCCCGCGAACGGTTCGGCTTGGCTTGCAATCGACTTGCAGTTGTATACCCACCAATTTGCCATATACCCGTCGCCGTGGGAAGCGCGCACCTCGGCCGGAGTAATATTATCCCGTCGAATCTGTCGGTGTGATTTAACGCCGTTATTCATATTATGCAACACCCTGCACACTTAACAACTGACAGGTCTAATCCGACTAAAACCGTGTTTGTGCATTCAGAAATTCGGATGAACCCTCAAAGGCAATTTATTGCACCGGAGCCAATTAATTAGCGGCACAAACAACACGAGAAAGTTTTCCAATCAAATGGCCGGGTCGAATTAACTTTTATGGCAGAGAATTCGAACGGTCTTCCTGGTACCTATCCCAGGAACCTTTAATTCGTTTGTAAGGAAAAACGATGTGTTTTAATATCCTTTAACCGCTATGAAAATACAACTTTAAAAATTCCGTATAAACGCCGCGAAAGGTGTACATTATATATCGTGTTGTTTCAGTGAGTTGATTCCGTTCACCTTTAATTTATGTAATTATCCAACACGAAAAACACATAATAAATAATATGAACTCTGTACATAGTAGGTACCTAACTATTAAAGATCTTTTTTTAGGGAGCTATTATTAAAATATGCAGTTTTTAAGCGCCTTAATAAATTTGATGTCCGTTTTTCGTACGGATTGAACAAAGCCAAAACTAAAAAAAAAGAAATGTGTATTTGACTGGCGCATTGATGTTGAATAGGAATATTATCCGAGAGAAAGACAACAACTAAAAGGCAAAATAAAAGCAAATAATGAAGCCGGATAAAGGAACCAGGCACGCCATATAGCCTTTTTAAATTTGTTAATGCCCTCCGCATTGTAACGGACAAATAATAAGATTATTTTAGGGCCGCCGAATTTCTCAATGGACGAAAGTGAGCAAAAAGATTATTATTAGCCAACTACAAACTTAGGCTTGAGAAATATATAATAACAAAGGTAAGGGTAACAAAACATGACGAAAATTGGATGGAAAATGCGAAGGACGGATATAAATGAGTCGACAAAGAGAGTACCTAACGGAAGACGAATAAACTTCATAGTTTCTTAAAATTAACATTATGGCAATAATACACGACCAGTAAGGGCAAAAGAGGACAATTATATACTATATATGTATTATATTATGTACTGTGGGAGGTTGTGTCAAGTCAATACACTATTCGCCCTAAGAACCGTTGAAAACAGCTGTGCCGAAACAGTTAACAATATAATATTATATGAAATAATAACCATAACATAAGCTCAGTGAAATTATTTTGATTGCTGGAGAGTAAAAAAAAATGTCTCTTTAATTTTAGAGCTGCAAGCATCCATATAGTTGGTCTATGGCTGCAAGAGTATACACGTAAGATGAAATAAAAGAATTCACTAGATAATCTTCCCAGTTTATAGAATTGATATTAATATGTATTTAATTTTATTTTATTTTTTTTTTATTTTTTTTTTTATTTTATTTTATTTGGGATACCAACAGTTTACATCAATAACAGCATAATAATAATTTAGTTTCAGTAAATAAACCATTTACAGGTTTCCACATAGGTATTATATACAAGTGTATGTGAGTGTGATTCCGAGATATTTACTAATGAATTATTTAAAGCTGTCGTTTGTTATGCATTATGCATTTTCATTATGTTTCAGAATAGGTTTACCCTGAAGTCGAACCTTTTGTCGTTCAAACTAGCAGGATTGATGCCTTGTTATATTATATTTTTTATAAAACATAAAGAAGTGATAAATAATTGAGTTTTAATTCATAATTTAGAGTATTATTAACATTCATATACCTACCTTATTGTTCATCTAAAGTGTTGATTTCCAAACACAAAAAATACAAATATAGGTCAAGTAAATACCCATTCAAAACGGAATGTCGAAAAGTTTAGATTTGAATTAACAAAACATACATTGAAGATGATGACCTTATGACGGTAAGATTACACGAGGGGAGTTCAACAAGTTTTCAAGAAGTTATCAAGAACTCAGTAGAAAGACAACGGTTAGGGAATACATATTTTTTCTAAATAACCGTTTTCAAGATCAACACATTTCATTCAACAATCTTCAAGTGTCATTATGTGTTTTCAAAATTGAGCACTTTTATATACATACAAACTCTACAATGAAATCTCATCCCGGCAAGTAATGTAATTTTTAACTGTGGGGGCAGATAAATTTCGGAAGAGGTCGCGACTATTGAGTTCGGGGCACGGTAAACCAAATTAATGTCAATAGATTTTGGCGGTGTGATGAGATTGTGTTGATTGTTGTGATGAAATAGGTTTTTATTTCGTGTTTTGGATTGTTTTTTATCAATAGAAAGGAATAAATTATCCAAATGGTTAAAATAATAATCTTTGATGTTTTTCTTCATTTTTTCAAATAAACTCTAAAAATAATTTCTTGAGTTGAGCATACCAAAAAACTGAGGCCATTTCTTTACCGGCCGATGGAGGAGGTTTTTAACTTCTTGGGCGTCTTATCTACTCCCTTTTCCAATGTTTAGATTGCTATATAAACTTTGTTGGGTAATAATGAGTTCAAGTGGTTATCTCCGTCACCGACCGCATTGACTGTTTATCTCCCAGCCTGCAGGACTAACTTGCCAATGGTCATACCGGCGCACTTTGGACGGAATGGAAAAAAAATGCGAATTAAGTGGTTTTTACAAATGTTAATTTTTTAAATATTTATATTTTTTTTAGTGTAGTACAATAGTTTCTGCATTTTATGTGTTAATTTAAATATGTCAATAGGGCTTGATGCAAGTTTGGCAACGCTGCAAAGTGGGTCGTAAGTTGGATGTTCGGCATCGCGTTTTTCAGTTCACTCCTACGCGTGAGCAGAGACGGTTGTGTAATAAGTGACATTTGGATATATTTACAAAAGTTTGTTATGGCTGACATTCCTCAAGGTATTATTAATTTAATTTACTACACTATATATCAATATACCATGTTTGTGAGATTTGAACTAACATCTAATTTTACACTATTGATTTTTTTTGCTGTTAAAATGCATATTTCAATTAGCATTTAGAAACAAAACATCGTCTGTTCCCATTTATGAATATATAAGTATTGTAGACTGAAGACCTTTAATGTCATATATAAATTGTGATCATCTTTTGTCCTTCCTTGAACAATTTTGTTATTTTCAGGAAGGCCTATATGCATTCCCCGGAGAGAATTATTAGAGGCATTAAAAGAACGGGGTATATTAAATGCCACTTCTGTGAAATCAAAAGAGTTTTTAATTAATTACGTAACACAAAAATACCACATAGCGGCAGGTTCTAACATTTTGAGCCCTACATTTTACAAAAACATTAAGAATTTTTCACTACAATTAGTGAAGAAATGGAGAAAAAGCCGCAGTTATATTGTGAGGTTTGAAAAACATAATTTAGAGTGGTTGCAAGAAAAGCTAATTTTCTCCAAATCTTTGGGTAGACCAATAAAAATAATTCATGAAAGTGGTTCTAGATCAAAGCAGAAAAAAGTGCACGATCTGTTAGAGTCTCGCACTCTTGATGAACAGTTAGCAGCAAAAATGAGTTTTCGAAGCGCAGGAAAAAGTGATGCTGCAAAACTCGTAAAACAGATAACATTTTCACCTCGTCGAGCATCAAGAATACGTCAAGCTTTTGCAATGAAATGTAAAAACATCCTTAATCCATACTCACCGGAAGAGGCTTTAATGCTTATTGTGGGCTTAAAGTTAACGAAAGAACAATACAAAGGTTTAAGAAAAGAAGCAAAAATCAGGTGTCTGAAAATGTTATATCCGTCTTACGATTTAGTACAAATAATCAAACAAAAGTGTTTCCCTAAAAAAGAAGATATCACAGTGACCGATAATTCGGTTGAAGTAAAACTCCAAGCACTTGTAGATCATACGGTCAGTAGATTGTCAGAGGTTCAAAGGGAGGTTTTAGAAATGGTGCAATCGACAGAACTTTTGCCACCTTTGCAAATGATGTACAAATGGGGCTGTGATGATTGTGGTAGTCACAGTCGCTACAAGCAAAGGTATAGTGATGGAGAGTATCATGATGACTCTAATCTCCTTACAACGTCGTTGGTGCCACTTCAGCTCTACAGCGAAGGAAACTCAAGAAGCAAGACGATTATATGGCAAAACCCACGACCTTCATCTACAAGATACTGCAGACCAATCAGATTACAATTTAAAAAAGAAACTCCCGAGATAACGAGAAATGAATTTGCGTACATAGAGAGACAAATTTCAGAGATAGTACCTACAAAAATATTTTTGGGAAATCAGGAAATTGAAATAGAACATGTGTTTTTTAAGACAATGGTCGACGGAAAGGTGTGCAACTCACTGACAAACAATAACTGGACACAAATGTGTTATATATGTAAAGCCAGACCCAAAGACATGAATGATCTTAGTAGAGTGTTAAATCTGGAGTGTGAGATTAGCACGTTTTCATTTGGTCTGTCAACGCTGCACGCACATATTAGATTGTTTGAATGTCTATTGCACATTTCATAGCGTCTCGAAATTAAATCATGGCAAGTCCGTGGACAAGAAAATAAACTAAAAGTTCGATTAAGAATATATTAATATATTATTAAGAATATATATATTAGAATATAAGAGTATATTAATATTTTTACTTAAAAATAGTAATAATTCATTAATAAGATAAAAAAAAAAATTGCACTAATAAATTTAGCCAGCAAACAATTAATTCGTGTTTTTTCTTCATTCCGTCCACTGTGCGGCGGGGAGAGCAATCTTGCTGTTGAATACAGACAATTCGGATAGCGACATATTTAGCATCAAAGAAGCTGCCTTACAACAAACAACAACAAAAAATTGCCGCAGCTTTAGTGCCATAAGTGTAATGGTTTATTACCCGTTCTAGGCAAGCTCTTTACTAATGGTATAGTTGAAAACCAATGTTTTATATAATTAAGTAATTCTCCTTTACAAATGTGTTTAAAACGCACTTATTGTAATAATTTTAAAACAATAAACTGAATTGAACTGCTATTCTAGGCACATTCACTGGCCGGTCGTTTTAAACAATATCATGCATCATCCAAATATTATTACTGTATGAACATTTTATAAAATAACCAGCCCCAAAGGTCTTACATCGGGGATGTCAACTTCGATGGATTTTCTGTCTCTTCTTAATTCATCAGTCCATTTTGTCCGTATGTTTTCGATAAATGAGAAGTCATTGTACAAAATGAGCATATTTGCAAAATAAATTGACCACGATTTTGCCACAAAAGTAAATAATCGAAATCTGTACATTTTGATTTTATGTTTTATATTTTTTAAAAGTCATGATGCTAACTAAGATTGGCATTATAAAATAAAATTACTTTTAACTCCATAGAACATCACCTTATGTCGATTCTATAAACTTATTGAAGTCCCAACGTATTTTCGTGAGCTTTTGAGAACAGCTGAGGCATCTTTGGTACGTAGCTGAAAGCAAGTTGAAAATTTAGATCTGTAGATAAATTAAAACGAATACAATACTAATTTTGAAGTTTTCAAAGGAACTGGAAACTCTTGTAAAGAGTGCAAATCATAATTGTACCGAAGAGGCGATATGAAATATCTAAGATAACTTCAAAATTGTCTGAAGGAGTCAGAACTGTCTAACAATTTGTAAAATATTTTCTGAAACCTACCAAAAACTTTAGCCATACCAATTTGATAGCAAAAAGATATTCTTATTCCGGGAAATGTATAAATGTACAATAGCTTGCCATGGATATTATTTAAATAATGTTTAAGTACCTAGCATAACTGAAATATACTTTAAAAAAAATTAAATAGCACGGAGCAAAAAAAAATATAAGTTTTTATTTTATCGAGTAAAAATCATCTGATTTTTGACCCCTTTAAATTACGTAATTAATTACGTAGATTAATGCTTCAGGACTCGGGGTATTCCTAATTCTTTTTTAGGGCTGATGTTTGGGGGAATTATAGGTCCGCCTCAAGTTGATCTCCGGGGCTCACTTATCTTCCCCAGCAGCTATGATCCTGAGATATTCTTCCGTTCCTCGCCTAAACAAGACGTCGATAACAACCGATAAACTGCTAGGCCTAATTCACATTTCTGGCAAAGTCATGGGTAGGTATTCTCCGTTGGTGAAATATCGTTTATTTACCACAAAAATATAATGACAACCCTGACACTAACGAGCCCCTTACGAATAAGATTTTCGATAAGTTAAAGGTGAAACGCTGTAAATATTCCTATAATATGACAACGCATAAGACGAAAATATTATGAGATCTCCCTTAACAGCCCTGAAGCGTGTTCTGAAATTCAAAGCAAAAATAAAATAAAAAACCTGCATTAAGCTACATCATGTTTTTACAAACGAGTTTGATAGAAAACCACATTATATAATAAAATGTTTACCCTAAAATGATTATGGAGCTATTAGTTTTTATTTAATTATAAATATTTTATCGTGATAGTGGGTAATGGGTAGTGGGTAGTGGGTAGTGGGTAGTGGGTAGATGGTAGTGGGTAGTGGTTAGTGGGTAGTGGGTAGTGGGTAGTGGGTAGTGGGCAGTGGGTAGGTGTAGGTACTGAATAGGTAGGTCGTGTTATTTAAATATTACGCTTTTTGTTAGTATTTTACAAAAAGAGATAATTTCTAGTAAGACGTTTATAAAATAACTAGCGTTTTTATTGATAAAGGGTGCATGACTAAATGACCTACAGAAATTTACCACATACAAATGCAGGAAGAAGGAAAAAATGCGTAGATAATAGAAAAAAAAAAGTAAGAGTTACAGAAACTACGAAATGGAACGAAAGCAAGACAGAATGGGTTAAAGAACATTACATAATATTTAATTGTCAATAAATGTTACATTCAGTTTCATGTCAGCGTAAACCTAAGCTAAAACCCTTATTGAATCTCCTTTCTGTATCTTCTCGGGTTTATAGCTTAGTTTCGTGACACGCCCCAGCTCCTGGGCACAGAATTTAAGTTTATAAGGCGTTTATGGTACAAGCAATGCCCCGATGGAAATAGAAAAGATTAGTAAGATGTCTCACTTAATCCCTGGGCATGATCAGGTCACGAACTGTCGAAGAACTTTAAAGTAAAGCGTCTACACAATAAATCAATGTCAGGTTCACGAACACATTCCTGTATCCCTACAAGATGTTAGACACCTTGATATGAACCACTCGTCTATTTAGAGAAAGAATTCTTAGGTTGGGGAAAAATAATGTTGATTTAAATCGAATTCAGGGTTTTTTTCTGTATCCTAGCTCTCACCCGGCTCCGATGATGACCTTCGTGACAGAGTAGTTAGCTTCTAGACGAACCTATGGATCGTGGGTTCAAAGTCCGGTGTAAAAAAAGATTTTTTAAATTTAAGATGATCCACCTCGACATGTAACATTCGGAATTGGGCGAAATCACGCAATCTATGCAGATGGCGATAAGGTTGAAATTCCCGCTTAACACCCGCCGCTTGTTTTAATTCGTGCAAAAAAACATCGTATGCACATTTGCTAAGCATAAATACAAAAAAATATTATTTTACAAGCAATAATTATTCGCCTGAAACACTCATCCACATTGAAAAATCTCCTGATAAAAGATACATGACGCCAACGGGACTCGAACCCGTGTCCCTTCGATTTCCGGTCGACAGCTCTGACCACTGAGCTATGGCGGCTTATCTCTTACCCGCGAAATGATTCAATATATACTAGTGTTTCATTCAACAATTACTGCTTGTTACATTTTTTCACCTGAAAACAACCAACTTTATTTTATATGAGAAAGGCATTGTAAGTGCTAACTCTCTCACTAGATGGCGTCGAGACAAATTGTCTACATTTTTAGGTGAAATACTTGAACTTGTCAAATATTAATTATTATTTTTTTGGTAAACTAACGTTTAAGACAAGATTTTTTATGCATAGCACAAAGGGTAACAATTATTTTACAAGCAATAATTATTCGCCTGAAACACTCATCCACATTGAAAAATCTCCTGATAAAAGATACATGACGCCAACGGGACTCGAACCCGTGTCCCTTCGATTTCCGGTCGACAGCTCTGACCACTGAGCTATGGCGGCTTATCTCTTACCCGCGAAATGATTCAATATATACTAGTGTTTCATTCAACAATTACTGCTTGTTACATTTTTTCACCTGAAAACAACCAACTTTATTTTATATGAGAAAGGCATTGTAAGTGCTAACTCTCTCACTAGATGGCGTCGAGACAAATTGTCTACATTTTTAGGTGAAATACTTGAACTTGTCAAATATTAATTATTATTTTTTTGGTAAACTAACGTTTAAGACAAGATTTTTTATGCATAGCACAAAGGGTAACAATTATTTTACAAGCAATAATTATTCGCCTGAAACACTCATCCACATTGAAAAATCTCCTGATAAAAGATACATGACGCCAACGGGACTCGAACCCGTGTCCCTTCGATTTCCGGTCGACAGCTCTGACCACTGAGCTATGGCGGCTTATCTCTTACCCGCGAAATGATTCAATATATACTAGTGTTTCATTCAACAATTACTGCTTGTTACATTTTTTCACCTGAAAACAACCAACTTTATTTTAAAATGTAGACAATTTGTCTCGACGCCATCTAGTGAGAGAGTTAGCACTTACAATGCCTTTCTCATATAAAATAAAGTTGGTTGTTTTCAGGTGAAAAAATGTAACAAGCAGTAATTGTTGAATGAAACACTAGTATATATTGAATCATTTCGCGGGTAAGAGATAAGCCGCCATAGCTCAGTGGTCAGAGCTGTCGACCGGAAATCGAAGGGACACGGGTTCGAGTCCCGTTGGCGTCATGTATCTTTTATCAGGAGATTTTTCAATGTGGATGAGTGTTTCAGGCGAATAATTATTGCTTGTAAAATAATTGTTACCCTTTGTGCTATGCATAAAAAATCTTGTCTTAAACGTTAGTTTACCAAAAAAATAATAATTAATATTTGACAAGTTCAAGTATTTCACCTAAAAATGTAGACAATTTGTCTCGACGCCATCTAGTGAGAGAGTTAGCACTTACAATGCCTTTCTCATATAAAATAAAGTTGGTTGTTTTCAGGTGAAAAAATGTAACAAGCAGTAATTGTTGAATGAAACACTAGTATATATTGAATCATTTCGCGGGTAAGAGATAAGCCGCCATAGCTCAGTGGTCAGAGCTGTCGACCGGAAATCGAAGGGACACGGGTTCGAGTCCCGTTGGCGTCATGTATCTTTTATCAGGAGATTTTTCAATGTGGATGAGTGTTTCAGGCGAATAATTATTGCTTGTAAAATAATTGTTACCCTTTGTGCTATGCATAAAAAATCTTGTCTTAAACGTTAGTTTACCAAAAAAATAATAATTAATATTTGACAAGTTCAAGTATTTCACCTAAAAATGTAGACAATTTGTCTCGACGCCATCTAGTGAGAGAGTTAGCACTTACAATGCCTTTCTCATATAAAATAAAGTTGGTTGTTTTCAGGTGAAAAAATGTAACAAGCAGTAATTGTTGAATGAAACACTAGTATATATTGAATCATTTCGCGGGTAAGAGATAAGCCGCCATAGCTCAGTGGTCAGAGCTGTCGACCGGAAATCGAAGGGACACGGGTTCGAGTCCCGTTGGCGTCATGTATCTTTTATCAGGAGATTTTTCAATGTGGATGAGTGTTTCAGGCGAATAATTATTGCTTGTAAAATAATTGTTACCCTTTGTGCTATGCATAAAAAATCTTGTCTTAAACGTTAGTTTACCAAAAAAATAATAATTAACAAAAAAATATATTTTCCTATCATAATCTAAAGAACTCAACTAACTTTCCACATTATTACAAGATATTGAGTTATTTTTGTGATGGATATTTTAATTTGTGCTTCGGGGTGACCAGATAATATCAATCTCGAATTGATTTTACTTTTTGTATGGTCTATATCTCCAAACCAAACAGAAAAGCTTGAAATTATTTTAGATTTATGATTTTCTTCAGGGTCTATTTCGTTTAAAAAAAGAGGGTTTGATATATCTATACACAATTATTAAGTTTAAATCTTATATATTTTTAAGCACACTTATGTATTGACAATGAAGGTGATAATTAATACTGGTTTTCTGCAAATTCTACGAACGTTATTAACACATTATTTTGTTTTGAAAAGAATAAGAATAGAATTGTACTGATGACAAGTTTAATAAAGCCTTATCTCTAATTTCGTAGAGAGGGTCACGAATATTTATGCCTTCTAAAGTCTCGGGGCTATTTAAAGCATTGTTCTATTATCTTGTAAAAACATAATTGATCGGCGGTCTTTCTTCCATCTTCCAGTTTTACAAGAGACTAGTGCTCCAAGGGTAGAGAGCAATTTGGAAATCAGATTTCTGGATTATACTCAACAAAGGGCGCAATTTCCAAAAGCATACACATTTTTAAAGTATGTATAGGGTAAACTTAAGTAACTCGTGACAAGGATAATTGAAGTAAAAAAAAAAATTATATTTCTAAGAAGGATAGGTATGTGAAAGTGGGGATAGGTACGTGGTGTATGATTTGTATTTCAGGAAAAAATCTGTATATTTTGTGCATACGAACAGCTTATAAGCTAAACAGGAATATAAGACATAAAACGAAAAATAACTTGAAAAAACAAAATCATAACCTTCCTAACTTGGTAATACACTTATTTTACAGATGAACAATTGTTACGTCAATTATACTAAGGAAATAGGCCACTTTTCTAAACATCCACATTCATCCACATCCACGTCATTGTTAAAATTTTAGAAAAAAAATGTTAATATAATATTCAGCACTTACTAAATAATCAGCACCAACTGTACCTACTGTATTTCTAAAGAGATTCCCAAAACAAAAATTATGCCTGGATTTCCACTGACAGCGCTTGAGAGTAATGTTAAATCGGTTCATGTCGGTAAAGAAACGTTACACTAATCGAGTGACGCTATGGTTTATACCAATCGAAAAAGAATTTAAAAATGAATTAAATTTACGCCATAACTTACGTTGTGTTTATGTTTAAAGTCAGGTACGTGCTGATTCACCCTGTACATGTAAAAATGATCTATTTAATTATTAAATACAACGTTAAACCACTACACGAGCCTTGTGGTCGTCGTAAAGTTTGAAAGTAATTTAATGAAGAATTTATTGCGATCATAAATATATAATTCATTCATAATCACTAATCAGGGAGGCCCCCTACTCATACACACATGGCCAAGCTTTCACGGGCTGATCCGACATGTGTGAATTATGGTGTTTAGATTAACACAGATATAATTTATCTTATAAAATAATAAAGTGTGGATAGAAAGGATATTAGTCTACGTATTGTTTCTGTTAGGCCGATTAGTTATTAAAAATAGATAGTTTTGTGGGAGTTTAACGGTGCTCAGCAAATGTGCTTATAAAATAATATTATGGGTTGTTAGCTTCTGTTTCAGTTTTTGGTTTCACCAGCTGTTTAGAAAGTTTTGGTTTACATAATTTAAAAATAATGTAGATTGTTGAATAGGTCTTGAATTGTTCAATGCTAAAAGGTTTGTTTTAGTAAATTATTAGGTACACAAAAAGTGAATACAAATTAAATCAATTAAAAGTTAAATAAATTACAAATTAAATCAATTACAAATTAAATCAATTACAAATTAAATCAATGACAAATTAAATCAATTACAAATCAGATCAATTAAATATATATATATCATTTTAGGAGGCGGGTTTGGGTACCGCCGCCCGGGAACCATTTATTGGATAACCAACACCTCAGCCATAGGTCACCCTATGTAATTAGCTACGATTGTTGATTTAGCAGGTCATGCGGCTGTCCACCACTGCGTGGCGTGCCAGATCGGGAGAGGCTGGTTTGGAGAGACCCTTTAGACAAAATGATGCCTAGATTCCTACCCACCACTCATAACTTTTTCTTTCTTAGAACTCCATCTTATTTAAAAGACCCTCCACACAGTATCCCCAAAGATGACATAGGCCCTGATGGAAAAATATTTTCATAGGGGCCTCGCGTGTTAAAAAAAGATTTAAGTATAACTGAGGCGTTAAAACACAAGAGACCGCTAGAGCTGTTTCGTGGTTTAGGTCATCGGGCTCCTAACATTACAATAGTGGATATTCAAGAAGGAGGGATGTTATTCTACATCCTCCCAATTTTCCTAATCTTGCTCTATAAGATAAAATTTCCCACTACTACACTCTCAAAGGAATCCCCTTTAATAAAGACGCTTCGCTTCAAACTAATTAGCTTGAAGGCTTCTTCTTAATTAGAACGCTGCGAATTTGTGCATCAACGCATTAATTAGGTGATAGAGAATACGATTCAAAACTATGACTTTAGCTAATTATATGTATATTTTAAATTCCTTTTTTGGGGTGACTCCGTCAAAAAATAATTGACCCACCCAGATAAAGGTAGTAATTTGTTATGGGTCAATTATTTTATTGCAACAAATGACAAGATTGATATTAAATAGCAATTAGTGGCAGACGGGTTAATAAGGTTGGATATAATGTGTTTTAATTAGATTCATAGTATTAATGGGCTTGGAATTTTCAAAGCCCAACGACGTGTGTTTAACTAGAGCCAATTGCTTATTGGCTCGATGTCTTACCTAATAAAAAAAGTTTTGGATGAACTAAATAATTCAGCGAAACACCTTTAGAGTTCGGCCAGAATCGCTGTGAACATTGATAAGCACAGCACATGCTTGCTTATTTATTTAAGAACTTTAAAGTTAACTCTAAAACTAAAATTGTCCAAATAAACATCGTGCTTAATTTAAGTAACTACGTAAGAATCAAAACAATAACAATAAAAAACTTGTTCAAAATGAACAGAGTTCTAGGAAAATAATATTTAATCTCAACTAACAACCGTGTTTTTTAACGAGGTGGAAAATTGATAAAATATTGTACGGAATCGGAAGCCATCATAATCTGTCTTTTTCATTACTAGGTCGACTAGGAAGGGGCCTTAACTGAAGCATTCGTTACCGCTTCGTCAAGCAAGACGATTTTAGTTTGAAACAAAGTTTTCCTGTTACCTCCGAGGGTTCATAGAGGGATGCCTTTATTCGGGAGAATCTAATACTGAAAAAATGCCCCACTTACTCGACTGAGATTGTGCTTAGTAACCAACCGAGCGAAAGCAAGAGGAAACTGAAAATATGTTTTCGAAAAAAATACAATTTTATTATGTCTAAAACTTTTTCAATAATTTAGTGAAATGATTCCCAAACATATTTGTACTTCTGCCCCATTGGTTATTTAGTGCCCCAAGCTATGTTGTCCCTTCTTGTGATTTAAATTGAAATCAATTTTCCGTAAAGCAGTCCAGAGTTCTATAAAAAAAACGTTAATTTTTATTCTCTGCCAGTAATTTAGATTCTGGAACCGCTGTTTAAAAATTCCAGCAGTAGTCATGGATATCTTATTTACAGTAATCCACTAATGCGCGGTCAAAGTTCCGTACCGCTTCTTTCGACTCCTGCCTCGTGTTTCCACAAACACTATGCTACAAACGCGGGTCATCTACTTTGGGAATCACTGATTGAGCGTAGCAAACATGTTTTTTTTGTGTAAGAAAAAAAATATGCAATCGTAATTTAGTATTCCCCATTAATTCAGTTTATAATAAAACATCCATCGAAAGAACTTGATAAGAAATTACATTACGAGTCTTCAAACTTTACCCATTAGGGGGTAAACTGCGAACTGGTCGAGAGAAGTGAGCGAATAATTTATTGGTTAATTTTCAGCGAATATCAAAAGTTGTTTACTGTGTAACACCGGCCCGATAAATTACAAAGACAACAAGAGAACAGGCAAAAACAAAAATAACAATACGTGACATCATTGCTGAGGCGTTTATTTGTCGTTATATTTGGATAAATAAAGATTTGCATCTTTTAACCCTTTCCTTACCAGAGTTCTTCTGGAGGAACACGAAGGAAAAAAAATTATTTCTCTTGATTTTACGAACCAAATAGCCCCGTATTTTGCATATCGCTTGAGGAAGATATTGCTTATAAGGAATAGAACAAATGTCGTACTGGAAACACATAATATTACTGTTATTTCGAATTATAAACGCGTGTTTTGCAGCTTTTAACGGTTTGACATTTCTCGGATTTCAACATTATTTTAAAGGTAAGATATCGCATATTTCTGTTGAAAATAAATATTATATTGTACATACATGTCTAATCTGATATTTTAATATGATTTCCATTCAAAAACATTGGTTTTTCATTTGGTTTTCGGTAATAACATTCATGTTCCTGAGCTGGCACTTTGGTCGTTCGTGGATGTTTTTCATAGAAGTCTTTCTTTGGCCTTTAATATTGTTTTACTTGTTTTTATTTGATTTTTTCAAGATATATTAATTTATTTTATTATTTTTCGGTAGACTGTAACTTATTTAATTCATTTTTATAGATGGAGCATCGTGGTTTGACACATGAGGAGATCACCGTGATGCTGGAAGGAGATATTTCCAACATTGAGTTGGAGTTGGAAGATGAAGATGAAGAGGGCTGGTCAGTTGAATATTTCCAGGATGCTGCAGAGGAAACCAATGTGGAGGCATTGAGCCAAGCTTTTGGAATGGATGTGGAAGTCCATGTAAGTACTTTTGTCATTATTTCTTATTGTTATATTACAGCGATTATTGCGTTTGAAGTAGATTTAAATATGAACAAATTTGGGTTTTAAATGAAACCATAAAGTATATATTTTTAAGTATAGACTTTGGAAGAGAGGCAGCAGCCAGTGGAAGACGAGCCAGAGTCGTGCACCATGCTGCAAGGACAGCCCAGTGAAGCCTAAGCTTCCCATGGACGGAGAACCGATCTACGGTGGATCAAGAAAGATGTCGATCATGTGGACTCCTACTGTGATGTTACTTTTTCAAAACCACCACTGGATATATCTGCTCTACAATATTTTTTATGTTTCATAGATGAAAATATTATAAAATATATTGTTGAGCAGACAAATTTGTATTCAGTTCAAGAAAATAGCACCAGCGTCAACACCACATCATGATGGGTATCCTTAAGTATCCGGCATTCCACCTTTACTGGGCCAATGATACGAGTCTCTCTCTCATCGTTGATGTCATGCCAAGAAATCGTTTCACTAAGTTACGCTGGTGTCTTCATTTAAATGACAATGGCTCGTTGATTCCAAGAAGACAAGAGGGTTACGACAAATTATTTAAAATAAGGCCGATGGTAAATGCCCTCCTTGAAAATATGGCCAAGATCGAACCTGAGGAATTAAATTCTGTAGACGAGCACATGATACCGTTCAAAGGGAGAAGTAATTTGAAACAATATATTAAAAACAAGCCACACAAGTGGGGCATCAAAGTCTTTTCCCGAGCGGGAGCCAGTGGGCTCGTCTATGATTTTGAAATTTACACGGGCAAAAGCACGAATGTCGGTGTGTGTCTCCAAAGAGAAAGAAATTGTTTTGTTTTATTTCACAACTAATATTTTTTATTCTATTTGTTTTTCTTACGTTAATTTAGGGAAAATGGTACGTTTTTAAAAAAATATATATATTTAGATTTTTTCTTTTTTACTAAAATTATTTTAGCATAATATTAAATTGCAATTTAATATGCTTGCCTTTACAAATTAATAGAATTGATTTTTGTGTATTTATTTTCTATTTAAACAATAAAAAACACTTTAAAATTATGTATGCTCCTTGTACTGCCCGTTCTTTGACTTACACCCCCTAAGCCCCAATGTTCTTCTCCAGGAACATGAAATATTTCGAAAACCGTATGGAAAAAAAAAATTTTTTTTTTTGTAAAAATATTGAAAAAAATCACAGAACTCAATAATGTAGACAAACATTTTTTTCGTTGGCTGGAAAAAGTCTGGTATTGAAAGGGTTAATCAGAAAACATAGTAGATATCTATATATTTTCTAATTTTAGAATACAGTATTGTACGCAGGTACACCTTAAAGGTCTAGAAAATAAATGAGAATTTTATATGAAGCTTAAAATCGCTCTAAACTTTGAAGATATTCAAATTATTCTAGTTTCTCGGGAACAGCCTACCCCCCATTAATTATTCTCCATTGAAGAAAGGAGTTTATACATAAGTTAGAAACAATTTTAATTGAAATCTTCAAAGGTTAATATTATGTATACTTTCACAGTAAGCAATCACTTTGTGGTTTGACATTGTATAAAAATAAGAATAATAAACTCATTTCAACCGTAATTGTTTTTTGTGAATACCGCACAAAAGTCTCAACTGCTCCTAACATTCCGGAACCGGTGAGACTATGCCGTCCTCAATTGGGGTACGTTGTAAGGCTGAATGTAATGGGGAGGGGAAGAAGAAGCGGAAGGTGAAGAACTTTCACCATTTCCAAAAAGCCATTTTAAATCTGAATTGTGGTCTTTCACCGGGGTGATGCTGAGAGTATCTTCCACTCTGGAGCGTGCCTCAAATATAGGTAATACCGATACATTTTTATTTTTATTTTAGCTCCACACAGGAGGCTTGGGGAAAATAATTCCCCTCAGGGCCTATGTCATCTTTGAGGATGCTGTGTGGTGGGTCTTTTCAGGGAAGGATGGAGAAGGCAAAGGGTATGAGGGGAGGGTAGGAATCTGAGGGTCAGCGTGTCGAGTACTGATGGAAATATGAATCCATCCCTCCCACTGCGATGCAAGACGATGGTCTGCTGGGGAGGTTAAAGGTCTCCCTCAACCAGTCTCTCCCGATCCGACCTGCCACGGGCAGACGTATCCGCCGCCGAAACCAGGATAAACCCCACCCCATGAACCCGGGTATCTCTGCTAAGTCACCAAACGCAGCAAACCACTTGGGTTGACCATTGGCAGATATTATGGATATCTAATAAATGGTTCCCGGGACAGCGGTATCCATACCAGCCTACCAAAATAAGAATTAATTGTGAAACAATACAATTTAATTAAATAAAATATCCTTGCGGACGCCGGGATTTGAACCTGCGACGGATTCTTAGTCGAGAGCCATTCAAACTGCAAACAAACTTAATAAATACATCGACGAAAATACCATCAAACTGAGTGAAGTCGGACACTTTTTCGTATATTTTTAATGTTTCCCCATTCGGATTCAAAAAATAATCATAAAAATAAATTTAAATAATTCAACCTTTTAAGAACTTGTGAAGTATATTATCACTAATGTAATAATAATAATAATATATGATATAATATAATAATATTAAATGGTAGGTATGTTGCAAATTTACTGAAAGTGTCCGGACAGCTATATCGGGAGAATGGACACTAATAACAATTAAAATGTAATAGGTTATTCAATGGCTCTGCTTTTTCCCGGGATATAAAAAAAATTAGTTTAATCGTAGTAATCTGGAGAAACATTTTCTATGTCGTTTAAAAATTATTGTAAGGTGATTTGGTCAACTCCAGCTGGCTCTTTCTTGATATTTTCAGCAGGTTACAGTGACGCACAAAATGGGATGCCGCCCGTTCCTTTATAGGCAGATTTCTCTTAGCGCTTTACCGTTTTCCCAACACGATTCAAATAATCTTGTACCACTAGACGAACATCAATAACCCTAATTGGAAGACCCTTAACCCTTGACCGCAAGTTGGAAGGAATTCTGTGCCAACGGCCCGACTTCGGAAAAAAAATAATTCAGTCGGCGGTTTTGTCTGCAAAATATCCAACCGCCATCCACACTCTACATCCCGACATGTTGGATGCTGCAAGTAGGATAGTGTGTAGGGACTCTGAACCTAGAATTGTCTAATCGCCTAACACCATTTTATTATCCTTAGGATCGGCCAGGATCAGTGACAACGACAAACATAATATTATTCTGTGTAAGTGACTATAAACTTTCAGGATTGGATTAATCGTAAGATCTGGTCTTCTGGTGGTCTGACCAAACTAAACAAACTAAATAAGCCGATCTACTTAAATATAAATGGGTTAATATTGATACACTAAAAACGATACGAGTAAATTAATAGCTCAATGCTTAGAAGATGCTTAGTACTTCCACTTTTTCTACTAAGAGAACTTATATTTTATGCATTAAAATTTGGCATTTCTAAATCATGTATTAGAACAATACAAATTTTCAAATGGCTTCCAACTATATAATATATTCAGTTTTATTTAATATATATAAACTATATAATATAATAATAACTATTATTACATATATTTATCGATTGTGGTTTGATAAAATCCTTCAAGCCACAATGGCGTAATCAGCAAAAAATAATTTACCATGTTGTACTTTCAATAACCATTCTATGTGAAACCACTGAAAAATGACATTCCCAAAAAATGTGGCTTGACGAATTTTACCAAAACACAGTCGAATATATATGTAGAAACACGTATATTTAAAAAAGTTAAATTGGTTGATATATTATAATAAATAAACAATATTTCATTCTGTATTACATAAGATTGTGTATAACGTAAGAATAATGGATACATACAGAAAATTAATTATAGTATAGAGCAGTGTTTTCTAAACTATTTTTCCGAGGCCTGGAGGGCGATTCTCGTTCTACTTAACGACACTAAAATCGTCCTTACATTCAAATTAACGATTTTTCTCGGTTTATTCTTATGAAGCGATTCCGGTTCTCTCGATGACAGATGGAATCCTTAGATTTTCGATTGCGCGCGAAAACTTTTAGCCTTACGCGAAAGGGACCCCTAGACCTGTCTTTCGGCGGCCGAACGCTAGCGTTCGCGAAGAATTTGCTTCATTTAATTGTGACGTTTTGACAATTAGCAATATTTGCGTAGTTTTAACAAGAGAAAACTTAATATTATCGTAAGTATTGACTGTAAACATGATTAGTGACTTGTTTGTGGCACAATAATGCTATTAAATGAATTGAATAAGGTAATTGCGATGTTTGTAAAGTACGTAACATGTCGAAAGCCAGATAAGTGATTTAATTTACAATAAACTACACATACCATTGAGGATTTCTACATAAATAATAATAAGTTTCAGATAAAATGACTGCAGGATGGCTGGTGCTGGAAATTGTGGGTTTTGAAGTTTACCACAACGAAATAAGAATCCCTTTCCGTATCTTAAGAGACGCCCAAAATCCCATGGAAATGGGGCAAACAGAGTTCCTGAATTTATTCAGAATATCTAATGAACTCGTTATCCCCTATCTTACAACCGAGAAGAAAGCATGGACTGTCTGAGTGGGGCTTGGCTGTCTGTCGGTCGTCGGTTAGCCGATGCATATTAAATGTTTCATCGGCTATCAACGACACACTACTCCAGACGTGGGTTAAATTTCCTTTGACTGCTGCAGATAGGCAAAAAGCCAAACAAATATTTGAGCAGTCCGGTGATCCTTTCCCTGGTACTATAGTAGCAATTGACTGCACTCGTATAGCTATCGTTGGTACTGCAGTACAGGAATATATGTACTGCAATCATCACGGGAATCGCTCCTTAAACGTGCAAATGGTGAGATCTTCATATGCACAAGAAAGTCATATTATAATAAAAAATGAACATTTCAGATTTGTGATCCGAACTTGGTTACCTTGGATGTAAATGCAAAGTGGTGAAGCTGCGTTCCTTGTGTTATGGAACTCCGGCATGAAATAGGAAAACTCATAGCTCATAGGGAAAAATAATTCATGACATGTAGTACATAATAAACGTTTTATTGACAACACATAATTATAAATAATTTTTCAACAAAAACAAGTACACAACAAATTATATATGCTTCCGATTTTGTTGTCCGGGTTAAATCTTCCCCATAGGAAAAACTAAACCCTTCCACTCACTTTTCCACAAATGATCATCTAGTCAATCAACATTATGTAAGTGCATTATATAAGCAAAATAAATACAAAACAATACAAGAACAACACGTCAACTCACAAGAGATCAAATGGGAAAATAATTCACCGTCTCCAGATATTTTCATATCAGAGGGTTCGGCTCGGTAGAACTTCTAACAGGGCCTATAAATCCTACTGATCCCTCAACATAAATATTAAAAAAATCTTTTGTTATCCTACATGTATTCAAAATGACAGACTTTTGCATCTTTATATATAATTTTTTTGAAAGATCTAATACGCCTAAATTTTTAATTAGAGAGCTAGGTATAATGCCAGTAGCCGAAATAACGAATGGTAATATTTTTATAGTTTGAGAATGCCAAATTCTTTTTATTTAATTTCCTAAATCTGTGTATTTTCTTATTTTTTCGCTAACAGATTTTTGAATATTACAGGAATTTGGTATAGCGACATCAATGATATAAGTTATTTTTTAAATTTTGTCATGTAAAACTATATCGGGTCTATTATGACTAATCGCTCGGTCTGTTAGTATAGTTTTATCATAATATATTTTATAAAATTCGTTTTCTAAAAATGAATTTGGTTCGTATTCATAATATGGTACTATATTACGGCAGTCAATCAAGTTATGTTTAATTACCAAATTTTGGTGAATTATTTTTAAAACTTGATTGTGCCTAAATGTATACTCGGACGATGCTAATATAGGACATCCCGATATAATATGTTCTATAGTTTCCGGAAAAGCCAAACATTTTCTACACAAATCATCAATTTGATTTGTATCTTTGATTATATGCTTTCTATAATTTTTAGTATTAATGACTCTATCCTGAATGGCAAGCATAAATCCTTTTATTTCTGCGCTCAACTCTCCAATACTCAACCATTTGTTTGACGAAAATTTGTCAACATACGTTTGGTTGAGATAATTGAAGTTTTTTGCGTGTAAAATTTTATTTGACCAGGAATCTAATAATTCCTGGTTGGGATTTATAAAAATGTTGGCATTCTCATCGTATAAATTTAATCATAGAACGGGAAACATTATATTTAGTTCAAAGATATTGATATATAATATTCGATTTAAAAACAAAAAGAATATGTGTATGAGTCTGCATGAGCGACCCGAATTATAAATTCATACGTCGTGTAGCACAATCCACGCAGGATAAGCAGAATCGATGAACCAGTTTTCTTCACCAACATAGCGCCGTTCTGCTAATCCATCAGCTTCTCATCGGCTCTGCTCTCGTTTCGGTCTGAAAAATTTAATAACTATTAAATTGATATCTCTAATAATTTTTAATTGATCTTACGAACATTATAAAATATAATTTAAATAACACGCTCGCTCGCGCTAGGCCGCAAACAGCAGCAGTATGGGGGGGCCGACGCTCCGTGGAGACGATCGGACGAATCTCTTGGCGTAGGGCTGAGTCTCAACGGATCGCAGCATGACGCTGCTCTACCGGGCACAACACCCTGCCAGGTACGAAGGTCGTCTGCGGACGATTCCGAGTTCCGACGTCGAACTTAAGCTTGGTCAGAGGCGGGGCGCCATCGCGCCGGGACATTTAACCACGTTGCGCAGTGCTCGCCTCGCCTCGTCGGGCTTCGACGGAGGCCCCCGCGGACGGGGGCCTCCGTCTGATAGATGTCACATTGTTTAGAGAGCCTTTCGACTCGCGGAACTCACATCACGTATCACCGCCCGATTTGCCTAGGCGGGATACGGCCTTAGAGGCGTTCAGGCCTAATCCTGTGGATGGTAGCATCGCACCACCGGCCGGTCGACCGAGTGCGTGAACCAAATGTCCAAAACTGCCGTTCCTCTCGTACTGAGCAGTATTACTATCGCAATGATCGGTCATCAGTAGGGTAAAACTAACCTGTGGTTTTCCTGCGAACGTAGATTAAATGGACGTGAAGCTACTTTATTTGTATAAAGAATTACCTGCTACGAATCGAGGTCTTCTCCTTGGCTGGCTTGGGGAGGGGGAGGTCTGTCTACTGTGGGCTTGTCACGGGGTATTCACCCAACACTCCACTGCATCTCTACCGCTAGCATCTCTACAAGTACAGGAGGCTCATCACTCTCATCAGCGACATCCACGTGCAAGAAGAGATCTCTATGAAATAAATAAACGTATCAAATTGTATCTTATGAAATTTGATTATTTAGTAAAACATATTATATAAACTAACAAATAAATTTGTGTATACACATATCAGGTATTTTGACTCGGCATATCCTCTCTGCCAAAGGTATCTTGTGTTTAACCGCTATGCATTTCGACACACAATATCAGTTGTGTACTTGTTAAACATGATATAGCACCATAAAACATAAATAAACTACGTACATCGTCATTGGGAAGGACTTTGGGCACATCTAGTCCTTCAATTGACTACACATTGTCGAACAGGCACTATTCAAAGTGGATAAATAAACTTACTTTTTGCCATTGGATTATAGTCTTGTGTGGAGCAGCATTATTTAATTAATCTCCTAGGTTTTAAATGTCGTCTCCATTTTAAAAGATTGGCTCGGCTGTCATGGATCCGCCAGCAGCATTTATCGAATTGTCTTGACCGTGCCACTCTGTTGCTGCACACTGAAATTGAATTTTACGACAATTGATGACATGTAACTATTACACACTATTCTTAGGTTTCAAACACAATGATGTACACGAAAGATAATAATAAAATAGCTGTCTCACTTTTTGACCTAAAAATGCAATTGTACACAGACATAATACGTTGTTAATTCCGTTTCAGTCTGGGGTGAAAAGCATCTAAATGATATCATGCTTTTACTTACAACATATAGCTTTTGCTTACCTCATTTTAAACAATTTTGTCAAGTTAATTAGCAAACGAACACGAAAACGTTGACAACATAAATCAACTTGGGTGACAGTTAGCGACGTTAGTTCGACACCAAACGTCACTTTAGAAGTGGTGAATCTGTAAAAAAGTCATTACTATCCAGCGAGGTAGGTACCTTTTTACAAAACGTAAATCTTCGATAAATGGCTTATTTATGTCATTCATAAATAAAATAAGCAGTTATTAAAATGCATTATAATACAAAGTATTTGTTTTTTTAAGTTTTAGTTAGAAACCTTGCGTCACTTAATTATATTTCACCAATTTGTGTTTTCAATAATCTCTTAACAATTTCTTAACCACGCTTCTTTAGGATTTTTTACTAGGTCTCTCCAAAATCGAACTTGTAAGGATATCAAAAGAACGAGAATCGCTTAATAGTTAAGAAAAGATGTTGCAAGCGACGGACAGCTATCTTTCGCAAACGATAGCAGTCGTTGACGAATGCTATCATTTAGCTTAAGGCTAAAAGAACGAGAATCGCCCTCCTGGGTATTTTTACACTTATCATTCGCGATCCGCTATTGGATGGAGAGGGGGTGGTTGGGGGGGGGGGTGGATGGGGGTGTTCACAAATATTTTCGAACGAGTTCATAAAATTTTCAGTCCTCTTTATAAATTCCTGTAGCTTTTATTTATTCATAAAATATTTTTAGGTACATGTTTGAACTAACCACCATAAAAATAGCCACATGAGTGCGCTGGGGTGATCGTTGTTGACATTTAATTCATCACATTCTGTGCACTCTGGAAAGAAACTATTCCCATGTTCTTAATGTTTTGATAAATTTAATCATAAATAATTACGTTTATGTGCATTCTCGAAATAAGGCATTTTACATGTTAACATTATGAACGTAGTTTTAACATCTCCAATGTCCAAATAAATGATAAAAATGCACGAAGGCGGTCGGAAGAGAAACCACACCCATGTTCCGAACGCAACTGATAATATTCTCAAATATGTAATCTTACGCATTCAGGAGAGGAATCATTCACATGCCCTAATGATTTATGATTTCATAACACTATCTCTAAAAACTACATCCTCGGCACTCTTACACAAACGTAAAGACAAAACAAATAATACGCTCTATCGACTCTTACACATGGCTCAAATTAAACGAATTGACGAAGTAAAAATAGGAAGATGTTTTTAGCTTTATTATGGTGGTACATCTAATACATAACAATATATGAAATGATTACTATCTACATTGTAACATATTTTCTGTAAATGATATAACATAATTTTTTTTAAATAAACAAAAAAAAATAAACAGGGGCAACATATTTTTTAATTGCGAATTTTAAAAAACAAAGGATGGGTAATTTCCCACAAATATTATTTTATAGTATATTTTTAAATGGAAAGATGTTGTTTATTCTTTTGAAGAGGGTCATATTTTTTAGTTTGGTTGGAATATAGTATACGTGGTCATTCCAGCGTTGGTTTGAGCCAATAATGATTCCAAGATATTTTATTTTTTAAACATTTCCGATAATCACCCCGATTCCGATATAGCAACGTTGAATGGAATTTTGAATTGTAGTGTAATTTTACTAGAAAGATTGGGAGAGACTGTATGTACCATTTGAGTAATACGGTGTGTTATGTATTTAGTATTAGAGTTCTTGCTTTCTTGTATTAGTTTAAATTATTGAGTCATCGTACAATAGGCAAAATAGTAATAATAAACCTTATAAACTCATGGTAGGTTTCAAAGAGTACGTTTATGTGTACTGGATGCTATTACCCCTTTGCTCTAACATAGAATATAATTCAGTTAAAATTTATGAAATAATACACTTCCCGGTAGAGGTACGCGCTCTTTGGAAATTATTTATTTCCGAATAATGAACTTATACCTACAATTCGAATTTCATGTATTTCCATCGCAAACAAAACAGGCACCTGCGAAGCTTCAGACTTTAGACAGTAACTCGTACCTATCTTTTTTCATGCTAAAAGCCTCACTTTACCAACTATATTTTTCGTGCTAAAAGCTTCGCTCCACAAATAATACTAAATTTGGCGTAGTCTACAATCTACTTATTGTTTTAGAAGTATTCAAATGCCAACTCCAGAGAATAATAATGGTGAAAGGATAATGGATTACAATAGAATATTTTTTTAATAACTTTTAGTACCAATTGCGTTTTTGTAATAAATAATGTTCACGAACATATAGAAATATAGATGAAGTATGCAATAGGCAATTTAAGAATGGAGTTTTGGGACATTCAAAACTTAGTATTGCTTACCGATGGCCAATTTGCTATGTTTGGTTCGGTGTTTTTGCCTGAAATCCAAATTTAAGTTTTGTGTGAAAAAGGCCGCGCAGCCGTTCCTCTTGGGTTTTGATTACAATATGAATTTATTTAACTGCACGAAAGGTAGGTAAAATAAGGCTATTATATTGTAATTTTAAAAATTATATTAGTATTTTCTTATGCTTCAGTTTAATTGTGACAAGCATAGAACAATATTACAACAATGGTGACAAGAAATTATACAAAAATATTCTCGTGTTTTGTTACGTTTTTCCGTTAAAAAAGCATTATTCACGATAAAAAATATATATGAAAAATAAAAAATGACATCTATATATTTGACAAAGAAAAGTTAAACAAGTGAAGAAAAGACAAGCTAGAATAATATTGTGAAACAGTATTTCCTTGCCAAGCAAATTAAATTATTTTATTATACTAGTAGCATTTTTTAAGTTTCAAAATACCATAAAATTGAAGTGCGGTGAGCTACTAGCAAATCACTGTGAATTTCTTGGCACACTAGGGGTTAGGAGACATAGATGCATTGCGATTTTATGGGGACCTATTTTTACCATCGGGTATAGAATACTAATAATTTTGCCGAAAATTAATACGATAAGCTATTGGAGCAGACTTAAAAAAATATTTCACGGTTCTGTAATTTTACACAGATGTTAGTGATACATAACCACAACTTTAGATGATTGCCACAAAACAAAAATAGGTTATTTACCTCCACTGTCACTGAACATTTCTTTTTCAAAATAGAGTTTTCAAAATCAAAATTCAATACCGAGGGCTCAGTACCAATCTACGTTAAACTTCTGTCCTTAAAAAAATAATGTATACGAGAAGGTTCAAACAGTCAGACTCCGATTCGTTTCGGCCTATGTTGACTTTGGGTAAGACTGTAAGCTTGTCTTACATCAGTGGCGGTTTTCTCTAATGTGCGGATGTTCAGTGAACCCCAACGAATATGTACTGCGAACAAGACTCACTTTTTAATGTGAATACCGCACAAGAGTCCCAACTGCTCCAAACCGCCTGGAGCCAGTGAGACTATGGCATTCCCAATGGGGGTATGTTGTGAGGCTAATAGGGGGAAGGGGAAGAAGAAGAAGCAGCGGTGAAGTAATTTGTAAATAATTGATGGCATTGTATATATGTCGGGCTGTTGTGCTGAACACTCATTGAATCTGTTAAGTTGTTTGATTATCAACTTAATAAGCTTGTTAAAAACACAAATTGTGTGCTTAATTCGAACGCTTAATAACTTGGTAATGGAATGAGAATATAAGATCAACATCATTCTGGATGGCGTCGAATCCTTGTTAATACAGCATCCATCAAAAAGTTCCAGGAAAAGGGCACGAATTTACAAACATTTATTGGGTACTAATTTTGATTTGAAATAAGTAGGGAATATTCAGGATGAGACATACAAAACAAAACGGATTTCCACGGGCACACTCAACTGAAAGCCCCTTTACAGAATGTACGTCGATCGTGTAAAATGAAGTTGATTAACGTTAAATCGAAATCTCTTTCCGTCAAATTCGGACCGATTCGAAGCGTGGCGTTCGGCCTCACGTGGATATCACAGCAACGGTGATACTTCACTCATATACTCGATTCAAAAATCAATTATTCAATTGAACATCGAAATGCTGAAAATGTTACCAGAAAAAATAAACTTTTCATTTTACGCTCGGTGCCAGTAGGAACATAAACCATATTTAGAAGAGAGAATGGAAAAATAAAATTAAGGATTGAGTGGATGGTTAATGGAACTGTTTTATTTTCATAGAAGTCAGGTAATATATTTTTGTGTGTGTGTTTACGTTATTTATGAACAAGTTTCGAATGATCATTTTGATGTTAAAAAGTTTGAAAAGAGAAGAACTAAATTTAATAAAAACCACCTGCATAAAACAAAATAAATATTTTGGTTCATAACGCAATTTAGCCTGAAACATTTGAACGGAAAGCATATTTTGTTCTATATTTAATTTTACTTGTAAAATCTAGAGAAAATCTTCTTGAATGGTGACTTTTTGTGTGTTTCTCGGTACTTCGCCTCTCCAGCGAATCGGCAATTGAAATAATTACTATTATTAAGAGAGGACTGGAATTGGAGATAAGGCGACATTTGTAGAACTTTAATAAACTCAAAGCACTCGCGTGTTTTAGGTATGATGTTAATAAATCATGAGGAAAGTTATTTGATACTGAGTGAAAACACTGATTACTGATTACGTAATAAATATACTATGAAAAGTTTAGTTTAAAAATGGGGACATGTGGATTTTAGGATTTAAAATAAATTGAATATAGAAATAATGATTCCACTTAATTACTTATACGAAAGAATAATTTATAAATTAATATGAACAGTTAAAAGCTAATAAAATAGCTTCCGAGGACAAACAGTTATAATGATCGTTTATTAATTAAAAAAAATTATTTATTACTTTAAGTCGCTCATCTCGATAGGCTTCACAATTATAGTAAATAAAATACATATAATTTTTTTTTTTTTAAATATACCTACACCTTCAAAATTATAATAAAAATAAACAAGTTATTCAAACCAAAATTACAGCTTTTCGGTACGTTTAAAGTTGGCAACAATAACATTCTACTGACAAAATAAGTATTACAATGTAACTGTGTTAATGTGTTGGCTAATCAACCACAAGCACAGAGTGACTGGAGGGATGGTATGAATACTTATTACCAAAAAATAGTAATAAATAAATGAGAATAGAAATAGGTAAATACTAAAAGGTAAGTAATAATAAGTACATTGTAATCATTGTCAAAAATATTGCTGGTAGTTTTTTGATTTAAAGATTTTTGTTATAAAATATATAAACCATAAACAAATCTTTCATTATCATAATACAAATGGATTTAAAATCCAAATAATATTAAACATTTTGTCCGCTGATTCCACCTCAATTTCGTGATGTAAAATACCTACTTCACAATGACATCGCCAACATCAGAAATGACGAAAGAAAACAAACACAATCTCCAGCTAAATGAAACAAAACCCAACGAACCGTTGTAAGATGTTTTTCACAGCTCAAAGCACGAAAACGTGTGACAAGGTTGCAGAATTCAATGGCCATAAACCGTTTGCCGCAAATAACAAATGACACGGGTAACTACATTTCATTTAAGGTTTCCTTTGAGCTAAAGCGGGTATTATTCTTTGAAAACAATCAACGTCTGTTACTGTACCCATAGAACGTACATATTTTATTTTTTAACATATAATGATAAAGATGATATAACCTTATCCGTATCGCCGATAGTATTATATTTAGTCATTGGTCGTCGAAAATGCATTTTTAAATTGTACTTTATTTTTAAATAATCTTTACCATAAAGTAGAAATATGTTTTCCAATGCACTAATATCTTTCAAACGCTGAGCTTTGGCGTAATAAAAATAACACAGCTTTTCAGTCAGAAAATTTAAGGTCAACGCACCTATCTTCAAAACGAAACTTTGAAGATAGGTGCGTTCTATAATGACCTATGGATGACAGAAATGACGATTTATGTAGAAAAAAATAAGAAGAATGAATATCGTTCCTTTCTTATAACCACAGTAAGATTTTCTAAAAGAGTGAAAATGTCATTACTTTATTTGTTTTAATTTTTTTAACTTTAGCATTTTTTTTTTCATTTAGTTTCAGGTAAGAGAAAATTAAATTAATAAAATATTCAAGAATCCAAATAACGGGATACTATACAAGTGTTGTAGAAAACGAATTTGGTAAAAACTACTTACAAATTCTGATCGCATTCAAAAATAAGAACATGATTATTTTAACCTGATTTGGGCAATATATGGAGACTGAAGCTTTATATGGTGAACGGCATGGTTGCCTTTGAAATAATTCCGTATTAAATATAAGAACCCCTCACTGCGAAACATCACTTCTTTCCTTCCCATTCTAAGGCCTTTACAGGCTTTACCTGTAATATCCACACTTAACTGTTCCGTACAGTCCACGATATTCCCGCGTTTCGCTAAACAGGTGAAAACACGTGAAACGGTCTCGCATTTTCCGCCTCATGAATTTCAACAAAATTTCCGAATCTCAATTCTATTCCGGAACGCCCAACTTATGTTGTGCTCCTTGTAGATCCTGGGAAGCTGATTCCATTACGATTTATACAAAACGATCATTATATCGGGGATGTGCACAAGTGTGTTAAGTTCCTGGAGAAAATTCTACGTAAAGGTTTGCTTTAAGTTCAATATACGAGTATATAATATATGATGTCTTCAATAATCGCAAATTCATTTTGTGATATTATTTTAATTTAATGAAAATAAATCACTTTTGGATTTTACTTACAAAATACAATGGGTTTACAATTAGATATCTTTTTATTTATTTATTTATTTATTTATATTTTACATGTATATTTACAGAATAAAAATATCCATTAACAAAGATACATTATACAATCATAATTGCCTAATTAGCAATTTAAATTTAGTAATGCTCAGGTGGAAAATGTCGATGTCAGAGGCTAGTGAGTTTAGAAGGCCTATCATTCTTCCGAGAGGCATTGCTGATGGTAAGTTAGTCCTACATCTCGGAAGAATGAATGGTTTGTGTCTACGCGCTCTTGCGAAGTTATCAGGGACGTAAAATAAAATTTTATTCAAAATTTCTGGATTGTTGATGTGACCGTTCAACAAGTTATAGGCCATCATCAGCAACGCAGCTTTCCGCCTGTTGACAAGACTATCGATACCTAGCATTCCGGAAAGGAAGGCTGATGGGTATAAATAGGGATAGTACCCGAAGTCTCTAAGACAAAGATAACGTAGAAACTTCTTTTGTACTTTCTCTACCATAGAAGTATACGTTGCATCCCCTGGTCCCCATATTATTGAGCCACTTTCCAAAATACTACGTACTAGGCTAAAATATAGCAAGCGAACCACGGCAGAGCTGCAGAAATGCCTGGAGTTACATAGCACAAATCCAAGCATTCTCAAAGCCCTGCTGCATATCGTTTCAATATGAACGTGAAATGTTAAGTGTGGGTCAAAGGTTATTCCCAAATCTTTCGGTTCAGAAATATGTTTAAGAGAACATTGGGACATCCTATAGTTGAAGTAAATCACAGTGTTTGCTCTAGTATAGCACATTATGGCGCATTTCTTAAAATTAAAACCTAATTTGTTAATTTCACTCCATACCACGATAGCATTTATGTCTCTCTGGAGCTGTGCGCAGTTTTCTAAGGTCCGGATTCTTAAAAATAGCTTCAAGTCATCTGCAAATAACAAAAATTTCGCAAACTTTATAGCATGATGAATGTCATTAATAAAAAGGGAAAAAAGTAAAGGACCAAGATTAGACCCTTGAGGAACCCCAGAGTTTGTGGGAAAGTACGACGAGTTAGAAATACCATACGTTACGTATTGCTGTCTACTTGATAAATAGCTTACAAATAAATTTAAAACTTTTACCGAGAATCCAAAACGGTCTAATTTATTTAAGAGTATCAGCGGGTCTACGGTATCAAAAGCCTTTGCGAAGTCGTTGTATGAGACGTCAACTTGGTTGTTATCGTCAAGAGCTTGAGATACATATTCCGTAAAGACCATCAGATTTGACACAGTCGATCTGCCAGATCTAAAACCATGTTGTTCGTCTATTAAATAAGGTTCTATTTGGGCGTAGATATATTTATGAATTATTAGTTCGAACAATTTTGCCGGAGAGGAGAGGATCGCTACTGGTCTGTAGTTAGAGACCAAATATTTATCCCCATCCTTATACAGTGGTGTAACTTTAGAGATCTTCCATAAATTAGGAAATGTTTCCGTGCTAAGTGAAAAATCAAAAATGTAAAGTAGGGGTATTAATAAAGGCTCTATACAACCCTTTAATAAAAATGACGGAATAAAATCAGGTCCAAATGACGTTTTCGCTTTGAGTTTTTTAACTGCAGCTAACATATCAGATTTTGTGATGTTAGGAATATCAACATTCTGCGCTGCTGATGATGTATAATTCCCTGGTATAAATGAACTTAAATCCGTAACTTGCTGACTGTAAACCGATTTAAAATAGTCCGCGAATGCTTCGGGAATATCAATTCCCGAGTGTGATTGTCCATTCCAAGTGACATGGTCGACAAACCCACCATCACTTCTTTTGGATGAGACATATTTCCAGAACGACTTGGGATCAGATTTGATGTTTTTTTCAATGATATTAATGTAATTTGTATGGGCCAATTGCATACTGCGTTTAACTTTAGCTCTAAGACAACAAAACATTTCACGTTCTCTTACTAGTCCAGTTTTCTTCCATTTTCTAAAATGTCTGAACTTTCGCTTTATATCACTAATAATTTCATTGGAAAACCATTGAGGATACTTTCTTTCATTCTTCGGAATGCGTTTCCTTTTGAAGCACATATCGAAGTAATTATAAATAGTAGAATAGAAATAGTCTACGGCTAAATTAACGTTATCAAAATTCATCAAAAGTTGCCAATCGTGCGATTGTAAGTGGTTATAAAACTTATAATAAAAACACATAAATTTGTTTTTGACCACGATAGTTTTATTTTCACTCTACCGGTTTCGGAAGATCCCTTCCTTCGTCAGGAGAATATTTAAAACTAATCTACTACACAAAATATTGACACATAAATACAAAAATGTTAAGTGTTTGAGGGAGATGTCGACAAAGTGGAAGGGGTAATTACGGGAATTCCAGGAAGAACAGAGCGGTTAACTGGAAATATGTCAAGAATAGGACTATAAGACAGATTAATTTAGTTATTTATTATACTGGAGTTATTATTGATGGATTTTCTGATTTCAAGTGCTTCTAAATTATCTAATTTTTTGCCTTTATTACTACGGTGAAGAATTTTAACCCCTGTATCTTTATTAAAAGTATGATCGGTGGAAATGAGATGATTGGCAAACTCCGAAAAATTATCGTTATTTAAACATCTTAAATGTTCGGTGATTCTAATATTTATATTTCTAGTTGTCTTACCTATGTAGAACGATTGACAATCATTGCAACATAGTTGGTAAATGCCTGAGTGGCTAAATTTGTGATCTTTATCTTTAGTATTTTATCTTTAGTATTTTTTTAGTAAAATAAAACTTAAAAATACTAAAGATAAAGATCACAAATTTAGCCACTCAGGCATTTACCAACTATGTTGCAATGATTGTCAATCGTTCTACATAGGTAAGACAACTAGAAATATAAATATTAGAATCACCGAACATTTAAGATGTTTAAATAACAATAATTTTTCGGAGTTTGCCAATCATCTCATTTCCACCGATCATACTTTTAATAAAGATACAGGGGTTAAAATTCTTCACCGTAGTAATAAAGGCAAAAAATTAGATAATTTAGAAGCACTTGAAATCAGAAAATCCATCAATAATAACTCCAGTATAATAAATAACCAAATTAATCTGTCTTATAGTCCTATTCTTGACATATTTCCAGTTAACCGCTCTGTTCTTCCTGGAATTCCCGTAATTACCCCTTCCACTTTGTCGACATCTCCCTCAAACACTTAACATTTTTGTATTTATGTGTCAATATTTTGTGTAGTAGATTAGTTTTAAATATTCTCCTGACGAAGGAAGGGATCTTCCGAAACCGGTAGAGTGAAAATAAAACTATCGTGGTCAAAAACAAATTTATGTGTTTTTATTATAAATTATGATGAGCCACAAAGTGAATGCTTTTTACAATTAGGTTATAAAACTGTTTAAAATTGCCATTTTCGAATTTCCACACGCGCATTTTACTCATAAATTTATTATTATAATTAACTGGTTCATTTTTACATTTTTTTTATATATAGAAACTCTACGTCCAGTGATGGATGGTAAGGATCTTCGCTAACTAGCGAATAAATAGACTTGCACACATTCAAATCAAAGTTACTCACAATTAAGTCTAATGAACGTCCTTTCAAATTTAACACAAAGTTTTTGTTTGACATTTGAAACAAATCCAATACATACGAAAATTCAGAAGTAGTGTTTTTGAAATTTAAACACGAGTAGAAATTAAAATCACCTATTAGCAGTATTTTTTTGTTATTTAGTAATTAGTGATTTGAGATAATATTTTCAAAGAGGCTAGTATACCTTTCAACAGGTGATGCCGGTGGAATGTAAACAACACATGTGTATATTTTCAATCCATTTAAATTAATTTTCAGCCACATATTTTCTCCGTCAGTCTCGAGATGTTGAAGTCTCTCGGCACGAGGTCCATCGTTATTCCGCCGCAAGGCGACCAGTACTCCTCCTCCTCTTGTCTGTCCTGTGTGACGGTCTCTTCTGTGTACTTCATAGCGCTCATCAAACAGTTGTGCATTATATACACTACTGTTCAGCCAGGTTTCTGTAATTACAATGATGTCGGTCTCTTGCCCTAGCACGCTCATTAGGAAGTCCTGCGATTTCGATCTGAGTCCACGGGCATTCTGGTAGTAGAGAGACGAATGGTTGACATCATCATCGCCATCTAGTCACTTCCGGGCGCTCGGTTCTTTATCTTGGTGACATGCAGTTTGCGGATCGCAGTAGTTTCTCGCGGTTTAAAGTACCTGTAGTGTCGTACCGGCACTCCTCGGGGCCACAAGTCTTCCTGCAGGAGCTTTTCATACAATTCCTCCTTTACTCCGATTCGGAATACAGCGTATTCCTGAGAGTGTGCGACGAATTTTTGAATTTCACAACCCGTAATTTTATTCACCTCTAAATGCTCACGTATGTGATCCACTGTAGTATCCTTTTCAATCCTAGATATAATTATATTCCTGATCCTTGGAACTACTTTCACATTGGAGGTAATCTGAGAGTTACCGACGATCAGGTTCCTCGCTGTCTGTTGACGTTTTTTGCGTTTGATAACCACCCATTCTTTTTTATTAGAAAGAGCTGATTCCGATTCGAGCTCTGTAGCTGGATTCAACTCTAATTCCGATAATTCCGTTTCCTTTGCGAGGGCGCCACTTGCAGAGGTAGCCGCGAGTTGGCTTTCAATTATTTTGGTAGCCGCTCTAAATGCCGCTTTTAAATGGTTCCATGATAACTCCTCAACATGACAATTCAACACACCTATAAAGAGTGCTATAAAGTTATGAAAAGTGATGAATCAAAAACTAGGATACAAATGTAACTATTTATCCCTTTTAAATTAGAAAAGGGATTAATATTCAATTAGATATTATTTACAACCAAATATATTTATTTAAATAGCCGTCTCTTAGATTTATATTCATATTAATACCTATATGCATAATAATTCAAATGATATATTTTGTTGTTATTGTGAAAATTTATTATGTGTTTTTTTGATGTATTCATAAATGCAATAATTACGTTTATCGTGCCTAAGAAACCATTCGTTTAGAAGTATGTCGATTATTTTGATTAAAAAGTGGTGTTTTCAAATATTATTTACTTCACTATGCCCTAGAACTACATAACTCGAATACTACAAACATACACGTATAGTATACAGTAAGGTTTAAAGTTTAAAGCATAAAGTATAAATTATAAAAAATTACAAATTTTTAATAATGACGTATTAATGAATTGAAATAATTATTTCCCAACGATGCCAATTGCTCAAACAATGAATAACTTAAATGATTATCAAAATTCAAGGTTACTTAAGTATCGTAGCTATTTATTTATTTTCAGACTATGCATTTATTTTTTATGGTTCAAGCAATTTAAATAAATTTTCTGTTAAATGAAAACTATAGCAAGTAACAATATTAATGTCATACTAATCAAATAATAAACAAAGCAGCCAAAATGCCTTGATCAATAACAAGAATATATATATATGACTTAAATCAACTTGTAATAACACAAAACAATTAAGTCGACGAAGCTATGTCACTTGTAATAAGCGATGACTCAATTTATTAAGAGCGGGAGTCACGGTACCAGATAAAAATTTTCGTACGGTTCAAAGAGTCGACTCAATTGAACGACGAGTTGAGTCGGCTCAATTGAACGGGAGCCGTAAGCGTGGTGGTGTAGGTACACTTATCCTAGTCCAGATGTTGGACTATCAGACGTCGTTTACGTCTCTGAGTACGTAATAACAATTAATAGTTACTTGGATAATTTTAATGGCGCTATTTTTCTAAAATATCTCCTGATATAGTTAACATTCAATTAAGCCGTGGCACGGTTTACCGGGAGTCGTACGAATACGGCTCATCAAAAAGAGCTAGCTCAATTGTGAGGCTCGACCAACACTACTTGCTATGGACTCTTTATCTCTCTGTGACTTTTCCCAATATAATAATTTCGTAAACGTACGTCATCGTGTTCTTGGCCTAGCTATTAGCAACATGAATTGCTCATTAGGTACTACCTTGCTGCCCTCTCTTTCTAACTGAGATTACACTCAATAAAGACCCTAGTTTTAATATCAATCACGGCAAATCGTATTCATCAACAATTCGGCTGACTATGTTTATTAATGAATTTTTTTAACAATTTGATTGGACTAATATTTTTAGCACAACGTATGTAGAAGAAGCGACTCACGCATTCTACAATTTAAAAAAAAAAAACAATATATATATGCGGAAACCTTCGCATTGAAATATGTTTTAGTAGTTATTTAGTAATGCAAGAACATGTCTTGATCCAAAGTGTTTTGGTTGAATAATGTATTTTGAATAATAATCCACAATCCAATCCAAATTCAGAGGTAAACCAATGCGATGATATATATATTGTGAAACTGAAGAAGAGTCCCTACTGCTCCCAAACGTCTGGAGCCAGTGAGACTATGGCATCCCAAATTAGTGAAGGGGAAGGAAATTGGAAAGAGGTAGGTGGGGAAGTACCTAGGTATTCAGATCTGGTCACCAAACACGGCCAAAGCCATTTCAAGAAACGTTTCAATTCTGAATGGTGGTCTTACAACAGGACGATACTGAGAGTATCTTCTACTCTAAAAACATTGATCTTTATGAAATCATTGATCTTAAATTCCATCACGCATAACCACCATGGTATACTCCCTGCTTAATAAAAATCATCATAGAAAAACTAAAATTTAAATGGGTTTGTGTACCGCCGCCCTGGGAAACATTTATTGGATAACTAACACCTCTGCCATAGGTCACCCCAAGTGGTTCGCTACGTTTGGTGATTTAGCAGGTGTGCCCGGGTTCATCAAGGGAGGTGTGTTCAGGATGAGCCTGCCCTCCCCATGCGTGACGTGCCAGATCAGGAGAGGCTGGTTTTGGGAGACCCTTTGACCTCTCCAATTGGTCAAAACCCATCGCCTTGCGCTGCAGCGGGGATATATTTATATGTCACTCCTGAACAAACTGATCCCTAGATTTCTACCCACTCCTCACAATTTTTTCCTTCCCAGGAATTACTCTCCTTAAAAAGACCCTCTACGCAGCATACCCAAAGATGACTATAAGGGAAATTATTTTCCTCAGTGCCTCCTGAGTGGCGTTTATATAAAAAAAAGTCTCAGATTACCATACTTTCTCATTACTGTCTTTGTTTTTACTAATTAAATCATATTGGATGATGCGTTGCAAATGGTGGTACACGATTGCATTTACATAAAATAGCGCTTAATACATTTGGTCACAATACCATCGGCATTAGGAAGCCTTTTTTACTTCCCTAATTTCATAACCGCATTATCATTTTATTTTGTCGATACTGGCTACAAACAAAAACTATATTTGTGGTGATTGCTAAAGGTGGTGTTTCCAATTATAGATATTTTGATTACTTGGATGGGGCCCTTCAAAATCAAAAGAAAGGATTTTTCATTAGATAACCTACGTACCACGGACTTCCCTCAAGTCGAAAAATCGACACCTTCGTCTTAGGAAGGGAATTGAACGTGATACTGTTACTAATCGCGTGATATTGAAAGAAAGCAGAATGAAAATAATAGAAGCAGGCAAGAAAAAACTGGCCAGTTGGAAATGAAAATAAACTATCACCGCACCAATGGGGATAACGGCTGTTGCTATTGTGAACGTAATATGATCAGTCGGTTTTCCCACGGTGTCTCAAACCCATGAAAGCGTAAAGGGAAATCTGAGAGCTTATTTTTTAGACTTTTCCAGTTTAGAAGAGCAACATGTGTGGTCTCTTGCGAAATTATTGAACAAACTTTAAATTAGGTATATGATATCGCATATAATGCATCGAAAGTAAAAGATACACCAATGTACCCAAGTCTAATAAAACTTATGAATAATATGATAAAATTGTAAAAATATATATCGGATTGATAAATTTACCTTCTTGCGTAATCGCAGGCTAGATCGGGAGAGACTGGTTGAGGGAGACCTTTTGACCTCTCCAGCAGTACAATCGGAACATCGCCTTGCACCGCAGTGGGAGGGATAGATTCATACATCCGTCACTCCTGGACACACTGATCCCCAGATCCCTACCTACCCCTCATTCCTTTTCCTTCCCAGAACTTCCTCCCATTTCATTCCTAAAAAGACCCTCCATAAGCAACTCCAAGGATGACGTAGGCCCTGAGAGGAATTATTTTTTTCAAAGCCTCCTAACTACGTTACTAGATACAAATTTAATACCTATTCCTATTTATTGTTCATACATTAACATTAATAAAAACTAATCAGTTTTCCAGCTAATAAGAATGACGGAGAAGTATGTAAATCAAGGTGATTGAAAGCTCCTTCCGTGATGTTCACCGAGCAATCCCAGGCCTTGGTCGATGCGAGGCCCCGTCAGCCGACAAGGGTATAATCAGCGGGGAGGCCATTACCAAACGGTCAAACGACTATCTGTAATTTTAGCAAGCTGCCAGAGAAAAGGCTTTTCTAGGCCGAACATTGCCAGACAATTAACACAGCAATAAAGGGAGACGGGCTCCCGTGTATAATAAGTACAGGGAATGTCACGAGTCGAGTGATGTGGGTCAATGGGCTAATTCACAATCCAATCCAAATTCAGAGGTAAACCAATGCGATGATGTTATTTGAAATTCAATATAAAACCACGGATCGCAGATTTCAGAAAGGACGTAAGGCAAATACATGCATGATAACTGATGAAATACAAACGATGAAGGCGTGTATTGGACGAAAATCTTTAAGCTGTTACACACAATTTTTCTTATTTCAAGCGTGACTTTTGAAAACCAATAGAGTAAAATTGTGGGTCAACTAAAATTAATTTGTGCTGCGTACTCGTATGAAGCATGAACATTAGGCTCTGCCACACGTACACTTTGGAGCGGCGGTAACACGCGCCACTGAAGGGGGCTGCGCAAAAAAGTCTCACGATGGACTGCGCTGTAAGCCGTTACCTTATTTTCGGACTTTACTTTTCTGCGCCTGGAGTGGCGCGTGGAACCGCCGCCTCATTCTCAGGCATGGGGACATGCAACCTAAACGCATTGCTCTATTTATCCTTATATTCATACGTACAAGTAAACGGTTTCTAATATTATTACTATGATGTAATGATTGTAACCTACATACCTCAAAGACTCAAAGACAAAGTCATAGACGAGTTCGTATAATCAGTAATTAGTGAGGTTAAATAGGCTAGCCACTCAATGTCTTCTTCTAAAATATAATAATAATTGAAAATAAAACACGATTTGAACTTCGCAAAGTTAAAACTGTATCCCGACAAATCATGCAGCTTTTATACCAAAATTGGGTAATAAAAACTGCAATTTGAATTGTTGGGACTTCGGATATAGAATAAAGTTCTGATCTTCTCTTATAATATCAGAACTGAACGACTTTGAGTTTTCTTACTCAGTAGCCGGAGGCAGGAAGATCTCATGACGATGTTTGTTTGTTGGCACAATACGTTATCAAAGAGAGCACAAAGTTTAAATTACTTTGATAAAAAGATTCTTTATGAAAATAACACAGAGTTTTCAAGAATTATTATTTGTTATTTACACAAGGACTGAAGAAACCAAAGATAATAGTCCTTTTTTTATTTTTAACTTACAAGGATTCGATCCAACGTCCATAAACATGCAGTACGGATTTCATCAAAGGTTTTTCCTTTCCGGGAAACGGGTGAGGTTTACGGTCGTATTCATTTTTAATATGCCCGGAAAGAAAATACATTATTCAACCAAAACACTTTGGATCAAGACATGTTCTTGCATTACTAAATAACTACTAAAACATATTTCAATGCGAAGGTTTCCGCAGATAAACTCATGCAAGCCTACAAGTAACTAATTAATATTACGAGTATTATAATGACGAGTCACAAGTCTAGCCAAATGAAGCGTCGTTCCGTGCAAGAGCGTTGTTTGGTCTTGCCACGCAAGAGTCGGTTTTACCTCCTTAGGCGATAAAAGATTTTCACGTCAAGTCAGAAGCAAAAGCAAGAAATTTCATTTTCATGTTTTCAAATGAAAACAACTTTCACTGAATGTCGCTAATAGAAGGCCGGAAAAAATCGTAAAATTTCTTTACTGAGAATGTATGTAAAGAAAGGTTGTAAGGCATGCTTTCATGAAAACGATGTTAGATATGGAAAAACAACAAATACATTCTATAGAATTCATACTTAGGCTAATAAATAGAATGTTCGTAAAATACCTACCTCACCCTTCATTTCATCCTTTATATCAATGGTAAATATTTTTAAACAAGGAAAGATGGGTAAGTAATGGGTTCTAAAATTTAATCATAGTAAGTATGTACCTTTCACCTTTCCATCACGTTTCTAAGAAATATTAAAGAGCTTGTTGTTAACTAAAGCCAAAGATAATCTGCGATTATTATTCGTGGAAATTAATGATTTCAAACCGAAAGATGAGGGTAAACCAACCAGCAAGCTTAGTCTATTGAACCAAAATGATAAAAGTTTAACTTGAAATAGAGATCATCCAGGTTGATAGATACAAGGTAAGTTTTAACAAAACATAAATTAAATCGTTACACGAATCATCACTAAAGCTTTCAAAAGAAAAAACCTTTAAAGGACAAACTTTAAAGCTTTTCCAAAAGCGTATTTAGTTGAAATTTCATACTAATTATACAAATACCGTCAGGTCATATTATAACACACGAGTGCTTACCTTAAGCAAGTGCAAAACGACTAAAACCTATCAAAAATTGGATTAAATCAGGTGAGTTAACAAAAGCTTCCATAAATGGCATTAAAATAGGAGCCTAGCCGGGAAATGCACCAGCAATTAGCTGCCGGCATGCGATGCAGGTGTGGTCTAATTAAGTGGTAATAAATTGGCAGGAGCCGCAACCCGTAGTTATCGCAAGCGTGATGGGGCGCGGACCGTTCTATTCGGGTTCTAAAACACCTCTGCCACCTACACCGTCCGTACACCATACTCCCTCCACTCGAACTCACAGCTCACTCACTCAATTCAGCGAATATAACGGATTTATTACATTGCATTTAACTTGGAACATGCATTGAACGGCAAACGTTGTAAAATGAAATTCATTGTGTTATTGAAAACATGTGTTTTACTACCCACTAGACAATGTCTGTTCTACGGTAGACTAGGTTTACTGTATATAAAGTGAAACTAACCCCACTCACTTTAAGTAGCGAAGCTCTACGTATTATTCTGAAAAGAAAAATTACATAAAAAAATGAGCAAAAAACAATTATCTAACGGTTTTTATATTTGCTGGAATCTTTTAGAAACATAAATATGTTTTATTTTCCTTTTATTTCAACCGTTGCGTTGGTACTTGATTGATTTATCTTGTGTTTTGTTTCGAAGATTGAAGATTGAACACGAACCTTTAGACTGGAAATCTAGCTAGTCATAAATAACGAATGTTGGACATCTTCATGAAAATAAAACACAGAAATAAGATTACTTGTTCATAGACTCAACCACTGAGAAGGTCACGAAAAAGTGACCGCACACGAAGAAAACTTGCTCATATAAAATATTGCTAATTTATTAAGAATCTCTTCAAATTATTCATCATCCGGTTAAAAACAGGATTACAGGTCTTAAACGAATTAATTGATAGGTTATCTAATAAATTTTCAGTAAAACCCGATCGTGTTTTCAGGATGTCGGAACACGTGTTCATAAAAATTCTAATACAGTCGAATTTTGTCATTTTATATTATCAGGTCAAACACAGAAACATGAATACGTGATCCAATATACTCGTATTATGAATGTACTAACAGTTTATTAGGAAACGGCCTGCAATCCCATTTTTAATAGGATTTGAATAAATCAGCAATATATTTATTTTTCTCCGTGCAGTAAACGCTGATTACTATTATAGGTAACCATTATTTTAATATATTTTATTTCATAAAGCCATTTTCACTTATACATGATTTAAAAGGCATCTGGATTTTATATTGAATCTGACTGAATTCAGTAATATCTAAAATTGAGAAATAGCCGTGAAATGGTGGAAAAGCGTTTCCGTGTCTCCTGATTCCCTAATGATCTGTAACATTGAAATTGATTTATAGATTTCGCCTATTTCCGCGAATTTTTGAATGTGAATTCGAAAACCGTCTAATGTCTAATGGGCGGTAGGTAATTTGTCAATACGTATTACATTATATTCTCATGCTTATACATTTTACTCGCTGTCTTTTTATATAATTAAATTTTAAAGAACGGTATTTTCAGATACGGTATTCTTTTAAAGTCCAATTAACAGGAGTGTGCAGCCAAAAGAGTTACAGCGTCGAACATATCATACGAGTACATTTCTAAAGGGAATCGGGCTTAGCGTGCAATGGAGGAAACATCCTGGCCAGTGTCTCGAGAAGTTGCAAATAATTTCAGTGAACTACTTACAATCACAACTATGTGCAAACTGACTGAGAATACAAATCGTTCCGCAAAAGAAGTTCGCCAACTTTGCACGGTATCTTGGAACTTTGTGGACACATAGCTATCGGGGGAATACCTAAGCCAAATAAAGTTACGTACATTGGGGTAACTATAACGAATACCTCGTTAACGTTAGGTACTTCCAACGTGCAGTATTTAAATGAACAGATTGTTTTACAAACTGCGAAGTTATGAATAATATAAAGGCTAGAAGCATAGAATAATATACCTAAGCGTTGCAGTTGTAATAATTTAAGCTACTAAGGCGCATAAAGAATGAACTGTAGCGCACTGAATAGCATATATTTTTGTTAAATTTATGGTTTCAGTGAACTAAAACATGCATCCGTGATGGATAGGTACACACTATCGGTGTAACAAAATGATATATATGGCACAAAATAAGCTCGGAATTTTATATTTAAGCTCCACCAAAAGTCATTCAACTGCTCAACATGGTGGTACATATTTTGATATGTATTAAAATCTCCTGTTTTCACGATAATTATTCGCTTAAAGACGGCTTTTAGTTAAGTTAATTCTGATAATCAACACAATAATTGCAGTGCGTGAGGTGATTTTCACAAAAACGATAATATAAAAATTGTCCAACTATTATTATTATTAATAATCAACATAATATTAAACGCTGAAGAAGATTGTGCTCCACTTTCAACAAATCAGAAGAGAACAGAAATGAATGAAAGCAAAAATACCGTTTAATTCGTGATATAAAATATCTACCCGAAAAAGAGTTTTAAAAAATATGGAATGAGACATCATGAAACAGAATATTCACCTACTAATGCAGTGATGAGCAACACTCGGCCCGCGAGCCTATTTCGTGAGGCACATGAGCCTTTTCGTAAGGCTCACTTGGTTAAATATATTTATATATATTTTTTTAAATCGGTAAAAACAATCCAGTAGTTTCTGATCTGTTTTGTTAACATATTACCGTTAAGTCGCTCAAAAAATTATCTTTTTTTACAAATTCTTATAAGACCGAATTTCTACCTTAAATTGTAGATTTTATTTCATATTCGCAGCGCAACGTTCTTTTTAATGTATAAGGGTACGTATACATTTGCGAACCGAAACACGAGCCGTAAAATGAATTACGGGAAAGGAACGAATCAACTGCAAGCGGGTTTCGCGCTATTTGCGGTTGCTTCGTTTCTTTCCCATAAGTTGAGGTTCAGTTCGGCAGTTCGGCTCGCCGATATATACGTAGCATTAGGTTTCCGTTTTAACACCAGAACTTTCCTTCAAAAATTCAACAGCATTTACTGATTTAACCTTCAAACTAGCAAAAATTTTGCCAATGGCGCTTTCTTTGTGTAAATCATCTGCAAATTATGTTTTAGAAAACATTTCAATAACAGAAGTGAGTTTTAATATTTCTTATTTAATAGCAATCTTTCGGATTTCCGGATGCTACGATCAAATATATAACGTTTTCAAAATGTGTATTACAAAAACGATTTTTTTTATTTATTCTTTAATATATTTGTTATTGGAATGGGTTTTTTGACAAGTTTTTGTGTTTCTATTTTGAAGCAGCTGCCAAAAGTTGCAAGCTTTATTTTAAATGCTATTTAATATTTCAGAATGATAAAAATCGACAGCATTTATTGGTTTAGCCTTGAAGATATAAAATTATCACCTGCGTTTTTTTGGTGCTCTACAATTGTTTTATTAAAAAAATCAGATTTTATAAAACATAATAGACTTGCGATACCACCGACTGCAAATTTAACCATGTCAAGCTGTACGTGCCCTACCCCCTGCAGCCCGCAACAATTTGAAAATGGATAAATTAGCCCCCCAGTTAAAAAGGTTGATCGTAACTCTACTATGTATCAACTCATAAGAATTAAGAAACACCGGGCAGGTGTGTGGAAATACAAAGCCTTGATTTTTCGCATAAAAATTAACAGATTCTCCTGCGAGGTTCTTCTAACACGGCGTTGGATATAAATTATTCCCAACAACGTCCATTTCATTTCGTGACATGATCGTGTTTGGCCGAACTTAATAAAACGCCGTACCTACATACAATTATGTACACGTGACGGTCTGCCGTCAAACAACGTTAGTGTAGAAAGAAATACGAATGGTTTATTGTTTTGACATTATTGTTTTTTAAGGTTTCGACTTTTTAACAGGCAAATGGCCAATAGTGGTCACAAACTTCGTACGGATCGCAAATATAATAACGAAAAATATCGTTGGACTAAACTATATTTTAGAAGGCACTCCAAATTCTCAAAATCAAATCTCCTTCTAGATCTAGATCTTCGATTTCATGCAAGACGCGTGGGAAGGAAGAGGACGAACGTCTACATGTACATACAATCTCTATCTGGAACTACTACCTCTCTCCAGGGATATGGATTTCCCGGTATGATTACCATCATTTGAGAGTCTACTGAGTGAAACGGCTGTCGTTTAAATATATATATTTAAAATATATATATATATATTATTTAAATATTTTATTTATTTGTTTTTAACCCTTGTTTCACGAATAAAAAAATTACTCGTATCTATGATTCTACCTGCCTAATATAGATTCTAAATGTTTTCTCTCTCAGTAAATGTTTTTAACTCATTCAATTTATTAACGTGTAAAAAATGTATTAGTACCTGTTATTATTCTTCCGGTGGTTAAAATCCTCTTCCACGAATATAATTCGGGGACTAATAAGCAGCCAACTACAAAACTGGTGTTTTGAGTTAATGGTTTCGGTAATGCCATAATCATATTTATTATATTTAAGCTCTCGTATCTCGTACATACAGCCGTTTAAGAGATATATATGTTGGGCTTACAGTTGGGCATATGAGCATTCCAATCTTTATTTGCGTTTATCTCAAAACTATGTTTTGTAGATAGGCCCCTGTGATCCTAAACCCCCGAATCGATAGTTCTAAATATAATTTCCACTTCAATCGAAAGCTATTAGCAAAAATGGTCCATATTAACATAATACATGCAAAATAAACTAAATCACGAGCGGTTAGTTTGAGACCACTGAGAATAATATAATATTGAGAGCGAGGTTCAAAGCTCACCGTCCGAACTGACATCGTATAATTAGATAATTGTAACTTAATAATTATTTATAATTTTTAAATCTTTAATTCGTGGTGGAGTTCCATTTTAAATTGACGGTCAATGGATTAAAAAATCTTTATAATTAAAAGTGGAAGAAAGTTATAAAAATATTTGTAGAGAAATAAATTACTTTGATTGACAAAATTTTAGTATCATTAGTCAACTAGCTGTACCCCGCCACGCGTTGCTGTTAATCAGTCTGTCTGTGCAGATAGAGAAACAATAGCATGTGTTGATTTTACGTCTAATGGATGGCGCTGTTTTTCGAAAATGTACGGTTGTCCAACAGATTGCGTTGTTATTAAAAAGCATGTTTTTGCCTGTCACAGGTGACATCTATATAATATAGGTATAGAAAAACACATGCGTATTCGAATGCAACGTTATGTCGAAATTACAAAACAAACTTTCGGAGATTTAGGGGTTTGAAAAAAGAAACATTTATATTTTTATTTTTAATAGATTTGTTCTGTTTATTAGTACCAAGTGGATAAAAGATATTAAAAAACTGAGCTTACTTTGACTTGTATTGTTGTATGTACCTGTTTTGGTTTTGTCCATTCTGTGCATACAAATCGGGATGAGTATCAGGAGCCTACCACCACTAAACCATCCAACGTAGGGGCGTGTATTTTATATTATATTTTGCAACTTTTACAAAAAATGGTTCAGTGGTTCACTGTTACTTATAATATTGCAAATTTGCATGTTCTGGGTATGGGTGTTGGGAGAATAATTAATAGAGCATTCTGACATTTTTATCGCGCGATGACACACAATCCGACCCACTGGGTAATTCCCACACATGACGGAAACTGAGATCGCTGCAATAATTAATAAATTATTAAACGAACTAATAAATTATTAGCGCGTGTAATCGCCGTAATCAATCAACCCTGAATATTGTATGATACACCGGACGCAGAGCTCATGGCGTGGTTAATCAAAAAGGTAAAGCATGATAACTAAATAGCTGTAAAGGATGCAGCAGTCTTCGAAATTGTGTAAACTACACTGCCCATAGTAAACATTCCTATTTTAGGTATATGTAACTAATCTAAAAATGACGGCTCTAGACGCTCAGTTAAAACTGTCCGGTGTGAGTGAAACAACTTCACAGTGGGTACAGTATCCAGACCCGCGCGGGCGACCGGACGAAATACGAAAATTCATTTTGAACTACGCAGGCGTAACTGTGCAGACAAACCGGAGCTTTTTTCACACCACGCAATTTTTGCTTGGGCCATGGGCGCTTAGTGAATCGGACGTGCGTATGCACTTTTCTAGTCGCAGCAATAGCAGCTTTACGATTTAAATAGTGTATATAAGAGTTCATAGAAACATAAAAAAAATTCCTTGCCTCTTGAATATCAAGTGCAACATGGATAAACGTGAAGCAGCTTACTCCAAGCTGATCGAAAAATTACCGAATAAATCGAACTGAAACAAAACAAACATCGCAAAATAAAACTATAAACTAAAGAAGCAACAGCAGAAAACAATTCAACAATACTTATTTATGATTCTGTTGGAGTCGGGGCTGGAAGAAATGTTTGTGCAAAAATTGTGGTATTGTGGTATTGTACTACAATTTTTAAACGACTATGATAAAGGAATTTTTGTTGCCAATATCAAACCGAGTACCGCTAATGGCTAATACATCGTCTGTCGACGCCATCGTTCTCGACTGCGCGGATTTCAGGTCCTCCTTAACGTGTGTGTGCACCAGGCGAATCCGGCGTATCTGCGCAGGTCACCTGTACAGGTACGCCGGATGGGTTTACCTAGAGTCTGGAGCCGGCACATAGTATGAAACAGTATCAGAGTTAGTATCAGTGAATAGTAAACACTATCTAAAATATAATTATTTTTTTTATAGTCTTATCTATTTTTGTAATGTAAAATATATCAAGAGTCAAGAGAGAAAAAAATACATTTCAGAATAGTATTTATAAGAGGTAAATTATATCAAGAGTCAAGAGAGAAAAAGTAGGTGCACGAATCGATCACTTTTGCTACTTGTTCGAAATAAGATGAAAACTGTCTGGAAACATCCGGATCATCCGGTACTGCCGATGATCCATTGGCACATGAAACCCATCCCTAGTTACTTGAAATGCGAGCATTCGCAACATCGTTCCTAAATCATAATACTAGGGGCGGCGGAAATAATCACTCCTCTACTAACGTAAGGGGTTAATAACGCAAGCCTGTAAACTGTATGCGTCATTTAACCTCGTGAACAAAGCAAGGATTTAAAACAAAACCACCATAACATGCTGTATTCAATCAGTCTCAGAATTCATTGTGAATTCATCTGTTCCCTTTTATCTTGGGTTGTTTATTAAAGTAATGCAGGGAATTTAGTGTGTTAGCAAATTCTAGGTAATTAGTTTATTCATTCAGCCGCACAACTGTTTTGTTGATTGAACACAATATTCAAGCCACTCGTTAATTATACACAGAACAAAACAAACTGGGTATTTAAAATCACATTTGGTTGGGAATAATTTTCCATGATGCCGTTGCTTAAATATCATTTAAAGAAACCTGAGTACCTATCAAATAATCCTTTACGAAAGATAACCGAGAATTTTAAAAGCGAATGGATACTTGATTAAACGAATGAATTCGAACATTTAACTTCTAACAACTTTTTTGCTGAAGCGAAGTTTTTAAAAATCTGTGCCTCGGATTTGCGTAATTCTCTGTCTATCTCTCAACATTAAAGTCTGGAGAGCTATTGTTGAAACTTTCGATACAACGGATTGTGAAGAAAGCTTTTTATCTGCACAACTTATCCTTAAAAATACAATATCTCTTTTCTTTTCATAAAAAACAAACAGCTTGAGGAAAGTTTAAGAAATATTGAAAGTGTTTAAAATAATAGTGCTTGTCTGAATAAAATACCGTAAACACTTTATTTAATGTGGGATACGCATATACATTATAAATATTTGATTCAGTACTCCACAATACCTTTTATTTATTTATTTATTGTTTGTTTGTAAATATTACATAATACAATTAATGAACTTAAAATGTCCAACTAGGCGATTGCCCGTTTTAGGACATTCCAATATGATAATGTTTTTACATGTAAATTATAGTGTTGACTATTCTGTTGTTAAAATAATACATATGTATATACATATTCTAGAATACTTTCAGTTATACCATGATATATTTTAATATTGTTTAGCTGACATAATAAACTAAAGAAATATTAATAGATAAAAACAAAAAATGAATTTGAAAATGAAACTGAATTGAAGAAATTCTGTTGGTAAAGTAATACAAATGTATATTCATAATCTAGTATACATTCAGTTATACCACGACATTTTTTTTTTTTTTTTTTTTTTTACTATTGTTTAGCTGATATAATAAACTAAAGAAATATTAATAGATAAAACAAAGAAATGATAAATAAAAAAATAAAAAAATTAAAAAATGAAAGTAAAGAAGGAACTTTTCATTTAAGGAAAAATATCACGAAGAATTGAGCAATTTTCGAACTTACTTTATGTAAAAATACAGTTCCTGTAATGCTAATATAATACCAATATAAATTAAAATGTAAAAAAGAATGTAAAGAAAAACAAAGTTTACAATTCAATTACTGTTTTTTAGCATATTCTCGCATTCAGCTCTCCCCAAGACCAGAAGCCAATTGTTTACCTGCATGCGCAGAATATTAGTACTCTTTGCCTTCCATGCATCAGGTATGAGATTGAGCAGTTTAGGGCCTAAGTATGAGAATTGTCTCTGTGCTAAAGATGAGGAAGTGGTGGGCGGAACTGTTGGTTTTTTTTTTTGCAGGTCGTGTATTATGACAGTGGTTTACGGAAGCTAAGTAGTGCCTCTGTTTTTGAGTATGTAATATGATTTTCCTCATGTATAATTGTCTTACATCAAGAACACGAAACTCTGCGAACAATGAATCGCTGGGGTACTTGAAAGGTTTTTTCAGTATGACTCTTATAAGCGATTTCTGGGATTTAGCTAAGGGATCGAGTATGGTTTTAGCACAACCTCCCCAACCTAAGGAAGCATAGTCTAATATGGAATTGCACATTGCAAAATAAATACGTTTCAAATCATTTAGACATAGAATATTTCTTATTGCTATAAACAGATGTGTAAGTTTCCTGACCTTTGTGGAAGTAAAGGCTATGTGTTTGTCCCATCTCAGAAATTTATCAATGATAATTCCTAGGTATCTTATATTGTCCACACATTCTAGGGTATTGCATTTACATGTAATAATGTCGTAACAATGGTGTATTCTAATGTTAATAATTTCTTGTGGTTGACCCGCTTGAGTTGAACATAAGCAGATGAATTTCGTTTTATCCGAGTTTAGAGTGAGGAGATTACTATCTAGCCACTGTTTAACTTTGTTTATGCCAAATTCAGCTTTACTGCAAGACTCATTCCAGGTTTTGCCTTCGAATAAAAGTACTGTATCGTCAGCAAATGTAATAATGTGGTCTGCAAATGAAGTATTACATAAGTCATTTATATAAACATTAAACAATATGGGACCTAGTGTACTTCCTTGCGGTACGCCATATTTAATATTGGCTGGATCACTTAGAGTACCGTTAATATCCACTCTTTGGCTCCTGTTTTCTAGGTAACTAACCAACCTAGACTTGTACATTGCATCATTTAAGCTACTTTTTTTTGTTTTCGTTAGACACTAACTACGGTTAGTAATTATTTTTATGGTTCAATAAATTTAAATAAATTAAATTTTCATTATTATTTCAGTGTTTTCCAGTCGCACAATGCGTTTAACGGGAATAAACAAATATTTTCACGAGGAGGTGGCTGCAGGACGAACGAGTTCCACCCACACCCTACCCAAACAACCATTCAGCGTGTGTAATTTACATTATATTTTGCAACAATTTACAAAAAAATACTAGGATTCAGTGATTCACTGTTACTTCTGCTGTATACTTTAAATAAGTACCGGTTTGAAGATTGACGTTTACATTTACGTTTACGTTTGAACAAAGTAATAAGTTTTTTTCATAGATTTTCCTGAAAGTATTTATTATGATTTGCAAAACTAGTTTTAAGTGCACCCTTTTCAGACTACAAAAACATGATGTTCCCTCCTTTGTAAAGCACGTCGATTTATTCTAGCAGCCGACAGGAGAGGATTTTAGACATAAAATCTTCAAATGAATCATTACTGAGTAATACCCATTCAAAGTACTGTTAGTTGTCTTATTTTATTATAAGTTTAACATTGAATCATGAGTTCTGAATATTAAGGACTTGTAAATTGTTCATGTAATTTGTATTTTAGCCTAGCTTACTTTAAATCTACTTATAAATATATTAAAACCAGAATATTATAACTTAAAAAATAATAATTTAGTCTATTTGCAAATTTTTGATTACATTACAATATCCAGGCAGCGCCTTAGTGGGTTCCCATAACTTGGTTTTGTTTTATAGTTTTATATTATTATGATTTTATAATACTTACGTAACAAAATAAAAGGTGTAAAATAAAGAGTTTAAAAACGGGATACAAGAATAACGACACAGCAAAGGATTTTTTTCGCTATATCACATAAAATAAAGAAAACCTTCAACACAAACACTATTTATATCAGGTATAATTTAAAAGCGAAACTATCACTTTCACTACATAGGGAGTACTATTTTTTGTTGTTCATACCTTTCATACAGATAATAAGGTAGTCAGAAATGATTGAAGGCGTTTGCGTTAAGAAATATTTAATATAGCCTGTCGTCGTACTCGCATCAGATTATTATTGATGCAAGAAAAACTTTGCAAGAAATGTGAGATTTTTTCAGCCCTTCAGAATCTTGGCAGGTTCAGAGAGGTTTTTGAAAAGATTTTTTTCTCCCCGAAAAAAGTTGACGTAGATAATATTGAATCCGAACCTATTGAATTTACAATAAATAAAAAGAGAGGAAAATACGTTTTGTGCTTTTCAAACTGTTCCTTAGAGGTTTTACAAAAGGGACTAAAGGGATTTATAAAAGATGAAGTACATTTATATATTAACATTGAATAAATCCTACTTTATCATTTATAACATAAATAAATAACTACGCTTCTTAAATGCGTCGTTACAAAGATCATTTATTATTTCACATAAAAACATTGTAAAAGATTATACCTAAGGACGATTAAAATATAATATAATATTAATGAATTAAATATGAATTTTGATACAAACGCTCTGCAGATGTTGGATGTTAAAAGCTGCTTAATAAATAGACTGATTTGTTACGCAGATCTCATACCTGTAACAAAGGAAACAAATTTAATTAATAACCTGAAATTATATCATAAGTAAAATATTGCCATAAAGATTAATTACCATGAAATGTAGGTATAAATAGTATGAATAGTTTGTGGTAATAAAAATATTAAATAATAATTAATTAATGAACTCAACGTCTGTTGAGTTCATTAATTATTATAGTTAAGGAACTGGACCCTTTGGGGGATAAAAAAACAACAAAAACATTAAAATGGAATATATGTATTTTTTATGAATTAAAGAAGATTTTCATAAAAATACATTTTGGCTATAAAGATTCATTTAGAAACGAAGAAAGATTCATTATTCTCAACGGCCAGGCCAAATCACTACACAAAAATAATCTAAGACCGGGAGGGGTCTCAGGTATTTAATAATTTTAAAGAAAGACACCAAAAACACCAAAAAAATAAAGATTTGAAATACTGTTAATTTTTTTTTAAATCTGGTAAAATTTTTCGTTTTCCTATTTAAAATCAAATCAGTCATGCGTCAGTCAAACGCGAATGTTTTATTGGGACGGCGGAACACGTATTCATACAAATGTTGATATTGATATTTACATACTGATATGGGCGCATTCCGTCATGATATTTAATAGAAAAAGAACACGTGTTCTCGATGAATTCTGGGTGAATATTTTTTTATCTAGAAAATAGCTTGCTACAACTTTTTTAATAGGATCATTTTTCTCCGTGTGGCAATACACAATATTAAGATGCTTTCGTTTTCATATTGTTTTACGTTGACCAGTTCCAGACAGAAAGGGTTGAGTCCATTCAGATTCTGTGCATTAGATAAGTAGAAAATTTTATGATTAATTCCATAATGAAATATCTACCCTTCGAAGGGTGGAACAGTCTAAATAAAAACTGAAAATTAATTAAAAAAGAATTTTCCCCGGTTAGGATGAATCAATAGGTACTACGTAATGACGTATATATATAGTAAAATTGTGTTGTAACACTGACTTTTTGCCGGGGTGATTTGAAAATAGCTAATCCATCATAGGGACTCATTGAAAGTTTTGAGTATTAAACCAACTGGAAATCCGAGGTTTTTGTATGAAATTCGCTTTGTACATTTTTGCTTGGAAATTTTGTTTTTATTGAGCAAACACAAAACTCAACTATCGATCAAACGGGCGAAACCATTATTCTGTGTCAACGCACTTTTAAAGCTAATTTTCTTACCTACGTTCAACAAAACAATGGAAAATTTTACGGTAATTTGAAAATAACACTTGTGATTAAGGGTAAACGCAAAGCCCGTAATAATCTACGTGTTCATAGATGGAGTTAATTTAAATATTTTATTAAAATACACTTTTGCAAGTTATGCATTAAAATATTAAGACTAATTATTCGTTCTTTTGGATTGAACAATAGCACATAAACCAAAGGAAATTACGGCGTCGAAATAGGTAAAAGCATTGTCTTCAAACTAATCATAAATACCTTTGAAACGATCTCTATAAACTAGTTGATATTGAACCGCTAGTATTTATTTTATGAACGCAATCCAATAAATAGCCTAGGCATACGCAAATATTAGTTATTACCTATCTTACTAATTCAAAATACAGAAATAATTTAATATTATTTCTAAACAAAAAATTATGATACCTGACCCCAACTAACCCTAATTAGGTATTTTTTCTTAGGTACTCTCATCACAAGCATTTCTGATCAGAATATTAAATAAAAATATTCTTAGCGTCGTAAATTAATAATTCGGTCTTGTGTGAATTGATACAATATTGTAATGGTATGACTATTTTGAAAGAATTAAACGGACAAAACTATTTATTCATATTCTAACTAATTATTTGTTCAGAGAATTTTTGGATGTGATGATTTTGATGATGGACTGCAACGCTGTCCGAAACTTTGACTCAAGGGGGAGGGAGCGTAACATGGTTACAACAAAAATACTTTTGGACGTGAAAATCTCAAATCATATTAACTGTAAACCAGTAACATCTATAAGTCACAAGCCTTAGTCTATGTCACTAGATATAAATCTTATATAATATATACATATATATGTACGGTGACCGGATAAATCATCACAATGATAATTCATCACATCTTTAAAAAGTTATATAAAGTGATGAAACAAAAACTTTATTAACTGGGTTAAGTAGGTTAGGTTAGGTAAGGTTAAAATTTTATTTTTTTTCCTCGTTTCTAATGACTTTATATCACTTTTAAAGTGTGTTGAATTGTCACTGTGTTGAGTTATCATGGAACCATTTGTACATCACCCTTGAGGTGATTTTTCACAAAAGCGGCAGTATAAATAAATCAGAAAAATATAATTATTAATTATTATTATAGTATTATTTGTAGAGCGACGGTTGAATACAGCGAAGTCACCTAAAGTAAATATTATTTTAAATATTTCGCAAGTTTTTTCTTTTTATACTGATATGAAGTCGATCGCAAGGTAATGAATGTAACGTTGACAATTATTACTCGTTCTGAATGCAACACGGTGGCGTTGAGTAAAGTGATTCTTACCAATGCACTAAGCCACTATGCTACGTCGGCTAATTTTAAACAGCCAAACAATTCAATAAATAGTAGTATTTTATTCAACAGTTAGTGCTTAGTTTTGAAATAGCAAAATTTGTCACAGACAAAATCAAAAATCATTTTGAAATGGTCGATTCTAAAAAGGATTCGATTACACAAGAGCTAGTTATCTTCCTTGGTGTAGAAATACTAAAAATACATATATTTTACTATTTGTTCATATGCCATTTACTATGTTTTATTGTAACAATATTGTAAATTAAAATGTTTTACATGTTTACATTTTAAATGAATAAATTGTGAAAATATTTTGAATGATAAATTGTGAAAATATTTAAAAAAAGGGTACTTAATTAATAATAATAATAATAATAATATCATTATTTAGGAAAGTTTACACATTACAACTATACATACATATTATGGTTTACATTGATTTGTAACTTTTATATTTAAGATTATAAAATTAACAAAAATGAAGAACTATTAATACAAACTTAATATTTTGAAGGTAAATAGAAAATAAAAGTACAGTTGTGGTTTCTCAAATACCGCCTCACTAGGCTAGCCTGTGTTGAGGCAGAATTTTTCGTGTTAGTTCCTAATACCATTGAACATACCTATACTTGTATTAAGAAGTATTCGCTCAATAATGTGGTGACTTCAATAACTGCGAATTTGGGTGAATGCACCGGTAAAGGCCCTATTCTTATTTTTAATCCAAATTTTTACATTATCTTAGAAATTTTTTTGTGAATCACATTGTTTTATGCTGTCTGGAAGAATGTTGTAGAGTCTTGTCGCAAAGTATTTAAAGTTTCGTTGACCAAACGTAGTATGTGTTATCGGAATTTGTAGTAAGATTTTGTTGTTGCTTCGAGTACATCGTGTATTTGAACTTTTTACGTAGTAATTATGTATATTTGAGTATAGATGAGTTAGGAGAGTTTTTGCATATAGCTGCCGAACATCAAACACATTCATAATATTAAAAATTAGATTCGAGTCTGTAATTATAGGTAGCCTTAGAATTATTTTTAAAATTGTTTTCTGAGCCTTTATGATTGGGTCTAGTGCAGATGAAGTGCCGCCTCCCCATGCTATGATACCATACTCAATAATAGATTGGCAGACTGCAAAATAAATCATTTTCAGGTGTTGAAAGCCGAGAAAGTTTCGTATGATTCTAAAAAAGTGCATGGTTTTACTTATTTTGTTTTCAATTATTTGGGTATGAAGGTTCCATTTGAGATATGGATCAATGGTGAGGCCGAGGTACTTCATCTGAGTAGAGCGCTCAATGTAGGGGCACTGACAACATTCATCGGAATTCAAACACGAGTGTATTCTGATGGAGGCATCATCAGGAGGTTGACCAGTAATATTAATACTTGGTGTGACATATTTAGTTTTCTCGGTGTTCAGTGTGAGCGTGTTTATATCCAACCATTTTTTTACCATGCTTATGTCCGTTTCAGCTTTTTTGTAGACAGATAGCCAAGTGTCAGCTTCAAACAGTAAGACGGTGTCATCGGCAAAACTAACGATTTTCCCCTGAATATTAATATTGCATAAGTCGTTAATATACAACAGGAACAAAGACGGACCTAATATACTACATTGTGGTATACCGTAGTTAGATGAACAAGTGTTGCTAAGTATGTTGTTTATTTTAACTTGTTGCTTGCGCTCATTAAGGTAACTTTAAAAAAAGTTAAGTTCGTTTCCCGTAATACCGATTTGTTCAAGTTTGTTTATTAATTTACTGTGTGATATTGTATCAAAGGCTTTGGAAAGATCTAAGAAGATTGAAATACATTTTTTCCTTTTATCAAGGTGTTTTACAATGAAATCTGTGACAGCGGCAATAGCGTCCGAGGTGCTCTTGTTTTCTTGAAACCCGTATTGATTTTCTGAGATCAGTTTATGGCTCACGAGGAATCTTACCAGCTGTGAGTTGATGACTTTTTCAAATACTTTTGATAGGCTTGTTAGTAGGGTTATTGGTCGGTAATTAAGTAATTAAGCGGAATAATCGACCCTGGAGGAAAATTGTCAAAAAATCTGGGTAGCTATTACAATATTCGTCCTATACACGTCCACGTCCTACATACGTCCACGTCCTACATACGTCCACGTCCTACATACGTCCACATCCTACTTACGTCCACCAATCTACATACGTCCACACTTCGATAGTACATTCGAAGAACGAAACGAAACAGCGAATCAGTACTAAAAATTAGAATGTCCTATTCTCTAACCCACAAAAACCAATGACTTTTCAATTCAGAAATATATTTTGCAAATCAACATTTTTCATTTTTCAAGATAGAAGTTAATAAATTTGAATTTATAAAACTTCTAATTGAATCCAATCAGGGAGGACCTTCCTCTGTATTTTGGTGATTTGTCAATGGTCCTTTGTAGAAACGTAAAGTAAAGTTTAAAAAATATATTTTAAGAGGATTTCAGTTCATATTAAAATTCAGCTGGTAATTAAACTTAATTTTTAAAACGTGCTAATTGAAATGATTAATCTTTCTTGAATTGTAATATAAGAACAAGTATGTACATTTTATTGATACACTAGCAGTACTTTATTATATAACATTATTTGGTAATGTGAAGCTCGCTGGGTGCTTACCCGTGCAGAGGCCATTTTGTGTTGCTTAATATGAGCATGAAAAAAATAACTATGCAGTCACAGTTAATGATATGATATTTTTATGAATTTGATGTTTATTTAGCAAATGAGTTAATTAGGATATAAGACAGTATCTTATATACTTAAAATAAAAGCTGTGTTAAAAATAACACGACGCAGATTTATTTACCGATTTTTTTTTAAAATCCATCACTGTAAAATGAAAAATATTTTTATTTGAGTCTTAAACTAATTAATCTAGGGTCGGAGCACCGTAAGGTCGAAAGGTTGCCATGTTAGAAAAAAAGTAAAAATAAGAAACTAAAAGGAAGAAAAATCCCCCATCGAGCTTTCCCGAAGCCTATGTTATTCTGTTTCCGTTTTACGTGGACTGTTCAGAAAATCACTTAGCTTAGATCAATTACGTTTTCCCACTTGTCGGACCGTGATGAAATGAATGTGCCCAAATGCGAAAAGCTCCGAAATGGGTTTGATGTAATATTTACAAGGCATGTGTAACATCGCTACATATCTCTGAAATAACCCTGCACCAATTTATTTTTAGTGGTAGTTACTTTTATAACAATTTTATACGGCACAAGAGTTATAACTGCTCGGAGCCAAAGGAACTACGACATCTTCATTTGAGGAAAGTTGGAATGCTGAAAGAAGCGGGGAGAGATTTTTTTATTATTTAGGTTTATTTAGAAAATATACACTTATATTTACATAAATTACTTTTACATTCAATGATGAATTTAAAATAAACCAGTTAAGTTCCATTAACAATGATTTTTGTTACGGTTACAGATTGGGAAGCAAGTATATATTAAAAGTTGTAATATTACATAGTATAAGTAAAAATGAGTAAAAATAATAGTTTTAAGTACATTGTAAGGTTACTTTGATTTTAAACGGTTTATGGGTACTGTGGAAAATATCAATATCTCTTAGGGTATTGTAAGATTTGCAGATACGTCAGAGCAAAAAGTTTTGTGCGTATTTCGATCTGAAATGTTGTATGTAAAATAAAGTATTCGATCTGGTATTGCGTTCAGGGCAACGAAATCCTGTTTTAGAGATTAGCTGGTGAGTCAATAAAACATTTCAAAATGTTATACAGAAACCGTACGTCAAAAAAAATCTCCGTTTGTAAAGAGTGATAGGGTTACACTGATGACTTTCAAAACGATACGACAGGTGTTTCAAAAGTTTTATTTGAATATTTGGTTAACATAAGTTTGGTATTGATTACCAATGACACATGAAAATTCAAGATCAGATGCCATATATAGTAGTTCATGTGAAAAGGTTTATTGAACGGTTTCGCGATGCGTAGAATGAAGCTGATGTGAACTTAACATTTTAGATCACACAACAATAGTTAAAAACCTATTCAAGCAAAGTTTTGGTTCCAAATGGAATCCTCTTACCAAGGCAATACTGACAGATTTTTCGCTATGGAACTAGGTGTAAAAATACTACTATTTTTTTTTAAAAAAGAAAGACAAAAATTTCCGGGTTACGAATAACCTGACAAGTTGAAAATCTCCTATTACCACCACGGTAAACGGAAAACTTTGCTTGTGTTGTGATGGAGGACTTAGCCAGCCGGGGAATTGAACACACTATGCCTGGGTGCGACCCAAACGCGATGTCAACTCAGCATTATATAATTTATATAAAAAAATATATACAAATTGACCTGAAAATTAATTGAGTTTACCTCTCTGTCCTGAAGGTCGTCAAATATATATTGTATTTTTTTTCATATTAAAGTATGTCGTGAGCTGAAAATAGAAATAATAATACGAGTGAACTTCTACTATTGATATATGCATTGTGCACGCCTTCAGAATATGCGTACAATAGAGCTAAATATAATATAAAAGCTTTTTCTGGTTCGCATCTCGTGGGAAAACATGTGTATTTTGAGAAATAATTTTTATAAGAATAATAGGAGGTATTTTTGTCGGAGTGCCACGGAAATTTCCACTCCATTAGCCATGTGTTCACATGTTTGGTCTGGCAAGGTAATGAATGTTATTCTTTAATGTTGTTCGCGGAACACAGTCTAATATTCGTCAGCGAACTTTGGCCATAGGGTGGTTTATTTTCACAGTCAATTGCTCATCCGCCCCTCCGGGCTTCCGATTACATGACACGTCCCACACTCGTGTGAATATAAATTTGAGCACCCTGTACGAGCTTATGACTCGCCGCCGTGACTCGTGTCGATCACGACGATCCAAAATAGAAGTTTGCGAGAAATAAAATACGAGAGAAAAAGCTGCCTGGAAGGATACACCTACATTTACATTTTCCGTAAATTTATACAGAGAAAATGGTGCCACAACATAAAGCCGCAATGACTTATTCGTGAAGGTACAATTCTTTTGTTTCTGAGGTGTTTTGGCTTGAAAAATGAGGCGCCAAATTTCGGAAAAAAAATAATGTGCTATTTCGTTTTTCGAACAATACGTGTCAATAGGATGACGAAAGGTACGCCGCAACTGTTAATGGACACAATACATCAATATTATTATTTAGTATCAGTCGTATGACATCATTACTTTAAAATACGTGGTATTTATTCAGTCTTTATTTATTGTCCTTCTTTATTTTACAAAACCGGGCGGCGTGGATTTGATTTTTATACAAATCTACAATTTTATTCTACACACTGTTTACATTGTATTTCTAAAAACTGTATGTAAAGCCCGGGCAACGCCGGGGACTTATTATCATCATTTCAACTATTGTATGTTCTGTTAGGCATGTTTATCACGCGTGGCAGCTGTTTCGCCTTCATTACAGAGAGACATCAGGGATGATAATTCATTTATGGACCAAAGGATAGAAAAAAAACTAATAAGAAAAAAAAATATTCATACAAATATTAATAATGACTCTTATCAGCATTGATGGAAAACTGTACTAAAAGAGTGAAATAACCATTCAGTAAATTACCTGTATTATTTATAACAAAGAACGAATAACTAGTATTCCTGACCATGATTACCCTGTGTTCTTCTCTTTCGAACAATGGCCGCGATAAAGATGCAACGTAGTACATAACCTAACGAAGTTATTCTATGGCTTACTTTCCCAATAGACTACCCAATTCAGAAATTGAAAAGAACACTATCCCCATTTGCTTGTTCGCCAGAACTTCATACAATTGATGAAAGCGCGTATAATAGGTTTATTTCTTATAATGTCGCCTAAACGGTACGGTCTAAAGGATGAGACGTGAAGAAGAATATTCAAACAGGTAGATTAATTGGATTCATACATAATTTCCTCGCGTCGCATCGGGTCGGGAAAATACCAGACTAAAGCGGGGGGGTTTTCTTCAGATCAGTACGTCAGACGCTTGGGGATTATTTTATGGTTTTATTATTCCTCTTCCGCATGCAAGCGCCGCTCAGAAGGGAAAACTAAATTGAAAACGTTTTATGTCGTTCAGAAGGGTTACATAAATTCATCATACCGACTCAAGTACGGCAAACTGATTCAGGAATACTCAAGTACGGCAAACTGATTCAGGAATACTCAAGTACGGCAAACTTATTCAGGAATACTCAAGTACGGCAAACTGATTCAGGAATACTCAAGTACGGCAAACTGATTCAGGAATACGTATGTACGGAAAACTTATTCAGGAATACTCAAGTAAGGCAAACTGATTCAGGAATACTGAAGTACGGCAAACTGATTCAGGAATCCTCAAGTACGGCAAACTGATTCAGGAATCCTGAAAATACGTAAGTCAACTAATTCTAATTCTATTTAAATGTGTTACTGTAAACATGTATAAATCAAAATAAAATATGTGTAAATTGTGTTTAAATCACAATAGTTAAGGATTGCTTCGCTAGTGTTTCTCATAGTTGGCGGAAGGTTCGGGTTTTCAAATCCTGCCCCCGGAATTCAACTATTTCCTCAAGGGATTTTCTAATATTTAAAACAATTTAATAATAAATATTAGTGGGGTTTTATTCTATATATCCCTACGAAATATGGCGTGGCTTTGGTTGAATAGATTAATCACCTCCAAGCAGCATTGTTCGTGTTATGAATCAGATAAAATTTTAATGGTAGCCTTCTGCCATTACAAAAGCCTATAAAGGATTGAGAGAATTATCTAATAGGGTCCCTCGTTAGTCGTTTATACAGTAAGAAGAAACAATTCTACTGTAGAATTAGAATATGTTCGTAAACTTCATATTTTCGGGACAAAACACTAATTGTAAGCCATGAGCAAAAGCTGAGCTAAAAACCATACACAGTTAAATTAACTGGAACGATTATAACGTTCAGTTACTGTTCCAGTTTTTTTATCTCTGCAATGAAGAGAAAAATAAATAATGCAAATACTGCAAAATAAAGCAACGAGAATAACACTCAACCGCAATATATACACACAGATACAGGAGCAAAATTTGATGACAGGGAAGCAAACTATATATTTGAATATATTTATTTTATGCACAAGATTAACATAGAGATGAAGTGTAAGGAAATTAAAATAAATTACAATCACGAGATACACGGATATGGAATGAGAAATACAAAGTATATTAGATTGCCCACGAAGAAGACATCAAGCACCCAGAAATCACTGATGTATCAGGCCATCCAATTTACAACTACAAAAAAATTTCTAATGAAATTACTGAAATTGGAAATATGATTCATTTTAAAAAGGAATGAAAAATGTATGTCTGCCTCAAATATTGATGTTTTGTTTCTGATTTAATGTGTTTAATTTTAAATATCTATATGTAAAGATAAATTATGATTGCCAAATAATGTTAATTTATGTATGTATATATCTTTCTAAAATTATTAGAATACACGACTAAGTGAGTTAACTTAATAAATTCTCAGATGTTAACCACAATGAGAAACTTAACCATCACGCAGGGGCGGCAAACAATCCTTACTTCATGAACATTCATGCATAATTATGTAACAAAATCCCCATCTCAAACACGAGAATGGATTTCTCAATCGAAATGGGTAGCACTGTTAAAAATATATGTTGTAAAAAAAACATACCCACCATAAGAAAACAATATAATTTATAATATTTTTTGGTTTATTATAGCTCAAACTAAATAGTATGAATGTTATTATCCAAGTAAGAAACATGTACGTAAAACACCAACTATAGTTTTTTTTTTTTTTTTTTTTTTTATTTGGTACATTATTTTGTTACAATTTATGTTTTCCAGTAATGTAGGCCTCACTGGGTGGCTTGCCCGTGCTGAGGCCTTCATTTTATAATATGAAAATCTAAGATAGTAAATTTGAAAAGAAAATAATAAATTTAAAATTAAAAATAAAAATACATAATAATACATTTAAAATTAAAAAATAATACAATGAAAATAATCTTGTGTGTTTGTGAGTGATGTGTGTTTATGTTGGTTTTGTGTGTTACGTGTAGGTTTTATTTTTATTTTATGCTATGACATTTTGGTAATATTGTCTTTTTTGTTGTTTAATCCATTTTGTAATTTTGTGTGTGAATTTATTTTTATTTTCCTCAATTTTAATTTCAATTTTTAGACTGTTGAAAGCTTTTATTGCATGGTATTGGTAGTGTCTATAGTTATAGTTATAAAAAATAAATAAATCGTCAACCTATGTATTATAGTTATAATACATAGGTTGACGATTTGATATATTAATCTAAATAGGAAAATCTTATCTTCCCATTTTATTCTGTACTGGTATTAGAAATACATTGGCTCTTTTAAACCGTGGTAAATGAAATCTTCTTTTAACAGCCCATGATATCTGTAAATACTTGCTTTCGTTTGGTCAATGTAAGTGTACAAATTTGTTTAATAACAAACTAAGTAATATTTAGACGCAGTAAAAAGTTGTGTATTATTTTGGAACAAAGATATTAGAAGAACGAGATATGCTCTCTTGGCCGCCGGACCGTAGGCGGAGTACTACCTAATTAGGGTACTTTGAACGGTATCGGAACGTGTACGCACAGAAATCTGTTCTATGTATTAGTGCGGATACCTTAGCGTAAGCGAAGGTGTGCAGTTGTATTGGTGTACAAAACCGGCGACACTGGGCAAAACAATTCCACACAGTATGAACTGCTCATAGCACATCTCGTTCTTCTAATATCTTTGATTTTGGAATAATCTGATTAGTATGAACGCTTTAAAACTAATGAATGGTTTTAATAGGTAAAATGCTAAATTTGGGTGTTGCGTTTTCTCAACCACAAAACTTGATTTCTCCAGAGGGTAATAATAAAACGCGAAATGAAATTGTTGTAAAAATGATAATATTACAATTGCCATCCTTCGAAGGACCCCTAGCGAGAATGAATAAGAATTTAAAGGACGGTGGCTTGAGTATTCACTGTATTCAGGTACTGTGGTAGAAAGATAAATGAACACGAATCAATTCTAAATGAGAAATTAAATACCGGTCAATCAAACTACCCCTAACGCCCCCTGTGTAAAGGTCTTTGAAAGGCTTATCGGCTGGATGCTAGGAATATTTCGTGCCTGTTAAATTAACGGGTAGAGGTAGATGCCCTTTCATCCTTTCACGGGACACCTCGGAGGGGCAGAAGCCCGAGGAGATCCAGGGAGGCCTTCGTTTTATTCTTTAAAGGGAAGGTGGGTGATTTATGGGCAGCTTAGTGATCCTATAAAGCTTGATAAGACCCTAATAAAAGGTATAATCACCATTCAATGCATGAAAACTCTATGGGTTTATCTAATAAACGTGTGTGTAACAGAAAAGTAATGAGGGCTATAAGCATTCTGCTCCACGTCTAAATTGAAACTGGTGAAGGAATCTCTAAAGTAAATACGTGTTTACAGTATTCGTAGCGACACGCGTTTTCAAATCATACAAAATATTTTCTAAGATTAACCGAATACTACCCAACACTACTAAAATAATGTAAGCGCATTATCACTAGATACTTTGGAGCACGTTTTAAATACAGTTACACAAGCGTACGAAGGTTAGGTTTGGTGTTTGTTAGGTGTCATACACGTTCCGCTCTTAATTTGCAATTTATTAGAACAAGGCTGATGAAAAGCCAGTTACACAAACGTACGAAGATACTTAGGTGTCATACATGTTTAGCTCTTAACTTACGCGAGGATGATACCGATGGGTATTCTCAAATGAAATTTCCGAGCAAATTAATATAATTGTGTTCCCATTTTTAAAATGGTTAACTTTGCTGACTTCTCGTATATGTAGACGTAGAGTATTTTAAGGTTAATAAATTGAATTAAACTGTAATCTTGAGAATTACTAAAAGTTAATATTGTTTCTTGGCCCATCTCCCCGCCTTTTCTCTGCTGAACTCCTGTTATACGTTTATTCTCCAAAAACCTATTTTATCATACATCCTCTTCGAAATAAAAAACAATTTCCCTTTTGAGTTCCAGAAAATTGTATTTTACGCGGCCTTATACCAATTTTGAGGCCCTCGGCGCATTCATAGTAGCACACACATTTTACAAATATTATGAGTTCTCACGGCGATTTATTAAAAATTAACGAGACGTGACAGTTCTGGCCCTCAGGCGAAACTACTTGAGAAATTTAATTAAAGGCTTCTGACTGAAAAATGAGAACAAAATGAAGAGGAAAATTTTAATAAAATATCTATACGTAGCTGCCTACATGAAAATGAGATTTGCCCAGATGAACTTTGTGCTACTTTTGAAATAAAACACAGTTTTGGGCTATATTTTTTCAACACTGGAAAATATGCATGGCTCGGTAAAAATAAACGGTACTATAATCAAAATATTGTAATTTCATCAAGGGCTGCTTTGGGAATATATAACACTTAAATTATTAAACGCTTATTTATAATAGTAGTGAGCATAAATCTTAGAAATTCATTTTTACATTCACAGGGAAGAAATAAGTTATTTCTTTTGGGTAATTTTTGTGAAAGGCATAAATTGGTACATACATACTTTTAGGTAATACTTTTAAGTTACAATTAGTTGTAATACGTAAGAAATAAAGTTGAGTGTTAAATAGGTTTTGGTAGAGTTAGTGACTGTAAATCACTAGTTATAAATTAATAGTAAGACAGAGCGAGACTTATTTTGAATTTGGTTCAAAGATTAAAGGGCGATATAACTGATTTTAAAAACAGTATTGCTGATTTATTAAAATCCGGTTAAAAACGGGATTTCAGACCGTTTCCTATTAAACTTATAGTATTTTCCTAATATATAGGAACACGTTATCATTTTTTATTTTTTTTTTTTTTATTCGGTACAATATTTTTTTACATTTCAAAGTTTTCCAGTAACGTTGGCCTCACTGGGTGGCTTGCCCGTGCTGAGGCCTCATGCATCTGCGTTTGTCCTAATAATATTATAATGACGAAATGCGAATTTATTAACACGTGTTCTGACATCGCGATAACACATTCGTGTTTTACTAAAAGTTTATTAGGAAACCTATCAAATCATTCGATAAATGTCTGCAATCCTGTTTTCAACCGCATTACGAGTAATTTGAAGAGATTATAATAAATTAACTACAAAGCACGTATTATAGGTAATATATGTTCTGATAATAATAGTCTCGGATAATATTAATTCGTACCCTCTTTGCATATCTATAAGTGTTGCTAGGGAAATAACTTTACTGTGGGTTAGCAGTCTCTTCGCGCGTGTGGAATTCGAAATGAAAATTTACAAATAAATTTATGATGCATATAAAGTGCCAGAGGCACTCGCCTCAAATACGGTTAAGAAAGCCTATTCAGGTTCAGATAATTGTTCGGGGACTGCAGTCGGTCTGGCAAGGAACGATGGAACGTATGAAGTATGAATGGATCCTCGGAATAGGATTGCGCGCTTGCAAACAACAAAACAATCTCATATCAAACACACATTGTGAGGACTGAACGACGACCACCCTCCACTTAAAGAATAACGAGATGGTTGCATAAAGGAAGCGGTTTGATTCGAACTTCCGACTTTAAATTGGACATCTTCAGACCTGACACTTAAAATTACCAAATCACCAAAATTATTATAGTACATATATTTATTAGTATGTAGTATTTTATATATTTAAAAATAAAATACACTTGTCGCCACCAGCACACGGAGAAAAAAGTATTGAGAGTATAAAGTTATGTGGCTGAATACAATTTTTATTTTTAAATTTCAATTTTTATATGAACATTTTCAGGATTCTTTCAGTTAGGTGGGGCACTGCTGCAACAGAAAAATATTCAAACATATTATTGAAATAAAAAAAAAAAATTGTTTTCGGCCACAACAACATCGATAATGTGGTATTTTTCAATCTTATCACTCTATCTCACCAATAAGTCACGAGCCGTCACTCTCTTACAAACCGGCTACACTAAACAAGTTTCAAAACATGTTTTCCATGTATATTTTCAATTATAAAACCCAAGTATTATTAAAAGACCAATTCTTATTTAATACTATTTGCTTTTAGTATTTCATTAAAATTTGTATGCGATATGTACTCGTATATCTTAAATATGTCCACATTGCAAGATTTGATAAACTTAACTTTGACAGCCTCCGACAGTTGAGAGATAAGGCTCTCGAATATAATCTGGAGGTCGCGAGTACAAATCCCAGCATGCGCAAGTAAATTTTAATTACGTAATTTGTGTTGTTTTACAATTATATACAAAGATATTTGCATTTTTTGCAGCATGTCCTAGATTGTAAGTTTTTTGACGTAATGGCATACAAAGCTCCGGGCAAAAAAGGCCCCTTTCTCTTTCATAATGAGTTTATCTGATGGTTGTTGGAATAGATTTATATGTTTGTGTTAAAAATTATTAGCAGGAACATGGCTGCAATATGGGGAGGGTCAGCTTTTAAGTAGGAGTGGTTTGGGTTTTTTACGAGTGGTACGTACATTTATGTCGTATCGGGTGAGGCAATTTATGGACGCGTTTTCATAGGTGGGAATTCCCGCATAATTTTTTTCGCGCGACTTAGAATGTGGTCTTTTAGGAGAGGGACTTCTTTATCAATTTGGGGTCTCTGTGTAAGATACTCTCAGTATCGCTCTTGTAAAAGACCAGCATTCAGAATTGAAACTTTGCTTGAAATGGCTTTAGCCGTGTTTGGTGAAAAGATATGAATAACCAGGTACTTTCCCATATTCTTCTTCTAACCTAGTTCCCCTCCGTACTACCTTCAGTCTCACATACCCAGACTCCAGGCGGACTATTGTGCGGTATTCACATTAAAATATGGGTTAGTTATAATATGTAAGTACCAGTAATATATCACAAGAATTATTATAATAATTAATCATTTGTATAGGTTCGTTTTTTTGAAAAATCACCCCAAGGGCCCCGATAATATTTATGTAATAAACTGCCCTGAAAAGTATATTTATCTTATTTTATTAAAACACACATAACTTTGTTTACATCACTTTATTATATACAACCTCTACATGTTTCGTGAACGAAGCTCACTTCATCAGGAGTAAGTATATATAGTTTATATATATAGTGGATCATTTAAAACATTTATTTCAACAATACTCCTAAACACATCATGTAAACCTACAAATAGCTGTAATTTTCTGTTTTTGTTTCTTGTGTTTGTATGACTTGTTGCATAGCTTTTATCAAATGTATTTTTATTCTTATTTTTATGTTTCAAATTAAAATTATACTACCAACCATGTAAAAGCCCTCTGGGCGTTAAATAAATAAATAAATAAAAATAAATAAATATATTTATATATATACTTACTCCTGTCATCAGGAGTAAGTATATATATATATATATATAAATATATTTATTTATTTTTATTTATTTATTTATTTAACGCCCAGAGGGCTCACCTCATGGTGTATGTATATATGTGAACACCTCATCAGGAGTAAGTATATATAGTGTATAATTATTACTGACGAGGTGAACTTCGTTCACGAAAAATGTAGAGGTTGTATATAAGAAAGTGATGTAAACGAAGTTATTGGTGTTTTAATAAAATAAATAATGCCATCACAGAGTGATAAGCTTTCAGAAGAAATTTTCTTCGAAAAATGTACGTATTTTATGCCTTTGTATTGTTTTAACTTGAAACTAAATAAATTAAAATATTCTTATTTTTCTATTTTCTAAATTGGGCTTCTAGTTATACGTGTGCTTTAGTGTTATAATTAATATTGTCAAATTGACCTGCTGACAAACTGCTTTGGCAGCTTAGCGGGTGTTTGTAATAAAGAGTAAAAAAATATAAAATAAATTCCTCTGAAATCATAAGGTTTGTATGTTCATAAATAAATACCTATGATATTATAAACCACATTCATATTATATAAAACATTTGTTTTTAATCTGAAATGAACAATCATCCTAATTTGTCAATGAAATTTCACTATCTCAATTACATTTTTTTTCACAAAAATTACCAATAATGGTACCATTATTTTTTTTAAATGGGAAAAAAAGTCTTAAAAAAAACGACGATTTAAAATTTTTAATAAAGAATCATCATTTAACCATCTTAAAACGGAAACAGAACGTACAAACACATTTACACACAGACATAATGCAAAATGGTCGAGTTCAAACAGGACATCGCTACACTCAATTAACTACAGGGTTCAGAAGTTTAGTGAAGGTGAAATGCCAACAAATTTCACTACAGCAATGTTATTATCATTATTACAATGGTGTTTCGAAGAACGGCTATCTTTCGCATGAATTATAACCAAGCTTCAACGGACGTTACCAATTTATGGGTCTTCCTCAGGGATTACAGATGCCCATTCGTCGTACCTGTACGTTTTGAAACAACGTTCTTGCCCTAATGCCATATAATAATAATAATATTTGTATAGCGCCGTTTTTGAGCAAAATCCCCTCAAGGGCGCTGTACAGATATATCCTACAAACAGCGGACCAAATGCTTGATACTAAAAAAAAATATTTTATTCCGGGTAGGAATAAAATATACCTACTGTAATGTACTTCAGTAAAATAAGGAAAATTTTCTTAAGTTTCCTGCATAATTCAAATTGCCCTGATGCTCAACACGGTGTAAACGTGTAAACCACGGTGTAGACCGCATTCATTAAAAAGGTCCCACACTTCGCTATACTGTACTATACTAATCCGCGTGTAAATTAACACGAATCATCACGGCAGAGCAACAAGTTAAACTTAATCCTATCAACTTAAGACCGGTAGCTAAGTTCCACATCTTAGTGACACCGTGAGCAGGAACCAGGCAACGATGAAATAATATGTAGTTGGGCGGTAAGGTCGGAATAACTGGGCACAGTCGAAACTGTCTTGAACTAAGATATAATTTGAGATATTCACGGCCAAAAGAATAATAGTAATTCATTTTTGGAGTATTATGCCGTGTTGCGCTACCTCCTTCTTTAGCCAACGTTTCGGACAGCATTGCAGTGTCCATCATCAGGGTGCCAAAAGCCATTGTACACAAAGATCGTGTGTTTCATTGTATCATATTACGTACTTACATAAAACTTGATCAAAGGAAACCCGAAGAAAATTTCAAGCGGTAACCTAATAGAGATTAATAGGCAAGTATGTATTAAATTAATCCAACGCTTAAAACTTTAGAAATCAAGTCCCGAAGAGCATAAATAATGTTTTAAATGTCGAAAAGAGAGTCATCGCTATGTTATTCTGTGCACTTATTTTATATTATAAAACAGAGCACCAACTAAACAAATGGATTGTAAAGTCCCAGGTGGGATTATCAAAATGGTGAACATATCTCCAGTCAGAGATGCCAACTAATTGATTAAGCTGAATCACTTCTGTGATGGCACTACGGTACTACGGTACCTGCCCAGGACGCGGGGGACCGAAGCTTTCAGGCAGGAGGTGACAGTAAATAATTGAGGTAGACCCGGAGACCGGCGAAGGCACCAAACATCAAATTGTTGCTGTTTTGTTTTTTTTAATGTAAAACCGCTCGAGAGTCCTAACTGCTCCCAAAAATCTGGAGCCAGTGAGACTATGGCATCCTCAATTGGGGTACGTTGTGAGGCTGACGTTAGTGGGGAGGGTAAGGAGATGGTAAGAGGTAGGTGGGAAGTCCTGGGTATTCCGATCCGGTCACCAAACGCGGCCAAAGCCACTTCAAGCAACTTTTCAATTCTGAATGGCGGTTTTACACCAAGGCGATTCTAAGAGTATCTTCCACTCTAGAAAGTGTCGCGGGTATACTATATATTACTTAAATTAGTAATTTTCGAAATAACCCAAATTAATCAAAATTTACTTGCACGCGCCGGGATTTGAACCCGTGACCTCAAGCTTGTTAATCGAGAGCCTTACTCTGTCTTACTTACACCCGCCAGACATCGCAGATCTCCATCTCGTTTGAATTTTGTAAGCACCTCGATTGGGAAAATATTTGCATCACGAAACACACCCCACTAAGCACTTCTTGAGTTATTCTTTATTCTACGGATAACACTTATATTTATTCAAACTATGGGCCGGTTTCCAATGAACCGTTCCTTCGACAGGACAAAAGTTGAACAATTCAAATATTGCATAGAGGTAATGATGAAATATATAATATACATGCATAAATGTTAGAGTTGGAAATGGTACTACGGATTAAGAAGAGATAATATACGTAATAATATTATTTAAAGGGTTTTGTAAGGCAAACGAGCGGAAAAAAGCTGGCTTATATTATACCTAAATAAATTCTTATTTATCTCCGAGATATGAAGATATGTTATAAATCTCTAATTAGTATAAAACAAAGTCGTTATCCGCGTCTGTCTGTTTGTGCGCTTAGTTATTCTAAACTACGGAACGGATTTTGAATTTTATTTATTGGACAATTTGTATAGCGCCGCTTTTGTGAGATATCACCTCAGGGGCGCTTTACAGTTGATGCAGGTATTACAAAAAATATAAATATTACAAAAATAAAGTGAAGTTAAGTTAAGTAAAATCAAGTACAGGAACAGGTGACACGAGAAGAACCTTTTGGTGGTGAAGAAACTGGACCAGCTGCTGCAGCGAGAGAGTCCACCGCATCCACCAACAGTGCCAGCACGAGGTTCGTCATCCGTCCAAGTATGTGTATGCTGCTAATAAAGCGCTGACACCTCACATAGATAAGAGACCCTGCAAGCACTGCTGTGACGTTCGGCAAGTCCATCATTCATCTCCATGTAATCCTGTTCTTGGTGATTGTTGAAGTGGTGCATTCTTCCCGCAATAAAAAGCGACGGTCGGGATAATAAATTACCCGCGGTTTAGCAAAAAACTTGCCTTCAGAGTTTCCGAGAATTCCGTTGAAAACATCTGGGGTGCATTTACCAATCGACATGCTTGCATATTATATTTATAGAAAGTAGAGAAAAGTCGATGTTTTGGAATTAGGTAGTAAAAAAATATTTTCGGGCGCTTACATTGCTAACGCTCGATAAACATGATTCATCAAAATAATGTACTATATCTTAAAAAAACCTACAAAAAAGTCCGCGGTTGTATATGTTTATCTCGGTGACCGGAAAAATCATCAAAACGATAATTCATCACATTTTTAAAAAGTTATATAAAGTCATGGAAAGTGATGAAACAAAAACTTTACTAACTGGGTTAAGTAGGTTAGGTTAGGTTGGGTTTAAATATTTCTTTTCATCGTTTCTAATGACTTTATATCACTTTTTAAAGGTGTTTTGAATTGTCACTGTGTTGAGTTATCATGGAAAAGTTTATCTCATAAGGATAGATAACCACCAGCAACGCCGGATATATATCATAACTGAGTTTACTAGCTGACATATGTCAGCTAGTAATATATATAATAATTTATTGTTATTAAGTTTAATTTGTAGAACTCCATTTTATTTTTATTTTTTTATATATACAATAATATTATTATTGGGTTTATAAAAACAGTTTATTTTTAAACAAGTTCTGCTGTGTAATTATTATTACGCGTGACAGCTGTTTCGCCCTCTAAAGGCATTATCAAACTGTGGGTAGCCCACTTACAGACGATACATTTATATTATTTCTAGGTAGGTATTTTAATTTCAATTACTGATTTCTTAATTGATTTCTGTGTAAAAATGTTAGAAATTATTGATGGTTATTACCCTAGTAAAGTTTCCCCAATTAGTGTAATGTTTAAATTTGACTGAATGTCTTAATGTTAGTTATTCCCAAACGATGACTCATAGGGTTATTTTAATAGTATAATTAAGTACTTTAATGTGCACTCGTATTTGCAATAGGTTTGAAGATATCTAGTAGGGGTGAACGAATTATATTGGTTTGTTCATTAATTAGAATAACTTTCGGATTATTAGAATTTTTGTTAATTTCTAACTGCTCTAAAAGATTCAGTTTACGGCCTTTATTTTGTACGTGTAACGGAGTTGGTTTATTATTATCATTAAGTGAGTGATTTTCATCTAGGAGATGTTTGGCAAATTGAGATTGTATTTTATTATTATTTTTAAAAGATCTTATATGTTCTTTGAACCTAGTGTTAAAGGACCGGCCCGTTTGTCCAACATAAACAGCGTTGCATTCATCACACTGGAGTTTATAAATGCCACTATTTTGTAATTTGAGTACCTTACTTTTTGAGTTTTTAAGAGATGATCCTAAGTTGTTATTTGTGCGGAAGGCAATATCTAAGCCACATTTTTTGAGGACTTTGGCAATTTTATTAGATGTCTGTCCGATGAATTCTAAACACCCGAATTTATTATTCGTCTTATTATTAGTCGCTGGGTAAATTGATTTAAGGTTATTTTTGTGTTTATTATTATTAATTATTTTTTCGATGTCTCTACCCTTGAAGCCATTATTTTTAGCAATAGTTAGGATTGTATTTTTTTCCTTCTCGTATGCTTTCTTGTCGAGTGGGATGTTAGTAAGCCTATGTACCATTGAGTGGTAGGCAGATAATTTATGTGACCATGGATGTAAAGATTTATAATTAATGGTCGTATCTGTAAACGTAGGCTTACGGAAAATTTCGAACGTATGTTTATTATTGTCTCTACCGATTGTTAGGTCTAAAAAATTAATTTTCTTATTACACTCTCTTTCAACCGTAAAGCAGATTTTACGGTTGATGGAGTTAGCAAATGTGACAAAAAGATCTAATTGTCTGTTGGTACCTTTCCAACAGACCAAAATGTCGTCAACATAACGAACATAGTAAATGATGTGTTTGCTAAAGCTTGAATTTAAAATTTGTTTTTCAATGTAATCCATGAATATTTCTGCAAGAAGTGGACTGAGGGGCGATCCCATTGGTAATCCGTCGTTTCCGTCGTAAATATACGTAGATACGACCATTAATTATAAATCTTTACATTCATGGTCACATAAATTATCTGCCTACCACTCAATGGTACATAGGCTTACTAACATCCCACTCGACAAGAAAGCATACGAGAAGGAAAAAAATACAATCCTAACTATTGCTAAAAATAATGGCTTCAAGGGTAGAGACATCGAAAAAATAATTAATAATAATAAACACAAAAATAACCTTAAATCAATTTACCCAGCGACTAATAATAAGACGAATAATAAATTCGGGTGTTTAGAATTCATCGGACAGACATCTAATAAAATTGCCAAAGTCCTCAAAAAATGTGGCTTAGATATTGCCTTCCGCACAAATAACAACTTAGGATCATCTCTTAAAAACTCAAAAAGTAAGGTACTCAAATTACAAAATAGTGGCATTTATAAACTCCAGTGTGATGAATGCAACGCTGTTTATGTTGGACAAACGGGCCGGTCCTTTAACACTAGGTTCAAAGAACATATAAGATCTTTTAAAAATAATAATAAAATACAATCTCAATTTGCCAAACATCTCCTAGATGAAAATCACTCACTTAATGATAATAATAAACCAACTCCGTTACACGTACAAAATAAAGGCCGTAAACTGAATCTTTTAGAGCAGTTAGAAATTAACAAAAATTCTAATAATCCGAAAGTTATTCTAATTAATGAACAAACCAATATAATTCGTTCACCCCTACTAGATATCTTCAAACCTATTGCAAATACGAGTGCACATTAAAGTACTTAATTATACTATTAAAATAACCCTATGAGTCATCGTTTGGGAATAACTAACATTAAGACATTCAGTCAAATTTAAACATTACACTAATTGGGGAAACTTTACTAGGGTAATAACCATCAATAATTTCTAACATTTTTACACAGAAATCAATTAAGAAATCAGTAATTGAAATTAAAATACCTACCTAGAAATAATATAAATGTATCGTCTGTAAGTGGGCTACCCACAGTTTGATAATGCCTTTAGAGGGCGAAACAGCTGTCACGCGTAATAATAATTACACAGCAGAACTTGTTTAAAAATAAACTGTTTTTATAAACCCAATAATAATATTATTGTATATATAAAAAAATAAAAATATATAATAATATCAATGAAGTCACTGACTCCAGCACATGAGCTTAGGTGATTGTTTCTGTCTCTAACATGTGCCCCCCCCCATCCCCTTCGTTAGATCATCCAGCCAGTAATTAGAATATCCATGAGTAATATGTGTACCTTCACTCGTAAATTGAACCAGACAACTAACATTATTATAATAGGAATTAGTAGTTGCTACATACAGAATAAACGTCATACTTACGTCTACTCTTATTTCAAAACCACACTAAAGCTCACACGTCAGAATCAGCATACCGGCATACATTTCATAATTTACTCCAATTAAAGCATTTAATGTTATCCTACACCGAATCTTGCATAAACATATTTTAATTTTCACATTTTCTATTATCAGAGCTTCTTGCGGTGTACAGCACTATGAAAATTTCCGCCACAACGTGCAGATTCCTCGCTTCGCAAATTATGGACCAGGAACTCTGTTCATTAGGGGTAATTATCACCGTTTGCTAAGATATAACCTTTTGAATATCTCAGTAACTGTTAAAAGTTACGACCGTTTATTTAGTGGCTATTCGCGAAAACTTTACTGGATTCGGAAACAATAAAGAATCCGGGAAACGGAAGAAAGCACTCTTGGAATGCTGTATTAAGTTAATCGTGGCAATAAAGATACGCATATTTAAGAAAGCGGTAGGAAGACATAAGATTCGGTGCAAAATGGAAAGAAATTGATCGGATGTAAAGGGGAGGAAATAACCAGTAATAGATTGAAGAAGAAAACCAATAAATCACATTCCTTAAACAGTTATTGTCAAAACAGTAAAATGGCAAAAGGCAAAGAGAGGCAAGCTCCGCGATGTATATCAACTTTACATTGGGCCAATTTTCTGCCAATAATAAAGAAGATAAATTATGCAAAAGAAAGCACGCACAGGTGACAGGATGAAAATTAAGAACCATAAATCGTTCCAACGGTAGTAAGATGAAAGATATTATTTGATAGGAAATGAAAGTTGACGATGAATGCAATAAAGGTAATACCCATATTGCCTGAGTTTAAGTGGCTGACAGGGCCGAGACCGTGAGGTGGCCTGCGCGCGCACGCTGATTTATCTGAGATGCGAGGAAAAGATATTGGCGATGGCGAGTACTGACTAGTGACCGTGACGTGGGTCGAGCTGAAATCTATCCTAGGATTAATGTGGACTACAATTGGATAAAAACCTACAGGTTGTCAGTCGGTCCGGTCGATCCGAATTCTTACAGAATAAAAGGATAACTGAGTTTATCTGCGTTTCATCTTTTATGAGGGTTTCCTAAAATGGGTTTATTTTTATTGCTGTTTAGGAGAACTTCGGTATTAACATTTTCAGGACTTGTTCAAGCAAGTTCCATACTAACAAAAACCTTATTAAATCCCCACCTACTCAGCCTCTAACGATGGCATTCCGCTTTGCGAATACAAGTCTAAAAATTTTGAAATTTAAAATGTTTTTTTTTTTTAAATTTTTATAGTGAATACCTCACAAGAGTCCCAACTGCTCCCGTCTGGAGCCAGTGAGACTATGGCATCCCCAATTGGGGGATGTTGTGAGGCTGAAGGTAAGTGGGGAAGGGAAAGAGGAAGGTGGGGAAGTATATATATATATATATAACCTCACAGAGGAGACATCTTTTGGGATGCTGTGTGGGAGGTCTTTTTTAAGGAAAAGAAGGAGGAAGTATTGGGAAGGAAAAATGGTTGACACATGAGAGTTCGGTAAGAATCTAGGGATCAGTGTTTCCAGAAGTACCGGACATGTGAATATATCCCTCTCAATGCGGCGAAAGGCGATGGGTCGAGAAACCAGTTGGAGAGGTTAAAGGTGGTGGTCTTCCCAAACCAGCCTCTCCCGATCTGGCACGCCACGCAGCTGGTGGGCAGGCGCATTCTGAATACATCTCGATAAACCCGGGCACTCCTGCTAAATCACCAAACGTAGCGAACCACTTGGGGTGACATGCAGCAGAGGTGTTCGTTATCCAATAAATGGTTCCCGGGGGGGCGGTATCCAAACCCGCCTCCCAAATTGAATTACGGTAGAAGGACCTTTAAATTTGCACTTTGCTTTTATTACACTTTTCAATTATTCTTACTATTCTTACTACCTACACGATACAATATTAATCTGTACTTAACAACAACAACAAACATATGCGATAGAAGATTTTTAGTTTGAAGCCGTATTCAATATAAGCTTTTTAATATGGAAGTTAAAAAAAAATAAAGTTTTAATATTTGCTTTGACACTGTATTCACAAAAATATTATTGATTAAATGCTATTGACATCCTCAGTAACCTGGAAATAGAGGGTAGAGGTTTATCGATGAATAGATAGAAAAAACTAGAAATTGTTTTATTGATATTTATACAAAAAATATGCAATATCTTGGATCTCTCTCTTTGATATTTCAAAATGAACATCAAACATAAAATCACCAATCGATGACTCATGAAAATTCTTTGGAACTTGTGTGAAAAGCACGAGTGAAGTCTTGCTGAGATATTTCAGTCTATAATCTGGAGGGTGAAGCGCCCATCGAAGGCAACATAAAAATAAGAAGCCTGATATTAAGTGCTGGGAGAAAATAATCAAAACTGCGAAATTTAAAAGATATATGTATGAACTACATATATTTGTTAAGAACGGGTTGATTAAAATATTTTCATAAGCATGGAAGCGAAGTTGCGAATTTCCTGCTAACGGAACATTCTAATGGAATTGCTAATGGAATAAATCATTAAAAGTTAGCGGTTTCCCTTTGACCCAGCACGAAGTGTTACAATTCACAAATTACCCGCAATCAAAACTGACCGAGCAAGCCGGCTGCACATTTGACTTTGAAGCCGACGACGCGACGGTGGAAGTGATCTGGGCCGGGCACTCTACATATGCACGTATACAGACGGGGGTTGGTTGGTTGGTTCAGTGAGACGGAGGTGGAGGCTGGTACAGAAGAGGAACAGATAGGGGAGAGGGCAGCGAAGACGAGGGGGTGATATTATCTGCCAACGAGCCGTGTAATGATTCACAGGTGGCGTCGCCATAACAGACGAACAGAGACATCCATAAAGTGGACGTATCGTGTAAAATGCGGCCATTAAAAATATATTGAAAAGTTGATCACCAGCTCCGTGAAGTAATCTAGTGCAATCGACCATTAAACTCTTATTCCTTTAATGTTTGAGCATCTGGCCTGGCTTGAAATGTCTTACTCTCTGTCGTATGAGAAAGATTTACAAATATTTACATGGTATTGTGGTGGAAATCGACATATTTGTGATAGCAGCTGTCTAAAATGGTTTTTCGTGATATTGTTTCAAAACGTTAAATTTCTCGCGCTGAGAACGGTTAGTATTCGTCGATATATAAAAAAATGTCTATACCTACTACAGAAAGATTTAAAAAATACGTATTCACTGCTAGAAAAATGCTTTAGGGAAATGCGGGATGTTTCTTAGATGGAAAAATTTGAAAGGCAAGTTAGATTAATGTCCTTTTTACATTTAAAATGGTTGTGTTTTCTCTTAATTTTAAAAATTACCACTCAACAATCTTAACCTAAACAACAATCTTACGTAATTTAATTAACAGTCGACTTGGTAGGAGCCAAGTCTGAACCATTAGCCAGATTATACTGTTGACTTATGAATGTAATCTCCCGATGAAATGCGGGCGGTGCGCGGTAGTGCATCGCACAGGCCGGGCAACTGTGCAGTACACAACTGGTGTAACATGACACACACAATATTATGATGCACCATGTAACCGGCAACTGGTACCAGGTACCCTGTAACTGTATCCTGTAGCAGCTCTTGTCAAGGCAGACTGACAGTATCGCTGTCTTGTCACAGCAGACAGCGATACTGTCACAGCACTATAACTACTGATGGACATAGGGTGACAATTAGTAAAACAGTATGCGTAATAGCTTATTGACTGAGACTTAATCATAATTTGCTTAGAGGATGGTGATTATTAGAGTATTAAAGTTAAATAGTTTTTAATTGAGTTGCTGTGGAAGCGGGCAATACGTTATAATACTACCGAAGGGATGATTGAGATGTACTCTGCGTAATGGTTTCACTTTATTTTTTCATTAATCTAACTTCAGGGCCTATGCCCAGGAGGGAAAAAAAGAGTGAAACCTAGGGGGGAGACTCCGGTTCTGCTTAAGGATAGGGAAGTGTGAATTTAAAATTATTAACGAATTTCATATGACTGCAGAATTGTCCTTAACACTAAAATTATCAACTTTTTGCTAACTGCGATTCCAGTTCTCTCGGATGACAGCGAAAAAGTCGTTAATATTAAGGTTAAGGAAAATTCCTTGTCCTTAAGTAGAACCGGAATCGCCACTCTGGGTCCCAATTTCGACAACCCACATCTCCCATTGGTCGTCTAACTTAATTTTTCTATTCCATACGCACACGCACAATTACAATGCACCATTATTTGGGGACGCTGAATTTATACTGACCATAGAGCCACAGACAGGCGGGAACTTTTTGTTATCACTACATATTATTTCAAAAAATAAAAATAAAACTTTTTGGTTCACTGGGTGGACTTGGTTATACCAAGGCGCCATCAAAAATACCTCTTGTATATGATCCTCGTAAACTTATTTCGCAAAGCTTTAGCTTTTTTACAAGGCAGCATCGCGGGCGGTTTGAGAAAACATATTTCGGCTTAAGGGATGACACCCTGTTTACAAAACAAAGATAAGGCTCCAGGGAAGCTGCGTACAAGCGCATGGCCTGAAGGTCTGTGGCGAATGTACTTAAATCGTTCGCATGACAAGATCGGCCCTTCCCAGCACAACCCACCTCCGTCAGCAGGCTAAACCCTTATCACACGTTTTAGCGTAACGGCTTCATCAGCAAACTTGGTCTATTCAGAATTTTGCAAATAAGGCAGGAGCGACGTAAGATACATGTCAAGATTGGAAAATAATTTCTTAATGTGTTGTGGGTGTTAAAGAATATGAATATCCGAACTTAAGGCTAAAATAATATCTAAACTAAAGCCCACCGTATGTTCTACGTAACGGCATGCGAATTATCATAAAAAAATGTTATAAATCGTGTTAGACATGTTAAATCATCTTACTGTTCTTTATAACTTTAACTACATGTGCTCAAATGCAAAGTGAAAAACTATAGACAATAATAAAATAATAACGTGTAATCTAATCACACTATAACATAGAACAGTTACGTACTTGCTCCCGTGATAAACTTTGAAAATATTTTATTTAATAAGATTAAAAAAAAGTTTTTTCTTAAAACCCTTTTTATCAGTAGAAATTTATAAGAAAATAGATTGGATGGTTTAATATTTAATTACCCTTGTCGTCAATAGCGGGAAAGATAAACTTCAATGAAGTAAAGCAATCAATCAATCCTAAGAGCCTAATTTAAATCAGATGGTAATAGAGCGGTTTTGAAATTACGTGAAAATAAACGGCTTCATTCATGATCGACAAGAGATAAATACACACTTTTAAATAGAAAGTACGTTACACTCACATACCGTTATTTAATGGTTTAATGCTTAATGTACCAATTTGAACCCAATTACTGAAACATTGCTGTGTTTGAATTGATCGTGTACCTTCCACTGAATTGAAAATCTCTAATTAAAGTAGGTAAGGGATTTATCGACCGCACGCAATAATAAATAATTCATTTTGATATTCCATGTAAACATCGTCTACATCCGTATGTAGTATTGATGAAAATGGTAATCGGAACAAAATTAATAAGCGGAAGCCAAAGCAAATGAAGATTGTGTAGTAAAAATCATAATTGGTTAATTGGTTAATTTATATAACGCCGCATTTGTGATAAACAGATTTTATAATTACCTGTTCATTTCAGGTTTTTTTACCTTTGTATATATATCCCGGGGCGCAGATTATCCTATCAAGTTTTTTTTGACTGCTTTAAAAAGGAATATATTTTTTTTACAGAATTTACAAACCTTACGGAAAATAATATGTATATAGATATATACATATTATATGTATATAATAAGACCGGGAAACCCAGACTTTACGCGATTCAATTTGTAAATAAACGCTTTTTTTTAAATCGCAAATTTTTTTGCAAGATAAAATAATATTATCATGAGTGCTAATGAAATTCCGCAGGTCAATGGTGGAACCAACATTCAGATACATTAAATTATTATAGGCACATGAAGATACTAGAACACGTACATATTTGATCAATCAAAAATAAAATATGTCATTTTTTATGAAAATGGTTACCGCCAGAGCTGAACATAATTTCAGACCAAATATCGAAACGAAATGAATAATAGGATCGAACCGAAATGGATAAATGATAATTTATCGCCGGTACAGGCAGTTTTTGGTCGGTGGTATGGATATAAAACAAAAATCTGGCGCAATCCTCTCCCGCTAATGGTTGATGGGCCGGTGGCAGATGGAAACTAAATCGGTTCGGTGTGCGTTCGGAAGCATCTGGCCGTCTGTGGCGTGTTGGACGCTGCGTTACTTCCGCCCATTTTATAGTTTGACGATTACGTGTGTGGCATGTTTTATAACAAACTTTTTAATCGATTGAGCTGGAAAAAGGTGCGCGGTAAAAAAGAGAGGATAACAATAATATTTCGACACATCCTGTGCATTATAAAATAACACGCCGGGCGAAAGTTCGGGGAAAACTAAACTAAATAAAGTTCTTGCCTACATTATATGAATAAGTGAAAAGGGTTGTTGTTTTAGGTATCGTACCTACTGTTGAAGACACAGGTACCGTGAAATGGGGTTTATTTGTTTTCCTAGGCTTTTCTTTGCGTTGTGCATATATTTTTATAACACGCCTATCAAATCATATTTTAATTTATTGAGTACCTACTGCGTAGTTTTAGAAAGGCATCCTTGTTGACAAAACGAATCTGAGAAAACTTACTTTTGATTAGCTTAATAAAGGAAAAGTATCTAAAGTTGTTCTCAAATATTTATACCGCAAGAAACGCATAATATTTTCAAAATATCTACTATCTTCTACGAGAATTTATTATTTTTAACATCATAAAAAATATAACGAACATCTTTTAATTTTTTTTAAAAAGAGACAATAATTGCATTGTGTATATTACTATCGTTAAATCCTGAAAAGATAAAATATGCACGAATTTTTTTCTTTAAAAACTGACAATATTTTTTTAGTTTGTTCTTAGCAGAATGCAAAAAAATATATTTTCTAGGAATTTCTTATCAACCCAATTCAGATCAGCCATACACTATGTCCAATTTATGCATTAATAACATATATTTTTATTAATAACACATTTGTACATAATATAATGATTTAGTTTTTATAATAAGTTATTTTTTACATTATGATTTATTCTTCCTTTAGAGCACTTGTGGAAGAGGACTGTACATTTGAAAAAAATAACAGTTTAACAATATATGGTACATGCAAATGGTGGAACATGGAAGATACTTTCAGTATCGCCCTGGATAGACAACCATTCAGAATTGAAACGTTACTTGAAATGGCTTTAGTCTTGTTATTGACCAGATCTGAATAACCAGGTACTTCCCCACTTTCCTCTTTCCCATCTCCTTTTCCTCCACTACCTTCAGCCTCACAACTCACCCCAATTGGAGATGCCACAGTCTCACTTTCTCCAAACGGATGGGAGCAGTTGGGACTCTTGTGCGGTATTCACATAAAAATTTAAAAAATGGTTTTATCGTAATTATGATTATGAAATTAAAAAGACATGGATATTTATGTATTTAGAAAGAAGAAAAATATATGGAGGATAAATAGAATTTGAAATGATCATTTGTATTTTATAATTAAACATTTTACTAAAGTAATTGAAGACACAGCATTAAACATTTTACAAAAGTAATTGTTTATTTTTTTTAAATTATAATGTCACACATCACATATATGACGTTCGATAGTAGTTATAGACCTTAGTCGTAAGTCACTAGATATAAGTCTTAGAGATAAGTCAGTAGTTCTAGTATTAACTATTTAAGAAATATATTTGTACAGCGCCCTTGAGCTGATTTCTCACGAAAACGGCGCTATATAAATTAGCCAAATATTATTATTATTATTATTATCACAAAGTATCTGCTTCATATGAACAAAGATTATTTGAATGATTTTCAGGTGGAAACCAAAACGACCGTGTTCACACGGGACACTGAATCAAATCAGCCTCCTAGCTTGTATGGGAACCTCCAAAAAATGTATTTTAATTAACTAAAACATTTTAATATATTTAAATGTTTAGATATTTAAGAATAAATTGAAAAAAAAAATTAAACGATTATTTTTGTAAAATCCCATACCAGTTAGGATGCTGCTTTTTGAATGAGTGTCACGGCCTTGTGATTTAGGAGGTTTTGTGGAAACAGGGGAATTAGTTTTTTTGTTCAATATGCTTCAAATGCTTCTGAATTCGTCTTATCAAATAAACGTTTTCCTTGACGAAGGTATATACTTACTAGGAGTTGCCAAATTAAATTATTGATTGGATGCTTATAAATAATGGTAATCTAAATAAGAAATTAAAATCATTATGTGAGCGACATTCGCCGAAACGATTCAACTAAATTTAACGTTACACAGAATAAAAACAAAAACAAAAAACAATTAAATTCGAATGACATGCGGCGCCGGCCATTGTCACTCCCTATTGGTAAATAATTAACACGCAGCATATTGAAAACGAAATAATCCACATTTTATCACTCGGGAAAACAGGCGTGGTGTTTTTGGTTGGAAAAGCATCTTTGCTGAGATTCTCATTCACAGGGCTGGCAATAATTGGAAAATAAGTTGAAACATTGGAAAACGTTCCCCCATTCGGCCTGTAGTTTACGGCGAACGGAATAATAAAATCGGATTTAGCAGCATTCCTGGCTAGAATAATAATAGTTGATGGCATTTCGTTTGCAATAAAAATCGATATATTGAGGAATATTCAATGCATAAGCTTGCTAAATACTCGTGTGTTTAACATCGATGTAAAATATCACGTATTCAATTTCCGCAGCTTTCAAGAATTGCTGAAACACTTTAATATATGAATAATTATTATCGTTTCAACCTCAACAACGTTTTCCGATAACGAAAGTAGTAATATCTGAAAATGGAAATTAAAAATAATGGTAATATTTAAAGTTTTTATGTTTCAACACGTTTCGCTGTGTAATTATTATTACGCGTGGCAGCTGTTTCGCCTTCCGAATGCATTATCAAACTGTGGTGAGACACTTACTGGCGATCTATTTATACATATTACTTCTACTGTATAGATATTTATAATGAAAATCAAATTGCTTATAATTTATTACCAACGACCTTATTGGTTTTCTATTAATTGAGTAAATTGTGGGAATCATTATTACTATGTAAAATTTTCCCACTTATTGTATTTTTTTAAATTGAATAAATAGTTTATGTTATTTTAATAGTCTAATACATCTAACGTTATATTAACATGTTATAATGGTTACAACGGAGAGTTTCATTATTATTTATTTAAATATAGTGCCACAAAGTACTGTTACCATTATTATCGAAAAAATGTTATAAAAGTTTAATTTATAGTAGACAAAAGGTTACTCATTTCAAAATACGTAGCTGCTACCTACACAATATGTAATTTACTTGTGAAAATAATTGAAATTCAGAGATACCTTGCAACTCAGAGGCAAAAGGTTAGCTGAGGTAAAGCATAATGTAATTGTAGACAGAATTCTTTGAATAATATTCAACCACAAATTCAACAAGGCATAGCGACCTTAACCACCGTAGGAGGTGTTTGTCAAATTAATATTAGCGCAATATACCTTACATTATTGTGTGCACAGCTATTCCCGTACGTTCAATTTAACTTTGCAAAGATTATCCTATTGTCGCAGGTGGGACCAATTGAGAACAAATGTAAATACTCGAAACTATCAGTCAAGAAAATAGATAACCCTCCGTGGAAAAACAAACAATTTCAAGTCTTTGGTTTGAATTGTCAATTAATTATCATCGAAGAATGATAATATTTGCAATTCTAGTTAATATAAAACAGTGACAGATTCCATTCACCGACTTTTTCAGAACAATCGAGGTAGGAACTTGGAGCACATATTGAGCTTAATCTGCATACCAAACGCCTAATTCTGGTATAAAAAGAAACGTTACACAAAGCGTAAAATAGTCTCATTAGCAAGCTGAGTGCAGAATCACATTAAAAAATGTTGGAAATTATTCGCTGTTAACATGGAGATAAAAAAGAAAATAAAAACAACACGAAACTCGCAATAGAGAATTTTTAAAAAAATCAACTGAAAGTGGTATGCGGTTGTTCTAATGGAGGAATGTCTGAGTGTTGGAATACGAGGGTTTGAGCGAAGGTGAACTTTGTATTTTCCACCGGTGAGAAGTATAATGATCGAACAAAGCTAAGGCCTCCGCAGTAAAACGATATTAGCAAGCTATGACCCTTCTCTTAGCCAAAATTACCGAATGTTAAGATTGGAAACAAAGCTTATCATTCTCCGAATTCGGAATATTTATACGATAACAAAAAATATACTTCAAAGCGGAATAATCTCAAGCGAACAAACGGAAAGGAAAGGGAAAGGAAAAAAGGATTTGCATTGAAATAAATTAACATTTTATTTTAAATTATCATAGAATATTGTACCGACAAAGATTCTTTTTTTAAATGAAATCCTTACCTCTTTCTTTGCCGCTTTGTAATGGCTCGGCGAGATTTTGAGGCTAATTTTCCGGATTGAAAAAAAAAAGATATCTCTGGAATATTTTATTCAATTGAAGTTATATTCGTATTTATCCGAAATTGGTTGGATTTAATCATAATAGTGAATAGGCCATAAAAATCACGGACACCGGCAATTACAAATGATGAGGTAATAAAATAGAAGCGATGAGCTTTATGCCGAATATGAAACGGTACTTTCGTGAAGTTATCTCGTGCTGGAAAAGGAATCTTATGAAACAATGGATAAACATAATCCATAAAAGCCAGCTGTGAAGGTACCGTCGATTTCCATATTATATTTCAGCAGCAGGCCGGTTCAGCGTGACGAGTTCAGTGCGAGATCACGAGTTGATTCCAAAGTCTCCACACTCCACCTCCACACGGCACGCATATAATCCAAGGATGAAACTGGATTTTAAAACACGTCCGAATGTAGCGCCCCATTATTCTCAGCCGGACTAGGGCGGATTCAGTACAGCTTAGCGCTATCAACGGATCGGGGAAATGGAGCATTATGAATCCGGAGCCTACGAATTGACAACTGATTGTAAAACATCCTTCGAATATCGATTTGTATTGCTGACGAGAATAGCTGAATTGAAAGTATTCGTATTTAAAAATAACTAACAGGTGAGTTTATTTAAAGCAAAATGATAAAAAATATTCCTCCGTATTTCTGCGTAAAAATTATCCAGGTTTAATAAACATTTAATTTTCAAAATTGGAAATGATAAGTATTAAATAGTATCAGACAAGCCATTAAGAAGGTACCAATGAAATGAATATGCTTAAATTATCTGACAGAAGGATTTTCATTGAATTAGTATTTTTATATAAAATTCTAAATGATGCATTTGATAGTCCAGAATTGCTTGCGTAATTTCGGATTCCACTACGTAGTACTAGAATTCAAATTCAAATTCATAAAAAATCTGATACTGACAACCAAATTTATTAATTATTGCCCAGAATACTTGTGGAAGGAAATAATTATACCATGTCAGTGGATATCTGAGTAAGAAATACAAAAGTTTGTTATTGAGGCAGTTTAGTTATGTATAGTAATTATGTACCTACTGGATTAATATATATTCTTTTTACTACGCAAAAGCCCCTAAAAAGGGCGTTAATAAAGTTATATATAATATTTTATTTTAATAAGTAACAATAATAATTGCATGGTTGAAATGTGTATTTCGTTTGTTAAAATTTTGACAGATCTGACTAACGATTTTTAAAGCTTACAAACGGTGTTCATTCGAATGGTAAATTTCTGATCGTCTCTAATTATTTTTTTGATAGGCAATGATGCTGAGACAAATATTTTATAAATACTTTCAGCTTTACAAAACCTGCAATTATAATATCCCGTGAATTCTCACGGGTCTGCGCTAGTGTTGTGAATAAAATATAAGATAAATGTACAATTCGGCGCAAGGCTATATCGAAAATGTAGGTTATAATATTATTATTCTCAACATACCACCCAAATTGGCAACGACCAATCTTTCCGTTTCTTGAAAATTCTCTATTATATTCGAATTACCTGTTTAGGGGATTGCTTTTTTTAGGAACTCGGAATATTTTATCAGACTCCTTCAGTCCACTCTTCTACACTAGTGCTCATATATCTTTATTCAAACGCCATTCCGGGGGCCTCTCCGCGGCACGAGCTTGCCGAAAAACATTTAACGAGCCCCACTTGGGGGGGATGGATGACATCTGAGGTTGGGGGAAATGGAAAATGAAAGAATACCAGAGTGTCAAGGCGCCATCTCTATTAGAAAACCTCCCGCAACTCTGAAAGGCGCCCGAACATTTCAACAACTTGCGAAACGAAAAATTAAAGTGAAGCACCCGCCGAGAAAGATAGGGAAATGTTTTTGTTTACGGCTGACGGAAGATACTATAAAGTGAAACTGTTTTCCATTAAAATGGATGATTTGTTGATACTATGTCGGGTTTATGTAATCACTTCTTCATGAACTTTATATTTTTATGAACTTGTTATTTTTTCTTCACAATTTGAATTCGGCGAAGAACCCAACAACACCAAGTGTTGAATTACTTAGATATTATCTTAGCATCATTTTAACGTTGATTAGTTCTCCTTGATAAAATAAACCACCGGTATAAAATTGTAAAGTGGGCGGTAAACTCTTGATGGAAATTAATGTGACTTCTTTGACAATATTCTGAAAAAATAATTTTACAAAAAAATCTGAGATTGATGACCATATTATGGAACCAAATAAACTTGTTTATGGTACTTTTCACAAAACTTATCGTATTTGTAACATCCTGGTACGATAATAAAAATGTACACACTTGAAGTGAAATTACACTAAATGTTATGTTATTATTATTACGAACTTCTTAAGGTTGAATTTTATAGTAGAATTTTTTTAGAATACTTGAAATTTCCTCACATAATATTTAACATAATTTTATTATTTTGGAATGTAAGTTCGAATGCGGATTACACCCGGTCACATTATTTATGTTGGCAACGTTCCCGTAGATACATACGTATACGCACAGCTGCCTTATACTTACGGCATTAATACGTAGAATTTATAAACGTATAAAACACATTGAGGGTTTATGATGGGTCGGCGGAAATACCTCCTTGGCTAGGGCTTGGATTCCAATTCTATCCCTTGGGATTGGGGGCTTCATCGTGAATACGACATAGAAAGTTATTAAGAAATTTTTGGGAAATTTATTTAGATAATGCTCTCAGGTCCCGAAGCACGTTTATTACGAAAGAATTTTGCAAAAATTCCTTTCTTAACACCAAAATCGAGAGAAAACTGATAGATGAGATACTATCTGACATTCATTTAATTTAATTATTAACAACAAAATCGAGAGAAAACTGATAGATGAGATACTATCTGACATTCATTTAATTTAATTATTAACAACAAAATCGAGAGAAAACTGATAGATGAGATACTATCTGACATTCATTTAATTTAATTATTAACAACAAAATCGAGAGAAAACTGATAGATGAGATACTATCTGACATTCATTTAATTTAATTATTAACAACAAAATCGAGAGAAAACTGATAGATGAGATACTATCTGACATTCATTTAATTTAATTATTAACAACAAAATCGAGAGAAAACTGATAGATAAGATACTATCTGACTTTCATTTAATTTAAATATTAGTATAATTATTAACAACAACATCGAAAGAAAACTGATAGATGAGATACTATCTGACTTTCATTCAATTTTATTTTATAATAATTATTAACAAAAAATCGAAAGAAAACTGATAGATGAGATACTATCTGAATTTAATTTAATTCAATTTTATTATAATTATTAGTGTTTTTTAATTGCAGAAAAAGATTAAATTAATTCCATTCCAATTATTTAACTTTTTTTACATTACAGCACATCCACACAGGAAGCCCTGAAGAAAACAATTTCCCTCGGGGCCTGTTTGTAGGAGGGATGAAACACAGAAGCCCACAAATCGTTCTATAGTCTGGCTGTCGTAACGACCCATTCTAATGTGTCAAATATGAAACGTATACAAATAAATGTTGGGTGCACATTTGGTGTGTTTCTCGACTAGATGCACCGGTGCCGAAGGGATCAATGACGCTCTTGAAGTTCTTCGGATCATCTTCCATTGAAATATCAGTAGAACAAGGATATTATTCCCACTTAACGCCTGTGCTCTAAAAATTTCAATCCGTTTGTTAAGAGGAATCTATCAAATGGACCGACCGTTTCTGCACGGAGGTTATGGGTCAGATGCAATAGTTACCTAGGGTATATTATATTATGTTCACTTGAGGTGAAATAACACAAAATTGCGCTAAAGAAATCTAATGTAATTACTAATCTGTAAGTACAACACTAATGGTCGTGGCCTGGTAAAAATATAATGCTTTTCGTTGACTAGTGAAAAATCAGTTAACGAATCAATAAACACGTAAAATCAAACGTATTAAAATTGGAGGATTTAAGCGCCTTGGTAGATAATAAATCATTACTATCTATTACATTACTTTTATCGCGTTCTGGTGTACTAATCCCAGAGAGAGCTTGTATGCTTATCAGCGATAATCGTCCTCTTCCTTCGCACACGTTTTGTATGAAAACGACAAAGACAGGAAATTCTAGAAAGATGACGACACGTACGACCTCTTTCCGGGACTATTATAGCGATATTATGTTGGTAACCGATTACTAAAATCATTGTAAGAAATTTGGCTACTTAATAATACTTACTAGGTAAGTATTTATAGTGTTTCATTTTATATTTTAATCTACTCATATTCCATAAAACATATCATTCCATATAACAAACATAACAAAGAATACCAAGAATTTTACAAACTAATGAGAATTGAAATCAATTTATTACACATAATTTTAAAACAACACAAATGCAAAACCATTATATTTACAAAGCCATAAAAAACTACAATAATGTTCCTTCTAATCTGCGCTGTATTGTCAACCAATCAGAACAAATAAATGAAATTAAAAAAAACTTAAATTAAACATTACATTAAAAAATCTATATTCTACATAAAAAAATATTATTACAACATGAAACCTATGTAAGAATCGTGGCTCCCTTATCAGGCACAAGAACTCCTCTTTTCTGATAAGGTATACATAACCTATGATGATCTAAAATGTAATGTATACCATGTCGTGTGTAATTACTGATAGCTGATAACATTTTAAACATAATTTATTTATTTATTTATTTTATTTTAAATGCACATTTACAGTTATACATAACCAATAATAACATACATTTTATTTTAATCTATTAAGTAATAATAGCGTTTTTGAACTGGTGAATATTAAGTTGGAAAATATCTATATCAGGGGACAGGTAATTTAGTAACATAATCATTTTTCCGAGCGGCATTACTAATGGTAAGTTGGTTCTGCATTTTGGAACGACAAAGGTTCTGTGCCTGCGCGCTCTTGTATAATTGTCGGGGACATAAAACTCAAATTTTTCTATAATATATAATAAGATACACTAGGTAAATGAACGGCTACTGATTGAAGGAATCTGGAACATGGATACTTTGAATACGGAACCAACAATGTAGGAACACAATGTGTGTACGAGAACAACGTAAGCACAACTCTTGGGTCTGCCACGTTTTATATTCTCCGATTGCAGTTCGAATCCCGTACAGCGCTCAAAGGGTAAACTTTTTAAACGAACGTGGAAAGTTTCGCAATTAACTTTGAGATTGTTCGCTCCATCGCCTCAGGTCTGTGAGGATTGTTCTGGACACATTACCGATACTTTACTTCGCCGCCGATTGGCTGGTAATATGCGACTAGGAAATACTCACTGCAAACTTCACACCTTATGTCCGCATTACAATTGTATTGTTCGACAACTTTGTGTCGAGAGAGTGAGAGGATGGGACGAATCTCGAGGAACTGATGCAACGTTGTGCAAAGTGCATTCGAGTTGCTCGGGACTCAGGACTGACGTAGTAAATATTTTTTCGTTCGGAACTCAAAATTCGACGAGTTCGTTATCGTTAACTTTCATCCAAATGTTGCAAACCAGAGAAATTCAATGTGGATACAATAATAAATATTGTATTGTAGTACTTATCTGTTGTACGTAGGTACTTATCTTATCATTAACCTCTTTATATGTAATACATACTAACAATTCTTGGTTGAAATTTGCACAGATTTTTCGGTAGGGAATTTCAAGGTCAATGCAAATATTCCCGCCGTCTCTCTTCGATCATGATCTATGGAGTTTTCAAGTGTCAAAAAATAAGACAAGAAGCCATATTGCTCGACAATGTTTTAAAAATAAAAGTACCAACGATACAAAAGTCCCAACTGCTCCCAAAAGTCTGGAGCCAATGAGACTATGGCACCCCCAATTGGGGTATATAGTAAAGCCGAAAGTGGTGGGGTGGGGAAGGAGATGAGGAGAAGAAAGTAAGGAAGTACCTGGCTATTTAGACCTGGTAACTAAAAACGGCTAAACACATTTCAAATAACGTTTCGATTCTAAATGGTAGAGCTATACTGAACGTATCTACCGCTCTGGAACGTGTCGAAAAATATAGGAACTATATATTACTTTAAATGAATAAATTGTGAAAAAAGACAAATGAATCAAATAACATTTATGAGCGCACGTCGGGATTTGAACCCACAACCTCTGGATTCGTAGCTAAGAATCGAAACTACTGAATCACGTAGGCAGAAAAATAAGCAATTAATTAGTTGCCTGAAATATCCATACAAATTGAAAATATCTCCCGAGTAAAAATAAATGCCGCCAACGGGAATTGAATTTATTTTTACTCGGGAGATATTTTCAATTTGAATGGATATTTTAGATGACTAATTATTGCTTATAATAATTTGTAATCCTTTGTGCTATGCATACAAAACCTTGTCTTATAAACATTAGTTTATCATTATAAAAAAAGAAAAAATAATATTAAATAAGAAAAATTATCTTTATTACACGGACGAAGCCGGGAAGTAGCTAATAGTTCTATCTAGAAGTCAAAACCTTTATTTCACAATAATCAAAAACGATATAAGTTTCATCTTAGATTGGGAAGCTAGGAATACCACTCAAAGTCTCTCCTCTTGTTAATCCTTAGAACTTCCCAGTCGGTTAGAATTCCGTTTTATATTTCTTAGGTACCGATTGGCTCAGTACCTTATTCGATTCCCTCCCGACACCGTTGCAGTTGTGTTAAGATAATGATAGTAACAAGCAGTGGTGTCTGCTGGTTAGTTAGAAAACCACGGAGAAAAGAATCTTCAGCGAAGTTTCATTCCAATTAATGTCAGAACAAACCCTTTAAGGAGAAAAAACAGTTTTTAAACAGAAAAAGAGTTATTATTTATTAACGTTACAAGCTAACTTGCAATGCATTTAGGTTGAAACAATTAAGTAACCAAATTACTTTATTTTTTATTTTATGGTTATTACTTTTGTATTTTGTAGGTTTCATTGAAATTCATTATAGCCCGAAATTTCAGTTATTCTTTATTAAACTCGCTAAGAGTGATAACGTACTTTCATCAAATTGCCCTTTGGTAGGAGTCTTGGTAAGTTAAGGCGACTGATTACTGATGTACCGCCCATGCGTCCCTTCGGTCTTCCTTGTAGTTTGATAAGAAGATTAACAGCGCCTTTCAAGTGATTTTTCACAAAAACGGCGTTATACAAATCATTCAATTATAATTATTACATAATTAATAGCTTTTCTCCTCAGTTGATCTGATAATCGTGCAAGCTTTATTTTGCAATTAGCAAGTATAAATCTGTGGAAGATAAAGGAACTTAGGTACAGATTGACAAGGTTAACTTGTGGCGAAATCTGTGGCTAATGTAGAATTCTAGAATATACAAATTCGAGGGTTTAAAAATAGTTTGTTCGCTGATAAGGTAACACTCTGGATGTCAGCAAAATAAATTTAAAAAATGTGGGAGTCGTTTGTTTACAGAAATAAGTTAACATAAAAAACCCTTCCATAAGCGGGAAAATGGTTCAGTATCGCACATCACACAAAAACGGTACATTGAGTTGTCAAAATGGTCCCAGAGCTAATATGAATTTGATTGGTTTGGAAGAAAATGTTTATTTGCAAAATCTGTATTTTCGAACAAAGCCCCTTTACCATGGAAATTTAGTAGAGACATGATTGATTAGAAATATATTTAATTTAAATGAAATTGAATTAATGTTGCTTAATACAATAATGCAGAAAATATAAATGCGTAACCACCAAGTTGCCATTCAAATATTTCTTTTGGATGATTGAATTAATACATTTTTTTTAAATATCGGTTGAATATAATTAAATGGATCTTGCTTATAAAGCCCAACAAGCGATGCGATTGGAACCCTTTTAGTCCCTCCAAGGTTATAATCATGTTTCAAAGTAATCGTTACAGGTTGAAATTGTGTTACCAAGCCTGATCGCTTCGTCAGTATTGATAGCCTTAAAATGACATTGTTTTAGTTCAATAGGAAGTTAATAGACAGCGAAATGTTTAAAGGGTTCACATTTCGTGTAGGATATTCCCCTCGTTACAAATGGATTAACTGCCGGCATTTCTAAATACGAGTGATGTTATTGCAGCACTGAAGACGACAGATAAAATAATATTAGTTAAAACCGATCTAACTAAAGAAAACTTTCTATACACAAGTGAAATAATTACATGTTCATCCTTCATTTCGTTATTATAGTTATCGGCACCTATACTAAAAACTTATAAACTAGAGCGTAATTAAAAAAAGTGTAAGAATGTCTCTACCATAAACAACCAAATACCTACATATTTTTAAAATATGTTTAATAAAAAAAATAATGTTGCTAATTGATCAGTAAAAATTATAATGTACATTTTAATCTCTTCATATAATGTTATATACAAGACGTATCACCATAATAAGGCTAGGCTTGTGTATACGGGGGATATTTTCGTTATTTGTTACATGTTAAATTTTCAATTTATATCTTGAGTGTGTTTTTTGAGATAAAAATTAAAACATTATTGTTATTCATATTTTTGATACTTTATTATTTCATGTTCATCTTATTGTAAATAATTGCTTCAATTTAATATGGAAATATTCGAATATAAACCATAAAAAACGTACCATAAAAAAACGTACCATTAAAACCGAATTATAATAAAATCAAACAATAATGAAACATTTCGGAAGGGTTGTTCCACAAAGTTTGAACAATTCATCAAATCTCATAGTTAATTTTCAGTTCTGTGAAGCAACTGGCCCATATTGATGTAATAGAAGAACTTGAATAGATCTTTCACAGAACATTAAAATTAACTTTGAAGATTATTATAATTATGTAAAACAATCCGTCCTTGGTTAAAACTAAGTCTACAAATAAGTGTTTTAGTAAAAATGGTGCCACAAAGCACTTTTACTATTATTGAATAAAATAATATAATCATAAAAATATACAAAAATACCTACCTACCAAATATTTGATGAAAAAAATATTAAAAAGACCAGAAAAAACAAAAATTATTGAATAATTTTAAGGCTTGATATTCTGGAGGTTGCCTCTGTGCTTAATACATAAGAAAAAACTTACAACGAATTATTAAATAAAACATTTGCAAAGAACGGCGATATTATCGAGCAAATTATTAATGCGGAAAATTTATTTTTAAAAAAACATATAAAAAATCTCGAAATAACTAAGAATTATTGTCGTTTATATTGCTTAAACCTAAGAAGTTCACACATATTAATTTGTTTTAAATATCAGTCCAAAGTTTGGAATATCCCATTTCCAGCTTAGTTGGTAGAAAAATTATGACTACAATAATAAGTTGTTTGATGCATGTTTAGTCAGACCCTTAAAATGATTTGAATGACTTTCGCTTCGTGCGAGCCTTTGAAAAGTTCAAATAATGCAGCAAATCACAGCTAACGGGCTTCAGGTAAATAAACAAGGTTTCATTAATGACTCACGTCAATGGATTGAAAGACGTCATTTGTATGCTTTCTATGTCAAGAAAGAAAAATGGAACAAGTGAGAAAAACACAAAACAAATATGACTGTGCCAAAAAACAAAACAAGTATGTGATTCACACGCTATAAAACTTTTACAGCCTATTTTTACGGTCTACTTTTTCAAGCTCTTCCTACAATATTATTTACAAAATGTTGTAAAATATGTATCTAGTCAAGGATCCTATTTTACTTCCCGAATATGAAACAAGGAAACAACCACGTGTCGAAAAGATAAAGAGTTCAAATAAAACTATGAGATGCCCCTTTTTTCTTTATTGACGTATTTTCACGTAAAGGGAAGAATAAAACGCTGCCTTAGGGAACCGTAAATGTAGAAGAGGAAATCACAGGGCATGATCAATGTTCATATCCGGTGTTCAAGAACTAGGTGCTAACAAGTAGGCATTCTCACTATAATATACTCACGCATCTGCATAGAAATAACAACAAAGGCATTGTCCTTGTGCGTGCCACAGGTTAAAATAATTTTAAATTGTACATTTTATCAGAAGCCTCTCAGCCTCACACGAAAGTAATAATTTTTTGGAAAAATGCTCTTATTTTACAAGCTTATTTAGAACTTCTCTACACATCTGCCTAATACTGTGATCAATATTCAATTTAATCTCTTAAACGGCGGCATATCCTTAAGCCTGCACCTATTCAATACTTTTAAAAATCATGGTAGATTATGCACTTTTTTTATAAATATATAAACATAGTTTCTGATAAGATGGTACAATTTAGAAAAATTTAATTTTGCACAAAACAAATAAGTTATGACAAAAATAGAATCAGATAGTGCAGCTAAAATTGAAATTATTATATTTATTTAAGACGGGTTGTTTCATAGAATTTGAAAAATTCATCGAATTTCAAAGCTGATTTTCAAGTTGTGTGAAGATTCTGTTATTTAAAAAATAAAATATCGTTATTATGTTTCACAAAGCTGAAATAATAACAGAACTTGAAAATTAACTTAGAAATTTTATAAATTGTTCAAATTCAGTGAAAAAACCCGTCCTGATTATTGGTGTATATAAGTTACGGTGGGCAATGGGTTGACATAATAATTTATGAAAACGAGGTAAAGCTGTGGGCGAGCAAGATCACCCTCAGCTGTCAAGACAAATTAAATAAACTGATCGATAGAATAAGCTAACGGTGCAACCCATTCCAGGCACGTCCGAAGGAAGGACATGTCTCCCGAACTGAGTCGCCAAATACATTGGGGGAAATTGATCCAACGTGGGAAAATTATAAGTTCGGTAAGGAATGTGCTGGAGAGCCGACGAAAACCATTTGATAAAAAAATATAATTGGATATATATTATTGGGATTTTATTTATCAGGGTGTTTAATTGGTAATTTTATTTTAAAATTATAAAAAAGTTAAAATAAAACCAACATAAAATAATAATATTCTAAATAAAAATGCACCATTTAAAAATAATAGTAATCTAAAAAAAAAACTATTGGGCAATTCAATTATAAATATCTTGGAGAACATTTTATAAATTCTTTACAAGATGTAGAAACATAAAAATACACTGAATAACATAACATGTAAAAAAACAAACAATAACATAACACACATTTAGCTATTCAATTATTTAAAATCAGTAGACGTAGATCTATCTACAAGTCCACTAAGAAAATATTTTATGCATGGAAATTTTCTCTAAATTCTCATTATACCAATCAGAAATTTTTTAAAGCAAGGCAAGAGCTTTTAGGAAAAGACGTATAATTCTAAATATTTTTTTTGACTATCCTCAATTCAGATGAGCCTACCTACCTAGATTCCCATAATTATCGTTGAAATGAAAATAAAACATAATCTTCGTCATGATGATACCCAAAGGAAATTTGAAAAATGAGCTACATCATTTCAGTCCCGAACCTAATTTGAAATAAACGGTGTAGCAAAATATGAATGAGATGAAAACTTTTACCAATTTAGGATAATTCCTCTAAGGTATCTGTTACAGTCTCGAGGGTAAAGAGAATCAATAAGAATAAATCCCGACAACTGGAAATTGATGGAAATACCCATGTTGAGTTGTCATAGATTGTCAGATGCCATTTACATTTACTTATTGATTCAATTTTGACTTGGCTTGATTTGATTAATTTTAAGCGTTTACTCTTACGTAACACATTTCAAAATGGGTGTGTAGCAGCATTATTATAAATTATGCATTAAAAAAACAGCGCATAGCCTCGTATGATTTAAAATACCGAAAATCTAATTTCCCAATCAGTTTGTAAATGTGGAAACCTCACGAATAATCTAATCTTTGTTGAACATTTACTGGCTAAAAATCAAGTGTAAATACTGAGCATACGGCGAGGTACGACGTTTTTGCTTGTAAGATTTACGGGGAAAAGTAATTAAATTGAACTCGGAAAAATTAACAAGAAAATGAACAAGGAATGTTCTACAAATCTCTACAAGAATCGTGTTTAAATAATGTACCTAGCTGCTGAAAATAAAACAAGTAAAACCAAAGCCTTTTCGTGAAATGCGGTTGTGAAATACCGGAGATGAACAGGAAACACTCTCCTTGCAATGAAAACGCCTTTTGCCCCAACCGTCGCTCTTCCGACGTCTATTTGAAGCATGCTATTTCTGCGCGATAACGTTTTCATTTCCACGGATAAGACGTTAGCAATAGCCAATATAGCAGGAATGAGGATATGTTTGAGACATATGTAAGTAAATACTTATTTCAAATAAGGGTTAATAATTTTACTATCAATATTAATAAATATCGTCTCAAATGATTTACATTTCGCTTCTTGAATAATTGCATCACTTTTTGGAGCATTTTAATTTAAATTATATAAATAACTTTGAAAACACCACTATTTAATCAAAAAGGATCGACATGATACAAAAACAATGATTTCTTCGTCAGGATAAACATATAATAAAAAATTAAAAACCTAAAAATAGACAGAAAATTTACATATCAATATAGTTCTCTTGGGTTAAAAATTCTGATTTCAATGATTAATTAAAATAATACCTTACTGAATGCTGAACTACTTCTAAAACAATGTAAGAATAATTATTTCCTAGAATATTTAATAGCTTTACAAATTGACTTTTAATATGTGGAAAGCAAAAGTAAGTTAACCGACGTAGAGTTTTTACCTAGAAAACTACTCTTCCTAATTACATATTTTCAGCAAATATAGAAAAATAAATAAAAACCGTTGAAAAAAGTAGAGAAAAATTTGAGAGGAAATTAATATTTGAGAATAATTTTGCTGAAATTATAAGGATAGGAAACAGACAAAAAAAAATAATCCGAATATAATATAATAAAATTTAATGTTGATGGATGGTGAAATGGAAGGCTGGGATATTAGTCCAATTATTATTTCACAGAGGCTAAAAACAAGTGGGTATACGAGTATACTAATTAATACTTTTGTACCGAAATTATCCTGAGAATTAGCGAACATGATATTAATTAAATTAAAAGTTTTATGGTAAGTTCTTTGATAAATAAATAAAGAAACATCTCGTTTGCATACTTACCGATATTGGAGAATTCTCCCACTGTTCAAATGTTCATTTCTTTCTTACCTGAAAACAAAAAAAGGCAGCATTAATTTTTAGTTAAGGCTTTCAACCGGTTGCTACTGAAATTATCCCTAAAACCAGAGAAATTTCACTATCACGATGAGAACTTTTTCAATTATTGGAATGGTTGAAACAAAGGTGAGTTGTTTCGAATATAACAAACAACCAGTTAACATATGAATTGTTGTACAGAAAACATTCTCAATGTTTTCACTTTTAATAATAATAGAATTTAACTTAAATTAAAAATCTTAATAGTCAGGTTCTCTCACACTGTTATTATCTCTTCACTTATTCAACCACAACATTTAATGTTGACATTATTTTCCACTGGATCCACCGGGCATTTGGGACAGTTGCGTATATTAGCGAAATATAATGCACAGAGATTTAAATAAATCAGTTACAATAAAAAAACAATTCAAAGTTTTTTTTGTAATGAGTACGTTTGACTTTATTTTCCACTGGATCCACCGGGCATTTGGGACAGTTGCGTATATTAGCGAAATATAATGCACAGAGATTTAAATAAATCAGTTACAATAAAAAAACAATTCAAAGTTTTTTTTGTAATGAGTACGTATAAAGTATAAACTACCCTTTTACCGAAAACATGTGACAGCTTTCTATCAACTACAAGAACAATAGAGCCTTTCACAATGTGGGCGCTTTAATTAGGTGTAACTAAAAAAGTAGTTGCTCACTTTGCTCACATTGTCGCTAGAAGTTAATTCCCGCAAAAACAGTAGATTTCCTTCCAACAAACCTTCACGCCAATTCTTCACATTTATTTTGTATTTTTTGATCATCAGAAAAATGAATAAATAAGTAATAAAATCAAGGAATGGATTTAACGTTTTTTTTGTGCTTTTGTGGATATCGTTATTCTTACATTTATTTTTATGATATTTCGTCCTTATCGACTCAAATATTGAAAAAGAAGCCATGTTTATGTTTCGTTTCATTGTGCGTTCGTAAAACAAAGGAGGAATGTTTATCTTATTACTGTTTATTTTCACTGACTTCAATCATAAAATGTTTATCTTTCGAATCACGTGTGGCGCTTACAACAATAGTAACGTTTATGATTGTGTAATTCGATTCTCAAAACAAAGGGTAATTTCGTCTTAGGGCCTATTAAACGCATATAAAAGAAAACGCGGAGGCGATAACATATTGTCTCATTTGTCATTTTCATAGCGAGTTGTCGTATATCTAGGGGTGAAGGAAACGATATTAACTACGGAGGGGAAGCAATTATGATCCACATTACCCGCAACCCCAGGTGAGGAGGTTCCCGCAGGGTCAGGGAAGAGGCAAGTTGGAAAAAATCAACTATAATACGTTGACTTTAATATTTTTAGCACTATTAGCCACGAGACACGAAGTTCGAACTTAGCGCGTTGAAATAATATCATGTGAAGTGAAGGGTTTATTTTATACAGCTTATGCTTATGTAACCGATTCACAAGTTTTAGTTTTCACTAAAAATTACGAAACATTACGAATGAATGAGTACCTACTCAATGTAGGTAACAAAATGTTTTAAGAAAAGACGCCTGTTTTAATATTGATGTTTGGATCAAAATACATACAAAGTATTATTAAAAAAACACATTTACATTTACTGTCATGAAGAAGGTTTTCATAAAAATTAGGAAAAGTGCCAAATATTTCCTAGAATAAGAATCGGGAAGAATACATAAATAGAAAACTAGAAGTTTTCTTAGAATACTAGACAGTCAAAGAAACAAAAAGACATATTTCATTTCATCATTTACATAAAATCTCTTCGAAAGCGTTCTCTCGACTAATATATAGGAGAAAATGGTCACTAGTGGGACCGCTTGGTCGGAAATAACTTTTTACGAGTCCGCTTAAGGTTTTCTAGAGAAAGCCGAAGGTTCTCATTCCACTGGAGATAGCACGAGGAGGTGAACAAAGAAGTTAAAGAGAACTGTTACGCCATCTTGAATCCAGTCAAATAAAACCACTTATATTTTTAAGGGTTTTAAATAACTAAAGATTCTAAGGGATAATGATGTTTCCAAGTTTCTGATAAAAAAAACTAGTATGAGTGCAGTAGAAATATATTTTCATAATATCTGAGTCAACAATTAGAGAAAAAAAAAATTTTAGTTTAAAATTGATTTATTTATTTACTATTCATTAATAATAATAATAATAATAATAATAATAATAATAATAAGAATTTATTCCAGAATGTATGCAGGGGTAGTGCAATGCAATACATTCCATATTTGAAATAATATACATAATAAGTAATAAAAATAATAATAAGGTTGGTAATAACATGGCGATTCCGATAGGCACAAAAAAGCATAATTTAAGTGAAAAAAGATAAAATATAAACACAAAAATGAGCGTGAACAGCCGTTTATGGGGGATATTTGCACATCTCCCGTCACATGCCCTCTCGGTCTTTTACGAGGAAAACAAATAATAACCTGTAAACCTGTAAAGAAAGTAAAGCATATGGATGGTACGTATATATTAAAATTATTCATATTTATTGCAAACCAGTAAAACTGCCGACAGGAAAATAATTTACTCTTAAGGTATATACTAATGTTATAAATGAGAAGAATTTTAAAAAATCAGAAAAATTATATCAGTTGTATGTAATTAACAAGTATCAGGAAAATACCAATACTATAATTAATATCGAATTTAAATATTTAGGACCAGAAGTGGTAAATAAATCAAAATATAATATATAAAGCAAGTATGTTCGTACAAGTATACAGTGATTAAAATGTGTGTTAAAAACAAATCAAACTAAAAAGGAGCGCGTGATGTACTCGTAGATAAGTATAGACAAGATTTAAAAAAAGACGAGAAATAATAAAAGTTAGTAAAGAGCAAAATAGGTTGGAAATTGTTTTCTTTTTGAAACCCACAAAATTATTAAAACCCAATATATCAATAACTTTGTTAGCAAGGTGATGAATTCTTGGAATTGGTGAATAGAGTACTTAGCATTGAGGTTATTAGTACATTTTAAAGTGTCTTTACTTCGAGTTTACCTGGAGGTACATTCATATAAATTAATTCAAATAATTTAGGGCTGTCAATTACAGATTTAATAAAATAATAGATCAGTTAAAACTCGTCTATCTGATAGTTTGACATGTTTTCGATTTCGAGGAAGATCCGGTTTCGGTACGTAAGCAACGTAAGCTATCAACGAACTTGAGGTGATTTTTCACGAAATTAGCCAAATATTATTATTTTTATTTATAAGTTCGATTGACATATTTATTTTAAAATTGATGTAGGTACCAAAGGAATTTATTTTGTGCCTTTTCTAAAGCTTGATAATAGAATTTGTAGTACGGTGACCATACTGTTGAATTATATTCCAATTTGCTTCGTATATGGTTGTTTTTAAGCTGACACATTTTTAAACTTTGCCCCCATTCTCAAAATAAAACCGAGCATCCTCGTTGTAAGTTAAACTGCAGACTCTTGTAGAAGACGATTAGCACCATTGATTAAATAAGAAACACAAAGAGGATTTTAACCATTACAAAAACTAATAATCTGGCATTTACTAATATTTTGTTGCAAATCATTTTCCGAACATCAACCAAATAGTTTATTCAGGTTCAACTGCAACATGTCATTGATGAACAAACAAAATAATATTGGGCCCAAATGAGATCCTTGCGGTACTCCGCTCGATGTGTGAGAAGTGAATGAATCCTCCGTTACCGCTAGGTACCTTCCCAACAGATAACTCTTAAACCATTCCAACATGCTCTCAACAATTTTAATTTACCTTAAGATTCTGTGGTTTACTTTATCAAACGCTTTACTAAAGTCAGTATATATGGAGTCAGTTTGATTTGATGCATTAACGATATCATTACCGTACAATATCAAATTAGAAAAAAAATGATCTTCCTTTAATAAATCCATGTTGAAGGAGTAAGATTACTGGTTTAATTTGGGATATCAATTTATCTAGTACTAGACATTAACAAAGTTTGGGTAAAGTAGACTTTATGCATAATTTTTTTACTTCACTTTTATTTCCTTTTTTGAAAATAGGCGTGAAATGACTAAACGTCGAAAGGGCTGTGTATAAAAAAGGTTTATAGTTAAAACCCTTTTTACACATCTACCCTGATGATGTAAACTGTAATGCTGTCCGAAACCTTGGCTAAAGAAGGAGGTAGGGCAACACGGAATAATATTCCAAAAATAAATCACTATAATACTTTTGGCCGTGAAAATCTCAAATCGTACCTGTGGTATTTATTCTTCATTATTACTAGCATTATTATCTATTTACAATGACTTATTGAAATTTAGGTTTATTTACTATTACGCTTGGGAATAACATACATTATATTTTTCCACTGTGGTCCCCTATAATAGTTTGTATTGTTCCTTACAGATATTGTGGAAACTTTCGAGTGCATAACTTATGGATGAATTTGTATTAAAAAAGGAATGACAATGATGTAGCTGGTAGGTGATACAAGATAATTTGTTTTCTTCTTAGAAAAACGCTAAATCGAAGTTGTTTGAAGGGTTATGAGGCTATCAGAGAAATAATACTTATGTGAAAGTGGACAATTATAATATCAGATAGAATTTTCGGGCAAAAATCAAAAGAACATAACCATTTTTCGCAAAGGCAGCTCTAATCTATCAATGAAAATATTTTTCAGCGGCCAATTCGGGGTGGAACAGCGTAGAAAATTAATCAATCTACCATCCTGAAAACACGACTATTAGAGTATACTATACATTAATGAGCGAGCTATCACGGAGACTATTTGTTAAATGGCAGGCTCTGCCAGGAGAGATTAATAATAGATTAGGTACCCTTAAGAATTGAGATTTTTTTCTTATTATTACTGAAGGGCGCTTAGCCGAAACGATTTATTGAATTTCAATAAGTGAGAGGATCATTAAACATAACGAAAGGAAAATAACAAATTTAGTAAACTGAAATGACTAAGCTGACACGAGGGATGTTTGATGTATGAGTTTGCTTGTTTGAACCCAGACGCCCCAGGGAAACTTTCAAGAAAATTTCTAGACTCGTGTATCATGGGAGATGCACACGAGTATTAGGTAGTAGGTAGGAGCAGGGCTCGAGGTAAGGTGCTCTGGGAGCTGGGAGCTGGGAGCCGGGAGCTGGGGGGGTGAGAGCGGTGGGGCGATGAAGCAGTAGGCCGAGTAATCCGAGAGCGCGGGTCTCTGAGAGCAATGTTATCAAACCGCTGCAGCCTCTCACACCACACCCCGCACTCTGCAAGCAAGCCCGTCAACTGAAACTGGGAAAGTGCTCGGAAAAACGAACAAAACTCCCTCCGAGAGCAAACATTAAATAAGCAGCTGCTTTAAGCACAAGCAATGTAATAAATCAAACATACAATACCACGTTTCGGCTTTATTTGATAAACGAGTACGAATAATGCACATACTTTGTTTAATGAAATCTCTAAATAGTCGAGCAAAAATAAGAATCATATTTAATACATCATTCAAGGCACTGCTCCACTTCCCAACACCCACTTTAAGGTATATAAATGGACGAAAAAAATGTTCAAATTTCCCTTTACCAAAGTTTTAATAAAGAGAAAATCTTTTTTTAAGTCTCGGAGAAATTGTGGGATTTTAAGAGTAAGTGGCCTTCTAAAGTGTTCGAGCTTTCGACTGCTGGAGATTATTAAATCGTCATCCCATTACATAAGTTTAATGAAACTTAGAGGATACTTAGTTACTTTATTTACCTCCGATTGTAAGGAAAGTAACTACTTAAGTAGACTTGTTTTGTTGACTGAGCAGGAAAACCTTTTAATAAAACTGTAGCGTTGACATTTCTATTACAATTTTTTCTTCCAATATTAAATTGGAAAACGAATGAAGGCAGACAAAATTCTCAGAAATCAAATTTTAAAAATAAAGCTTAGCTTTTAGGTCAGCTGGCCACACGCCTAATATGAATATATTTTTTTGAAAAAAAAAATTGATTTAACTTAATTACTCCTAAAGACAAATATTTGCATTCAGTGGGGGGGGGAGTGGTAAATAGTGATTTTAAAATTACAATTACGTGAAATTAAAATTTCCCTTCATATGGGACGACCCATAAAAATATAAAATAATAAACCTTGCCCCTTATTATTTTATCATCTATCCCAACTCTTTATTCTTCTGAAGCATCTACCAAACAGATTTTTTATATATAAAATAAACTTTGGTGTAATTTACATCAATATCAATAAAACAGTTAACATAAAGATCAATGTATTTTATTCATCAATATTTATTTTTATTCAATTACACAGTAAGGACGAGTTGTTTCTGAGAATTTGAACAACTTTTCAAAATTCAAAGTTAATAGATTAATAGTTCTGTGAAAGATTTTTTCAACAAGTTCTGTTATTATTTCAGTTCTGTCAAGTGGCCTATACTGATATAATAAATGACAGAACATGAATAGAACTTTCACACAAACTGAAAATGAACGTTGAAGAGTTCAAAAACAGTTGGCACACGGAATAGTGTGAATCACTAACTTGAAACCAAAAATTACATAAATTAAGTATTCCAACTGTAAATCAATCTCAACGTTAAAACTTTGTGCGAGTCAAAAGACAATATTAATTATTATTAATTGGATGAAATTTATAATTTTATCCAACACTTAATAATATATTTTATTTTTCGACATCGGAAAAAATCTCAGAGTTAATTTCAGGTGTTTTTATGGCGCAATTAATTACGTGGAAAAAATATCAAATTAAAATTCTCAACAGTGATTTACTACGATTTTGGCAATTCATCCTGAGAAACGGAATTACAGCGCGTAACGAAAAACTTGTACGGAGGAGGGTGTCGTCTCAGATCGTTAAGAATTTATAACCTTTATGACCCGTTGGTATTTTTAATAAATTATTAAGAATATCATAAGTGTTTTAACAAATGATGTGTTTTATAAACGACAGTCAAATTTTGGATAAAAAACTGGTATGATGGAGTATTTCCGATTAATTATTTTTTTATAAAATTAACACGCATGGTGTTGGGTGGGAATTGGGCTTCGTGGACGCTCTAAGAGGTCTCTCTGGGAATAAAAACACGAATCAGACTGAACAATATTTCATAGCCACGGATTGTATTTGTAACAGACGTGTTTTCTAAAGCATATGGATGTTTTTTATGTGAGTCCTAATTGCTCCCAACCGTCTGAAGCCAGTGAGGCATCCAAAATTTAGGTGCGTTGTAAGGCTGATTGTAGTGGAGAGAGAAGTTGATGAGGGAGAGGAAGGTGAGGGAAGTACCTGGCTATTCAGATCTGGTCACCAAACACAGCCAAAGCCATTTCAAGCAACGTTTCAATTCTTAATGGCGGTCTTACACCAGGGCGATACTGAGAGTACCTTCCACTCTGGAACGTGCCGCAAATATACTATACATTTATTATTTTAAATGAATAATTTGTAAAATTTTAAAAAGATAATCAAATTATCGAGAATCTTTAAAATCAGCATTTGAACCTGTTACAACCAAAACTATTCCACTATTGTCTGAATATTCTTTGCCACATTTACTCAAGATATTAAAATGAAGTTCGTTTAATTATCCAGTGGATACCAAAAACGAAATTATTCTAGTAAAATCATGATAATAATGTACTCACTGTGTTTGGATACAAACGTGGTATCTGCAGTACCTGACTCTATCGAGGTCACGCTAATTTATATGTTGAAGATTCTAAAAATATCAAGAGAGTTCTCTCGGTCTGTTTCTGAACAGAGAGATCCCAGGGAGTCATAAGGTATGAAGAGTACTGCGCCAGCGAATTTATAGCCGAGTACCACTCCAACTAACAAGTTCCGAACCGCTATGGCCTCCAGTCTACAGTCTCTACACGGCTCATGATTCATGATGGATGCACGACATCGACTACTCCGATAGCTGTAAAACACTCGCTTATAGGTAAATACTTGACAAACGAAGAGAGGCGGTGGCAGAGGTGATTACAACAGATCATTTGATTACACAAAATAAATCAGGTATACAAGCAGGTACCTACTAATTGTAAATAACTGTTCTGTTTTTAAACTATTACTGTTTGACAATGCCTTCTGAAGATTAAAATGATGTCATGCGTAAAAATAACTATAAACATTCTAGGTAGCAGTCGAAAATCGTGTAAGAATTAATATTAAAAAAATTGAAATAATTAATAATGTTGGAACCTATTACATAAGTACTGATAAGTATTTCGCCATAACATCATTGAGAGAACACTAAGATCCTTCTTCCACAGGGACACGCAAGTATCCGATATTCATGTCGTGTACTTACGTCACAAACAACTTATCGCGCACAGTCCGTACACGTCGCTGTTGAAATCGCGAGACCCGCGTCGCCGATCTTCGTTGAATTCTTGAAACCTCAAAAGTAGAATAGGCTCTGCCACACGTACACTTCACGTACCACGCTCCGCTCCAGGCCGCCGCGCAGAATAGTCTCACAATAGACTGTGCTGTAAACCGTTACCTTACTTTTGGATTTTACTTTTCTGCGTGGTGACCTGGAGTGGAGCGTGGTACCGCCGCTCCGAAGCGTACGTGTGGTAGAGTCTATTGCTGTCATAATCTAACTCACAAGCACAACAGTTGCTGAAAAGGTCATTCTTTGTTGACTATGTTGTTCCTAGCATTGATCTAAAGCACACGCATTGTTACAAAATGTCTGAAACAGGTGACGCCATGTATAAGTCTCGACGACGTGAAAGGCGCCAGTGACCCGGCTGGTCCCGGGAGACTGGCGTCGCCGACGAATTGACTAAATGTCTGCAACGTGTGCTTGTACTGCGTACGAACCTTCGCGCCGATGCATGGTGGTAGTGGCCAAAATACTTGAATCGTCAATCAACCTAACATCGCGTAGGTGAAGCTGATGCAAACGCGATTGCGATGCGGTTTGAAGAGATATAAAACGAAGTGACGCGAAGCGGCAACCCTGTCCCGCGTGCCCATCGCACTCTCCTACTCCGCCAGTCTAAAAGGTTGTTTTACTTTGTTTTATTTAAATTCATATATTATTTAAGCAAAAATTTTACAGAAATATCTAAGTATCTCAAAGAAGCGTAAATAATTTAATATATACAGAGAGAGGTGTTCATGGAGAATTTGATTGTTTATAAATTTGTATGACGAGAAGGAGTCAACGCATTTTAATCAAGGGGTTCACGAAAAAAACTTAATAAAATTATACGTATTCCTGTTAAAAACGAGACTATAGGCCTTTAACGAACGAACTGACATATTTCCTAACAAATATCAGTAAAACACGAATGTACTATGAAGAAGTCGGAGCATGTTTTCATAGAAATTCTAATATTGTCGCATTATATTTATCTGGAAAAGCGCAGCTGCATGAACGCGTGTTCCGGTGAATTATGAATGGACTAATATTTTATTAGGAAATGACTTGTCATCACGTTTCTAATAGGAATAAATCGATCATACTCATTTTTCTCCATGTATGCTCGAATATTACCAACAACGGTTGACTATATCGCGGATGCTATAAAACCGGTTATACATTGACATTCACCATTTTTCAGCGACCTATTTCTGTTGAAGAAAGATTGACGGTAAATAAGTTAACAACGGTTTTAGTATAATTTTTATTTATTTTTTATTTTATAAAATTTAAGAGTATTCTAAACATAAGAACATTTAATACTCAATAGTCCATCATTTTTTTCCACCATAATATAATCCAGGCCTCTTCAAGGCCGGGTATTAATAAACCCTTCCTAATGCCTCTACCTTAACCCGCCTCACCCTGTCCAACGGGGTGGAGACATAGTTCCCCTGTCTTTACACTTTACAGACAGGGGTGCTCTTGCGAGATGTCACATAAATAATAAATTGTCACTCCACACGTAAAAGCTCATCGGGGAGTTGATAATTAACAAGTATATAAAAATAAAATATCAAACCAACTGATTTCAGAAGCCTCGCGCCGCCGTTTCGTATTGCCCGCCGCATGCTCTCTGTGCGTAGACCACTTTAGTGTTGCGACTGTTGCGTCGCGTTGGCATCGACTCCGCTTACGAAGGACCCAGTGTATGCTCTTTGTAGGTTGCGATTCAAAAATAAAGCAGGGAGAAGATTTCATTTACATGGTTTTAGCAAAAACATAAAAAAAAACAATTGTTCTTGCAAGCGTTGCTAGAAAAGGGTATAGCTATGACTATCTAAATATCTCAATATCTAAACATTTTCCAAACTTCATCTCCTTCCTCAGGATCACTTACTTCTGCCTGACAATACAACTACAACTTGGAGTACCTACTTCCGTGGTTTTATTTTATATATGGCGCTATCACATAAAATAATATATATCTATCTATATATCTATCTATTTAGAAATAATGATCAAACATTTGAATCTTTAGGAATATTTTTATTTGCAGGGAATTCATAAATTTTTGCAATACTTTTATTAAAAAAGAATTCCTCGTTCACGGTGAAAAAAATGTACTTTTAAACACAGTTCAATACAAAAATATCGTTGCTGTATTTAACAATTTAAAAGTGTATTGAAAATCCAATTATTTGTACTGATGCTTTGTAGCGAAGTTTTATAAAAGGAATTAATTAATCATGCAAATAGTTTTTTCAGTCACCTCGTACACAAATAATGTTTCAAAGAACCTCCAACCTAAATAAAGGCTTGTTTTATTTTTTAGGATTCAAACGGAGCTTTGTGGACAAGGAAAATTCAAACCGGCATGTTTCCAGTAGAGCAAGAAGGGGCCTTCAAAGAAAGACTGATTTCCGAAAGTAGGCGATGTCTCACAGAAGGTACTTCTACTGAAAATAGCTTTTATGTGGCAACCCAAGATTCGTAGATACCTACTGCTAGCTGCTGGATGAGATGTGGGCCAACATATTGCAAAACCAAACCTTTGATAACATATTCCGCCATTGATAACATATTGATATCTTATGGATAAATTATGCTAAAGTACAAGTCGATCAACCTGGCATGGAACTATTAAGCACATACGTGAAGCTAATCAGATACGATTAGTTTGGAAAAAATATGCTCAAATACGAGTATATCAACCTGACATCGAACTATTATGCACATACGTGAAGCTACTCAGATACGATTAGTTTGGCAAAAATATGCTAAAGTACGAGTAGATCAACCTGGCATCGAACTATTATGCACATACGTGAAGCTACTCAGGTACTTTCAGTTTGGTAAAAATATGCTAAATTACGAGTAGATCAACCTGGCATCTAACTATTATGCACAAACGTGAAGCTACTCAGATACGCTCATATTGGTAAAATTTCTATTATGTTTGGGAAACCGGATGCAACTGTTTGGGAAAAATGGATTTGGTACAATTACACCGGCATAATTGTACATTATTAACACCATTATATTTACCAAGCCATAAAAACTACAATAATCTCCCTTCCGAATTGCGCTGTATTACGAACCAACAAGAACAAATAAATAAAATCAAACTTTTTTTCCAAAAAAACTTATATTAAAAAAATATATATATCAAACTTTTAAAATCAAACTTTTTTTCCAAAAAAACTTATATTAAAAAAAAAAATATATATATATATATATATATATATATATATATATTATATATTTTACACATAACATAATATTATAACATTGAATCTAAGTAAGAATCGTGGCTCCCTTATCAGGCACAAGAGCTCCTCTTTTCTGATAAGGTATACATGACCAATTATGAACCTTAATATTATTCTCTGCAAAATATGTATTAATGTAACTTATATGATATATATTAAAATAATTAAAAAAAAAAAAATGTTTATAATGAAGTCAAATTAGAACATTATTTCACTTGCTTATTTTATGGAACGGTTTTAAGCAATCACGTTAATCTTCAAACTTTTTCTTCAATAATTAAAATTAAAATTCACTCGGTGGCGTCATTGTAATTTCAATAAAATACATAACTTCATACATACATACAACAATATTTAATCAAAAAGGTCGACCTATTTCAAAACCTATGGTTTCTTAGTCAGGATTTTTGCTTAAAGTTGTGGTATTTATACATTTTTGTAGTATGGGTAGACTTTCAGACAGAACTTTCCCAGCATAGTCATTCGGGTAGTTAAATTCGGGATACAAAAGTAATTTAAGTTTACTTAATGTCAGGATTAACGAAATTCTCCATAAATAATATAAAAAGCATGTAGCACTGTAGTACAAAATTAATTGTTTCGAGAAAATTTTAGTGTCCGAGCAACGTCAAAAAGTAATGTGTTTATCTAACCCAAAATACACAATATAAAAATGGTGGTTGTGAGTTATTATATTCACAAAAAGTTAAATTAAATCTCTCATATTATCTACAATTAGTTATATAATGAGATGCTAAAAAAATTAACTTAGGTTTACAAAAATAATGTGGATTTTTAGGAATGAGTATTCAAATGTTTAAACGAATTAATAAAAACTGAAAACAGTTCTAGAGAGAAGAATTGAAACGTTGCTTGAAATGGCTTTGGCCGTGTTTGGTGACCAGATATGAATAGCCAGGTGCTTCGAAAGCGTCCTCTTCTACATCTTATTCCATTCTCCACTACAATCAGCCTCACAACTTACCAGTGGCGGCTCGTGATTTTTAGGTGTACTAGAGTGCGGCTTATTTTCGATAATTCGGTTTTGTGTTCGAAGATTTTCAGGAAATCCTCCGCCTGAAATTACCTGAAAATCTTAAAAAAAAAAACTTTTTTGACTATACAACATCAGTAATGTAAAATTTTTCAAACATAGAACTCTCTCACACTCAAAAGTGACGAGCCGCCACTGCAACATACTCCAATTGGGGATGCCATAGTCTCACTGGCTCCAGAAAGTTGGGAGCATTTGGGACTCTTGTGCAGTTCCACATTAAAAAAAAAGTGACATACATATCACAAGCCTTTATCATTTTCTAACTACTCAACTCACACTATGTAATATAACTTCCACCTCTAGATGGCTGTATTGTGTAATTTAGCATTTAAATGACTTGGGCTACATAATATCGCTGCAATTAAATAATATTTAGGAGGTTCTTTGGGTTACATGGGAAATGGGTTTTAGTAAATCAGTGCAGTGTATTATTCATATTCAGTGTATAATTATTCGTGTTATAATAATGATCCATGTTTAATTATAGTCTCACTTTACTGTTTGTACTATGCTAAAACGGACCTCGAAAAATAATAACATTCCGTATACAATTCATTAGGTTAAGCAAACAAACGGATATTTCACTTATTCGGGAGAGTAAAATTCGCGAAATTTTACAAGATAAAATAACAAACGAGAATATAATGATATTTTAAAAGTTAATGTATTCATTTCAAATCTTTAAAATTTACCCGAAAACAAAGATTGCGGAGATTGCCTAAACAAAAAGGCCTCCTTTACATATTTAATTGTTTTTTTTTATTCGAAACCGCAATGTTTGTAAGGTTACAATAGAAAAAGATTTAATTGAATGTATATTTTGTGTATGTAAGTGTACCTCAAGTCTACTTCAAAAATTCAACAATAGTTGACATTAATTAACTGAAGTTGTTTAATACATAAAAAAAATATTACCTAGAGAAATATAAACGTGCGAAATAGGATAATATCGTAATTCTGCTCTTAATATCATTATATATATAATGATATTAAAAGCCGAACTACTATACATATAGTATAATATAAATTCTCATTATACTTTATATTTGTGTAAATAGATCTATTTGTTGCCTACTTTATAATGGATTACATCTACATACGGTTATTATTTCCCATATAATACAGATATTCTCCTATACACACTGCAACATGAATCACTTTTATGTAAAAGCCTTTTTAGGAATATAAATAATGTGCTAGCCGCAGATTTTTCTGCTAGGCCCTGCGGACATCTTTTAGTTGGGCTTCGCACAATGATTGCGGTATGGGTTTTTGTCAATAGCTATTTGACCATCAATACGTACCAAAAGATAGCACTGAAAAGCTTTCTCAAAATAGTATTCTTATAGAAAAATTTTACTCTCACATACAACATTTTACGATCAATATTAAAATTATGAACGTGATTAAACTGTCAAACTACGTTCAAATATTGTAAATCCATATGGACAAATAAAACTCCTATCTTTAAATAGTGGAAAATAAAGTCGCTATCCGCGTCTGCCTGTTTGTGCGCTTAGTTCTTCTAAGCTACGCAATGGATTTTGATAGGGTATTCACTTATCATTTAGAAAACTTCTTCCGGAAGGTTTATATATATAATACATGCATATTATATTTATAAAAAGTAAAGAAGTCGATGTTTTATAATCAAGTCGTATAAATATATTTACGGGCACTACATTGTTAACGTTGGCATTGAGATACATCAAAATTAAGTACTACGGAGTTGTATATCTTAAAAGCCTACACCAAAGTCCGAGATGGTTGTGTATCTCGCCATGGACGACACTATCACTATCGCTAGTCTATTTATATATATTTAATCCCACAGTGTGGAATTTTACTAGGGACATAATAACCGAAAATGGAGATTAAAATAAAATGAGAAACAAATACCCAGAGTACAATACATTTTAAATGAAAAAAAAATCTTAGGGTTAGTTACCTGTAATTGCCGTTTTTCGAAATGTGTGTGATTACACGGATTTTGATCTAGATATATCTGATTTTGGCATCTGCCCGAGGATTCAGATAGCGTATTGGACGCCGTTTTTAGAACTCTCGTAAAAAGGAAAGATGATCCTCGAAATTAATAATTTGAACTTTTGATTCGAGTTTAGTTACCCCTGAACTTCATTTTACCGATTTTAAAAGAAGAAGATCTCTAGAAACTCACCATGGCCGCAGAAGTTGTATATTTTGATATGAGATTTGACCCCAGCCCTCGCTGTACAAATTTTGAGCAAAATTTGACAAAGATATAACATGATATTTGGGAACGTCGATTGTAAAATTGACAATTCCACGACAGTTGGCACTATTTTATGTAAAACTGTCAAATTACACCAACATTTTTCTCATTGCGCATTTAATTACGTTATTGATTGAGTATTTAACTTTTTGAACAGAACGACACTGTCAAAACCCAAGTAAATTATTTTGGAGTGCCGACAATTGTATCATTAGCATAGCTCTCCAATTAGATCAAAATAAAAAGAGACATACAAACATATTTACGGCCTCCATGGTCAAGAGGTAAGGCTATCGACTAGCAAACTCGAAGTCGCGGGTTCAAATCCCGGCGTGCGCAAGAATATAAAATTTTATTTAATTAACTTATTTTATTTATCAAAGCATTATTTTAAAATAATATATAGTATACTTGCGGCACGTTCCATAGTGTAAAACACTATCAGTATCGCTCTGATGTAAGACCACCATTCAGAATTGAAACTAGTTATATAGTGTTTGGTGACCAGATCTGAATAGCAAGCAACTTCCCCATCTCCATCTTCCCTATCTCCTTCCCCTCCCCACTACCTGTGGGGGTGGTAGTAATTTCGTCGGAATTGGAAAGATTTATTGAATACATAAAAATAGTATGGGATATATTATTTTAAATGTGGTCGATTGCCGAATAGTTTTCTAAGATTACCTAAATGATAGAGTATGTGATGTAAAAACCACTAATGCACAACTCTCGTTTAGAGGTGTGTATTACCCCCTCCGGTGCGGAATGGTTAATAAGTAAGTTTAACTTAAATGACAGCGGTTAAGTCCAACGAAAGGGTAAATATCGTGAATACAGTTGAAGTTGTTAATTACGGGCGGATCCGCTCCTTAGAGTCACGACTTCATATCTAGAGTTATTGTTTTTAGTAATGCCCTCCAGTACAGTATATACAATACAGCCGGGTATGGTGGGTAGTGAGAATGAACGTTGTATAACTGTACGACTTGAACGAGTACTTAGTGCTAAGAAACTGAACTAGAGCTCTTCTTACGAAGTCGACTATCTTCTGCGTTACGGTATGCGTTCTGTAGTACGATACCGAATGTGGGGAATAATAACTAATAATAGTACATCGGATGATCAGATCTATTACGCCACTGAATTAGAACAATGTTAAGTTACCAGATACATCTCGGGTCATTGCTGTGCTGGGTTGACAGGGGTAAACATAGTGCAGCCCAAACATTGCGATGATGAGAATCAATTACCATTGCCGAGCTTTCAAGAGTTTCTGTGCAACCACAGGGGGATAAGTCCCGGTTAGTAGGAGAGTTCGCTAGTAGCTACAGTAAGCAGATACCGATACAGCTATAATGCACGACTAATGATACTCTGTACACAAAGTATCAATTACTGCTGAGTGGAGGCTTTGTACAAGCTATCAAACCGGTTAAACATTGAACGTTTCTAAAGATCATTGATAACCGAGATAAACGCCATTATAATAATTTAAACTAACTACAAGATCGTATTGAGCATTAAGATTAAGTTTAATTTCAAAATAGTCATTATGAAATATAAATTACGTTTCCGACGGAATGCAATGCTTGTTTGTGTGAAAGCGCACATTACATTTTCCCGGAAATTCTCATCGCACTTCTACTTGAGATTAATATTCTTAGTTACTTATGTCTAAAAACTCTTGGCAGACAGTGCTCTGTGATGTTGGGGTTACATTTTTACAGCAGTTTAATTAATTTATTTCTTCGGCGTGAAAAATTAAACAGCCCTTGGCAATACTCCCGGCAAGAAGGCAGATAAGTTAAATTCTAATAACTAGGTCATTAGTTTTACTGCTCTAATTTCGTGGCCATCTTAGAATAAGCTTCATGTAATCAACTTTATGAGAAGTTAAATAATTGTAGAATTAACGGGAACAGTAGAGGGGTTTTTGATAGTAGTAATTAGTTACCATAAGAAAATAATATTTTATAGACGGATGAATTAACATTTATCCTCTCAAATTATTTCCAGATCCTTGTACTAAACCTGTAGCCGTAATTGCAAACGAGAAATGTACACAATGAATTGTCTGTAAGCTATCCCAAACGAAGTTATTCCGGTAAATCCGAGAGTAAAATAAACTAGAAAAGAGGACTGCATTATTAAATAATAATTAAACAAGTTAAGAGTCCAGCCATCGTACTTTGGTGAAAATGCATTTTTGTACCGAGTAGGATAACCAACCGAACAATAACACAGTAAACTAAGTTTATTAAAAAACCTGCGGATGTAGTAAGGTGAGTATTTAAATTCATTCATACTAAGCTAAAAAAATATATTTACCTCATTTTACTTATGTTTGCTCATATTATGATAGCAATATAAATATTACTATTTCTAAGAGAATTAAAAAATATATTGAAATATACACAAAAAAAAACATATTTGTTTTGATGTAATACATTTATTTTAAAATTTCTTTAAAAAAATAAAAATTGGTTTGACTGAGAATTGAACCTTCCTACCTAGGAACTGGAGTCGATAACCCTACCAACCGAGCCAAATCCCAATTGGATAAGACCGAAATTTATTGGGTATGTAAACTGATGTAATGTCAGCGAATTTCAGAGAAATGCGTGTATGTCCGCGCGCGCGAGTGTGTGTGTGTGTGATTGCAAACAAAAGTCGATAGAACGCATTGTCATCGACAACGAGTTTATCTGACGAGTTTAGGGTGTAGAAAAGTGGTTTAATTTCCACTTCCAAGTTCATTCATTCGTTCATTCATTCATTCAAGAAAACAATCGAAATTAAAGTAGATGTATTTAAAAAGACATGCACTACACCACATTCATTTGACCACATATAATGGTCAATAAGTTCTCTTAAAATCTAAATTGACGAACGAATAATAATGTGCCCACTGTACAGAGATGATTGAGTACATGAAGATTTTAATTTTTAAGATACAAAAACAGTTTTTATATATTGTACTGCAGAATTGCTGACAAATAATTTGTAATTTATTTAAGGTATAACAAATATTCAATTCAAAGTAAATTATTCAGTGTATACTAGTCCTAGCCATGACTTAAAGGTTTTCATATGAGAGAAGGCGCACTAATAAACTATCTTCGGAAAATTTGATCGATTCAGATGAAGGTTCGTCGTCAGTTTCGTTAAACCTACCAACGGATATATTCTACCCTCGATCGGTAATATGCACGAGACTAAGTTTCTCATAACCTATCGATCTTTCAATAACTTGCCCTAAAACTTGAGGCGTGGCGCGTTTGGAAAAGCGAATGTGAAGTTTTTCGAGCGTCAGATATTTCAAAACTTGGTGACGGCGATGACGATTGGGTTTATTTCAATATATATTAAGAGATTATCAAATACAACAGGTTATTCGTAATCTGAGAATGTTTGTCTCTCTAGAAAAAAAAATTGTTAAATTCATCGCCCACAACACCAAGGCCAACCTTTTTAGCAGTTGGGCGAAATTGACGATTTTGAATCACTGGCGGGCCACTGAATACCTGACGGTTCCTATTTCCATGGGGGGGGAGGGTTGTTAGAGAATTTCTATAAAACATAATTCCCCACAAACAAAAATCTAAATAAGTGCTCCCCACAAAATATTTGAAATCCGTTGGGGGGGGGGGGGTTGTTACGGAACTTCGCTGAGAAAAAATTCCGCACACCCGAACATCATATATAATACCCCACAGCAATTTTTTCGAATTCCATGGGGGGGGGAGGGTGGCTATTCCATTTCGGACGCAAAAAAAAATATTATATCAAAAACCGGTGTATTTTTGTTTCAAAAGTAAGTTCAACAGGTTAGATTTTTTCGTCGCTGATTCTCGTTCTGAGTAGCCTAAATAGCGATAAATCGCCGTCGTTGGCAACACTGGTGACCGTGCGCAAGCTGCATTGTCTGTTTTACTGCGGGCCCGCGACACTTTTTCAAATTGGCGGGTTTTTTGAAAATGTTTCACGCGGGCCACTTATAATTCGTTCGCGGGCCACATTGTGGCCCGCGGGCCTGGGGTTGGGCAGCCTTGCACAACACCAATATTGTCTCATATTTAGCAACTCTTTAGGAGAGTAAAATTTTTAAAAAAAATTCCGGATTCTCATACATGCGTCTTAACGCTAGCGAAACATGTAATAACATGTGTAAGAATCGGGCAAAAAAAAACTCTTGTTTCGTTTTTTGACTCTCTCCTGGAGAGTTGCTAAATATGAGACACGCCCGTGTGTTTTATGGGTGACAAATTATTCAGAAATCAAAGCTCGCTTTGTAAACGGTTGGAAAAAAGTACATCATGATCATGACCGCGTGTTTTTTTTTGCTCAATTTTGTGTTCAACCATCAATAATTGATTACGATTGTAACTCCATACACAGGCATAACGGTATCCACATGAATGGAGTAATCGATTGGATATAATAATTGCCTAAAGTCACCAAAATCAACAACACGTTTCAATATTTCATTATTATTTTCCGAACATCGTCACATCCGTCACATCGTGACACAGAGGGATATCAAAAATCCTTAAAGTAAATGGCGGAGTTAATTTTAATTAAAAATTGGTGCTGTAATAAGGAGCGGCAATTTCAAGGAAACCATAATTGAAGTTCAGGGAATTATAAATTTTATTTCAATGATGAAGACTGAAAATCCATCACATCTACAGATTCTATTGGGAAATTAGGCAAAATATTTTAAGGATAATAAAAAAAAATATTGAGACGATTCTGAGAATAAACTGCGTAAAGTAAGCAGGAAGTTACATTTTCAGGGAAAAAATCAGTGGGTAGAAATGTCACGGGTTCATAGACATATGAATATTAGTAGACCTGCCCTAAGTGATTAAAAGCGTATTATCCCCACTCCCCATACCGGTTCCATTGAGCCGGCTGGGCTCGCATTTGGCTTCAAGTGAAATTTGAAAACGTGACGTCATCATTCTTGTGCGAACTATGGTCGAGGCATCATCGGTTCATTTTACGAAATAACACGGCAAAATGTTGACTTTTGATATGAAAACTTGTAAAAATAGATGTGAAAAAGAGAATAAACCCAATTGTCGTATTACATTCCATAAGTAAGCATTATTTTACTTTATTTTAAGCTTATTCACACCGTATTATATGGATCAGTTTTAGAAACATATACTATCACATCACAATGTAGCGATTCTCAAGTGTGCTCATCGTTGTTTACTGGGGTAAGTAAATTATGAGACATTTGTAAAAGTGTCTTAACTAAATACTCTGAAACTAACTACGACTCTGAAATAGAAGCTGCCTTACTTTGCCGAATTTGGACTTCGCAAATTAGTTCATAACGTGGCGAGTAATTTGCGCTCCCATGTAAAAATGTCTATTCATTCAAACGCAGATTTTACTTTTAAGAAGTAAATGGTGATATTATAATGCGAGATGCCTATTTACTGTCAGATTGATTTATTGACGAATCACAGTCAGCCTTACTCCCCTCGTTCTTCAACAGTTGATTTTACCCCTCGCCCTTATCTTCTCGTCTATTAATTCCTATGTCTGTGCACGGGTTCGATTCTCGCTAATTAGTTCATTATTATGGATGATAATAGACGAAGTTAAAAAAGAAATTTTAATTTTTGATTATTTAGACGAAATAAAAAATAAAAAGTTTTGTCACATTTATTAAAAAAAGCGCCTTACTTGTGTATTATAATGTTGTATTGTATATATACAGGGTGTTAATGAACGTACTTAACTTACTTTAACTAGTGATTCTTGACGTTATTTGGATTAAAAATTGTGAAAGAAAAATATTTTACAGCTTTATTTAAAAAAAATGGATACAGGTATATAATTAGATAAACAAATTGAACGGTGTTTTGGTATAATTCTTGAAGCCAAACTTTTTAGGAATGTCACTTTTCAGTTGTTTTCTTTAACGTGGTAAAGAAATTTTTGCTAAAAGGCATTTTTAATACTAAAAACAAAATTTGTTTTTTAAGGTTATTTCGAAAAATCATAGATGAAATTACACAACTCCCAAAATTTTCATAATTATAAATAGAATTGCAATATTGATCATCAAAATTTTGAAAAACAAATAACCATTTTCCATATAAATTCCAGATTTTGACGCATCCGTGAATATTCGTTTTTATCATCTCCTGTAAACTTTTCACTTTGTGGCTTGAAGGGTTTTACCGAACCGCAGTGGATGTGATATTATAATAATATGAATACTGCGATGTCTGGAATCTTGGTTCAAAACAAAGTTCTTTCTAATTATGAACAAGTATTTCATTATTTAATTTAACAAGAGTAAAATATATATTGGTGAAAAACAACGCTAGGACTACATCGAAATTATTTCATGTATGTTCGAAACTAAGTCAATTAGGTACGGGGGTTTAACTCGTGAAGATAGAACTTTCAATAACAAAAACCTAATTTAATATAATTTTAAATAATGGACTAACTCCAATAAATACTTGATGACTCTCCCACCTCACGACTTAACCTATTATTATATACATATGTGCACATAGAAAAAATATTTTATGAACTTATATATACTTTATCGGCTTACGGGATGTACAAATGAACTGCAAAATTTAAAAGAAAAAACAATATAAATGTTTTGAAAAAATATAAATACTTAGGTAAGTTAATTAATTTTACCGTTCTGTCACGGATTTTGATAAAATAAATGTGATTCGAAAGTAATTATAGAATTAAAATTAGTTAAACATTAAAAAGCCGTGAAACAATGCTGATGCTTTCGACTAAATTAATGTTAGTTTATAAATATTCACGTCTTTTGGTTTTAAACCAGAAAACTGTATACCCAGAGCCAAAAATCTTCCACAGAGCTCAATATTTTGAGGGTACGAAGTCCCACACGACCAACACTCTAATACAATCATGATTATAATAATAAGTTCCTGTCTAAAATGTTGCTGTTATTATTATTTCATAGGATTACCATATATATCCATTAAGATATTAGTGTTTAAGTAAAATGTCATAATAATTCAATACAAATAATGTAATGAAATTCAAAGTGTAATAAAAATGAGAGCCCGGGAAGGCGACATAAGAATTTTTTTTTAAATCTTTCTTTACTAATATTATGCAGTACAAGTAAAGTCAGCGAACAAAATATAAATAAGTACGTAAATCTTTACAGTTTACTAAGATTGTTCATTGAAGACGATAAAGATGATCCAATCACTTGGTAGAACCCAGGTAGAATGCCTTAGATAGCGTATTTCGATTATACTTTGAGAGGGAAACATTAAACGATAGAAACTCGTGTTGTTAAAAGTTAGGGGAAACATTTAAATATCTCTAATGAAGGGTCCCGTCGTTCTCGCCACCAGTTCGTTTAGCGCAAAGCTGAGATGATTGATACAAATTAATTAATTGAACAGTTCAACCGACAGATAACTCTCGGAATTGATAATTAAAGGATAAACTCTCAACAGGAATAATTAAAAGTAAGTCAATTTATAGTTTAGCGGGCCTGTTCGTTGATTCAGCATTGGGTTGATGAGGGAGGGGGGGGGGGGCGTAGCAGTCAGCTGCAACCTTCCACCGGGGATTTAAAAGTAAATTAGATATCTAGCCTCGAGATAAGACGAGAAGTATACCTACGATTTGCTTTCCTCCAACAGGGGTACCTAGGGACAAAGTTTAAAATTAGCAATTAGCAAATATTACAAAGAACTTTCGTCATTCAGTTTGTTGACTGATTTAACTTTGGTAGTTTACACTTACACAACTGAAAGGATACTTTTACATTAGTCTCGATGTGAACTTTGTTTTCGAAGCGGAGGAAAATGGTACCGTTCCACAATTATTTTACGACAAAACTTTTTTTAATACCAAAGTGAATCCGCGTTTGCATAACGTATGTACGCACTACATGACGTCTATAATATCATATCATTAACAAAAGATATTATAAATGAAATATTATGGTAGAAAACGATATTTTTATGCTATATCACTTAGGTACTTCAAATATTTACCGAATTTACGGCTTGATTTTGCGTAACTTTTTTCCAATTTCTACATTTTTGTCAGTTGACTAGAAATTAATACACCCCTGATGAATTTTTGGTACCTATGACAAATATTTCAAAAAAATTGTAATGTATTTAAAACGAATGTTCTAATTTAAATATAAATGAATAGTTTCAATCAACATTGTTACACGAAAATTAAAGGATACGAAAAAAAAAAATTATCTTCATTATTATCATTTAAACCTGCTATCAGCGGGTACATATTAGTAATAAGGCGATACATTTAAAATAATTAATATTCGACAAACAAGTATAAATGAAAAGTCATATCAATAGATTTATAGATACGGGTAGGTATATAAATGAGGTACAGTAAAATTATGAATGGTTATGTGAATTCCAATTAGCAACACAAGGGCATCAATAATAATAATAATATTTGGATGATTTTTATATCGCCGTTTTTGTGCAAAAACACCTCAAAGGCGGTACAAATATATGATACATTTCTACAATTATCTATCTTATTAGTAACTATAGATTAGTCAAACTATTATCAATTTATGGCTAACAGATTGCATCCACCGGTTCGTCGATTATCAATACAACGCCATATGTACAATGCATTTGATTGATGAACGTGATGCTAGAATGTACATATGTTATTTTTTATTATTTATACAGACAGATAATATACAGTACCATACATACCTGGTAGGTCACTATAAATCATCTGTGTCTAATAGCCACTTCTTTAGATACTTGACTTTAACGGTATAAATGGTAATATTTTTAATTGTCATTGGAATAAAAGTTACCCCCCATTAAACGAAAACCTCGCTAATTTAATTCTGCCTCGAAATGAAAAAAAAAGAATGATTATCTTGCACGTCCTTTAATTTAATGAAAAGTATTACGATTACGATGAATTCAATCAAAACTCGTTGTTTCAAAACAAGAAAAGCATTATTTCTTTAATATGCAAATTTAAAGCTATTAATTTCATCAACCGGAAACGAAGCATCGAGGAGACGCACTTCACAACATGACCATAATAAAGTATAAGTTTTTACAGAGTAGAGGGAGGGGTAGGTATTCATTTAAAAGAAGAAAAAACACCCAGAAATTTTCCATTGAATTAGGAAAAAATAATAAACGCAAGAATAATTAAATCTTCCGAATTACCATATTTTATAAAGCAGCATTCAAAAGGAAGTAGAAACACGTAATATAGGAATCTCTTTAGAGGTTGTGACAAGCTACTAAAATAATACGCAAGGCTACACTTTCCTCCAAATCTGAACTGGTCCATATCTGGTATTAAGTCACTTATTTTTCTTAATTCATTTTCATAAAATTTTAACTGCGTAAGATTTTCGTGAATTTCCAGGAATTAATAAATAACACATAGTAGTTGTAGTTTTTTTTATTGTTTTTGTGTTTAATTCGTAGAACTCCATTTAATTTTTTTTTTAAATTAATTACAATCAAATTTAATAATATAATTATTAAGTTCTGCAAGTATTTTTTGGTTTTTGTTATTGTTACAGCTGTTTCGGCTTTCAAGGCCATTTTCAAACTGTCTACATAGCTGTAACAATAAAAAAAACCAAAAAATACTTGCAGAACTTAATAATTATATTATTCAATTTGATTTTAATTATTATTTTTTTTTAAATAGTAGTTTTAGGTTCTACATGGGGATTAAGTAGATGGTTTTACAGAATCTATCTATTAACAATATATATCACAGGAATGTAAAAAAAAAAACAAAGACGACTGCGAAAGGAGGGACATATTATGCATGAATAGCAGTGATAAAAAATTAAGACAAAAATGTACATAAAGAAGATAATTTCAAGACAAAGCCCAAATAAGGTTTCGATAAAGTACAAAAATTAAGTGCGATAATAGAAAAAATATATAATTATTTGAGTAACGACTGACCAAAACTATTTCGACTAGAGTTGACAAGGCTCGACATGGACAAGGAGAATGGTACCTATCCAAATTAGTGGAGGGTTAATTGAGGAACACCAATAATTCATTATTTCGGAGTCGTGAAGGGATGTTGAACTGGTTGAACGAAGAAGGTGAGTCAATAATACTGTTGATAATTTTGATTGCGAAAATTAGATCAAAGTCATCTCTACGTTTTGCTTTTAAGAAGGGTTTAGAGTTTGTTCAATTTAATTATACTATATTCTCCTCTCTCAAGTTATAAACTCCAAGCAATTCGTCGCAAGAAGCGATTTTTGTATGGATTGGTTATGATGAATGTGGACAGTATTGAAAAAATACCACATGATACTAGTATATTCAAGATGAGGACTAACAAACGAACATTAAAGTGTTTTTACTATACTTATAGTCAGAAGTAAGTCTATGAATGAAGCCAAGTAGTTTGAATGATTTAATAATAAAAAGAAAGCGTGCAATATAGACTGCAAAATCACAGACCTGACAGTAGACAGAAAAACATTATTATTTAGTTTATAATCAGACATAATCCGGTTTATTAGATCCACAAAAGAACAAAATTTTGCATTCATCAATATTTATCTCCAAGGCTCCAAGCAGTTCATTTTACAGGAATCATTAAATGAAGCAAAGTTAATAAGCATGCAGTAAGGAATGATTTAATTATCTTAGGGATCTTATTATCGTTGATATCAGAAGCGTGTGCGAGAAAATACTGATAAAAAGAAAATAGTGACACATATTTAAAAGAAGCAGGACCAAATGGGTTCCTTGAAGTACGCCGGTCGTTACTTAAATATTAGAACATTCTAAGTTATTTTTAACCCTTTGTTTTCTATCACTCAATTTAGAGTGAAAGAATGATAATAAATGGTTGTATTTACCTAGACTCCAGGTCCTAGAGTTGGGCCAAAAGGATTGAGTGATGTAATTTGTCAAAGGCTTTAGAGAAATCCGTGTAAATCACCAAACAGGGCTAACCTCTCGGTGTGACCTATGGCAGAGGTATTGGTTATCCAGTAAATGGTTCCCTGGCGGTGGTACCCAAACCCGACTCCCAGATTACTATTTCCTTAAAATTTACTACTATGTTGAGTCCAAGGTTGGACAAAAAAAATATTAGATACTGTATTGTACAAACAAAAATGTGTAATATGGAATAGATAAAAATAGTTGTTTCCCTTATGTCAATAAAATATCATCCATTGAATAATAACCATGGAATTAGTGTGGCGTTGCCTCCATCTTGACGGCCATTTTTGAACTGTTGTTTGGACAGAATGCTTATTGGTACGCCAAGTCCTCACTTAGGTATTTTACTTAGTTATTGTTATATGTATACATATGTTAAATCTATATCTATGTTCAGTCATGTCAATATTAATATCGCCAATATAAATATTATGTTGCATAGTTTGTTAACGTTAATAACAATAACATAGCTGCAAGTTAGGTTGTTTATGCTACGTAAACACCGCTGTAGAAGAAGTACTTTAAGTAGAACAGCGCCTCTGAGATTATGATCTAAGAAAATGTATATAATTTATAGGTTAAGCAATTAGAGTAAAGCGTAATTGGGGTGAAATATTACAAAGCTGCGCTATACAAATGTAATTTTATTATAATTATTTCTAATTACGAGTACCTGAATTACGAATTTTTGGAAGCATTTTGTTCAGCAATTACTTTATTAGAAGCAAAGTAAAGCAAATTTATAATTTTGTAATTCAATTTAAATCGAGCCTCGAATACAAATTCTTTGAATATAAATAGGGAATTATGAGATTTGATAAACCAATTCACTTGTGTTGGGACCTAACTTCGAAATTACAGTTACACCGTTTATTAAACGAGTTCTGAGAAAAACAATTCCTCTTGGACATTTACTGCCAGAATAAAAAATATTTTTCTAAACGCACCAGATGAACAGCACTAGCAGTTAGGGGATTTAAATTTATAATTTTTTTTTTTTTCAAATGACATAACGACTTAACTTCTGCTTCGTATAGTCACTATTACGGATGACAGCTGCTTCGTTGAAATCACAAAATGTTACTTTGTTAAACTGACGACCACCCTCGGCTATACGATAATCGCGACACTCAGTCCGATGAATTTAACAAAATTTACCAAAAATATTTTTATTTGTTACGGGAAATGCATTCACAAAAAAATCCTGGACAGAATTCATATTTTTTCGCTGAAATAAAAGTGAGTGTAATAAATTGGAGATATCTGAATGACACTTTACCCACAATTCTACATTTTCCACCCTTCAATTATACATTGTACGAGATATTCAAACAATATCATGTTTTTGTACGAATATCACTGAAGAGCCAATATAATATTTTCAATTTTTTTATTCTCCAAAAAAATTAGGTACAAAAATTACGATATTTTTATGATAAATAAATTTTCTATAATGATTTAAAATGTGTCATTTTCGATTTGCCGCCAAAACGACGTTTAACCAGACATTGGCGTTTTCTATGTCATAATGACGTTGTAACCAGTTGAAACCGTTTCGGAGTGTGCGGTTTTAGATCATTTTTGAAATCAAAAATGAAAACATTTAATAACATATTTTTGGTGCTATAATCACAAATAGAAAAAAAAACTTTATGGACTCGTTGTATCGCAGAATTTAAACGATTCATAAAATTTTTAAGCTAATATTCAAATTCTGTGAAAGTCCTGTTCAAGTCCTGTGAAGTACCTACTGTGAAAAAACCGGCCCATAATTAAATAATAACAGAACTAAATTGTTCAAATTCTGAGAAACAACTCGTCCTTAATCTTCCAGACATTTTTAATAGTATTTATAGTTTGTGAAAATGCCTCGATGGGGGATGTTGGAATGTTTTGGACGTTTTATTTCGCTTTTGAAGTGAAGGGAATAGATAAAGGGAAGGATAGGGAGTACGAAGAATTTGAAATACACGGATAATCTGGCAAAGATCCTCCATTTAATAGACATCCCCACAGATGATTTATTGGAAGAATAATAAATACCCATTATTTTTAACACCTAATAGAATTATTTAGAAGCGTCGTAACTGTTTTTAGACTTTAATGATTTTTCAAAGACAACTGTTTTCAACAAAAGTTATTGTAATAATAATTTTTAAAAATATGAATTACATTTCGTGGTGGTGTGGCTAAATATTAAGACAATTAAATTCAAATTACATGTATTTCGAAAGCAATATTATTTAAATGGCAAAAAAATAAACATATAAAGAAATACATAAAATTAAAAACAAATAGAAAAAATACAACTTTTCGCATAGCTATACTATATACTACGGGGGATAATAATGTAATTTTCACAACAGAAAAAATCGAATAAAATAAAAGTATTTTAATTTATTAAATTGAATTTTATATGATATCAAGTTATGGTTGAAAATGTCTACATCTCGTAAGGCATTGTGAGTTTCACAGATACGTACTTTTACAGAGTTTTGCGCGTATTTGGATTTACAATGTGGTATTCTAAATAAATCGTTCGATCTGGTGTTTTGCTTGGGGCAACGAAATGCAATCCTTTCTAACAGATATGATGAATCAACAAGGCAGTTCACGATTTTGTGTAAGAATAATGCATCAGAGATTTTTCTGCGTTTATATAAAGTGACAGGGACAAATCGATGGTCACTAAAACGATACGATAGGTGTTAATATATGTTTGATATTGAGGATTCCAAATTACTGAGGCGAATTCTAGTTGTGACCGTACATATGACATATATAACAGAATTAGGGTGTGTGCTACCGTAAAAGGCTTTGTAATGCGAATAATGAAACCCAATTGCTTATAAGCTTTTTTTAGAATATTTTCAATATGATCCCTAAATAACATTTTAGAATCTAGTATTACTCCAAGATCTCTTATTTTTTCTACTCGTTGTAGGGGTACATGGTTTAGTTTGTAAGTATAATAATTTATTTTTATTATTTTTTTTTTTTTTTATTGAAAATTTTTTTGATACATATATATACAGGTACATACATAATAACAAAAAATAAAAGAGAGTAACAAAAAAATCCCACAAAGGCGAGGCCTGTGCGTGGGCATTATTATTTGTATGTGGATATTTAAAACAGTGGTTTAAATAAAAATAAAATATTGTACATGGTGATTGATTTTACCGTAATTTCAGTTACTTTTTACTAAAATTCCAAAAATATTTAAGTGCTCAATGAATATTAATTGGTACAACAAGTATTAATTGATACAACAAACACATAGCAGACTTTATTATATATCTACTCTTAAAGCTAATTAGTTGTAAGTATAATTAATGGCTTTGTTAATAACTTATAAGAAAAAAATATCTATTTTGGCTGTTTTGAGCCAAGTTTTGATATATTTTTTATATGAATGAAGATTTTGACGAGTGGTCTCTATAAGGGTTGAACATACTGAATTATAGATTTTTGGAGCAATAAAACTAATGTGTCTCTGGGCCTGTCTAGTTTTACAGTGGGGTACAACATACTCACAGGCGCCACATCGAATGTTTTTTTCGTGTCGGTCTGCAAATAACATTACATTTAATATGTTGTGTAGGTAAAAAATACTAAATCAACATTTAACTCAATGGAACTTAATTGGTCTAGACTCTAGAACATATGAATGTTTAATGTTATAATTTTTTACTGTACGACTGTTGGCTTCCAAAATAAAAAGAAATAAAAAAATAAAATAAAATAACACATCAATTCAACGATGTATTTGAAAATAAAACAGTGACCTAAGTTCGTCTATAAATTTTATCAAATAAATATAAGCTCGGTTAGGGTAAACGTTTAACATGCGGAAATTGCGCCAAATCAAGCACCTTCATTCAACCTTTTACCAGTTTAAAATAATTAACGCACAGAACGCATTTACCCCCAACAGAACTTATCTTAAAAGCGGTTCGGATTGTGATATTATTATAAATGAATGAAGTTACATATATGAATGTCATTATTATATTCCATACATACCAGCACTGCACTCAATAATTACTGCATTCTCCCGCTATCAACCGCGTAAAACTACCGTAGAATAAACATGATCACACAAGTGAGCTTGCTATCGGAGCGCTACTAATTGGTACTCCGCAATGTGGAATTTCGCTAAATATTATACACAGTTGACAGGGCTACCAGGCTACCACTACTGCTATAATAATTTTAAACCCATATAAAAGCTAGCTTTTGTCCTACAAGAAAAGCACCCTTATCCAATTTCCACTTAGCACCTAAGTGAGCGAAAATAGTGTAAAGCATGCATAGCGAAATAGGAATACGTAAAATTGCAAAGATTTAAAATTCAAAATTGTTTAGTAACCAACAAAAGGTCAATTAATTTATAAACATGAAAATACGTAGGTCTTTAATACAAATATACCTACATAATGTTCGCAGTAGCTATATATCTTTTTCGTAACTATAATTATAACAAAGTCAAATTTAATAATATAATTATTAAGTTCTGCAAGTATTTTTTGGATTTTGTTATTGTTACAGCTGTTTCAGCTTTCAAGGCCATTTTCAAACTGTCGAAAGCCGAAACAGCTGTAACAATAACAAAAACCAAAAAAAAATGCTTACAGAACTTAATAATTATATTATTAAATTTGATTTTAATTAAATTTAAAAAAAAATTAAATGGAGTTCTACGAATTAAACACAAAAACAATAAATATATAACAAAGCATCCTAAATGAATAGCTCTGAGGACGCACAAAAAAGTGGCATTTTGTAAGTTGAGAAAGTTGCGCACGATTGTGCAAATGCTAGGTTTATCTTCATGATGTGCAAATGCAGAATAATGTCGGTCTGCAAATGCTCTTCACTGCTCACCTGACTCTGGGTGAAGTTTGGTGGGGATGCAAAGATTGTGTTAGTCTGTTCAAAAGTTGACGTGTTTTCAAGTTGTTCAAATTTGACAACCAACGGTTGATAATAGAAACATTAATTAGCGCAGACCTCTAAAAATCAGGAGGTAGTCTGAATTCTTGACAAAAACTCCAATTAGTTCCAATTTTGAAAATGACGCTTAAATTCAAATCCGAGTCCAGAAATCATAGAACCGGAGTTACGCCGGACACACTTGGGACACACGCACCACCAAAATTAGTATTTAGATGGCTGTGTAATAAGTAGAATAATCGAATTTATTATGTGCCTAGGTATATTTGTTTATTGCTCGACGCAAAGCAGTAATAAATTTGAACTTCACTGTATAAATAAAGCTTATTACACGGCTTCATCTGAGATTTTAACTGAAAAATATGAAATAACGGAAACAAGGTATGGAGTTTTGTTGAGGTTCTCAAATTGATTCTAAATAATAAGTACTAAAAAAATAGTTACTATCTCAAACAGTAATTTAGAGTGTAATTTTTGACAGCTGATTAGAAATTTATATTCTCTCTATTCCCGGGTTACGAATAACCTGCCAATATTTGAAAATCTTCTGCTACCACCATAGTCGACCGAAAATGTTGCTTATGTCGTGATGGGGGACATAGCCAGCCGAGGAATTGAACTCACGACGCGATGCCAACTCAGCCACTGACCGGTTTCTGTTTTTGTCATGTTTGGTGCCTGTATTTATACCTGATTTTTTTTTATAAGAGTGTATTAATCATAGACATATGAATATTAGTAGACCTGCCCTAAGTGATTAAAAGCGTATTATCCCCACTCCCCATACCGGTTCCATTGAGCCGGCTGGGCTCGCGTATGGCCTCAAATAAAATTTGAAAACGTGACGTCATCATTCTTGTGCGAACTATGGTCGAGGCATCATCGGTTCATTTTACTAAATAACACGGCAAAATTTTGACTTGTACTATGAAAACTTGTAAAAATAGATGTGAAAAAGAGAATAAACCCAATTGTCGTATTACATTCCATATATAAGCATTATTTTACTTTATTTTAAGCATATTCACATCGTATAATATAGATCAGTTTTAGAAACACATACTATCACATCGAGAAACGTCTGGACGCGAAACACAAAGCTGGTTGGTTGCTGGGAAGTAAATTATGAACATTTATAAAAGTGTCTTAACTAAATACTTAAACGAAATATTCGACTCTGAAAATAAAACCGAATTTTTTTGCCGAATTTGGACTTCGCAAATTAGTTCATAACGTGGCGAGTAATTTGCGCTCCCATGTAAAAATGTCTATTCATTCAAAAGCAGATTTTACTTTTAAGAAGTAAATGGTGATATTATAATGCGAGATGCCTATTTACTGTCAGATTGATTTATTGACTAATCGCAGTCAGCTTAACCCCCTTCGTTCTTCAACAGTTGATTTTACCCCTCGCCATTATCTTCTCGTCTATTAATTCCTATGTCTGTGGTATTAATAAATAATGTGCATAGTGGGCGACCTCTTCCTATACACATACCTAATAAAAAACTTACTCTCCGGAAAAAAGTAAAGGAAAATAATTTAAAAAAAAACATACTCACACAATGCTTAGAAGCACCCGCGAGGGCCATTGAAGGACCCGCTGTGGATAGCATTGAAATAGAGATGAGTTGCTCCGCCAGATACAGAGGGCCGAAGGTACATTCACGGAACGTGACCCCGGGCGCTTTTGTGGACTACCGGAGGATTACTCCGGGGGAGGCAAAACCAAAACAGGGGAGAAACGGGTGAAGTTATTATCGCTGTAATAGCGTCGCCACGAAGACCACCACGTTCCATGTTTAACTAACTCTCACCTCGAAAGCGCTGGATCATTAGTGTAAGTCACCGTATTAGGAAATACTCAATCTTCAGCCGTCTGACACAGTTGCTAAACGCTGCCAATTTACAAGAGTCAGACGAGAAAACGTAATAAATTTTGTTAAATCTTGATTCAAGATAAATATTGAAAAACGACTGGGATGGCACATAATCGAAGGGTGCTTTTTGAATATATAATCCGGCTTCAATACATACTATCGCTTTCCCCCTTTTGAAAGAAAGCGAAAAATTGGAATTCAGTCTATCAACTTGTCTTTAATTAGGTCTTAATCTATTATTTCATCCCTCCCCTAGTTGAAATAACGGTATCTAATTATTACTTTTTATCACGTGGATGCTTCGAGTCGACAGATTATTACAAAAGCTTCTAATTGGACGCAGTGGAACCATACAAAAACATTTCTCAGAGACGAATTTCAAAAGAAAATATTGGTTTACTTTAATTCCCTTAAGCCCTTCTTTTAATCTTGATTTGTATTCATTTCCTTGAATAAAGATTACAAATAATAAAAAAAATTTAACAAGGCAGCGTTAATAGAAAATCCTTTAAACTTTTTAAATGCTATTCTGTTAAAACACTGGCGGGATGAAAAAAAGTGGCAGTGTTTCCATCGCAGAGCGCGGTGGGCGGGCCGCCCTACTTTATGCTGACGATGGAAAAGGCTAGCAAATTTATTTAACCACAAACGCCAAAATGTTGAATCACCGAAATTTATCAAAGTCCCCTTTCATGCGGTTAGAAGTGTTACTCCATTCTCATGTGAATGTAAATAACAATTATTTTGTGTTCTCAGATTTCCTCAATCAACGCGAAGAATATTGGCGCACTGGAAAGCGCTTCATATATTCCATATACGATGTTCAGGAGTGGAAATTGTCTGAACGCAATAATGAATAATGTAGCGAATATTATATGAGTGGATTTTAGGCACAGAAATACATATTTGAATATGGATGTTGTTGCTTCCTAGAAAATATACAATGAAGCCGGAGAAAAATTCAAATAGAGCCGTACGAAATAATACTCTCGAGAGGAGAGCTCCTACCTCTAAGGAATAATCAAGGCCTCAGAATCTGAGTGTAAGTGCCTTGTAATGAATGCATATCCTCGAGGGTCTCCAATAAAATTATACACGGAACTAACGGTGCAATAATGGGCGCAGTGAAGATATGCAGGGAATAAGTAGAGACGAGTTACGAAGAACAGGCCAGCTGCAGCCAGGAGCCCGGAGCGCTCCGCCGCTCAGCGCAGACCAGAGAGATTACAAGTATCTTAACTCAACTGAGTGACTGCACGTGGATGAGAACTGACTGATCCTTGATACTATAATATTACAATATAATACGAGATCAAGTACCTAACCCAGCAACGCGGAGGAGGTGCGGGCGTCACGTCTCGCCCGTAACCCCATTAAACACCAGCTCAGATGACGCTACGAGATATATTTAATATGAGCGGAGATTGCCTATGATGTAAAGCCGCCACCGGTGTCATAATGTCTTCATTGGGATGCTGCATTCATCATGCCACGTCGCACAGTCACAGTCACATACATTATATTTATGGCGATCCCCATTTAAAAGCAATGAGTAAAAAACTTTTGATGGATGAGTTTTTGATTAACTACTGTATGTCAATGCCATCAACCATTGTAGGGAAGATCAGAAAAAATAGGACCAAATCATTCGTGTAAATAGCAAAAAAAGGTATATTGATTTCCAAAAAATGCATATCAGGAAGGCAAGATTTTAGATTTGATGATCCTACCAGTAGGTGAAATTATTTATGAACTTATATTTACCAAGATAACTTTTCTAATCAGAGGAGAAGAAATCAGTTAAGTTAGCAAAACAAACAAGCGTTGAACAGCAAATGCCGTGTAATTAATCATTGGTTTATTTTTTATTAGGTGGGCAATGTCAAAGCACCGAATTCAAGGAACGTTTCAGTGAATAAGAATGAAGAGGTTTCTTTGTAGATTATCGTAGACTTTGTGTAAGTAGCCTTGTCTAAGAAGTTTAAATATGTATGAGACTTTGTATCAGAAACATTTTCTCAGTTAGTTGGCAAGTAGCTAGAAAAATACGTCCTAGAATGTAGACGATTAGAGCCGCATGCATATCAAACGGAGGCGGTTTGCGAGGAAGCTATTTGCATGCAAGGTGTATAATTAACTTACTGACTTACCTTATTCCGATACTTCCCAATACAAAGTAACATTGTTAAGATGGACTTAAATAATTACTATCATTATTTTGTTTCAAATTACGCTTATCAATCTCCTCAATATCTAACCATTACTTTTCGTAAAATAAATTGATTGCCTTCCTAGGAAATTGATGTTCGCTTGAATTACGATAAGATATATGAACAAAATACAGCTGATACAACTCTGTGATAAAAAAAACATAGCGATACAAGATTAATTTATGATGGACCGGGAATGGAGTTCGCACGGGTAAACAAGGCGAACCGCGAGATATCAAAGGATGATAAATGCGTCTTACCTTACAGCATCCGCCTTATATAAGTAGCGGCCATGTCTCAATCAATCCTGATCATCTTTCTGATAGGGAAAGGAATCGAGGTATGAATCAAGGTGTGCCCTAAGTGACAAGTTCACATTTATCATCTGTTATAATATCTACAACGTTAGTAAATTAATAAACCAAGTTAACTGCATAACCGTAGGATATATTCCGCTAAGTTTATAAATACTCATAATAACCCACAAATGCAATTTTTTTTTAATACTGTTGAAATCAAGGATTTATATAATGACTTCAAAACTGAAAGACCTAACATAAAATAACAATATATAATGTTTACCTGTCCTAATATCCCAATTGCTGCTTGTCGCATTCGCGATATAGTTCATATCAGTAGGTATATATAGAAATTTTGACACATATTTTGAAGAAATAACATTCGTTTCTACTTTATTTACTCAGCTTGAAAGCGCCATAAGGAAGTTTACGTATCTTTGGAAAACTTCATTAAAAAAACGTTCGTTAGGTACTCGTGCTATATTTCCAGGATCTAGCAAACTTGAATGACTGACATTGTTTACATTAGAATCCGAGCTTTAACTGTAACTAGGGAGTAACCGTCTGAGTAACGGAAAAGTTGCCCGGGGCTCAAGTCTCAAACGGCTTGGGCCAAGAAATTCTAATGCAAAATATAATTAGTAAAAATACATTTTCTGCCCACGAAGTAATTATATTTGTGATGTTATTCATTTTATAAGGTTTTTATCGATCATTTTTTGTATGATTTTTACAACAGCTGAAGGGCCAATTTTTAAAGATCCGTCAAACTTAACAATTGACATTACACTAGATCTAGCAGCATCCATGTTTATAATCAATTGAGAAATCATGTGAATGTATTGAACCCAGATTCAAATGCGTAGACGCCGTAGCCACTAAGCTACATAGATTACTACATATGCTATGGAGGCCGTCTCATCCCATTAATTAATATAAATAACAAAAACATTTTGCTTTGATTGCGACTATGATAGATACGCTTTACGAATGCATAATTTGCTAGACGACCGACAAGTTTAATATATTGATTTTAGCATCACTCGCTTAAGCTTAGCCCATATAATCATACATTATAATATAATGTGATGGGTTCTCAGAATGGATCGCCCACAATGCCTACCAAAAAGTCTAGGATTTTTCCAATAATTAAATTGCATGCCAACCTTTAGAAATGTTATATTATGCCGTCGAGAAATTTCTTCATCTTTAAAAAATGTAATTTCCAACATACTGGAAATATGAGCGGGAAGATTTGAAAAAAAAAATTTCCGGGATCGAATCGAAACCCTAAAAATTATAAATTAATTAATTCGAATCGACAAAATCAAAATTCAAAATATTTTTATTGTCAAAAAATACAATTTGTAAATTTAACTATTACATAATCTCAGTTAACTACGACTATGTCAGCAGAGGGTGCAACATAATTAATAATATTCTCAAATACACATATTTCCTCTACATTATACTGAAATCTGTCTGAAGCAAGACTACAATAATATTTATTGAACATACAAATATTATGCGGGAAGGTTCATACCTCCTAAAGGCTCTAAGGGTGGCACAAAAGGAGAATGGGGAAACTTTTCCACGGGCACAATATTCTATTATATTATAAGAAATAAGCGATCGAAATATCTTTGCTTGTGACAGAAACATTATCAGGAAAACCCTTTTCCTAAATAACGAATGATGTTTTTATTATAAAATATTTAAATAATATTGTTGTTTTTAAAACCGTTTTACTGTTCACGACAGTTTTGGTCGAAGACCATCAATAATTTGCATTGGGTGGATATGAAATAAAATCGATAGAGTTATTGATGCAAAACATAAATAAAATAAATAATAAAATCTCAGGTGACTATTTTGTTCCGTAATCCACCATGTCATAGGTACCTGAAAATGGATGCTGTGTAAAAATAAGCCGATTGAAATTCCATTCGAAGACGCTCTCAGGATTTCATTCCGGGATAGGTTGACTGTCAAAATAAACATAAAAAAGAAAAGATCTTGTTGTTTAAGATTAAACTAGTAATACTGTGCTCAGTGCACCCGTTTTTAAGACTGGATGTTAAATTAAAAAATCGGGATGGTAAAAAAAGCCATATCGAAGTGTTAAAATTAACATAATTTATACGAAACACCAGGTTTAATCGCTAGCACAAAGCCGGGTTAATTCAATCTTGTATCATAAAGGGGAAAAATGGGCAATTTTTAACACATATATCGTGTCGTAAATTACGGAACGTTTACTTTGGATAAAAATACAGCATTAGGCGGCAAGTTTACGGTGAACGAAGAAAACAATGAAGATTTCTAAATTGGAACATGGGGAGAGAAACTTAAAATAGCACAGCATCGTTAACTGCTCGGTAGATAATATCATTGAGGGAGAAACGTACGGATGCGTAGTCGCCTCAAGTGTGAGATAGAACAAAGCCGCATAATAACACTTGATGCAATACATACATTTAGCAGCCGAGATTAAACGGTTAAGCGAATGCAGCTCCCTAACACTCGGGTTATCTCACGCCGACACAAATATCATTATTCACGAACAATCTAAAGAAACATGTATTGGATTGCTTACGGCTTACCACTTACGGAGGAATGTAAATGGAACATCAAGATTGCTAACATAATGTAGGTGCGAGAACCACGTAGAAAGAACTACAACGTTTCGGACAGCTTTACAGGGTCAGTGTATTTACACTACTGCCCTTATGATGGACCCTGTAATGCCGTCCGAAACGTTGGCTAAATAAGGAGGTAGCGCAAAACGACATTATATCCCACAAACAATATCACCACAGTTTACTTTGCTTTGACGATATGCAGTTCACATGATTTTCTGAAGAACCAATGAGGGTTTCTGTAAATTAGTTAGACACATGGGAAATTATGTAATAATAGTACGAAGTTACATACTCACGGCTGTTTGTTTAAAAAATATTAATCAATTTTATCGTGGAAGACAAAACAATGGAGTTAAAAATAAGTTTATCACTTTCAGAACACGATTAATCAAGATATAAAAGATATTATTATATCAGCGTACGCCGAGAATATGTAGATACTTATTAACATAGTTTCATAACCTGTAATAAAACTAAAATGCTAAAATAATTAAGTAATTTGACGCTATCATGTAAGTACGTATGACATACAAATCATTTCTGTTTTTAAACCCTCTCAAATTTAAAAATTTACGAGACATGAATAGACAGAGTGTTATGAGCACGGAGGTAGATTCCTTGCATAAAGAAGACTCCATACCGTGACGCTTATTGCAAACTGCAGATGCAAAACTCCTCCAAGAAAACACTTCCCCGTAATATTTAAAATAAAACTAACTACCTACCTGTGATCTCGTTTACTGTAAGGATTTTTTTTTCTGAAGAAGGTTTGCAAATGAAGAGCAAAATAACTTTCCGTAAGAAACCGTACACGATATTTACATACATAATTCAGGAAAGTGCTAAAAATAATTAATTTCATGGATTCAGAACAATAAAGCATTATTAATTTCTATAGCGCACATGAATATAATGTTTTATAGCGAAAGTAATAAAAAACTTATCAATAATAATAAATGCAATTATTTGACCAATTGCCATCTCTAATGTACAGACGCAATGAAGGCATGCCTGGAGTGCAATGGAGTCTGTTCTACAGGTAGTTCAATGGAGCCTTCTCCAAGGAGCTAGCAGCATTGAACTACGCACTTACGTGGTACGAGCGGATTTTATGTAACTCACCGAGAAATGTCGCCTGGGAACATCAATTATCTACAAGCAGAGCGTAGATGTCGACCATTGTATTGAAATTTCTCCGAAGCAAGAACGGTGCTCATAAATGCCTCTGAACTCTTCGGCGAGGCGGAAATACCCGAAGACACAATACATTTATTTTTGGCGCCGAGATGGCGCTTCTTTAGTCACAGTTCGCATACGGATAATTCCTACAGGTCGGTATAGGCTTCAAAATCGCAAGTTTTCTGACCCTGTCGAAGGGTAGGGGATGGACTTTAGTGGGTACAAGCCGCCACTGCCCACAACGCTGCCCAACCGGGTGGCCATGTATATTTCCCCTGTCTTTACACTGTACCGACAGGGGCGTTCTTGTGAGGTGGCACGTAAAAAAAATTCAACCGTATACAAACTCGCCAGTTCAGAGATCTAGTTATTTAGTCTATCCGTATAGGGTGTTAAAACCTTCCGTCTTAATCTTTAATTTAACGTTTCTAACAATTACCCGAAGTTTTTTTTATCATAAAAGCTAAAATGAGAAAAAGTTCTGCTAGGAGCTAAATAAGAAAACGCTAATGTATATTTATTTTATTTTAATGGGTTCATTTACCGCGTGCGTGACCAAATTTCAGCAAAGCTGCTGAAATAAATATGGTGGAGCAGTTTTTATCTATATTGAAAATCTCTTAACAGCCATGTTTATATCGTGTAATATAATAATACGCACTGTAAAACGGGAAAATTCTAAATTTATGTCAATATTTTAAAACATGAACACAATGAAGATTCGTGAAAATCATCTTGTAAAAATAAATTTTGTTCATTTCAGGATGAGTTTAAAAAATAAATTTTTACCTTCATTGTCAATGGTGAAGTATCCCAGCCCGTCTCCGCCTCTGATGCTGTAGTTAATCCTCGAGTCTCCACCTGGCGGATCAGCATCCGTGGCTTTCACTATAAACACGTTGGTACCGATTGGCTGGTTTTCGTGCACTGAACCTTCTAGCACAAAATCACTAAACACCGGAGCGTATATATTTTCATTAACATCCACAATTTCAATATTCACCGTCGTTTCCGAATACAGGGGTGGAGTGCCGCGATCGGTTCCACGAATCGTCAGACTGTGAGACTGGCGCTCTTCGAAATCAAGAAGTTTGGCTGTGCGAATGGTGCCAGAGAGAGAGTCAATCTTGAAGATGTCATCAAGATATTCTTCGTCTATTATAGAATATTGAATCTCACCCCCTGATCCCAAATCAGGATCGACAGCATTGACAATGGCAACGACTGTACCCCGGGGTACATCTTCTCTGACTTTTACGTTGAAGGTTGGCAAACTAAAGCGTGGAGTGTTGTCATTGATGTCATCTATTGTCACCCTTACTAAGGCATCGGCATAAAGCCCCCCGTTGTCCTGTGCTCTTATTCTAAGCTCATATAGACTTTGCCGCTCGCGGTCCAGAGGCGCAGATACAATAAGAACTCCTGTAATAGGGTCAACGGAAAAATCTCTAGTGTCAGTCACCAATGAGTACCTTATTACTGAAAATTCAATGGAATCGGCGTCTGTTGCATTCACTTTGAATATTGCTGTTCCGTTGATAGCATTTTCTGTCACTCTAAAACTAGCTAAAGTTTTCTCAAATTTGGGTGCATTATCGTTCACATCTAGAACTGTTATTGGCAATACTCTCGAAACACTCTTTTGTGGTTTTCCAAGATCGTACACGCTTACGTTCAAATAGTATTCGGATTCTCTTTCTCTATCCAAATAGCCTATAATCTTCAAATCTCCTGTTTCAGGGTCAATACGAAAGACCGAGTCTGGGTCACCACCTGATATTCCAAATATCAGTTTTCCATTGTAACCAAGATCTCGATCGCGCGCTTTAATTCTTATGAGAGTAGTTCCTAAAGAGACTGATTCGTTGACTTTTATTTCAAGTGGAAAGTCGACATATTCCGGAGTATGAACATTCTCACCATACCTACTAGGCATCATCGCGAATTCCTCTTGACTGACATCTCCCCGACCAGGCATATTATTCCGTTCTGCTGCTGCTAGTACTTCTGTCAATCTTCGCGCGACTCCGGTATCTTTACACTCGAAACCCCCTGTTTCGTCGCTTAGAAGTCTTCCAGTTGAAGTGAGGGATTTTTTGGCATTTACCAAGTAAAAGTGTACCTTCACAATATCTGAATAATGCCTTCCATCAGTAGCTGTCACGTTAACTTCTCTTTCTTCTACTCTGATGTCTTTCAAATCACAGCTAACGCTCAAAACACCCGATGTGGAATCTAGACTGAAACAGTTATCTTCGTTTCCTGATACAATTCTATAGCTTATAATGTTTCCGGCATCAAAGTCAATCGCAGAAAGTGTAATAATTTCAGATCCAATGGGAACATATCTAGGAACGTGACCCGTACAGTCTATCTTTTCAAACTGTGGTCTGTTATCATTGATATCTTTAATATTTATTGTTAATTGCATTTCTGTTTGTCTTCTGTATGGAAGCCCCCAATCACTGGCTCGAATCCTTAAAATATATTCTCTTTTCATACTCTCGTAATCAAGTACATTAGTTGTTCGTATAATACCGGAAAAGTGGTCGATCTCAAAGGGGACGGGATTAAGATTCGCTATACTATATGAAATATAAGCATTTTCGCCGGAATCTTTGTCTCTTGCTGTTACTTTGGTAACTGACGTTCCCGCGGGTTCATTTTCATCAAGCCACACTGTTATTTCTGACTTATCGAATAGTGGATCATTATCGTTTGTATCTAAAACGTTAATTTTAACCTTGGCAGACGATTGTTTCCTAGTCCCTGTATTTCCTTGATCTATAGCGGATACCGTGAGGGTGTAAAACGCCTTGGACTCGGCATCCAATGCGACTGCGGTGTATAACATCCCTGTATCGGGATTGACGTAAAATTCGCCACCTTCATTACCACCAACAATTTCCAAGAACACTTGTGCATTCTTCCCGAGGTCTTTATCGGTTACTTTTAACCTTATCACTGGAGTATTGATAGGCGCAGTCTCAGGAATAACCACTTCATAAATTTCCCGGTGAAACACGGGAGCATTGTCGTTAACATCAGCTAGGTGAACGGGTATTGATTTAAAACTTTGTTTTGGAGGAACCCCGAAGTCGGTAGCTTTTAATGACAAATTATAACCTTGCGGGGTTTGTTCTCTATCCAAAAGTGCATGTACAATTATATTGAATTCTCCAGGTTGATTTCCAGGCACAATTCTAAAATGGCCGTCAGGATCACCGTCGACAATTTCCAAGCTTTTAATTTGTCCGTGAATACCATCATCCTTGTCAACGACATTCACTATAGCATAAATTTCTGCAGTAGAGTTTTCAACGATGTCCGGCAAATGATGGACAAAAATTTCAGGAGCGAAGAGATTTACCCGCTTAACACGAATTACTAGTTTAGCACGTGATGCATGTGCGGAACTGGAAGAACGAAAAAGAGCACCGCGGTCTTCCCCTAATACTGTGAGATCGTGGCGAGGACGTTCATTAAAAATCAATGGTCTCGTAATTGTGACCACGCCACTCGTTGGATGAACAGCGAATTGATCAGTATTTTCTAAAAAACTATAATAAATTTCGCCGTTTGCACCTAAATCAGCATCCTCGGCGGAAACTTTTACTACGCTTTTATGGAGTGGAGTATCTTCCGGAATATCAATCGAATAAGATGTTGGATAGAACAAAGGGTTTAAATCGTTGGTATCTAAAACTTTCACAATTACCGTGGTATCGGCCTCAAAAAACACTTTATTTTTGCCGTCCCTTTTAGTAGCCGAAGCGCGCACTTCCAAAACGTATTTGTCCTTTCTTTCACGATTAAGCACGTCGGAGTTTCCAGTTCTAGTCCGAATGGATAAAAAACAGAAATCTCCCACTAGCCTCTCTTCGGCTTTGAAGAACTTATCACGATCACCGCCGATGATCCTGTAGCGGATTTCAAGCTCGCTTTGGGGGTCCACCCAGAGCCCGACGATGTCTTCTGCGGGAGGTTGCTCCGCGTAGATCTTCCCGACACTGTTCTCCGGGATGCTGACGTTGTAGACCGGGTGGGCAAATCGAAGGCTCCCATGGCTTTGGCCAGAGGCCACCGTGAATAAATACAGAAGACATACTGGTAGTACGCCCGGAAACATTCCCAGGCTGTATTGCCGGTTTCAACTCATAGGATCTGAAACAAAGAAGAAAAAAACATTATTCAAAACGAATACACTGAAATAAAAATAAACAACGCATCACAAAATGTCTGAACAATAATAAGTACCCTGAAACGCGGTTTTGACACACTCACGGCGAGAATAGGAAACGTTAAGTACTTAGATCAAATTCATTTGATTTCTTCCAAATAAAGCGACTAGACCTTTCGATTGACATCCGCAGCGTTAGAGGTATCACTTACTACAGGGAAATTATTTTGTACTAGCGTACCGGTTGCACTCGGAAAACTGTAATTTATAGATTAGATATGTAAGTACTAAATGATTCATTTTTCAGGTATAAAGAATTTGCCGAAGAAAAAGATAAAAAGATTAGATTGGTATATCCGCTTAAGTATTACAGACAGGCGCCATACCATTATTTTCCTAGAAAAGATAACAATATAATGCTAACGTCGCGTAGCGTGCAGTCCATAAATAATAAAAATCTATATGACCCCAAGAAAAATTAAGACAATTTTTTTTGCAGTAGATCAACTATAATATATATATTATCGATGCTTGTACATAGCATATTAAATTTAAATAAACGGTTTAGACTGCAACGGCGGGTTGTTGGGATGTTGACTTGTGACGAAATATTTTTACACCACGTAGATGAAAAATTAATACCTTGTGTCATCCTTTAACGTCATAACGACCTCACGGTGGATATGTTGGATTTATTGAGAAAATTTTATAACTTATTAAACTACCTTCGACATTTACACCATCAAATATCCCTTTAAATACGAAAAAGCTAAAGCCCACTCTTGGCCAAAGAGCAACGCAAAGATATAACGAATGAAACAAAATTGTAGCATGACTCGTAATTCCATAAACTACGAGTAAAATAAACAAATATTGAAAACAAGGTACATTTACCAGCAACAGATTCATAAAAAAGCAAGATAAGAAAGGTAACCAGAAAAAGGTTCATGCTCATTCCAACACTGTAATATTGTAATACACAACCAAAACAGAAAAAAATATCGCGACACAAAAATATTAAGACAAAAAAATAAATCTTAGAATTATAAAATTTCACAGAGCACTTACTATCCACTAGGAATCAGATATTTCGATATTATTAGTCACGTAAAATTTCACTGGAATATTGACGACAACAAACTAATCAAGCAATACGAGCGTGCAAACCCCCAAGGGAAAATCTTATTTCTTCCCAGAGAGTTATGACACATGAAGGTACTGGCAGCCAAGCCAGAGGAAAGTAAATATAAACACTGACGGCCACCCCAAAGGAGAAATTAGAGGATTTAATTTTCATGCAATTCTTTAAATTTGGGATAATTTTGTGGGTGGCAAAATGACCTTTAAGGTTTGAAATCAATAAAAATATTTATTTTTATTTTTAAGAGAATTGTTATACTTTTTTATATACAAATAAGGAATTTCATTGTCCTAAACGTGAAAGCTTACGTTTTGCAAATGGTGTCCATTTTCAGCATCATACATTTCTGCTCTATCCAACACAGTTTCCGTACGTCGCTGGCTTATTTACGTTCACTCATTCTTTCAAATAGACCCAAAGAAAACAATCCGGTGAACGCGACGGCCGATTGAAGTGCTACTAAGCAAAATAATGCGAAAGTCGTCGCGTAACGCCATTGAGTCCCTGAAAGTTTCTATGCGATGTGTTTCAATCCTGTTGGAACCACAGTTGTGGATGATTTCGCACAGCTGGCCTCAATTTTTTTTTTCAACATCATCGTATATCGAGCATAGTTGATGATAACTGCGGCGCCGACTTCATTTTTAAAGAAAAATGGGCCAGTGATCCATTCGGAAGATACATTGCACCAAACAGCATACATTAGACCAAACAGTAAAGTAGGTATAATTGTCACTGATGAATTACCCTTTTTTTATTCGTTTTTTGTGTGTGTGTGTGTGTGTGTTTTTTTTATCTAAACAGGAAATGTTATAAACATTAAGGTTGTTATGCGAGGAGCGGTAGTGACTAATAATAAAATATTAAATGTTCTCCATTCAATGAACAATTAACATACAATAAAACAGCGTGCAAATAATGCAACCTTCATTGTTATTAAGAATTCTAATCCACTTCCGATTTAATGTACTCACCTTTTCATGGAGATAACTCAAAAGCCTAGAGGCGAAGAACAATCTTTGTGTAGGAAAAGTGTGAATGTAGGTATAAATTTCAATTTGTGAATTCCCCCGGCGGCCCCGGCGGGTGATGGAAATTGTTTCATGTGAAGCATCGAACAGAACTTCACCAAGTATCGCTGGGATATCATTTAACAGACAAATAAATTGCTCGAATCTTCACATCAACGCCAATAGAAAAAAAACATTAAAAACAGATTTAAAATTAATACATAGATAAGGTAAAATTAATGTATATAAAAAAAAAATACACACATCATAAAACAGTGTTAATAAAATGATAAAACAAAAACTAAATATTGAAACTGAGAAAAATAACTTAAACATGAAACACACAACAGGGGAAGGGAGACCGAAATTAAAATGTTGCTCTCGCATGGATTTAGAAAATTGACCTAAGGATAAATGGAAAACATCAGCGTCCGAGAATCATTCAATCATCATTCTTCTGAAAACTTGATGTTGTGTGTAGTTGGTTTTTTGAAGTGTATAAGTAAGTGTAAGTGTAATAATTTCCCTCAAGACCTGTCATCTTTGGGGAAGCTGTGTGTAGGGTCTTTTTAAGAAAATGAAGGGGAGGAAGTTCTGGGACAGTTAAATGTTTGAGGGATGGATAAAAATCTAAGGATCAATGTATCCAGGAGTGACGGATGAATGATCTATTCCTCTCGCGGCGGCGCAAGGCGATGGATCAAGAGAGATCAGTTGGAGAGGTCAAAAGGTCTCCCCAAACCAGCCTTTCCCGATCCGGCACGCCACGCAGCTGGTGGACATGCGCATCCTGAACACACCTCACCTGATAAAACCGGGAAATCCTGCTAAGTCACCAAACGTAGCGAACCAATTGGGGTGACCTATAGCAGACGTGTCGGTTAACCCATAAATGGTTCCCGGGGCGGCGGTACCCAAACCCGCCTCCTAAAGTGAATAGTGGTTTGAGCATGTATTTCGTACTAAACAGTGGAAAAATAAAAGTAAACAGTAAACAGTGAAAAAGTAAACAGCGTTGTTGTTGATGATTTTGAATCCGTTGTTGGAATTTTTGGTTGGTTATATTTATTTTATATCCTGGTTGTTCGGGTGTTCGGAAGGGCTTAATATCTAACGGCCTTACTAATAAAGGTGTTGTATTTTTTATACAATTGGTAAACGACCGTGTATGTGAAAACCTTACTAATAAACTAAAAGTGTCCAAACTAATACAAAAAGTTATACGATTTTTTTTATACAGCGGAGGAGGATAGTTAATTCGTTCTATAAACATGAAATTTCGTATCGAATTTCGAGATATTTCTAAGGTATATTATATGTGCTACATATTTATTCTTTTTGAAGATGTCGTAAAAACAAACACAATTTTAAGACTCTAAATAAAATTATCGTTTAGAATTTGAAATATACTTTAATATTTATAAATTGGAATATTTAAATTTCAAACACGAAAAAAGTTTTTAAAAAAACACTTATTTTTTACTCCATTCATTTAGGGAATCTGCAATAAAACTGTCACCTCACTTTTATCTCGTTTATACAATAAAAAAAATTTATAATAATTTCCAGAGATATTTTTTTACCAAATATTTTTAGCGCAATATAAACGTTGATTTCTTGGATTTATATTTACCTACATATGAATGAGGCATTTATGTTTTATAAAAAAAATCTCATTCAAGTAGTTCTTGTTAAATTCACGCGGTAACGGTATGTATATTTGGGGATAACTATAGACACGCACATAAAATGGAATACTTACAAACGTAATATTTGCAAAAGTCTACGAACTATTGCAGGGTAAATTTACTAAATTAAATATTTCATGCCTATAAATACGTAAAAATAATATTTTTGTCACTAGCGGAATCAGATACGGAGTAACGTCTTGGGGAAACTCGTGCAAAACAAATATAGGTTACATTAAAACAATCCAAAACTCCATGACTAAGCTTTTGGTAAGCAAAAGTATTTATGCACAAAGAGTCAGTTAATATATTACATGATCAAGGGATATTACGGTTTAAAATTGTATGCCAAAACCTATTGTCGGATTCCATGTATAAAGAAAAAGTAGACCACACATGCACAACACAAGATTTAGTCAAAATAAAGGTATGTCCATTGCAAAAAATACTAACAAATACGGCCAACGAACATTTGCTTATATTGTGGCTTCTATATTTAATAAAATGCCAATGGATGTAAAAATCGAACTTTAAAAAAGGTTAAAAAATGGTGGATGGATCAAGATTTTTTCATATTGATTTTGCTTTAAATATAGTATCCATTGATTGGTATGATTTGAGATTTTCACGGACAAAAGTATTATAGTGATTTGTTTTTGGGGTATTAGGCCGTGTTGCGCTACCTCCTTCTAGAATGACTATAATAGTGTTTAAATATGTTGTGTGTCGTTGAGTGTGTGTATGCCTATTAGTATATTGACTATGTTATATCTATAAGTCCATGTTTATGTCTTTGTATTGATTTCACTTGAAGTGTTATTCTTCTGTATCTATTTTCTATATTGTGGCTTCTCGTTATATGTGTGCTGTTGTTTTATAATTAATACTGTGAACATGACCTACTGACAAACTGCTTTCGCATTTTGGCGGGTAATAAAATAATTTCAGTAACTTAACTTTTTCAAGACTGAAACCTCGTGTGTCAGTCAGCCAAAAGGCAACGTTGCCAGCTCTTTCGCAGCCAGTTAAATAAAAGTTTTATTAGTAATAGTTCAAAAAAAATTGAATAGTCTTTATGCAATGTGCAACTAATACGCCGTTTAACGGTTGGGAAGTACTTTTTCATAAGTAAGCTGTAAGGGTTCCAGTACCTTTTTTTTAAATACTCTCGAATCTTTCAATTGCATTGAGGATCCCAAATAACTAATTCAAATTTTAATATTGAGCGAATTAAAGAAATATTATATTATTTTAATTACAGGTGGGGATTTGAATAGTTTAGTCACTCTTACGATGAATTCTAAGTTTGTAGGCCCTCTCGAGCAGAAAGACATTCCGGAGTCCATTATTATTCCCTTACTTCACTACATCTTTTTAGTTATACGCCATTGATTGGGTACGGGAATAGAAACGGGTTAATGTATTTGGTGAAAGATATTGTGTTTCATTTTGCCAGGTTAAGGAACAGTTGATTGTTCGCACAATACTATATTCCAAGCCTATTAACATTCTCCTTAAATTTTAGGCTAATATGTGTGACTTTTCTGAAAATTTGTGTCACTGACAAAAATGTGTCAGTGTCACTGACATCTGCCTATATTGATATAAAAAAATAAGAATTCCGAGATGGGATCCTTGTGAAACTCCTGATGTTGTATTGTAGAAACGCGAGGAGAAACCTTTAACGCTAACTGCTTGACCTATTCGTGACATACGATCTGAGGCATCTTAGAAGGTCCCAACTAATCCCAATTTTTAAAATGAGGGATACATTAAAAATATACATAATAATATTTGGATAATTTATATAGTGCCGCTTTTGTGAAAAAACGGTGACCGGATAAATCATCAAAATGATTATTCATCAGATCTTTAAAAAGTTATATAAAGTCATGGAAAGTGATAAAACAAAAACTTTATTAACTGGGTTAAGTAGGTTAGGTTAGGTTAATTTTTTTTTTGATAATTTTTATGACTTTATATCACTTTTTAAAGGTGTGTTGCATAGTCACTGTGTTCAGTTAGCATGGAACCGAAAAAACACATCAAGGGCGCTGTACAAATATGTACATATATTGGATTAATAAATACGACTGGCTTGCAAACTAAGATTCATAATAACTAGCGACTTACATCGAAGACTTATGTCTTCAGACTATGGATGAACATTTATATATATAGCATTTCATCGGTTACCTACTTCGAAAAAGGCATTTTTGGTTAACACGATCCACAAAAAACTTAAACACGACCTTTAAAAAAACAATTCTCATGAAGTTACCTACACCATTATTACCAACAAAGGTAGATTTCTTTGCCTTTGGGTTTCTTTGATTTTTATTCAATACAGTCCTTTCAAGATATATACTGCCCTAAAAACATTGATTCAACTACCCTGAACAGGTTATATCTCCAGAGGAAATAAAACTCTTTGAAATGTATCTTTGGTGCCAAGTTACAGGCATATTGCTAGGTAATGTAGCCTTTGTAAGCTGAAATTAAACCAATCTTGACGTGAAACATATTCAGAAAAGCAAATATTGAAACCTTATAATTCACTTTTCCACCAAACATTTGATTTGAATGTAATACACGAGTACTCAAATAACTGAAGAGTTATTTCGCAGAACATGGAAATGTACCCAAACACTACAGACTGAAGTTAAATAAATATTGTGTGATATTTATTATATTACAACGAACCAAAAATTTAAACTATTGAGAAATCTGTTTATCTCATGTAGCAAAAACTATAAACCTTCAAATATTTTTACGAAATTTGCACTACTACATCGTAACCAATAAGGCAAAACGTAATAAATAGTTAAATTATTTTGTGTACATTGTGCATATTATTGTATAGTGTGTTGAAACTTAAAGTGCGAACAAAGATATAGAGCTAATCGGCGACATACTCGTGATGTAAATAGCACAAAGGTCCGAAATTAATCAAGAAGGTATCTACCATAATACAGGCTACAAAATATTGTTTAATGCTTTTTAAAATTAATTTGTAGAGTTCCGTAGAAAATATTCATCTAAACATTTTACGGAATCGTAAATAATAAACGTACAAGCAAAATAATTATATTACTGCTTTGAAAAGGGTTCCACATTCGGTGGGAAATTAATAAAGAATAATGTGTTAACAAATTAATGAATTATACTTTTAACTCTTTTATCGTATTATGTTGGTTGGATCAGCACAGTGGGTATGTAAATGCTGGGTGTTATTTTTTATACGGCTAAGCCAGTGGACCGTGTACTATGGTATTACTTAAACAGTACTCAGTGTTTTACAAAAATATTTCAAACTTAGCTACTTTCTATTCCCGGCGTTGCCCGGACTTTACACAGAGTTTTTCGGAAACCGATTAGAGAGTGACCTACCTCTTGTTGAGTAAAAATAAATGCCGCCGATGGGAATTGAACCCGCGTCAACCCACGAGAGCTTATTTCCAACACGCCAAATAATTCAATATGTACTGAATTATTTCTTCTGATATGATAGTACCTACTTCAATCAACAATTATTGCTTATTATATTTTTTTCACCTGTAAACAACCAACTTTATTTTTGAAGGAATGGCTTTGTTAGTTATTTATAAGCAATAATTATTAGCCTGAAACACTCATCCACATTGAAAAATCTCCTGATAAAAGATACATGACGCCAACGGGACTTGAACCCGTGTCCTTTCGATTTCCGGTCGACAGCTCTGACCACTGAGCTATGGCGGCTTATCTATTATCCTTGAAATAATTCAATATATACTAGTGTTTCATTCAACAATTACTGCTTGTTACATTTTTTCACCTGAAACAACCAACTTTATTAATATGAGAAAGACATTGTAAGTGCTAACTCTCTCACTAGATGGCGTCGAGACAAATTGTTTACATTTTTTGGTGAAAATACTAGAACTTATCAAATATTAATTATTATTTTTCCGGTCGACCGGAAATCGAAAGGACACGGGTTCAAGTCCCGTTGGCGTCATGTATCTTTTATCAGGAGATTTTTCAATGTGGATGAGTGTTTCAAGCTAATAATTATTGCTTATAAATAATTGTTACCCTTTGTGCTATGCATAAGAAATCTTGTCTTAAACATTGGCTTTGTTAGTGCTAAATTTCCCACTAGATGGTGTTGAGACATATTATATCTACATTTGTTGGTGAAATATTTTGACTTGTCAAATATTATTATTTTTTAACGGTAAACTAATGTTTATAAGACAAGGTTTTTATGCATAGCACTAAGCATAATAAATTATTATAAGCAATAATTAGTCGCCTGTAATATCAACTGTACTGATACTACAGGTGACTAATTATTGTTTATAATAATTTATTATCCTTTGTGCCATGCATAAAAACCTAGTCTTATAAACATTAGTTCATCATAAAAAATAAAATAATTTATGATTAAAAAATACGTAGAATAACAATATTGTGTTAGAAAAAACTTTTTGTGATTTTAGGGAAATCAACAGTTTAATATGTTTGGTTAATACAGTAAATAATAATAATAATAAAACATAAATAACATTGACATGTTGTTCTTGTATTGTTTTGTATTTATTTTGCTTATATAATGCACTTGCATAGTGTTGATTGACTAGATGATCATTTGTGGAAAAGTGAGTGGAAGGGTTTAGTTTTTCCTATGGGGAAGATTTAACCCGGACAAAAAAATCGGAAGCATAAAAACAATAATAATAATAAAACATAAATAATCTGTCCGAAGAAACCTTCCTACAGAAGCAACAAAACTACTTATCAACTTTTAAGTAGTCTCACGTCTCGATTACTGCAACGGCATTTATGCCCGCCTTCCAAAATATCAAATTGACAAACTTCAATCAGTGTTTAATGCAGCAACACGGCTCATAACCGGGGTTTCTAAATATTTACACATTTCAGAATACCTTCGTAACCTTCACTGGCTCAAGTTCCCTGAAAGAATCCAGTACAAATTGTGCTGGATGGTGTTTCAATCAATCAATGAAATGGCCCCACCCTACATCTCTGAACTATGTGTCCCGGAAAACACTGGTCCGAGGCAGTCAACTCTTAGATCAGCTGTAGGCAGACTGATGGAACCTAAGCACAAACCAAATACTAAGTTTACTGATCGCGCTTTTGGAGCATCTGGGCCGAAGGCTTGGAATAAACTTTCTCAAAAAACATATCGTAGCCTGGATAAAAAATCAAGATATTCACTTTATTCAAAAGATTATAATTCCAAACCAAACATAACCAAAATATAATAAGTAAATTTAAATATTATACACGAATTATCCAAAAATACATACACTTACATATAAATGTGTGTTTTCATGTTTCAATATATGTCTGTGAAAAAAAAATTAGCTTTCTACTACAATACATAAATACCTGTCACACTTAATCACAAACACGTTAACACCTCAGCACAGATTCTCCTAGTGAGGTGTTCACGTAACATACAATATCACCCACACACAGTTTTACCTATATCAACCTATGTTCTTTATTTTTTATACCTTTTTTCTGTACTTTTTTCTCTGTACTACAATATAAACCACTGTAATCATTTGTAAAATGTGTATTCAAGAATAGACATAAATAAATAAAATAAATTCGACCGGTCGGTGGCCGAGTTGACATCGCGTTTGGGTCCCACCCAGGCGTAGTGTGTTCAATTCCTCGGCTGGCTAAGTCCTCCATCACAACACAAGCAACATTTTCAGCTTACTATGGTGGTAGTAGGAGATTTTCAAATATTTCAGGTTATTCGTAACCCGGGAATGTTTGTCTTTCTTTTTAAAAATAATTTAAAAAAAAATAAAAATTTAAAAAAAAAAAACTAAGACCCAAAACAAGTCCAACAGAATTCAGGTCTAAACTAAAAACTTTCCTTTTTAAGCTGTCATACCCTTAAATTAAATGTACCATTCCTGAGAGAAAGTCCAATTATATCCAATTTTCCAATTATGTCCTAAATCCTGTATCTAAATTTCGCTAATAAATAATTAGTTAATGTTAATTAAGTGTTAATCTCATGTGACCTACCGGGTAAGTATGGTACTGTATATTATCTCCATATATAGTTAGTAATAACATAGATCATTGTACAAATGTATTATATATTTGTACAGCGCCCTTGAGGTGATTTTGCACCAATAAGTGTTTCCCAATTCATGAATCGCGAAACAACACCGGGTCACGAAAGAAAACAAATGGGTCGCATAAAAAACGAAAACGAAAAAGGGTGTTAATAATTTAGGTAATTGATGGGTGTTTACAGATTGGCATCATCGGCAATTAATTCTATTGGGATTATTATTGTCATATTAAAATACAAATTAATTTCATATAATATAATTAACAATTGATACGTCATTATTAATTTATAAAAACCTTACATTTTGTACTTATATTTCTTACACTTTATACTTTGTATTTATTGTATGGCACGCCGTTTATCTTTCTATATAAATAAAAATGTAAATGTTCGTTTGTTCAAAATCTTAAATCTCCGAAAGTTATTCACCGATTACTTTGAAATTTGGACACAACGTTGCATTCGAATACGCGTGTTTTTATATACCTATATTATATAAATGTCACCTCTTACATGTAAAAACATACATATTTAAAAAAAATAAGCAATATCTGTTAATAATAATAATTATAATAATAACATGGCATTTGTATAGCGCAGTTTAGTATCATTTCACTTAAAGGGCGCATTACTCTAACAATCTTAAAAAAAAATGATTTTGGTTTTAGTTGTCATGTTCTTAAAATTATTCCTACAGTGTGCCTTACCCAATACATGTTGTACGTAAAAGCATCACGCGCTATTGTTTCTCTATCTGCACAGACAGACTCCGCCACAGCAACTCGTGGCGAGGTACAGCTTGTATTTAAATAAACAAATACTCGCGATGAACCCTTTGACTCTAAAACAGCGTTTCTCGTCGGGAGATTGTTTGAATGTTTTGGGCGTAATCCGCAAATCATTAATTATTATTGATTACATTTCGTTTATTTTTTGTTTGTCATCTCTGACTTTCCAAGAAAAATAAAGATGGCAACACTAGCGCATATCATGCAAACACGATGCGTAATGAGGTTAAGTTAATTATTGTGTTGTGGACGTTTAATATGATCAATTTTGAGTAATTAATGAAAGGTGTGGTGAGCTTTCCCTAGCAAAGATGCAACTTTCCTTTAAATTCCTTTCCCTATTTCACCTCGAATAAATACTAATTGATACTGACTGAATTGTCTTTTGGACGATAAAAATTTGAGTGGGTAACGAAGAAGAAGTATAAAAAAAATATATATATATAAATTCAGTTATTACGTTACGTTCCGGTTCGTTTACACTAATTCAAGCGAAAATGCCATTTGTATGCATTATTAAACAGATGAGGTATTGTTTTTTTCTATACAATAATATTTCCATGCTATGTCTTCCTGAGACGTCCCTTACTTATTTTTTCTGTACACTTGCGCATCCAATTTCTCCTAGCACTGTACATTTACGTGTACAAATAATATAACCATCCCTTTCTTCATCTTAGTTAAACATGCTCTACCATCAAACATTCCCATTCGTTTGGTCATAAAAGGATTTATTTGTTTTACATACTTTAAATCATACATACAGTATTTGCAAAACCCATTCATTCCACAATCCACACTTTGACACCCGTATTAATGTTTTCATATTATAGAGCACATTTTATGTTCGATAACACATAATTTTTTTTGTCGTATTCATTTATACTTCATTTACCTAGTTTCTAGCTAAGAAAATTTGTAATAATTTAAATTATTCCTAGGCCTCGGAGGTTTATGAGTTAATACCTTATTAGTAATGAAATGATTAATGAACAAAAAACGTAACACAAATAACTTCAACAACAAAAATAAACTAATGTATCCCGGACCGCGCACAACTGCCGGAGGAATGATACAGGTTTTTAAGAAGCATTGATATCAGTTTTTTCAATTGAATAATTTACTTTTGCCGGTGTGTCGAAATTTAATAAAATACTAAATAACACCGTTTTCGTAATTAATGTGAAGTGGTGAAGTGTTTTGTATTACTTTTATTTAAGTGTGCGTTTTTGCAATACGTTTTTTTACCATCTAAAATGGCCTTTTTAATACATTACGTAGGTTTTAAAAATAAATAAATAAACTTTTTAATTTGTGTTCGTAACAACAAGTTCGAATATCTATTACAATATGACGTAGAAGCATTTCCTTCAAGAGTACCACACCGTTTGATATTAATGTGAAAAATAACAAGTTCGAATATCTTTTACATTCACTTACAATATGATGTAGAAGCATTTCTTTCCACATCGTTCGATATTGACGTGGAAAAAATCGCTTGGACCATTTAAACCTAAGTACAATTTTTAAGGTTTTTAAGGTCATTTTTGGAAATAATTAGAAAAACCCTGGATAGTTATATTTCAAAACAGCACCCGTGAGGCGAGTTTTCATTAAAAAAAGATGGTGGATAAATTATCAAATTATTATTATTATTCTTCTTTAAAGTTGATTTTTTTTCATTTAACCGTCTTGGTGTTTGCCTTTTTGTCCACTATTTTTGTTTATAATTTGTATTTTTAATGCAAACATATTGGACGCGTTTTGGTAAAAACTGGAACAATGCAGTTTTGAAAAAATACCTTATATTTAAAAAATGACATTTGACAAATATGTAACGCAACATGTTTTCCTGAATTCTGATTTTTATACATTCAAAGCTTGGATACGTGTTTCGGATGAATCTAGTTAGGCTGCACGTTTATACATAGAAATTTGCTCGAACGAATTTCATTTCGAAGAACAAAAGAAGTGTTGGGTCGTTAGGTTTTTTTGTTTTGTTTTCCGCCGCTTGTCACAATGCCTACACGTCATAGTATACCGAGTATGCACGATGCCAAACAATTGAACTGGAGGCCGACACTCAAATTACAACCAAAATAAATCTGAATTTGAATGTGAAACATCCCCTGTGATCAAATAAACATCGACACGATTGTGTATACAGAAATCAATTTAGGATGTTGATTATTTTCAAAGCAATACGAAGGGTAGTAAGCAATTATTATAAAAATGCCCATGTTACTATCATTACCAATAAATTAGATGCATGATTTGGGCACCAAGTTTAGGGGTACTTTTGATATGTTTACTGACTCAATTTATAGAATTAAACGTAATTGCACCAGCACTTTGTTGAATCCTACAAATTATAGTAGTGTCGGTAATGTATTTTAGTGATATGTCTTATAAGTTGTTTTTATTATAATTTGTATTTTGTTTTATGTTACTGTTACATGTTATACTAATATTGTTTCATACATTTTTGTTATTTGTTTTTGGGGTGTTATGCCGTGTTGCGCTAACTCCTTCTAAATAACAAAAATACTTTTGGCCGTGAAAATCTTAAATCATATTTGTTTCATATATCGTTATTTCATATTTCAAAAGCTTTGTGTATAATTTAAGCTCACTGGATATATTCTATTCTTATAATCCATGTAAAATCCCAGCTGGGCGCAAAACCAAATAAAATATAATAACTATGAAATAATTTCTCACTGTCTGTACTTATGTAGTGACCAGACAGCAGTAGCCACGATAAGGATGATGAATATGAATTAGGAGGGGAAGCTTAGAATTTGGTGATTGAGAAAAGAGCGTCAGAAGAATACACGACGAATGAAAGATGTCTCTAACTTAGCAGGAAGGCATGATGAGTTTTTAGTCGGGCCATGTCAAAATCGGAATAAAAAAAAGTACCTATGTATGAGAAAATGTACGAATAGGAACGATGAAGTATGTGCCTGAGCGGGTAATTGCGTAATGGTTAATTGGTTATTTTTTATTTGTATGTGTTTGTGAAGAAAAACGGAGCTCGAAACACGAATGAAGAAATTCAAAAGTATAAGGGTAAAGGATAAGATAATGAAAGGGTAGTTTTGGTGAATTGGTCAAGAACGGCGGATAATCGTGGAAAAATAAATGTCAGGAAAAGTGGACAGAAGAAGTCGAGAACGTCGGAGTCGGAATAATGGAACAGCTGTGAATGAAACTGAAGCAGTTTATGCCAAACCACCTCAACCAAGGCCAGGACATTAAATTAAGTTGGCCTGCATTTTGCAAACGTTCTAATGCGTGCAAACAATTAATAAAAATTTAAGTAGGTAAACAGATTCTTGCTGGTGTAGCTATGCCGCAGGACTATTGTGGGGTAAGAGGGGACTGCGGGCGGGTTATCTAAACTAGTGCGAAGCAGTTTGATGAAAACTGTCGATATATCAAAACTATCGATGTGCACAAATAAATTCAAACGTGCGCTCTTTAAAATGATTTATCTGGATTATAAAATAGGTACGTATAATCTTATACAATTAACGGACCAATTTGATTCAGTATCTTGGCCTGGGTTGCGGTAGTTTGGTTTGTGTCAGAAAAGAGTTGTAAAGTGTTCCATCTTAGTCTTCTGCTGGCAAATTGAGTGATTGTTCGGTAACTAGTGTAACTCAAACTTTAAGTATTATGAAGTAAGGTGTATTTACAATGAATTGTTGATTCAATGTTCTTGCCTATACAACTTCATTGCATATAATGCGAAGCTTTCACAAGCGTATCACATTTCTGGGAAAGCTGATGTATTTCTTTATCAACAGGAAAAACCTTTTTTTACTCTGTCAAATGCAGGTCTCTTGTTTATTTTTTTTATCAAACAAATCCTACTTTTCAGTGACCTACCTCTAGCGAAAATTATGAGTGATATTCTTGACATCAAAGCGATTTATTATGCTTTGGGACGAAAACTCGGAAAATTTTGAGCTTCAAACATTTGAGCTTCGAACATTGTTTTTTAACCGTTAAAAACAAAAAGTGATGTTTTAAACACATTCTTAACATACCATATTCTACCTATTCAGACCTAGTTTTATTACGACGAAAAAATAATAACGGATTTTACAGAATTTAAATAATTTATCAAATTTCAATTTTAGTTAGTTTTAAAGTGTTATTTCACATTTTATTTATTAAAAATAATATATGGTAACAATGTTCAATCTAATTTAAAATTAAATAATAACTTTGTAAACATCACTTATAGGTAAATACTTAATGCCGACCGGGTGTCGCTACAACCTTAGCTTCATCAGGGCAGTATAAAACTAAACATCTAAAATCTAAATTAACATGTGTTGATATCACGGTGAGTGGACAGTCTGAGCTACAGTGGAAGAGGTAGGGATAGGTGGGAGATTGAGAGGCGAGTGCTCTTTGTCAATAGGGAACAATCTGAGTATAGGACTTTTATTTAGGTTTATTTGGTTGTTGATGACTCTGCTATTGACGTTTTTGGCTTTCCTTAACTCTAGCGCCTCTAAGTTATCCAACCTAAGACCTATTCCGTTTTTATGTAATACACTGACGCCAGTATTTTTGTGTTAAATGAATGTTCAATCTAGTTCAGAATAAGTAACTAGGAATTAGACTTTCATGAATTTGCATCAGTAGCAATTGTTTTTTAATTCTTTAAAACTGTAATATCTTCCCCCAAAGCCACATCTTAATTTGTGAAAATTCAGCCTGCTTACGTTTGTGCTCGCAAAAACTCGAAAAGTAGTCGACCGACATCGCGGAAATTTTCAAAAATTGTTCTTATTAGTGCCAAGAGTGTTTAGAGAGTGTTTTGAATGGTAGTTGAAAAAGTCCAAGGAACACTTAACGCAAAATCTCTGCACCAGAATGAGATACGAAGTGACTTTAAAGTCAATGTACTGTAGTTTTTTTAACAATAGCATTGTGGTATTCAGTAGTGAATGGTGGAAGAAGTCGGAGACGCCCAAGAAAGACATTAGCAATAGCGAAGCATTTGAGGGAAGAAGAATTTATTTTTCGTACTTTGTGCTCACTCGAACTATCGTATCGATTACATAGTTTGCTATGGTTGAATTTACATCGAAGTTTCGACACGATCCCACGAGACCACCGCAAATCCGGGAGGAAAATGTGTCAGTCCGTCGTAATTACAAACGCATCAATATCTGTAATTATACCGATCATGTGATAACTAGCACAGTGCATAAAGCATCGAAATGGCTAGTCAATGGGTGTCAAGTCCCGCCCTCGGGCTCTTTGTCAGTCGCAAGGGTGCCGGAGCAGGCAGCGCGACAGCACTAAATTGTGCGGTCGTCTGGATACGACAACATATCACTCAAATATGTATGTGATGATACTGGACACTACTAAACTATAGTACCTACCCAGTTCCTGGTATCAGGACAGCGCGCGGCGTTGACGTGCAGACAGGTATTACGCTGAAAATGATGCATGGCTGACGTAAATACCAGAAAGGTTAGTGCTCATTCTCTAAGCTTACTCGAGATCTTCATAATTGCCGTTGAAAGAGGGATAATTGGATTTTAGACGTTATGACCCTCTATGCATACAGTCTTTATTAATATTCTTCTAATATTTTCCCATAAAACCAATTAAAATCAATATTCTTGCTCTGAGAGAAAATTTATGTAGAATAATGAACTTAATAGGTACATCAAAGAGGGTTCTTGGATTTATAAATAAACTAATGCGGATCTGAAAATATTTTAAAATATTTGCCTTATGATCATTGCCTATCAAAATAATCATTAGAAATGATCAGATTCACCATTCAAATGAAAACCGTTAAATAATTATAGTGACTTATTTTTGGGGTATTATGCCGAGTTGCTTTACCTCCTTCTTTCGCCAACGTTTCGGACAGCCATCTACCCTGAGGATGGACACTTTATTGCTTCTTTCGCTAACGTCTCGGATAGCCATCTGCCCTGAGGATGGACACTTTATTGTTGTCCGAAATTTGGCGAAAGCAGGAGGAGCGCAACACGGCATAATACCCCAAAAATAAATCACTTTAATACATTCAGCCTTGAAAATCCCAAATCATCACAGTTAAAAATCATTATTCGGATTCAAATCTGTCAAAAATTTAAACAATAAATACAAATTTCAAACATCGAATTATTGTCATAATGTATTAAAATTAAATAAATTTAGTACATATTTAATCGCTTGACTAATAAATACTTATCAGTTCCAATTTTGAAAATTCATCATCATAATAAGAATAATTTTATACATTAGGCACTAACCAAACCCAAACCGAAATGTCCTCTAAAATCTTAAGATTTGTAAATAGGTAAGTACTTAAATACCTAACTAATTGATTATTAATCGTTTCACATTTGAAATAACTTACCTGTTTTCTGCAAAATTATGTTTTCGTAAATTGTACTGTCGTACCTGAAAATGTGTTTTACTTTACTTATAAAATAGTAAATTATAATCTACAACAAGTATTTTCCACAGAATATCTACTTATATTCAGAGAAATGATTGTTTTTGATCGTGCCCACTGTGGCGCAAGACGAGTTAAAACGGCCACCATCTTGAACCGGAACGTAAAAAAAAATTCGTACAAATGAAATGCCAAGTCACAATTATTTCAAACTGTTATGAGAAATCAAATCATTTCAACAACAACAAAAAACTTTTTTTAAAAGTCAACGAGCAAAAAAAATACGTCTGGTTTTAATTTAGTTCTGAAACGAAGTTTAAACTGAACTAAAAAAATATATTGTTTCGTGCTGCAATGCATGAAAGCTTTTTGATGAAATGACCCATTTCGGCTATTCAACCACCCGCATCCTGCATTTGAGGTTAGAATCTAGGACTCTATATTATTCTGTAGAATTCCATGTCATAGAATGCACCCCTTTGTCTCCATTGACAATCTCATTGGTTTGGAAAGTAGCATCCAAAGGATTGAAGAAAAATGTTGGAAAATGAGTTTTGCTAAACGATTTTCGCCCGTTTTTATATATCTTAATACAAATTATTATTTAAAGCACAAAATATGACACTAAAAAAAATTGCGGAAAGTGAGCTCTGGTGTCATGAAAATTGCGCAACTTTTCATACGTGGAATTTCTGGACAAAAAATCTATTTTGGACTCGGAATAGAAACACTCATTTACACATAAAAAATAGGAAAATACGCACTATTTTTGTTAAATTGAGCAAAAACGTAAGACCTAATCGTCGCTATCTAATCCACAGAGGTAGTTAATGTATAAGTGAGCTGTAAACCCATAATAAGCGATAAGAAACATTATCTCAGAGATAAACATTTTTTTATCTTCAGAGTTTGTTTACGCTACACAACATTGTTAGAAAGTATTCCATTCGATATCCGTCCAATTGTTAAACCGAGGCGGGCTCTTACTATGAACCTTAAATACGTAAATAAACACATCATGTTGTATACATTCCGGTACAAAAGAAAACCACATTGACTATTCCGAATTGAACTACGCTAACTCAAGTTAGCTGGTAAAAAAAGTGACAGCATGCCAACTTCTTGATAAAATATCTGGATTATCTCTCACTCGTAAAAGACCAGAATTCTAAATAGCATCCTCATCCACTTCCTCTCCTCACTCCTTTCAGCCTCATAACCCAATTGAAGAATTGAAATAAATATATTTAAGATGAAATCAAAATATGTAAGACGTATAAACACAAAAACTGTACTCATAAAAAACATTTACTAGTTTGAAAATGGCTTTGAAAGCCGAAACAGCTGTAACAATAACAAAAACCAAAAAATACTCGCAGAACTTAATAATTATATTATTAAATTTGATTTTAATTTATAGACTAATATAGACACGGCATATCCATTGAAAAATAACCCCAACACAATTTTGGATTGGTTCACGTGCACATTTATGAAAAGGCCCACGCATTGTGTCACAATGAGAAATGGGCACTGTGAATTACGTTTTGCCTTTTGTTGGTCTAGAGTTTACTTATTTTGCTTCCCAGCTATGGCTGGGCAAGTTCATTTTTTCAATCACAAAAATAACCCAGTTCCAAATATTTTAGATTGTACCTATCGCGGACTTAATTTTAGAAAATGTAATCAGCTATCTGAATACAAAAAAATAGAAGTACCTTACAGATAGCTTGAAGGCAGCGCATTAACAAATGTCAGAAATTAATAGAATTGCACAATCGACAAGTAAATTTTCTGACGTCATCTTTCAAACACTCCTAATCATGACGTCATGCAGTGTGTGATACACTTTTAACGAATACATATAATCAATACGACATGGCACGAGCCTGGCACATGATAATTATTGATGTGTTGGTTAAAATCACGCGTTTTTACTTGATACGCGCAAAAAACTTCAGAATTATGGGTTATTTATTTGGGCTTGTCTCTAATTCAGAGTTGTATTAAGTCCACAATTATGTGCGTATTAAATAATATGATAAAATCGTTTCGTTGAGTAATTTATTTTGTGTGTACTATGTTAATTACATTTTTATTTTTATTGAAAAAAATTATTTTACAAAGTATACATATATATATTACACATACCTTTTTTATTATATATTGAGCAATTTTTTAAATGTTAGATTTAAATCTAATTAATTAAATCTTAATTTAATATCTATTAAATATCTTAATTTAATAATTTATTTTTAAATCAGCGCAACAACTATTAGCGACAAGCGATGTTGTATTATAACAAAAATGTGGTGTTTTTTGTCATATATATTTATATAATTATAACTATTGCTGTAGAGGTGATGAAGGTGGTGGAAGATATGTTACATAATAAGAAACGTTCATGTAGGCTTAAATTGTTAGGTATAGGAATACATATTTTATATATACATTCCGATAATTATTCTTAAAATGTCTTATTTTCGCTTACGTTTCCCCACAAACCGAGAAAAAATTGAGAAATGGATATAAGCAATCCGGATTCAATTATGTGAAAATAAATGGGTAATATTTATTATATGTTGTAGAGTAACAAATATGTAAATAAATGAGTATTTGCTAATTTATTTAAAAAAAACGGATTGCTGGCCTTTAACGAATGAATGAACAGGTTTCTGGTTGAACTTTTAGTAAATTTCGAATACATTAATTATCACGATGTCGGAACACGTTTACCGTACCATCATCAGGAAACGAAGCGTGCTCAAATCATTTTCATCCCAAACGTTTAGACTGCAATTTCCTTCAGGTCCTTTATAATCTCTGAGCATGCTGTGTGGAGGAGAGAATTTAATATACCTACAAATTAGGTATCGTTGCTTAATCTGAGAAAGGTTATTTTAATTACTGGTTATTACTGTCTAGCTTTGATTAAGCTCCATCTATATATTTCACAAAAATGGCACTACAAAAATAAACCGAATAGGCATTTCTCTGAAATCGTATGACATTACAGCAATAGAATTAAAATTAAAAAACTTTTTCACTTTGTTCCACTTATTTATTATTACCAGGACCGGTTTCATCCTACTACGGACATTTTCAGACTGGTAGTTGAAACTCTTATGCTACTGATTTTATACAAACTTAGGTAGGGGTACACAACATTGTTTATATATAATGAATGATTCTATATTGTTAATTTGAGGTAGGTATTATGAGTTATTTTGTTAATTTAGGGTACATTAGGTAATTATAAAGTTTATTTTTACAAATTATGAATGATGTTACAAAGCAAGTAGATATTTATAGTTCATATGAATATAAAAGAATTTATATAATTAAAAAGGTTTGTGATTTCTGATATTTTATTTTGCAATGTTGGGATATTCCCTCCTTGTTGCTTAGGGCTTATTGTTAAATATTGATAGCAATTAAGTAATTATTATTATTAGGGTTCCCCACATATTTGGGTTATTACATCTTTAAATTGCATACTTAAATTATACCACTGCTCTCTGAAGTAAAATTATTCTAAGTGAATTATAATGGGTAAATTAATGGTGATTGAGCATTATGTTCCAACTGTTTATTCATAACATATTGGCTATCTATTTTCTTCGTTAAGCGATTGATTTCTAGTGACTCTAATCTGTCTAATTTTTGTCCTTTGTTGCAAACATGAAGGATTTTTACATCTCTATCTTTGTCAAAAGTATGTTGGTTTTCTAGTAGATGCAAGGCAACGTTCGAAAAATCTCCTTTTTGATTAACCCAACTAGCGAAATGTTCTTTTATACGGGTTGATACTGCTCTTCCTGTTTGTCCTACGTAATACGCGGGGCAATTCGAGCAGTTCACCTGGTAGACTCCAGAGTTTTCCAGATTACCTCTTTTATCTTTATTGTTTATAAATATTTTACCCAAAGAATTTACATTATAAAATCATTACAAAATAACCAACATTGCAAAAATAAAATATCAGAAATCACAAACCTTTTTAATTATATAAATTCTTTTATATTCATATGAACTATAAATATCTACTTGCTTTGTAACATCATTCATAATTTGTAAAAATAAACTTTATAATTACCTAATGTACCCTAAATTAACAAAATAACTCATAATACCTACCTCAAATTAACAATATAGAATCATTCATTATATATAAACAATGTTGTGTACCCCTACCTAAGTTTGTATAAAATCAGTAGCATAAGAGTTTCAACTACCAGTCTGAAAATGTCCGTAGTAGGATGAAACCGGTCCTGGTAATAATAAATAAGTGGAACAAAGTGAAAAAGTTTTTTAATTTTAATTCTATTACAATGGAATTCCACCACGAATTAACAGTGCAAAAACTAGACACATTACAGCAGTTAATATAAGAAATAAATGTCGGTTGTACCCAATCGGCATGAATCTGGCAAGTTTGTTGGCGCGGTTGACTCCAGTCCCTGGGAAGGAAGGTACAATCATAATTTTTTTTCCGTAGATATGTAAAGTTGTGCCTATATTCGAAAAAAGGAGACAAACACAACAACAAAAAACACAATGTAAACGCTTATTTAGTGGGCATAAATAAATTGATATTATAACCATGTAACCCCCACCCTCCCTTGTCCCACCCCACCACATCCTCTCTGAAGCTCTATCCTAGTCTTATATGATTTCTCGAGCTTTATTTTGATATTATGTTTTATACATTATTAATGTTTGTACCTAGACTAGTTTTCTATAATGCTGTCTTATAAACCTAACAAAGTGGTTAAAACAAAATAACTTTTCATTTGATTAAAGTGTCAAGCCACAAAGTAAACGCTTTCTTTGATAATTATATAATATTTTATATAAATAATTTTGTAAATTCATAAAACTTCTGCTCAACAGTAAATATGTGTACGTTTCCCGTACGGTTCAATGTGTAGTGTATGAATCCAAAAAGTAGAAATGTGAAAATAAAAATCATTTTGTGTTATTTATTAGTCCTTTACCTGATTCAGACCTGGTTTAGCAAAAAAAAATGGTTTGGTGACGGCTTTGTATTCAAATTACAACACCTCGGTAATAAATTAACGCGGTTCCTTAGTTTCGTTTACGAGTTTGAACGCTTGTACAATGAGTTTAAACAGACTTGGGTTGTTAAGTTCATCTTCATATTTGTGACGTACGCTATGTGGTGTCATTTTTTAAATGAATTTAACTAGACAGGGCTAAACTTCTAATTAAATTTAAAAAAAAATTAAATTGAGTTCTACGAATTAAACACAAAAACAATAAATAATTTACTTTGTGACTTGCTGTAATAGTAGAAATTTATACATAAATTTGATTAACACCACTTTATTTTAACACATTGCTTTACCGGTTTTAGAAGTGCCCTTCCTTCATCAGCAGAATATAAAGGACGGGTTGTTTCGCAGAATTTGAACAATAATAATGATAATGATATTTGGATGATTTGTTTTTGTGCAAAATCACCTCAAGGGCGCTGTACAAATATATAATACATTTCTACAATGATCTATGTTATTACTAACTATATATGGAGATACTATACAGTACTATACTTACTTGGTAGAATAATGTAAATCCAATAAGAAAAGTGTGATAAGGGTGTATTATAGGTAATACAAGAATGCTACTCACAGGTATGGTATATTTAACTTTAGGTTATGATAGCTTAAAATGATAAGTTTTTAGTTTAGAACTGAATTCTGTTGGACTTGTTATGGATCTTAGTTTCTGAGGAAATTTATTCCAAGCCTAATACAATTCACATTTCAAAGTTAAAATTAAAGTTCTGTTATTATTTCAATACGGGCAAATTGTTTCGCAGAACAGTAATAAAAACAAAACATGAATACAACTTTCACAGAACTTGAATAAATGACTTTAAAATATAATTAATTGTTCAAATTCCGCGAAATAACCCGTCCTTAAACTAGATTATAATATTCTCCTAAAGTAGGGTGGGCACTTATTATTATTTTATTTTTATGTGAGCACCGCACAAGAGTATTAACTGCACCCAACCGCCTGGAGCCAGTGAGACTATGGCATTCCCATTTGGGGTATGTTGAATGGGTTATATACTATTGGGTTGTATACTTCTGAAGCAAGTGCAATTTGTTAAAATGGAGTGGTCTAAAACAAATGTATTATATTTTTAAAACATGTGTCCGGTGAAAAAAAGAGAAAGGTATGGGGACGAAGAGAAGCTCGGGGGTTCAACAAAAAATTGATTTGCGTCAAGTTTAGTTAATTGATAATGTTATTATAAATTACATACTTCAACCGCATTTACCGAGTTTTGCAGGTCATTCTGAACTTTAAGCTTCGGTAAAGCTTTAAGTAAGCACGGATCAATTTGGACCAGCCGACATACCTGCTACTTTCAGGAGCCAACTGTGCCACTCAAACGGTTTGCTCGTTTCCTGAGAAGTTGGTAACTGCTTTATGGATTCATTCGGAAAACACGTACACGCTATTTAGTTGAAAATTATGTCATTTAAAATAAAGTGTTATACATGGCAATAGCGGAACAGCTAGCTGGCTTTACGTGACAGTTACGTCGAGTTAGCAAAGGAATAAATGTTATGGCTTGGTTTATCGGTATTTTTCAGTAACGGTATCACAAGGCTTAGCTAGCCAGGGCTCCTACCAGAGAATAACTTGGCGGAAGTAAATGTCTCTCCTAGGGAGCATAAATAGATACTGATATACCAATCCTGCGTGTTAATGTTTTTATTGTTAAAAGGTGAGGATGGAATACAAACATCAAAATCAACCAGGGATTTGGAGAATTACACTTTGTACTGCTCTGAAATCATAATCGTTTCGTGAGAACCTCTCCTATTGAGCTCGTAAGATTCTTTCAGTGACGCCCTACCGAGCGACCACTTCTAGAAAAGACTTATCAAAAATAGAAGTGTAATCGGTTTACAAACATAAATTGATTAAAAAAAACCTAACATCAAAGTAATACATTACCAGCCATAGTTATAATTAAATTCCGTTAGAAAAATATGTGTATGATAACAGATTGCGGACAGAGAGTCGTTTATCATGTCGCTTGTCTTATGTCATTAAATATTAATTTTAGAGTGGAAAATAGTTAGTCAACGCTCGCTAAATTTTCACGGATTTGCCTCCGATCCGGGCGAAAACACAGCGTCATTGCTCCGTCCTTCCAAATCTGAACAGCGCGTTCCCCACTCTAATTGGATGGATGTCAATTATTTATTTATTTTATTTTTATGTTGAGCCATATTGCATGCTCCTTCTTGAGCCGACATTCCTTCAACGGCTTGGATGGATTGGACACTGCAAGGCAGTTCGAAACGTTTGCTCAAGGACCCCACCAACAAGACTCGATACACAAAATATAATCAAAATAATACCATTTAATGAAACAATACTAGAATCGTCAAATAATAATATGCATTAGACAAAGACAAAGACTGGGATCCGACAGCCGGGAGTGTTTCTCTAATACACATTGCGTCTGACGATTGTACAAAAAAACTATCGGCTGTGGAAATCATAATATCACTGTAAATCCTCGTTAGTATGAACCGAAGCCAAGATCCCCAAGTAATTCGAATAATAATAATAATACGTTATTATGATTGCGGTAAGGGAAATGAAATAATAAACCTACGGATATGAAAGCTGCCGAAGCTTCGAAGGGTGGGCTGACTGATACACGTCGCTTATTTCATCTTTCTCGGAGCAAAACAAGGACCCTGGAATCCCTGCAATTTATTATGTAATATTACGGCGACTCACGTAGTTTATGATCCCAGATACCATTTTAAGGGTGCTAAAAAAATCTCATCTTGTAGAGAAGTGAAAGTCATTTCGTCGAAGGGTTTTAGGACAAGGAAACTAAGTAATAATCATATATTTACATGTTACAGTTGCCAATGTGGGTGGATGTAGGTTTGATACGTGCGACATAGTTACCATAACAAAAACTTTCTAGCTTAAAGTACTTTTTGAAAAGACGGTTTAAATTTACAATACGCTTTTTAAATTATTATCGATTAAACGCTCTCCAATGAGGCATTGTTGGGCGAAGGAGTGGAGTAAGTCACAGAAATTTGGCTTGTCGTTAAAATATTATTACGATAATTACGAGTATAGTTATTTAAAAAAGGACGGATGGTAGATTGAGGCGCATTTTGAAGTCTGTGGGCCGAAGGAGTATTTGACGATCTAAATAATCTATAAAAACCGTACTTTTACTTAGGCCGGCCACACACCTTCAAGCATACTTGAGTTGAAGACTTGCGCCAGTATGCTTTATCGGCCTTATGAAAACACACCTTCAAGATACTTGAGTTGAAGACTTGCGCAAGTATGCTTTATCGGCCTTATGAACACACACCTTCAAGATGCTTAAGTTGAAGACTTGCACAAGCATGCATGATCGGCCTTATGAACACACGCCTTCAAGAATACTTGTGCGGTGTCAGTTCTGGCGAACAACAAACGAAGGTGGTTGTGCTGTGCGGTGACTCCAATTTTATTGATGGCGTCCACTGACAACGCTTTGGCTATCGTTGGACTAATGTTAACTATTAAAAAGCCGGAAGGGCAGAAAACAACGAACTGTTTAGTGCAGAATGGTAGAAAAAAAGAGAACTATGTTCATATAAATTTAATCAGTGAATTGAAATTCGCTCCGAAAGATTTGCACAATAATTATTGGCCTTTCAACGAAGAATCTTATTTAAAGCTTCTGTCATTATTAAAAACCTCTTGACGCCTTTGAAAGTTCTTGCTTCTCAACACCTATACCTAGACACTCGTGCAAGTAAGGAAACATGACTAAACTTGTGCAATATTCGTCCTACACACGATCAAGTATAAATACTTGCACAAGTCTCTGCTCCAGTATACTTGAAGGTGCTGTGAACCTGCCCTATGGTCCCCATTCATAACCGCTCCAATCCTCATGTGGAGGGGCTCCACGCCAAATCTGTCCGTGAATGGGGAAATCCTACGCAATTTGCGTGGAGCGGTTGGTCGGTTTGGATATCCAACTGCGCTAAAATCAAGCAACCGGTCCACACCTCCCGTGAATGTGAATATCGTCACACGACCACTCCACGCCAACATCTCTTCGTGAATGTTGAATCTCGCTCCAAACATATGTCAACCGAAGTTTTTGTATTCTGGACAATTTTTCCCAATTTTATACCTCTCCGAAATTTCTTATCGTTTGAAATTCGCTATGAACAGATAATATATATAGCTGATGTCCCCAGCGTTGCTCGGGCTTTATGCAGAATTTATCGAAATCAGATGTAGCCAGCAATTTTCCTCTTGTTTTGAGCAAAATTTCACCACAAAGTATCAAAATGCTGCTTTAGGAGGTAGGAAAGGGGGATAGGGGTGGTTTTTCAAAATCTCATGTAGACAGTGATCTTCCCCTTGTTTTGAAGGCAAGTGTTTATTGACTTCGGAATAAAACTGTAGATTTCCATTAAAATCAAATCCTCGCCGCCCGCCACAAACACACAACTTAATATATTAGAAGAACATTTTACAGGGATTTTATATTTCACTGTGATGTGAAACACAACATGATTCATTTGGCAGATTGACACGAAATGGAGCGGTCGTCAGTGGCGAGCTTTTGATAATCTACTTAGGGGTGTTACTTACTCGAAATTACTCCCACAATAGTGTTTATGTCGATACAATAGAAGTAACCTTCATCAAAGGAACGTAATCGAAGTTAATATTAATCAAACCACACAACATACTAGAGACTAAAGATAGGTATGACATACATTAAGAGATTTTAGAAAGCGGATAAATGAATTATGGTTACATTAAGGGCCTAAGGAACCGAAGGGAGGACAGTAAGACAACCATGGGAGTCAAGGTAATCACGACACAAGTCAAGATACAAGTGATAAAAAGTCCTAAAGATAAAACGATAAAAAGTCCTTTTAAGAACTACGTTACGCGGGTAAACCGAGAATATCATTCTACATATATATTGTTACGCGGGTAAACCGAGAAAATTATTCTACATCTTACACCCGTGAAAACCTTAACCAAAACATATATATTTTATTAAAAAAAGTGAAAGGTAAAGTTCAGTTAAAGGTCGCCCATAATCTTTATCGCTACACTCTGGACTGCTTAATATACAATTATTTTTCATAGAATTTACGATGAAAAGGGAGTAAAGCAGGCTACTTTTTACACTAGTTTTCATGGAGATCGACTTCTAACAATAAAAAAGTTTAGTCACTTTTTTATAGTTGTTGAAAACTTCGACTCTTACACCGCTTTATTAACTGATAACCAAGAATCTAGCAAAACCAATATGTCCTACGACGAGGATATAATATTTTGCAGCTATGTGTGTAAATTTAAAATATGAAAATAATATTTATTGTCAATAGTTATTCGGTTAATTCAAAAGTTGCTTCGCGATCGACCGATTGGGAAACCTTGAAGTAGAGGATAAGAGATAAATTATATTTCTATTGAAATTATCTGTAGTGAGGTAGGTAATGTAAAGCATACAATTAAATTATTTAGAAAATTAATTTAGGTACTAATATTTTTGTATGAAAAGGTAAAAACTATATTTCAATAAATGCCGATTTATCGGCACTGAGCTAAACTAAATTGTAATCTCTCTCGGGCTGTAGGAAGGATATAAAAATTCAAAAGTGTCGTAATAAGTGGCATCCTGAAATTAGGCCTCTTGGTCTCGTTTCGTCGACGGAAACAAATGGAACGTCAGGTCCTTTCCAGTGGAATATTTCAATTCCATAAATAAATAATAGCATTTAATAACGATACTGCTTATTCATGGAAATTTCCTTTTCGTTATTAAATTGTCCAACGAAAGTGTAATAAATATTGTAATATTGGAGCGATTGCCAGCAATTCATATTAAATAGTATAAACAGAAGCGCTCCATGTTGCTTTTTATAGACTGTAAAATTTAGAATTACCTACTCGTACTATACCTAGGTGGCTACGCTACAATTTCGATCAAAGAATTGGTTACTCCAATTTTCCTCTCATCGCCTTAAATGTTACTTCTACGCCGCAAAGGAGCATGAAATTTTTATTTAAAATCAAGACAGTCAAAATAATATAGCAGATATTATTTTGGCAAACGCGTGTTATTTTGGGACATAATTTATTACTGTTTGTTAATAATTCAACCACGCGTTCTGAGGGAATAAATATTTAATGAGACGAACAGGAAGAAAAAGAATTAAAGGGGTTGATCCTCCTTACGGCATCATAAAGGCGATAAATGTTTGATCCAGAGCTAATGCCTGGTTCGCACAGGGTAGAGTTTTCGCTCAAGGGGATGGCACTCGGTCCAAAATACCTGTTTGTGGCGATATAATCGTTTGGTTAAAAAAAAGTGAATGGGCAAACCGTTTCTGCGGAATGACTTAATGATACTTAACTTTCTTAACCGCAATCTTGATGACCTATAGACAGAATCTAAGTGCAAACGTTTGAAACGAAAATTGCTCGGAGGGTAACTGGTTGTCGCGTGCCTCGGGTTGCCTCGGGTTGCCTCGGGTTGATTCCCATACCTCCGGGCAAAATGACAGCTCCGTTGTTATAGAGGTCTAATAATAGAAAAAAAACTTTTTGTTAACATCTGCCCTGATGATGGACACGGTAACTGTAATGTTCATTACTTTATAAATAAAATAGGTTCTTTATACGAAGTTACGTTTATTAATTATTCAGTTGTTTATCAAGTACAGTGCAGTGTACCTGCTAGGAAGGAAGTTACGAGAATGAGCTCCAGGGTTGCCAACCGTAAAAAAAATTCCCTCGTACGGATGCAGCTAAAAATCTCGTACTTTGACTTTCAAACCTCGTACCAGGGATGGTATGCCCAAAATAATAATTTCCCCAGATTTCGAGGCGAAATTTCCCTAGAATTTCCCTACATTTCGCAAACCTTGAACAAAACAAGGATTCTTCTATTACACCGCTAAACAATTGGACGAAACAACGAAAAGACTAGGTATTTAACAATAAACATCTTCTTCTTTTCAAAAACTTCAATTAGCTACACGTACTAACGTAGTACAACTAAACACGGCCGGCATGCAACAAATGGAACTCGTAAAAAACAGAGATAGAGTAGTAGTAGAAATTTGCGCTCTGTGTCACAGCGACGACTAATGCGAAGGACGAACGAACTGTTTTATTATTCAGGGATTTCAATAATTTTATTATTCGGGGATTTCTCGGTTGATGGGATAACTACCATAGACAATCATCGCGCAAATACGGCAATGTAATTTTTGATGTAAGAAGTTCCTACAAGTTCTGATAGATGGCACTAGTTTTTACTGTTATATAATAGTGATGTAAAATGTTCGTATAGCCATAGGTATTATCAAAATCTCGTACATAATTGTACGAGGTTGATAGTCTCCTCGTACCTCGTACGGAAGGCCACAAATCTCGTATTTGTACGAGGAACCTCGTACGTTTGGCAACACTGATGAGCTCCCGCGCAGTGTTGCCAACTCGAATTTTAAAGTAGAGCTAGGCGAAACCCAAAAAAGAGCCAAAAAGGAGCTAAAATTTTGAAAGTGACATAAAGCATGGGGGGGGGGGGGTTGTTAGAGATTTTCAGAGAAGAAAAATTCGGGGGCGGACTGCAGAATTTTTGACAAAAAAAAACTTACCTTTTGAAGTGAAACTTCTTTAGGCGCGTAATGGATTTTCGGGGACGGAGTAAAACCGAGTCAGGATCGACACGAAAATGCGGGTACCCCCACCACCGCTCACCGTTCACCGTTCACTGTTTTCAGTAAAAGCAACAAATCATTAGCATGCGCATAAAAGTTTTTATGTGTTTTATTTAAGTACTTTTTTACTCGGTAGTATAATTTTGTTTGGCGCATGCCTTAGCTGTGGTACAGACGTGGACAGGGCTTTCCTGTACCGTCCGTCCGCCGTTCAGTCTGGTTTAGTCGTCCGTCGAGAGCGCTCGCGTCGCGCGCTTTGCCGTTCCATTCGTATTCCAGTATATAAATATTGTTGAAGTGAAACTTCTTTAGGCGCGTAATGGATTTTCGGGGACGGAGTAAAAAACTTTAATTAAAAAAATGATATGATAAAATAGAGATGATGAAATGAAAATAGAGAGAGAGGAATACTAGAAGTTTCACTTCTGTCTTGCGTAGGCTTGACACACCCACTTTTTTGTCCTTCTTGTTGGCTGCTTTTGAACAACTCATAACAAACACTCAACAATACACTTGTTTGTTTTTATAATTTTCATAACACAACTATTTTTGATAATATCGAAGTCTTCAGGATATTTTTATTGTTTTTTTTTATAATTTTTTTTTTTGTTAGGCAGCGACTAGTCCTCTAAAAAATCTAAGCAGTCATCCGGTTCCAGTTCCTGTACCATCGCACTGCTAGGACCGGCTTCATCAGGATTTTTTTCATATACAGCCATTGTTCCAATTTTTTTTGAACTTCTGGGGAAAGTTCATAATCCTCGAGACATTTGTTGTGTCGCCTGAGCCCCGATCGAATTGTTAAAATCGAATTAACCATGTCATTGCCAAGTCTATTTCTAATTTTATTTTTGACTATATTTAACTGGCTAAAAACTCGTTCCACTTCTCCGTTTGACCACGGCAGAGCAAGTACCGAAACTGCGAAAGAGCTGATTTCGTGGAAAGGATTTTCATCAGCGGCCTCACGATACTTTAGAACCCCTACTTGCTCTGATACTTGTGCAGGAGTTCGGAGAATCTCTTTTTTTGGGAAGTCCTCGTTATTTTGGAATATTATTGCAAATATAATTCTTTTTAATACAATTTCACGTGAATAAGAGCTGAAAAATCTGAAAAACGAGCTAAGAAGCTAAATGACTTTTTTTGGAGCTGACGACGTCGATTTAGAGCCAGATCTAGCTCTAAAGGAGCTGAATTGGCAACACTGCTCCCGCGTTGCCCGACCGCCCGCTGTCCGGCGAGTCGGAAACGTTCGACAACCCTCGGCCATCATCGGTCGTGCACAAACGCCTATATGATATACTACAGTAACGGTGTATGAAAAACGGTGTGAGGATTTAGAAATCGTAATAAATATTAATTTTTTTAACTCATATCAGGTACGTACCTTCACGGAAACTCATACTGCGCTGTTTTAATAAGAAATAAACCCAAGGGAGACTAAAGATAAATAATGGATATTCTCCAAATTAAACTAAAGTAATTCTTAAAAAAAAAAATAACTGATACATGTCGAAAACCTATGAGAAAAGGTGGTATATGCTATAACCCGTTATATTAATTTAGTACAAAGAACCATTGGCATGCAGTCTAGTGTGGGGCAATTATTATTATTTTTTATTTTTTTATTGCCGGTAACCTGGGCGTTTATTGACATCAATATTTGTTTACATATTATGTGCGCTACCCGACTCACTAGACAATATCTGTTCTGAGCCGGGTAGCAGTATCTACCATTACATATATCAATAATAATAAAAGTGAATAAAAATACAAAGTAAATAAATAAAAATACAAAATATAGGAAAAAGAAACGTAATTAAAAAATAAAAGATTACCTAGATAAAATAATCTAAATATAAATTATTACATACATATGTAATTTATTTTTTTTTAGTGTGAATCAAATAATCAAATAATTGAACATTTTTTGTTGTGAAAGTTCTTATTTTATTTATTTATTTTTTTTTTTTATTATGGAAAGATAAAATGTTAATTACGGCTACGACGATTTGGCAATATTATGATAATGTGTCAATTAGGTCTTAATTGGCCTTAGGGCTAAACCATGAACTAAGCAGGTCTAATAAGGTTTAAAAATTAAAATTGTGTTCGTGGCGTGATTTACCCAGTGGGTTTTGGGTTTTATCGAGTTATTTCGATCTTGGGGGGGGGGGCATAAAGCGATGCAATCCGAATTAATCACCAAAAAATCAAGAAAATAAGTGCAATTTCCTACTTACGTACCCCTTTTCTTATATGGTTTTATTGTAATGTGACAAATTAAGTCATTATTATGAAGATCACGATCGCAAAACATTTAAATATGATTTCTTTCTGAACTTCACAAAATGGTGTAAAACATGAATTTTGGGGATGTTTATTTCATTATTATTTAAGGAGTGCGTGATTCCGCCAGATTCCGAATGTTACGATATGTCGAGTAGGATCTTCTTTGTTATAAGAAACTGTTAGTGAGTGCACGATTTGTAAATAGTAAAAATTTGAGTTGATTTTCGAGATAAATAGATTTAGGTTCCTGTAACCCAAATGGTTACATTACCAAAGTTGTTTTACACTCTTGTCTCATGAATATTTCCTACGGTCGTAATGTTTTAATTCTATTCTATAATCTAGGGTTATATTTTACATTGTATTACCTAAATTCACTTATAATTAGGTACTACACCACAAAATTACTACAGTATGTGTATACATGTATAAAAATTAAATAAAATTAAGTACATTTTTGAAAAACTTTTAATAGTAGAAAAAAAACAAGGATTTTTTTAAGTGGGTTTAAACCGAAAAAACCCACCGGGTTTTGTTGGGTTGCGGAAAATCATGCCAACCCTGCTTCATAGGCCGGTATATCAGTTGCCCTATATGGCCGCTACGAGAGATATTTACGTCCGTCAAGTTGCTCTCTGGTAAAAGCCCTGCCAAAATAACCCTAGTGTTGCTATTATGTACTAAAAAATTACTGATATACAGCGCACATGTCATATTGTTATAGATTATTTTATGAAATGTATATTGGGTTCTTTGGTGACCGGAAAAATCATCACAATGATAATTCATCACATCTTTAAAAAGTTATATAAAGTCATAAATTATTTTTAAAATAAATAAATAAAAATAAAAAATTTCTGTATAAATACACGAACTTCCGATGGGAACCCTGGTCACAAAATAGATGTGATTAGAAACAATTGATATTATATCTAGTAACCGGTACAAAAATGTCGTGCTGTTTCACAGGCTTAACGAAAGTATCAATTAACACCAAATTACAAATTATACTTGATTTAAGCCCTGTATAATTTTCTTTTCATGTTCTTTGGAATTATTGTAAATACCAAAATAAAACAAATAAAAAAATGTATGAATTGTATCATATTTACATAAATTATATTTGGTGTGGTAATAACAACGCTTTCTGTCAAGGCTTACTAGAGAACAGACCTGGGCGCGGACCGCAAAGTCAGTGCAATCGCTAAGTAAACATCACTGTTTAAAATAGTCACTCTGTTTATTTAATATATTTGTGGCAAAACAACACACAAATCAGCAGTAACGAGTATCAACAACAATCGCCGCTATTCGCAATCTGTCGTTACTCGATGTGATCACGTGACACATCAAAATCCGTCGCTCGCCAAGGCCTGAACTGTAGTCGGCCTTGCTTCTGTCTAGTGACGTCACATATTCAATTTTAGGATAATTTTAGAGATCAAAACAGTTTTCAATACAAAAGCATTTTAAGTAATATAACATTAGGTAATTGATTGCAATGAGTCAAGTTGAGCATAAGGTCATTTAACCCTTTCACACCCGCAATATTGTTTCCACATAGGTATATAAAATATGTAATGCTTGATAATACCTCAGAAAATTATTTTAAAATTTTTGGTATTTAATTTTTATTTTTTTTTAGAAATTATTCTACATTAATTTGGCTTAAAATTCGACGTCAGAGGGTATCTTTTAAATAGTAAGGTAAAATAAACACAACACAAAAATGCAAAAACGCAAAAATGCTATAATGCAAAAACGGTTTAATGTCAAAAATGCACATTTACAATAGTGATAATCTTTAAGGTTTGAAACAAAGAACTTTTTATCTAAAATTCGTTCAGAAATAATCTAGGGTAATAATCATTAAAAATTCGCCCTACTAGTCGAAAATATGTACGTCACTACCAGTGTTAATTTGAATGAACGTTAAAATTCATTTACGATATTCTGACAAATGACTGTGAACACTGAATTGAACTGATGTTATTATTATAGAACACATCTTTATGCGTTAAAATATTTCAAGTAGAAAATGTTGATATCTAACCTTAAATGAAGTAATCAATGACGGCAGAAATTCGATGAAACTCACAATCAGCAGATGTCAAAATATTTATCGTTTTTGTGGCGGGAATAAGGATTTCAACCGAGCGGAAATAAATCGCTACCTATACGGTAAAAAAAAATTCACAAAGATCGTGTTAATTTGAATTAACACTGGGACTGAAAGGGTTAACAAAGTTATTCAAAAAACACTTTCTCATATTATTTAACTTTATTTGTATGGCGACGGTATACATTAATGGAGTAAGCAACTTTCAACAAAATGAGTAGGGATCAAAGTTAGTAAAGATAAAAATTTTCTTGGGAAACACAGCAAAGAGGTCAAAAACTTAGTGACGTGTTGTGCAAACCGCGAAGGGACACTTCAGTTATTAGAGAAGGGTTCATCATGAGGGGGTACACAGAGCCTAAGAGAATTGAAGCGACAACATCGTGAACAATGAGGGCTGTCAAAAGTACGGTCATATGAATTCTGCCGCCACCCTTACTCCTTAGTGCCCGGGGTAGACTTACCAACTAACGCCAGAGGTCATTCTTAGGATGATTCGGCAATCTACAAAGTGTTACATTGTTCTTATGCCGAACTTCAAACAATGGTAGAAGTGGAAAGATGGATGTCGGATGAAACACCGTAATGAAAGTGACCGAAAGTCTTGGCTTATCAATAAAGATTCAGAAACGAAATACAAAGGGGACCAAAATCAAAAGAAGGTCGTAAATACAGAATACTTTTCTTCAGCGAACCGTTTTTGTAGGATTTTTCACTGTCTGATTTTGCATTAAATCTGAAAGAGCGAGTAAATCGAAAATCGAAGGAATTTTTCGTGTCGCCATAAGCCCTTGAGTATTATCTTCAGGACAGGCCTATTCTTAACGCATATTGATCAAATGCTGTCACCAGGTCGGTATCACAAACTTCGGTAGAGCGGTAAGATCCTTGGAATTGGAGTAGGCATACTTTCAGTAGGTATCTAACTATAAAGAATTTAAATATTTCTTGAAACGGTTTAAGCTATATGTTGAGTACTCAGAGTGCATTTCAATATTTCCCTGCCCTCGGTGCGTAGACGTAGTGTGTTATAATTAAATTTATTAATTAGTATATTAAACTTGGAACGAGATTATAATAACAGCTTATTTCCATAATGCTTTATATTGTATCTAAATAAATCAAAATAACGCAAACTCGCTAGAGCAAAATACAAAGGATTCTCATTTTCTTGTCTCTTCAAATCACCCTCTTTATATTATATCTAAAAGAATGAGCAACTTTTTAGATTAGTTCTGTCAAAGCGAACCTAATGAGCGTGTGTGTGTGCGTGTGTGTGTGCGAGGGTGTGTGCGTGTGTGTGTGCGTGTGTGTGCGTGTGTGTGTGCGTGTGTGTGTGTGTGTAATTTCAACGTGGAGCTGTGCTATATAATAATATCCAAATGAGGCTATCAATATTAATATGTGGAACTCCATTTCAATTATAAGTTATTATTTTACATATTCAATTTATAAAAAAAACAGTTTATTTATAAACAAGTTATGCTGTGTAATTTTTATTACGCGTGACAGCTGTTTCGCCTTCTGAAGGACAGTTTGATAATGCCTACACAGCAGAACTGATAAATTGAATTATAATGTTAGTGAATATATAAAAGAAAAACTTAAAGATTGGGCTTCACAGTTCACCGATTTCCTGCACAGGTGTACAGAACAGGATCTAATTAGGCAAAATGCAGTTAGTATAAAAACCTCTGAATTCGACAAATATTTCGGATGATGTTGTAAAAAATTTTAGCTATGCAATCTTGTAACATTTTAAGATCCACATATAATATTTATATCATAAGAATAAGCTTTTATGATATTAATAAAAACGTACTTTACAACATGTAGGATTTATCCAAAACCTCCTAGATCTCAAGGCCGGGACACTCATTCAAAGCAGCCTCCTAACTTGTATGGGAATTTACAAAAAATTTCAATTTATTCTTACTTATCAAAACATTTAAAAATGTTTAAGTTAATTTGAAAAAAAAAAAAAAAACCATTTTTTGGAGGTTCCCATACAAGTTAGGAAGCCGATTTGATTCAGTGTCCCGGCCTTGAGATCTGGGAGGTTTTGATTTATCCCGCACGGATTGCGGTCTCAGAATGATGGGTTATAAAAATGTTGATATATGAAACTATTTATCCCACAAACTATGTAGTTCTTGTTAGACGGCGCAGAAAATGATTCCACTGTGTAGAAATCGGTTCAAGAATGCACATTGAACACCGAGGCCAAGATGGGAGATAACTATAACAGTACGTAAATATAAAAATGGGCATTTTTATACCTATAACACTTAAATTGATATTAAACATATTTGCATACACAATCATGTCTTTCTCAGGGAATATTCATACTGTATGTTTAAATTATAAATATATATTACGTATGTAGGTAGATATCGACTATTAATAATCACCCATCAATAAGTTATTTTAATATTATTGTAGAAAGCAATCACTTTGTGGTTTGACATATTTAATAAAATGTTTTATTAAGTTATTTTAAATACAAAGTATATTGTTAAATCCCATGACATGTTTTATTGATCATTTTAAAACAATTTAGTCTGTGGTTCGTTTGGTTTCAATATTAAAAATGTGTTGCCTATAAGGCATACCTAATACCCTATTTATCACGTTGAAGAACAATTTGTTTTCGTTTGAACAAAAAACGCAATCATTATTTAACTTTAACTATCGTATATTTTATGTTCATGGATAAATTCTATATTTTTAGACGATTCTTTTAATGGTAAGTTGTGGTGCTTTCACACATAGTACCTTATTTATTGTACGTGGCATATTTAATATATCTGTTAAAAGTCTTAATATATACAAAGTTGACTACGAAAACTCAACGATAATACAAATATATTGATGTAGAGGAAAGTATAACAATATACAAATTCTGCAAAGGTGATATTATTTTCAGTTAGAGGATTATACGCCCTGGTTCATGCGGGAAAACACTAAATAACCGTAGTTTAAACACTTGTATGTGAATAAATAAAACTCACATGGGACTGGGTTCACTAAGAGTAGACCAAGAATATTAAAAAACGTAAAATTATTTGATACCAGTGTGGAAAACTAAAGAGAACATTGTGATGTTAAATCATTAGCGCACGTAATACACCCTTGCACAGACCGTGGGCTGTACATAGGTTAGAGATGGGGAACCATAATAATGATAATAAAGAAGATCTTTATTTTTTATAAAATTTCTATTTATAATATCCTTTTTTATAATTATTGAATTCCCCAAACTAGGCAATTTCCCGTATTATAGTGGTAACATAATACAATTAAGAATAACACAATGATATACTTCTTATGTAATAAAACTAAGAATGATATAAAAACAAAAATAATTATTATTCGACATCTACGTTCCATTATTTGGGCAGCTGTCCAGTTATAGGTGGCTGGCGTATTTGGGTGACCCAGCGTTGCTGGACAAATCCGGTGACAGCGTATTGGATTAAAGCAGACTCTAAGAAATCAATTCCTAATATATTCATGGTTAAGTTCGATTGGAATAACTTAAATTAAACCAACATTAATCTTTTTTACACATGCTTTGTGTCGTCTGCTACCGGGTGTGACATATATAGCATCCAAGTAAAGCCTGGTGGTGCGTACAACAAAGTTGAATTAAAAATATATATAAAAAATTTACGTAAACGAACAATTATTTTTAGTTAAAATAAAGCAAAAATTCATGACAACATAGTTACAAAATATATTGAGTACAACATTTTGTTCTAAAAATTTTTGTAAAGCATAATATTTTGGGTTTATGGGTGTATTTGTTTTTTTTTAGGATTTTCGTTATTATCTAAATAAATGATTTACTTTTATACGCACAAGAAAACGACTCGCCATCCCTGACATGGGACTTCTGTTTGGTGCACCCACGTCTAATTAAATATAATCGTAGGAATAAAAATCTCTCATTCGGAGGTCGAAGCAAAGGGTAACAAAGTATTGTGTTTAACTATCCCACTTGGGACCGAATGCCATTAGATGAGTTTCATTGTGTCAGCTGTGGTCGATCACGACATCCAAACATTAAAAGGCCATTACACGAAATTGCCATCCAGAACTCAGTCATAAACGACAACGGAAAATCTAATAATTAGTGGCAACAAAAAGAGATTGGATTTAACTCGTCATGTTCAAACCGATTGCATTAACTCTGATAATGAAGAGGTTTTGTTAGCAATAAATTAACCATTTCGATAAGGCTGCTTGACGAAATAGATTTTTTTTTTATTATAGTTAAAGAAACATAAATATTTCACTTTCTAATTAACTACATATAGGTAATATGAATACACACAACAAAAATAATTTTTATTTTTTATTAATAATAAAATTAATTTAAATTAAATACACAGATTTAGGAAATGAGATTAAAAGAATTTGGCATTCTCAGACTTTAAAAATATTACCATTAGTTATTTCGGCTACTGGCAATATACCTAACTCTCTCATTCAAAATTTAGGCGTATTAGATCTGTCAAAGAATTTATATATAAAAATTAAAAAATCAGTCATTTTAAATACACGTAGGATTACGAAAGATTTTTTAAATATTTATATTAAGGGATCAGTAGGATTTATAGGTCCAGTTAGGAGTTCTACCGAGCCGAACCCTCTGATATGAAAATATCTGGAGCCGGTGAATTATTTTCCCATTTGATCTCTGGTGAGTTGACGTGTTCTTGTATTGTTTTGTATTTATTATGCTTATATAATGCACTTGCATAATGTGGATTGACTAGATGTTCATTTGTGGAAAAGTGTGAGGAAGGGTTTAGTTTTTCCTGTGAGGAAGATTTAACCCGGAAATTTAAGTCGGTTAAAAAAAAAACATAAAAATCTAATAACTCATCACTGGTGAGTGGACGTGTTGTTCTTGTATTGTTTTGTATTTATTATGCACTTGCATAATGTGGATTGACTAGATGATCATTTGTGGAAGTGTGTGGAAGGGTTTAGTTATAGTGTTCGTGTACTTGTGATGTTTTTTTTATAAATGTTGGCTCGTAAGTCCATTTTGTAGATTAAAAGGCAAATGTTATAATGGTACAATTTACAATGAGTTCATTTCTTGGTATAGTTTTTACGTGGGGGTCTCTGGGTTATAATTGATTTGTTCCGGCGGTTAAAATAGTCATTTTTAGGTTGAACCAATTCTAGTTAAATGACACTGAAAATATATGCTGGGAAACAACTTGTCAAGAAAACCTTCCTACCGATATCTACTAGTACTCTTGTTGTGGCTCTATATCTTGTTATCTGTTCTACTACTTGCGCCTCGTAGTGAATTTGATTTAAAAATCCATTATTCATTACGAACGTAGGCAGAGGGCTTTTATCTCGGCGAACAATACGAAGTGTTAAAGACTTAAATTCATCTCCGGTAAGAAAAAGGATTGACCAACAAATCACTTGTAAGATGCATGAACCCCAATGGCGTAGAAATGCTAAAATGGCTAGTACTTATTGGTTTTTGCTGACAGTCTGGCGTGCGGTTATATTTGTGCAGTACTATTTATTTTGCATTTACAACCGGGTGCTGTGAATTTATTAACAATTTAAAGTTACCGTTTTCAAAAAAACATATTTTGAAAACATTTAAGCAGGGCCGCGCTGTCCATTATGATCACAAGGGCAAAGCCGTGTGGTGAAGATTTCGTCTTGCGAAGAAGAGTTATGGACCTGCAAACGCCGCAAAGCGCAGCACAATCTTAACAATAAAGGCCATCGATAGGGTAAACAAAAAAAATGCAAGTAATAAAACTGTGTATTTGATATGTAACTACTAATAGTCGTAAAAAATCATTAAAAATATAAATAAAAAATTTACAGCCTGTATAAAATAAGATATTAGCATTCAAAACTAGTAGACGTAACTTTTCTCTACTTTGGTACGTATATAATTTGATGATTATTAAAATTGTTTCAATATTGATTATTATCCTGGATTCATATTTTTCTAGTTTTTTTTCTAGTTTGGCGTTTTTCCCAGGGGATTATCACTCCCTCGGACCCCATGCAGCTGACTCCAAGAAGACAAGTATAACTTGGGGGCGCGTATATTTCACGAGGGCGCTCATTAGGCTTAGCGCGGCCCTGCTCCCCGACTAGGTACTTGGAAACAAACTAAGCCTCTACTCCATTTACGAGTTACTTAGCGTCGCGTTGTCGAGTTTTTGTGCACTGGTAATGGCCTCGTTCCGGTGGCAGCCCCGATAAGAGAATTAGTACCAGCCGTATGAAGCTTCTTCCACAAGGACTAGGACTAGCCATGTCGTTCCTGGCATGATCCAACTATCCGTTGTTGTATTTCCCCTATATTATTGCCATATAAGTTATATAATGCCTGCCTCGGTGGCCAGCGGGGTATTTTATAGTGCACGACGTCATGAGGTTTCTCCGTTGCACGTTTCGTATACTTTGCAATATGATGAAGTTGCGAAATTTCACTTCCTTGAGACCAAAAAAAGCTCGCCTGCTATTAATATTTTAAATTCAGACAAAATTCAATTAAACAAAAGTGATTAATTTTTATGTGGATAACAGAACGTCATAAATCGCATAATGTACCAAAAATATTATGTCAGTTCACTGAATTATCAATTAATGTCATTTTATTTACCCCGTAGTGCAATCCTCGAAGGAGTACAAAAACAATTTTTTTGTTCATAAAAAAAAATGTAATGCCTACCCAGGGCAAGCCTGAGAGCAAATAATGTAGTTGACGTGCCTAGTCTCGCCTGCCCTCCATCGAATTTCGGTTTTTTGTGCTCGAGTCAAATGACGGGATCCCAACATGTTACGCCCATTTAACCTCTAATCAAAGGCCCTTTCATTTTCATAACTAAATGTTTTCTAGTAGGCATGGCAACCCACCTACGATTAGAAAATAATGATTGCAATAAATGTTCGTTTAATATAATTTACGAATATTGAAATTTGCTAAATTATTAAATATCTCTTTAAAGTATTCGAAATCCGGTTAAAAACGGGATTGCAGACCCTTAACGAATGAATTAATAGGTTTCCTGTTAAACTTTTAGTAAAATAGGAATGTATTATCACGATGTAGGAATAATATCATAATATTTTCACATTTCGTCATTTTATTTTATCATGGCAAATGCAGGTGCATGAACAAGTAAGTGTTCCGATATTTTAGGATTATATTAAAAATTTATCAGGAAACAGCTTGAAATCCCGTCTTAAACCGTATTACGAATAATTTTAAAATATTTTTAATTAATCAGCAATACACATTTTTCTCCGTGTATGGCATCCCTAATTAGAGTATGTTGTGAGGCGGAAGGTAGTGGGGAGGTGAAGGAAATGTGGAAGGAGGAAGGTGGGGAAGTACCTGGATATTTACATCTGGTCACCAAACCCAATTCAATACTAAATGTTGGTCTTACACCCGAACTGCCAGTCGAGAGTCTTACCCCTCGACCATAAGTTACACTAGACAACAATAAAAATCCAAATAAAAATCGAAGCAACAACTGTGCGATAAGATAGTGAATAGTATCTAAAGTAGTGGGTAAAATCTGTAATAAAAGTCTCGAGGAGATATCTCGCCTAGAAGCAGACTTTGAATCATTTCCAAGAAGATATTTTAAGCAACTGGGTACAGTTGTAATTTAAAGTTTTTTAAGGTTTGTTTGTGATTTTTCCGTGACAAGTCTTGTTCCTGGGGCACCAGTTGAAAGTAGCAAGCTGTCTCGCTGTGGCGGAAGAGGATAGTAGTTGTATAAATAAGCTTTACTCAACAGAAGAAACAATGGCAGATAACTAGCAGCTGGAGTAAATTGGTCTTATTTTTGGCGGTAACAATGCGGTCTCATTAAAAGCATGTTGAGCAGAACCATATTCCGCAAAGATATCTCGTATTTCATATTTAATGCCCACTTGGGTGAAGTCTAATGTGCAAAGGACCTCGTAACAAATTTCGGTTGGGAACTATTATGATTATTTATTGATTTTGACACGATTGGACTTAAGACCTTTGGGGTATGTAAATGAGGATGACCGGATAAATCATCAAAATGATAATTCATCACATCTTTAAAAAGTTATATAAAGTCATGGAAAGTGATGAAAAAAAAACTTTATTAACTAGGAGTAGGTTAGGTTAGGTTTAATTTATTTTTTTCATCGTTTATAATGACTTTATATCACTTTCTAAAGGTGTGTTGAATTGTCGATGTGTTGATACCGTAAATGAGGTATTTTCAAGATTGTGACAACTACCAAGAACACTAGTATGTCGGAATGTGAAAATAAATAATGATAAATAATAATTAATTGTACATTATTTTATCATTTAGCCAACGAATTCATGTGAATATGCTTTAATTATAATTATTATATGAAGTAATTTTTATCTTATTTTAATCGTCACGTGACTAATTTTTATATAATCGTGTTATGTTATATATGTATTAATGTATATTCTTTTTTTGTCTTGTTTACTTATATAATCTTTTTTTTCGTTTTTCTTTCTATTATGACTGCTAATAACTATAACGATTGTAAATGGCACCTGTGCTCTTAATTCAAAATAAATAAATAATATTTAAAATAGATAATACCAAATTCTCCTCACAATTGAAAGATATCGTACCTTGTATTTTCTAAAACTTTGGTTGAATTTATTAGTTTTTTAATATAATTTATAAAACAAATTGAAATTATAGAAATTCTTGTACTGTTTTTCCATGCTGCGCCTCGAAAACAATTAATCGAAGATTACACCAAAAAATTATCAATAATTTGAGAGAAACTTCATAATTATTGTGAGGGCATAAATTAGATATTGAAGACCACCCTCTCAGAAGGTAACTAAGATTAACGATAACCCCCATTCACCTACTTAGCTAAACAATGCAGAATTTATCACGAAGGTTTACGAAGGTCTAGAGGCATTTCTATACCGGAAAGCTTTTAGTTTGGCTAAAGCACTACCCACAAAGCGTGAGTGCGGTGATAATGGCGAACGGTGTATCGGATAACTGTACACAAAAAGGGTTAACTTTTCTATCAAACTTGCATGAAATTTCTTCTAGACGATCCTCCCGGGGTCACGCAAAGCTCCGATAGTTTTATAACGGGAGTATTGACGTAGCTTGATTTTTAGGTATAAAAGGGTAAGACTTGAAGAAGTGTTTTTGTGAAATAATGCAAAAGGTTAAAAAAATTACTCCACAAAAACAGTTTTGAAAACGATATCATATTTAAATCAGTGTCTGACAACATTTAAAAAGTATAAATATTATTTGTCAATATTTCCAATGCGGTAAGAGGGAGAGGGGAAGATGAGACGTATTGACCAATACATAAGGCTTTATTTTTTAAGTATACCGCAAGAATAATTACAGTCGTACAATCTTTACAGTCGGTTTAACGTTTAACCCGGCCCGGTTATCTGCTTAACCTCTGGGCCCATACTAATGGGATGAATGGGGTAGCGGGAATAAATGTTTACTAAGAGAAATACACTTGCCGAAATACCAAATCGTTGATTCCTTGCGAGGTAATTTAGTGTTTGCATGTGATTCGTCAATTAAGGAAAACGACTGCGACGGGAGTATTATTGGAATGAAAAGGTACTGGAGCACTCAGCTAAAATGTCAAATCGCTTTATTTCATTACACATAAATAATTATGTATTCGGTTTGACTGTAGTAGGTGCTAGGGCAACAAATAAGCAAAACATTTGCACTCGGTTTAACTCAACTAGGTACTAGAGCGGCAGATAAGCAAAGCATTTGCACATTTTATCTAAGAAAGTACGAGCGATTATAGAGCGAAAGATTATACAATTTACGGGATACAAGAGAGACCGAATTTTTTAAATTAAAAATTCGTGATTATTCAATGCCCGGAGTTGCCAAATATTCAATTTAACGTTTAACGTTCTCGCTCCACACGCTCATATCCTGTTCAAAGTAAATCAATGCAAAACAAACTGTAAACAAACTTCTTGCTTGAACAGACTATGTTATATTTACAATAAAATAATTTCAAAAGTGGACATTTTCAGTTGCGAGCTTAACAATTATAAAAAAGTCCATAAAAGAGAATATTTCTGATATTTCATGATAACTTTTCTGTTGTTTATAATTATAATTCTGTTCGGAGTTCAATTTATTTTGTGGTCATGGCTACAAATAAATGACAACTGTCACTAGATACAAAAAAAAAATCTGAATTATTGTCATGAGTGAGTTTTTGTCGTTGCTTTACATAATTCTGTATTGAGCTTAGTTAATGTTATCTCCTATCTTATTTTTACTATACATACGATATTTTGTCTTAATATGACATCTTCAATAACCACCAGAATAAGCTCCATAAAATAAACGTTTTTCTTACATATCTATTTTCTTTATAATGTTGTCTTATTAGAGGTAAAGTTACAAGGAGAAAATCCATAATCGGTTTATTTTGGATATATACGACGCATGTACAAACTTTAATATGTAAAATGATTTCCCAAAAATCTATTAATCAAAATCTTAAATCTCCGAAAGTTCTTCACCGAATGCTTTTAAATTTTGACACAACGTTGCATTCGAATACGCGTGTGTTTATATATATGTAGATGTCACCTGTGAGATAAAAACTTATTTTTTTTAAAACGCTCCATCTGTTGGACGTAAAAGCCACTTGCGTTATTGTTTTTCTATCTGCACAGACAGATTGAGCCACAGCAATGCGTGGCGGGGTACAGCTAGTTAATAAATAAATAAATGAGTGTTGTGGACTCGAAAGTTCGAAATAATATGCATACGCGACATCATGTTGTCAATACAGTGAGTTAAATTAACAAGATTTGCACACAGAAAAAAGTTTTTATTACTCTTACTGCTGTGGTGTTGGTTTACCTAAAACATGAGATTTCAAGCGAAGAGGTTAATTTATGAAAGTGTACAAAGTTTACTTTCGCCTTCTAGTTACTCTAGTCTCAGGAGAAGATGGAGAGAGGTAGGTAAAGGTGAGAAAACTTTCTTCGTATCTCCAACCATTGAAAATGGTTTCGTCGATTTAACGTGACCTTCGATACAAAACGGTCGGTTCGTAAAGTTGGTAGTGATAAGAGGCGTCTTACAAAACAATGGTTCAATAAATTACAGTAACGCCATTAGTTTTCAAAGGGATTATAATTTATTACAGTAAATTGTATCACCTTGGCGTATTCCCACGGGAATGAGTATGCTGACTGAATAAAGCGGCTATTTTTTTAATTCCTGAAACATTTTAACAGAAGTCTTTCAAATACTAGGTTTTAAGAAGAATAAATGTGACGATTGACGACACGGGGTCGCGTCGTTCTGTTTGGTTTTTGTATAGAACGATGATGGAAATAAGTTTTGTGGTTTAAAACAAAGCCGTTTTTTCATCTAGTCCAAATAGTCAACTAACAAAGAGAAAAAATAGTATTGCTGAGTTATGAAAAAAACTCTTCATATTATTGGTGATCCAGCAGGCCGTTTCCCTATAAACTTTAAGTACATTTCCAATATATCGGAACAGGTATTCATGCACCTGCATTTGCCCTGATTTTTATGAACACGTGTTCTGACATCGTGATAATACATTCTTCTTTTAGTAAAAATTTACTAGGAAACCTATCAATTCATTTGTTAAGGGCCTGCAATAACGTTTTTAACCGGATTACGAATAATTTGAAGAGATTCTTAATAAATTAGAAAATTTCAATATTAGTATTTGCTCCGTGCACGATATAAATGCTTTTAACTAACATTTATTACAATAATTATTTTCTAATCGTAGGTGGGTTGCCATGACTACTAGAAAACATTTAGTTATTAAATTGAAAGGGCCTTTGATTAGAGAGTAAATGGGCGTAACATGTTGGGACAGACAAAATATAGAACCGTATAAAATTATAGAGCAAGTCAATCAACGTGAGTGTTGTTATTTCACTTCAGTAAGCAGTTCAGCAACAACTGCCAGGCTTTTCAGAAGTTAGAAATCGGGGCGGAATGCTAATTTATCGTGACAAACTTCACAGCAGTCATGTGAAGGAAATTAAGGACAGAACTTAATGGGGGGCTCGTTAAACTTCAGTTTATCCACAGTTGCATTCCCTACTTTATAATTTCTTTAGCTATTAGACACTCCACGACAGCGACCGGTTTGCTAATACACGATACAAAAACGGATAGTCAAAACGCAATTACGCAGACCTTAATGATATTTAAATCGCCAATGATTAATCTTCATTTAAACATTTTCGATACGTCATTACAATATCTAAACTACGAGCTATTAAAAACCAAACAATTTGGTTACGTTTTATTTTTATCATTTATGACCATGGAATTTCAAAACTCTTCTCGGGAAATATTCTAACGAAAAAATTATCATACTCAAATTATGAACACGTTTTATGCTGTGAAATGCGATGAAACATTTTATACCACTTGAAAATGTTGAAAATTCTTGGAGCATTTAATTAGATAAGACAGTTAAGTCTGGATGAGGCTTTTTTGTACTGGGTAAATATAAATCGGATGTAAAATTTAATAAATTAACCTTTTATTCAAATTTAATAATAATAATGGTTAATTATTAAAAGCTTTAACAAAAAAATAGACGGTACGCAATTGCACTTTCACTTTAATTTTCTAGGCGTTCACCAATCTGTGGACGGAGAAGCTCGGTACAGGTAAATCATTTTAAAGATACCCTTGCTTATGAGGCCGTGTACTCGAAATGGATGAATCAAAAAATAAATCAATTAATAATAACGAAACAAAAAACGCAAAAAGAACATTGTCGAATTGAAATGAGAGTTTAAATTTAAATGGAACTGATAAAGGTCGCTACGCACCCAGCATTTTTGGGCACTTGCGGGGTAAGAGGACTGCGGTAGGGTTTTCTAAACTAGTGCAAAAAACTTTTTTCGAACATTTTAACAAAGTGTCCTATTTAAAATGATTTGCCTGTACCTACACTGTAGAATCATTTTAAACAAATTATTGATTATGTAGTGGTGTGCGAACTACTACGTGTGTCGTAGGACTACTGCGGGGTAAGAGAGGACCATTATAATTTGAACCACTATAGAAGTGCACAAACACATTCAAAAGTGCGTTCTTTTCTCTCACAGACAAATTACACACTACGTAATGTCATTAGATAAATGATAAGTTGGAGGTCTATTAGTTTTCTTACACATCTCTAAATACACGAATAAATTACGGAAAATCTAAATTAATGGTATTTAAAAGATTTGCGATGGATAAAAGGCAGAAGGGCGTGACTTACCACTCTAAATTTTAACAGAATTTTATAATCTACTTTAAATATATATTTTTTCTTATTATTGAATTGAAATGCACGGAACAACCATTGTAGAGAATTTTAATCTTTTTTTAGAGAATATATTTAAGAATAGAAAGTGAAATTACGTTACGAGCTAAATGGAGTAGGGTACGTTGATATTATCACAGATATAAAAAAGCAGTGCAATTTGATGAAATCGTTTTGCTGCTTCAGATATTAAACCGACATAATTATTATCTGCTTTATATCATATTTATTCATGTTACACGGGGTGTAACAGCATGTACCCGAAGGATTAACCAGCGATTCCTGCAGTTTTAGCAAGGATTATCGATAAAACCTTATGTCAATACGACTAAATTCACGAAATGACTAAATTCGTGATCTATGGTGAGTTAGCAATATTCCCTAGCACGTTTAACGATTGATAAGAAATTCCGACCGACGATAGACAAAAAGAGCCCGCAAAATCTAACGCGGCTACTTGGCGGTCAGTTAAATATGTCGTTGATATTCGCAACTTTATAATATCGTTATTTTTGCAAAATTACTAGTTTATTAACGAACGAATGCAGATTAATGTAGCTAAAAAAAAAAAAAAAAAATATGGCTAATATTCACCAAATAACTCGGTTGTGAATAAAGACCTCTTTAACTAATTAATTCCCTTTTTAGTGCCAAAGAGTAAATACCGACTGCCAATGCATATTTAGGTTTCTGACGTCAAATACCTCCAGTGTTGCTAGTATACATATAAACAACAATATCGGATCAATAGTATACTGCATCGATTTACCTAGCACGGTCGCATTATTGATACTCAGATCTGACGATCCGATATCGTAAAGTTATCGATATCACTGTGCTAGACCCCCTGAGCCTATTTGAAAAAAAAATGATGTCATTTTACTGTCCGATGAGAAACATTTTCAATTTAAAAAAAAAAACTTTTCTTACACAAGTCGAAAACGGATAAACGGATGTTATTATATTACCCGTGCCGCTCTAAGGAGATGGATGGTTTATAACGTGACCTGCCAGGCTGCACCCAACTACCCAGTGGGTAAATTATATATTTAGTTAGGTTTTTAATTGAATAAAAATATTATCACCGGACAGCAAAATGACACTTACGTTATTAACTCCAAAAATCCTCTGGAATCGCTGGTTAAAAATCTTTTGGGTAAGTGCTGTTACACCCCGTATTGTGTGTTAATTAACATATAATTACGAATGTTGAAAATCACTACATTTATATCATTACACGTAAAATCTATCAGCCCTTTCGTAATCGATATAAAAAATAAATACCTTCCTTTGTCGAGCCAAAAATAAAAGGAAAAGATTTTGTAAGTAAGGAATTATGGTGTATTAATGTAAGACACGGGGAAAGTATTAGTTTCGGAAAGGAAGTTAGTTTTGTCTTGTAGGAAGGGTTAGCAAGATTACCGGCATTCCGTACCAAATTGATCAAGGATTATTTGCGGCCGAGACTAAATCAGAACACCTTCTTCCAAAATGGTACACTCCAAATCAGCACATTTCGTATTATTTAACACCGGTTGTAATCACCATTAATGGCAGCCGTAATTTAATATATTATTGCAATATTATTAAATTATAATGGATAATTCAGAAACTCAGGTAAAAGGTTTCCTTTTTATAAAATAACTTGCGTAAACCCTTACGGGATATTATAATTTATTTATTTATTAACCCCTTGTTCGGGGCTTTTCCATGAGAATATTAAGAAATATACATTATTTATTGTACATAACTGAATTGCTTCATTAACAACATTTTATATTTGTTTAAACATAAATTGAAGATGTCCACTGACTTGGTATAATTGTTTCCTCCATTAGTATTCTGAGCAAAGAGGAATACATATGGTAGAAGTGAATTTCTGTACTGAAATAAATCCTGACTTCTAGTTTTACGTTGTGGAATCCGAAAGCTTATCAATTCTAGCAATACCGGACTATCAACAAAATCGTTACAATATAGAAATACCAAGTCAGTGAAAATTCTTCTGTTTGACAATTTGAGCATATTCATATAATTTAACAGAGTGTTGTAGTTCAACATAATTGCTGGAATACCCATTTTTAAATTTATAAAACGTAAGAATTTGTTTTGTATTCTTTCAACAGCTTGTACATGTATATTATAATGTGGGTTCCAGACAGGAGAATTGTACTCAAGTTGACTTCTTACATAGGCAAAATATAACAATTAATTAGTAATATAACAATTTAATACTAATTGTGGGATTTGTGAAACTAAAAGTACATAATGAATTTTGCCTCAGGATCATATTACCTTTTCGAAAACAAATACCGCTAATTTTGTTGTTGACAAATTTGAAAAAAAGATACACGTTTTCAAACTTCCAGAATACGGTATACGACTTTTAAAGATTATTTAATTTGAATATTACCCAATTATATTTACGTATTTCACAAGGACTGCTTGTATCTATAATAATATTATGTAACTCACCTTACCGGCCGACTTCCGGCGATTTCCGACCACCGACCTACATAAAGCAGTACAATACAAAATGGGAAAATTTAATTATGTTAAGTGTACTTTTACATTAAAATGTAGGTACCTATTACACATTATACATACTAGGACTACTAATAAAAATCCCACAACATGGTAAAAGGAAAAAAAAATCGGTGAGAATGAAGCAGCGAAAACACCCAAAGGGTTAGCACGTACACAGCTTCTTATATCTAAAATGTCTAGGTTAACGAAAGTATCTCTAGCTAGCAACATCATTTACACTCTGGCTAGCATGGTTAGAAAATAACAAAAAAAACTACAGATAAACTTACTATAAAACATTTAGATTCAAATATAAGATTGTCGAAATAACCAAAAACTATAGTTAAACTTGGGGTAGTTCACTAAAGCATTCAGATTGAATGCTGTAGAAATGAGATCCCTGAGGCGTATGTGTGGTAAAACCATGTATGATCGTGTGAGAAATGTGGAGATCCGCAAAGAATGCAAGAATGATGTAAGCGTAATGAGCGAAGAAAGGAGTGTAAGGAAAATATATTTATTTATAAATACATGTTACATGATTAATACATTTATTTAGAGAAGGTACATTAGAGCACCATACTAGGCAGCTGCCTGTTTCATGGTGACCAATGGAGGATAATTAGTTTTAATTCAAGTCTAGTGTAAACATATTTTGGTAGAATTATAAAAAAAAATTTAAAGCTGTTAAAAAATGTTTTCTATAACTCACAAAATTGCCAAAGTTTTCTATAAAATAAACACAAATATATAAAGTAGTACACATATGTACATACATACATACACACGCACATTTATACATGCACACATATATATATATACACATGCATATATGCATATACATACGAGTATACATACATACACACACATACATATAGTTACATACATGTATTTTCTTCCTCAAACATGCAAACAATATATATGAAGCAAATGTAAATGGTATCAGAAGTTGGGGACGCCCGAGGAAGACATGGCACGATCAAGTTAACGAAGTGAGATACTCGAGTGTATGAGATGTATGAGACGATGTATGAATATGAATGAGGCAAGGAGTGTGCCAAGACCGAGTTGTTTGGCGGTCTGACCTCTCTGCCTACCCCTGCGGGAAACGGCGTGATGGTTAGTTGGTTCACTAAATAGGGTAGTAAAACTAGTTGTTTAAAAAAAGGAGATTGGCATGATAATTGTATTGGAGAAAAACTCATTAATAAGTGGGAACGAGTAAATAAAAGTCACAATTCCCTCTTGACTCGTACTTTTTGCAAAGCAATCTAGATCGTACAACGCAATTGAACTGAAAAGACCACGCCACTGGAAATAGTATCTGAAGCTGCATAAAGAATTATTATTTTGGTATTTGTAGATATACAGAAATCTGATTGCCTTTTATATTTGGAATTCAAATCATCGTAAACCTCTGGAGGGTTTCCGTAACGATTCTATAAATTAGCTAGTGAGGCTTTCACTGGGAATTGAGATGCACATCGCTTTACCGGAAATGAAGGCTAACGCTCCGATGAATTCTTGCTGAATGGTAACAATTTCTTACCTATCTCAAGGATATAGGAAATTCCTTTATGTACTGTCGTTCGACACATGAATCATTCAATAAGGATACGCAAGATGAAGAAAATTAGTTGCTTTTTGTAGAGATGAGTGTTTCTTAACCATCACAAGTAAAATGCCAATAATGGTCATAACAGCTTTTTTGTAAAATTAAAGGTCACAGAAATAAATTTACAAAAAATATTATTTATATGGGTAAAGATAGAGAAACGGAGCTCTAAAATATGATGTTGAAAACTGGAACTAAGTATTCAGAGAGCTGAGACTGAGTACCTTTGGCGAATTGGACAAATATTAAAAATTTATCAGGCTAGGTCAGCTTTTTGTTTTATTGATATTGTTGTTATTCAAAACGTAGCTTCCTAGCTACTACACCGCTTTCATAAAGTCGCGGAACACCAACTTGTAACCAGTTCACGGAACACTTTTGTTCAAAGCCATTGAAAAAGATGAATTGAATAGTATTTTTTTGTTGAGGAAATTATTGCTTTTGGAGATATTAGTATTTCGTGTGTCAAAAATCTAAGATATTTTCCCCTTAATAAATCTTAGCTACTTTTCATATCACGATGAAAGCTGTTTATAAATAGCTACCCTTTCATGTTACGGGGAGGAATTTTATAGGCCCTTGCATTATTTCACATAGCGTATTGCCTTCCCTGAAAGCAAATTACCTGGAGCATGATAAGCGCATTTTTCGAGAATTGTGTTTACATTTATGTAGCTAGATGCTTTATTTATATTTGTGCAGACATGCACATCACATTACTCCCCTTCAGTATATTTACACAAGAAATGGAGTGAATTTCATTAATCCTAAGTGTGGGCAGGTAGTTCAAATAAGGTTTTAATAGATTGAGTAGATTAAAGCGAGAATTTATACACGAATAGTTATTATACCTTGAAGAGGATCAAATTCGGCGATTGTCGAGATGACGGGTGCCAGCTTGGAACTATTGGCTAAGAAAATAAAACACAAGGTGCTAGGTAACTGATAAAAACAATAAATAAAAATCATAACATCATCTATCAAAACCAGATATTTAAATAAATATTATTATCTATTCCTTTCTGATGGCGACTGTTGCTACTCAGCCAAAATATTGTAAATATCTACTGTACTCTAAAATGTACTGTAACGTAAATAATAAAGCATTATATTAAATTATTTTATACATGTAAAAACATCGAACAAAACATCACAGATAAATACTTGACACTTCAGTCAGTGTCGCCTAAGAATAAAAACGTTGCTTGAAATGACGCAAGCTGAGTTCTGATACCAATATTATGAAGGTACGTCTCCATTCCCCCATCTTATTTCGTACCGCTTCATAAAATTCCCCATTTTTGTGTCCTAGACCAACTGGCTCTGGGCATTAAAACTACGGTGTGGGATTCACATACACTAAATAAATGTTTTTACGTGATGAACTGTAGAACGATTATCGTTAGAACTTTCGTATACTGAAAGTGTTAACTATAATACTTTATTTTATCACCGTGATGAATTACATCCCTTACCAACTAGGAATGTTCGCAGAATAATTTATGTGCCTTCAATTCACTGAATGAGTTTATAACCTCGCTTATCTTTTGGGTAAAATAACGAAAAACTCATTAAAATATTTAACTAGCAAACGAAAGTCATCTCATTAATGAAACATCTTTACAAGTTTTCCTTAACATTCTGAAGCATGCCAACGCTACGCAGCTCCCGACAGTTGATGTTGGCAAATGTTTTAAAGGTATGAATTTTTTAAATATTAAAAACGGCTTGGAAGATTTCATAAATTTTGTACATATTATTTATGCTGTCGAGGCGCATAGTGAATGCTCGAATTATTAAGGGCCCACTATTCGAATTTCATCCAATTTCCGACATACTTTCCTTAAAATTTTGAAGTTTTTAAGCTCTTAAAAAAATATATGTTATTCTTTAAGATAGTATCTATTTGTTCCAAAAGCCGAAACGGTAATTATTTGAAATTCCCTCGATAGAAATAAATCGCAAAGTATGCTCCGAAAAATATTATTAACACGTTTATTTCTGTTATTTTACAAGTTATATGTATGAAAAAAATCACAATGCTTCTTTTAATGCTACTCAATAGACCCCAAAAGTGTTTTTTGCTATTTTTGAAATACGCCGTGATTTATTAAACATTTTCACAACTGTCGCTTACGCCTATTGCTTTTAAATCATATTTATTATAGCGCGCTCGCTCCGACTTGAAGATTAACCTATCTTCTTTGAAAAGTTCATTCGCCAACTCGAGGGCTTTGGGGGCAGACATGTCGTTCAACGTTCTATGATCTACAGACGTGCGATTACGTGCAAATATTTGAATCTATAAAGATAATTTTTACGCGTGTAAAGTTTATGAGTTAATAAATATTGTTTTTTCAAAGATGGGAAATACACGAAAGATATCCCGTATTTCAAAGAAAAAATGATATCTCATAAAATTATATCCTATCTAATAGGTGAGAAGAAAAAAATACAATTTTTGATTTATAAGCTTATATTTATTATAAACGATAATTTACTATAAAAATTAATAATTCATATTTTTATTTATGTATTGTGTAGTAAAAAGTTATAAAAATTATTATTTTATTTTTTTCAGAATACGATAAACGATAATTTATTATAAAAATTAATTATTATTTTTATTTATGTATTGTGTAGTAAAAAGTTATAAAAAATTTTATTTTATTTTTTTCAGAATACGTACTTTGGGAAATAAAACTAATTCCAAAACATTAGAAATTACAGGGCAAGTTCTTATTAATTCACAATGCAACGATGTCCGAAATATAATATAATATGTAATAATAATATACGGGCCATCTGTTTCAAATAACAATACTCGAACGTGGAATTCAGAATAATAATGAACATGCGAGCGAAAGAAGCTATTGAAAGTTCTGAAACTGTGGGGAATATAATTTAATAAAATAAAATACTTTTTTGTTTTAAAACCACGATATTTATTAATTTAAGAACCGACCGGTTTCGCTTTACTTAAGCATCATCAGGGTACAAATTAATACTAAACAAGAAGTACATAATGTGTGCATATATATAACAAAATATAGAGGGAGACAACATGATACAAATATAAGCAACACAAAGACGGTCATAAAATACATTAACATAAGTGCACAAGTAATGGAAAACCCGCTAGATAATTATGTAGACTAATGGGTTATACGAATAAATCGGGAGAAACAAAACATCAATAAAACCTCAATAATAACGGTTTTTCCGAATTCGCAAATCATTTGATCGATAGCTTGCCTTCCTGAATAAATCTAATTTTATTTAATCATTTACGGCCAAGATATTTTTGACAATGGTGTGTTTTTATCTTTCTGTATTCCAATCATTTAGCTTTGCTTCTAGGGTTGTGCCCCAGTATTGCTTTTTGGAGACTGTAAACGGATCTCTCGGCATTTAATGAAACTGCAGCAGAACAAAGGCTGTTGCTATATTGACGTTCATGGTATGTTTTGCTCAGATTGACGATAAGGTTTCCAGATCCGCATTTCGCTCGAAGCATGTTTAGGGTAATAAGTTTATAGTTTAGGGTTCTTTCACCGTATTTATGGGAACATTTCAGAACCACCAATCTTTCATTTTGAGTGAATCTTGTGTTTGTGATTAAATTATATTTGACGATTTAAACAAATAATATTTAGAGAAGTTAAAAATAAAATTGAAAGTTCACTGAAAGCTTAAAACTATTAAAAGTAGTAATTTCATAAAAATGTAAATAAATAGAGCCCCTTTCACATTTTAGAATGTAATTTTATGTTGCTTACATGTTTTATTACTCTTTATAATTATTGAATTGTTTAAATGAATAAATAAATAATTACAAAAAAGTCTTCTGATTTGTAAGTCCTCAGGAAGCACTAAGGATCTTTCTATCTATCTTTATAATATAATAAATTTGATGAGCATAAAAATGTAAACGTGTATATAATTTATATAAATGTACAAAAGTAGATATTACACGTGTATAAATATTATATTGCGCATATTATACAAGATGTCGGGGGTAAAGTGCACAAACTTCGGGAGGTGATTCTAATTGATAGTACAAGTAAAAAAGAAAAAAAAACTTTTTTTGGAATTCCAACGTTTTAAGATAGTTTTCGAGTAAAAAAGTTTAAAACCTTATTGATGTAAAAATATATTTATTGATTTTATAAAAGTTATAAATTACTTTTATAAAAGTGAGAATAGTATTTTAGTAAAGTAAAGTAATTTTTATACCTATACAAATAACTTTCGTAAATGTTTTTTGTAAAATTAAAAAAAAAAATAATTAATTAAATCCGTAATAAAACCCATATTTTGAGAACCATCTTCATTTCGACTTCCTTCTCATTTGGTCGGTGCATTATTACTCTAAGGTCGGTGCTAACTAAAAATGGTTCTGTTTTTCTAAAATTGCAATAGATGTCGGTAATTTAATTTCATAATCCCCAAAATTATTCCTAATACGAATTCAGACACCTCTGTCGGATTCTTTTAACACTAAATTTTGTGGGTGTTGCCAAATCTAAATTCTTTACGCGGAAAGCGGGCCCTTAATACAGGACAAGGTTTATAGAACCCAACAACATTAGGGGAATCAAAGGCGGGACAATAGCTACCCCGGAATTCCATAAGGCGTAGTTTTGATCTAAATGATAACGACACGCCCGGAAAACACAAAAAATTGTACAACTATTTTTTTCAGGAGTAATCTAAATGCTTTCAGAGCTCAGCGGGTAGGAATTCATGCAATTGCTGCATTTTATGCTTACCGCTGCGCATAATGAATGACTTTGCATTACAGTAATCCCTTAATAGTTCGGTACCGCGGATAGTGGGACTAGAAGCCAATATGAAATCATGGTTCCATGCAATATCAATTATTCAAGCGGACATTCTTAAAATCTATGGTAGAATAATAAAGCATTGAACATAACATATGTATGAAAAACTATAAGACAGATCCAATTAGTGTTAACAACATTTAGGTGGGGTAAACAGCTAAAGTGGTGAAAAAATAAACTTGTGACAAACTTTTCGAACTTCTTCATAGGATTATTAACTTAAAATTCCTCTTTTAAACTGAAATTCCCTTCCCATGAAAGTTCAAGACGGTCAGTTAGCTAACCTACCAGTGAACAAAACTCCATTTATGGCTTTCGTCGAGAAATCGGGCTTAACTCAATCGGACAACCGAGTTTGTCCGTTCTATACGCGTTACAACATGATCACGGATAAACGGACAGCGGATAAAAAACCGTAGACATTGAGGGACAACTGTATTACCATTCGTATTTATTAATTTGGAGATTATTGGCCTTAACGTTTACTAAAATAACCTAGAAATCGTAGTTATATAGGTATTAAAAGATTACGACGAGAGGTAGGAACTACAACTCAATAACGGCTGTCAAAAAGGCTATCGCGATACACTATAGGAGCATTATAGAAACATCGTGATAAATTTATTAATACGTACGATGCATAGTTCTAATAGAAGTGTTACACGAAAGCACTCAAGGAAATTACATTTCAATCTGATTTAATGGTATTTTCAGGTAGCTGGAAATATATATCCAAGATAAGGATTCTGAATAGTGGGTAGTAAATAAGAATTAGAAGTAGGCACCAAATTAAAAATATTAACACCTCTTAAGGCGTGAATTTACTGTATAGTTAATTTCCCCCACAAAGCCCTTGTTAGTCTGAACAATAAATTCGGCCGTAAATTTGATAAGCTTTTAAAAACGCTTTAAATATTTAAGCAAGTTCTGAAATATTTCATCCCTCGGTTAATTCATCAAATAATCCATTAAGGCCCGCTGAGTTATTGTGCCTTCCCGCTTATATTCCCGACGTGTCTGTTTCTATTTTATGCTTCAAAGGTTCTTCATATTTATCTGCAGTAATAATCATTTCGCTTTCAGTTGCCGTCGAGGCATACAAATCTTTCATCGGAATTATAATCATCGCCTTCCGGAAAATAATCATCTGTATAATGTATTAAACATTAAACAATTCCAGCATGAATAAATCAGCAGATAATCGCATTAGAATGTCAAAGACATCACGAAATCGACTGAGAATATTATTATGGACCGTTTTTTAAGTACAATAAATTATTACGTATAAGCGAGGAAAGTTTATAAAAAAATTACCCACTTTTATCAAGGTGACTTTGACGTCACTTTCTATAAAAATCATAAAATAATAATAATTGGTATAAACGAAAGGTTTATTAAAATCGTTTTGAGTCTACGATAATCTTTTACTTATTTATCAGTGACAATTGTTTCGCTTACTAACTAAACTAAAATGCGTAGATAACTACTATGAAAATGGTATGTCTTTTCCCTTAACGTTAAGTACAAGGGGGGACTTGGAAATTTAAATAAATAAATAATGTAGAAACCCAAGTCGCGATTGTGATGGTATTCAACATTTTTTAATATTTATACATAATACTAGTACTTCCAATTGTCTTAAACAATATCTTCAACTACTAAGGTAGAAAATGAAAGAAAAAAAAGGAAATTTTAGAGAAAATTATGGAAAAAATATATTTGCGAATACCGCACAAGAGTTGCAAAAAACTGCTCCCAACTATCTGGAGTGAGACTATGGCATCTCCAATTGGGGTATGTTGAGGCTTAATGTAGTAGGGAGGGGAAGTAAATGCGTAAGAAGAAGGTGGGGAGGTACCTTGCTGTTCAGATCTGGTGACTAAACAAGGCTAAGTCTTTTCAAGCAACGTCTCAATTATGAATGGTGGTTTTACACTAGGGCGGTACTGAGAGTATGTTCCACTGTGGAACGTGCCGCAAATAGACTATATATTATTTTTTCGTAGGAAGCAATCACTTTGTGGTTAGACATTATATATTAAATCAAATAAAACACTTTGTTTATTAACCACGACTTTTTATTATTACATCTACCGGTTTCGCTACGGTCGAGCTTCATCAGGATGTGAAATATAACTAAAAACTAAGACAGAGGTGATGCATATTTATAGGGAAACAGAGGGAGACAGAATATAATACATTATAAAAGTGGGAGGAGTCAAATATTACATAGGCATACTGAATTGAAGATAGATAATAACAATTAACATTTTTACATGAATTATACATATAATAATACATTTTAAAGACATAAGAAAATATATCTATATATATCTGATAAAATTAATTAAAAAAACAAAAACAATTAATAAAATTCTTAATAAAAAACAAAAACATATTTCCACAAACAAATTTCTATATAGCAGTATTCCGCCAATTAATATCAACACCCCTATTCCCCAGTGGCGTAGGATTTTATTTATAAATAATTTTTCAACTCAAAGCGTTAGGAACCTTCCTTTAGATATTAAACCTGCCTTTTATACAAACAATACCCTAGGAAAATTTTTGATTAATACTAAAGACAAGGATGACATACTAAGCCATTCGGGTATTTATAAACTCAACTGTAGTGATTGTCCTGCCTTTTACATAGGTAAAACATCGCGCAATGTAAACACCAGAGTGAAAGAACATGTACGGTGTTTAAATGGTAAAGGTTTTTCGGAACTCGCCAACCACTTAATATCAGCAGACCATAGATTTGATAAAATAACAGGTACTAGCCTCTTACATAAAAATAGTATAGGCATTAGGTTAGACAATTTAGAATCATTAGAAATCAGGAAATCTATAAACAGTAACTTATCAGACCATTTATTAAATACACAAGTTAATTTATCTAACCAAAAAAACACATTCTATAGTCCTATATTTAACTTGTTTCCCAGAATCCTTTCCACTCTTAGATAATAAGTTTATGCTTTTTCTTATGTCTTTAAAATGTATTATTATATGTATAATTCATGTAAAAATGTTAATTGTTATTATCTATCTTCAATTCAGTATGCCTATGTAATATTTGACTCCTCCCACTTTTATAATGTATTATATTCTGTCTCCCTCTGTTTCCCTATAAATATGCATCACCTCTGTCTTAGTTTTTAGTTATATTTCACATCCTGATGAAGCTCGACCGTAGCGAAACCGGTAGATGTAATAATAAAAAGTCGTGGTTAATAAACAAAGTGTTTTATTTGATTTAATAGACTATATATTATTAAATTGTGAAAAACACAACATAATCAAATAAAGTTTACTTGGGCACGTTGAGATTTGAACGACCTCCGGATTGCTAGTCGAGAGCCTTACCCCTCCACCACGAAGGCCATCAAAATCAGAGGGGCTTCACCTAATTAATATCCGTAGAGAACATAATTAGGTTACATACTCGTAAATGAATTCGCATTTAATTGCACAGAAAAACAAACGAATTGATATCTGAAGATTGGGAAACTTTTTATTGTATGGCAAAAGCAAATAATATATTATTTAGCTAATACATTGTGTGTGTGTGTTTCTATAATGAGCAAGTCCAAGGTGGCCGATATAATTGATCACGATCTCAACCGCAAGTTAAACTATGCTGGGCAATCTGGGCACAACTTAACGACCGCTGAAATCAAAATACCATCAGATGGCGTCCTTGGTTGGGTCTTTCTCTTGAAGCAGAGGTCGCTCACAGATGATGGAGAAGAGAACTTCAGGATTCGGATGGGTGAAAGTAATACAAAATAGGAAAATTTGAAATTATATTAGGTAAGTGTATGTCCAAAGCTTGACGCCAGGAGGCTAATAAATAAGAAAAAGAAAGACGGAAAGTTAAACATTCCCAAAGAAATTCGTGAAATTATCTCAAATAGTTATTTGAAATAATTAAATAACAACCATAACAAGATTGTTGTGGTCGTTATAACAAGCAAAAAAATCAAAAATAATCTTTTATTTATTAAAAATACTCGAATGGAATTACGCCTAATTAACCTGATTCTGGTTGCTTTTATTCTATTGATTTGTTTTTGAGAAAGTTACTAGCAAATCTAAACATCAATATTATATTAATAATGAAAAAATATGTAGTTAGTTATGCTTTTAATTATAAACTTAAACCACAGGGGATAGTACAGACCGTAGAAAGAAAGTAGAAGTGTGACCAATATAATTGATTTTTTTAGTTACAAGATATGTTAAGGGGAAATGGGGAAACTTGAAAGTGGAAAGGACGAGAGTAGACGGGAAGGTAGATCGAGTGATCTAGTAGAGATCTGTTGAGTCTGGTTGTGTATGTGTCATACAATTTATGTCGGAATAGTCGAGTTAAAATGTCAATGTGGTTATAATTTAAGATAAATGAATTTGTGTTACCAGCTACGTGAATGTTATGGAAAGGCATCAAAGGAAAAATTACAACGAAAAAATACCATAATAAAACAAAGAAAATATTTCCACATTCAGTGAGTCACCCAGACGAGATAAGTTAGATATAATTACGATACACATTGCTTTGTGAGAGACGGCAATGGCATCGTTTCCCTTCTTCTTCCCCTCCAGACAGAATTCCACTCTCCGCTTCCTACTTCCTTCCCCGCCCTACCCTGCCACGCACTTGAATATGCGATGAAATAAACCAAAATAGGGAAAGCTTATAGATCGGCGCTAAGCACGCACTTAAATGGTAAGGTGCTTTATTTCGGAGGGTTCAATTAATGCGAATTTTATATCACGCAAATAAATTTATGAAAAGAAAGAATGGGCAGCAAGATACATTAATATGTGTTGACGATTATGCACGTACCACGAGATGTAAATTATTACAAAAATGATATCATTGAGGTGATTATGTAAATAAAGAATATTTTTAAAATACATACGTACATATTATTTACGATTTACATTTTCATTGTGCATTTATTTGCACAGATGGATTATTTTTACGGTACACTACAAGTCCTGAATCTTGTCGAATCTTTCTAGCTGTAATGTGTGCCCTTGTGGACACTGAGGAAAATTATTCGACCGTTATATATTTCTATTTTTGAAACTGACATATTATTTAAAAACAGGTTTTGTTGTTTTCATAAAACCTACAAAACTTATATATTACGTGTCAAAATAAATAAATTTAGAGATAATTCTGGACTTTTTTTGGACTTGAATTTTTTTCAGACACTACGGCATCAAGCTTGCTCGATAAAAAAAGAATTTTTGATTTTTTTTTTTCAACATAAAGGGGAATTTATTATCTTCATACTAAGTAAATTTACGAAGAAACATTCATTTTTTCAATTCTCAACATTGAAACATCACATACGTACTGTGAAGAGTTATTGACTTGTAGCGGAGGAAGATTTTGGGAAATATTCGTGTCTAGTCTGGTCCGTGTTGAACGGCAGCCAAGAAGGGAGAGCAGTCATAAAAGCTCGCACGGTGGTAAAACTAATACTGATGCTTAGTATCTAAAGAGTCACTCAAGGGGGCAGTATTGCTTTGACTTAATAATACATTCTAGGAGCCAGAGCTTGAACACAGCTATGGTTTCAGAATTAGCAATTAATGAGGCACTACCTCACAGGTTGGAACCATAAAAATGGAAATATCTTGTAATAAAATAAAGCAGCAACATTTTTTTTAAACAAAATGCACAAATAAAGGGAATCTACATTCACATAAAAATAAATTGAAGAAATATTAATAAAATATGAAATTTGGAAACGATGTAACATTTCGTATTCCAACAAACTTTGATTGATCCGCCTGGATATCAATAAAGCAAGGTAACAGCCGCCAGCACGTTTTGAATTATTTTACATTTGAAACGTTCGTAGTCCCTAGGGCAAGTTTCCAATCAAATGCTGATATGCATAGGTACCTACAGTTATACTACAGGATAAAATAGATATTGTTTTGTAATTATACAACGGTAAAAATCATTGAATGTAATTTATAATGTTTGCTTCCTACCAATTGAAATGGGAGAAATACAGAGCCCGCAATCCCAAGATCTCCCAATTCGTAAACAAGTCAATTAATCCGGATTGGTTTTCGATCATAGAATGGTATCTATTGTCCACCGGGACAGCTGGAATGGTCAGACAGTTATACGGTCACGAGGGGGATAGGGTAGACCTATCTTCAGAAGGGGACTTCACTCCGGGAGGGTCACTATTGTGAACAAATGCAGACTGACTAATGACGGCAGACGTCCGCTCCTGAAGCTAGAGGTACAACGTAAAATATTTTCCGGCCTGATCCTTCTTAATAATGAAAAAACACCCACTCACAAGAAGGAATTACACAGAAAAGACCCGAGCATTTCCAAGCGAAATATATTTAAATATGACCCATTTTACAAATAGTGCAAATTACTGTAATAAATAATTTGGGTATTCTGTATTTGGCATGCCGACTACCGACCTTGTAGGGTACCCTTTTCGCTCCCTGAATCATGCATTGTTGTCCATCCAATGGCGATCCGGAATACAATACTCCGAGTGGACGAATAATAAATAATCGTACCAGCGCTAACATAACACTGTGTATTTGGTCGTACAATGTACAGCATTTAATTAATTATTGCTTTCGGCTGTACAGGCCGGTCACGTGGTCACCTTGACATGTAAAGTATCCAGGACATTATGTCTAAAGGACTTATGGTACATATTGACAAGAACAGACATTGATTTACCCCAAGTAAAGCCGCCCCTAACGACTCATACGTATTAGGTAGATAACTTCACATACGGCTTGGCTCTGCATCTACCCTTCTGATATTATGATAAACGAAGTGAAGGAAGGTTGTGTGATTGACGCATATCTACAGACTAACGAGAACTCTGGAATGAATTGGACAGAATGAGTGATCGAAAATAAATATTTATAAACAAAACTGAAAGCGTTCCAGAAATCTGTTTAACTTGCTCGAAATGGAATAAAAACATTTCTTTCAAAAGGTAGATAACTACGAATTTCAATGACAGTATTTTAAAGTTATATATAGGTACCCAAATTATTTAAGATTATGCAAATACGTCCCTTCTGGAATGTTCGACTTGTAAGAAAAATAATAATTGATTCCTCGACTGACTTGAATTAACTAACCATCATGCCGTTAACCCATAGGGGTAGACATAGAAGGATCGACCTCCAAGCAACTCGGCCTTGACACTCACTCCTTGCTTCATTCACACTACACCTACGCCTTGACCTGACTCAAGTATTTGGTTAACTTGATCGCGCCACGTTTCATCGGACGTCCCGACTTCTTCCACCGCTTGCAGATACAATAATTTGGGATATATTTTATACTGAAAAGTTGATATCGAACTCCGGACAGGCAATTCTTGGCAATATCATCGCTCCGCTTTTTTGCATCTAATTGTATTTTTACTAAATTATGATAAGGGTTTACAAAATGTATTTCAAATCCTAGAATTACTTTTATGCAGTTTCCGTTATTGGACATGGTCATTGGAATGGTTTCGCCCTTCTATGAACTGTGTATTTGTTTAAATGTGTAATAATAAACGTTCGGCATACAAGTAATTTACTTTATTTCTTCCAAATTTAATTCACATACTAAACATTCATACTCAAAGCTTGGTGATTGAAGATTGCCATCGATATTTTGTATTTAATATTCTTTACAAATTGCTTTGCTTTTGCATTCCTCGCTGTTTTTCAGTGATTTTTTGACGTAATGTTTTCATTTATCCATTATATAGTAGGTACCTATCACGAATATTACAAGATTAATATAATTCGGAGAAATAAAAAATTTCTTCATGAATACATGTTTGTAGAGTTCCGGTAAAAACTTCAAGTCAGAAGCGATTATTTTCATAAATATTTAGGAAAATGAAAATAACAAATTCAAATTTTACAAGAAATCCAATCAATTAACTCGAACAATTATTGAAATATTGGGTACAAATTTGGGGCAGAACGCCGACATAAAAGGAGTTTGAATGAATATTAATGCTTTAATGAGAATTAAGTAATTTATTGGAAAGCGAGGGCTGGCGAAATATGAAGCATTGATTTTATTATGAAGGTTTACCAAATTTTGCATAGCGGAGAAAGAAATTTTTCTGGAAATTTAGAACTTTGCAAAATTTGCTATTATTTCTTTAAATATTTAACTTATTACCATCTAGAAAATTTATGACGGAATCAAATTAAAGTTTTACTTTATGAAATGGGATATAATGTAATTTGTTGTGTAATGACACAAGGGTCCCGTGAGAAAGAACCAGTTAGACCATTAGACTCCCAATTAGAGAGCATTTCTTATCTGAACCAAACACAGGTAGCTAAAAGCATTTCAAGAAACGATTCAATTATGAACAATGTTCTTCATTCAAATGAACAGACGTGTCAAAATTTTTCAAATCTCCACGGCAAAAAAACTTTTGATAATACGACACTAATCGATGCTTCACTAGTAGGTATACGAGGTTACAATATTTACATAAAACTTTTCTTTACTCGTCAGTCTCTATCTCTAAACGACCTTCGCGGCAATCGGCTGTCACTTTTGTGTGGTTTTCGTTAGTTTGACGTGAATTAACATCCAACGTGAAAACTTAATCCTATTTTTTTACATCGAACATAAAAATTATTAATTAAATAAAAACTGAAATATGCGTGGGAAACAAACGTGCTGTGAGTTATTTCCGGCTTAAGATTCATTAGTAGCGTAAACGATACTATAATTTCATACTTATTGCCCGCAAGTTGTAAAGTCAATTAGTTTTAATGGAGTATAGCGATCGTAATCAGAATACAAATATGTACACATACGAATTAGGTACGAATCAAAATTTAAAAAAAGATAATATTTTTAAAATATAGAATAAAACACATACATATATATTGAAAATAAACGTAAATTAATAAACTACTTTGCACACAAATATACAAACGAGTTTTGTATATAAATGAATAAAATATTTTAAATAATAAATGCACATATTATGTTAGCCTTTAGTTTCAGGAGCTAGAAGATGTGAGAGTTAAAGTTCTGGAACGATTTATCTCAAAAAATATTTTATTTTCTAGATAACTAAAAAAAACTCGTAAAAAAACGTGCACATATTTACAAGTCGGATGAACACTTTAATGACGTACTAGAGTAGCGTAGTATTATGTAGAATTGTGTCTAGACTTGGTATGGGGAGCTGTAAAAATTGAAATAATTCAGAGTAGGTACTTAGATAACTTTTATACGCCGTAGCAATAAAATTGTAGGCATTAAATGGTAGAAAAAAATTTCATTGCAATAAAATTTGCAAAGCCATCCCACCATGACGTCATCGAGCAGTCATCATTTTTTTATTAGTCTAGGGAGCAAGCGATGAGATAGATAAAATAAAAGGGGAGCCTCCTAAGCCTGCAGATTGGATTTGAGATCAGGAGCACCCCATGGGGAAGGGTACATAAAATTGTCTCTTAAATCCCCGAGGGTTGATCGTTCCACCCCATTATTCCTGCCATTCATTTTGAAGGCCAACACGTTGAATCAAATTGCATTTCAGCACTCAAAGAAATGCTATTAACGAAACGCAATATCGTAATTTGATGATGCCGAATTATTAATCCACCTAAATAAAGCGTGTTTTTGTTATATGGGCAAATTCAAATCTTGCAGCGGAAAACAGGCATAAAATAATTCCACAAATTTTGTTTTCATGCATAAATCAAAACGATAAAAACACTAATAGGCTTCCACTCGGATTTATGACTGGAAAGTGGACACGGAAGTTACTTTGGAATCGTAAAAAAAACAATCGAGCGTTTACAACGCGAGAAAATACATTATGTTGCATATTCGTGAAAAACAATTTGAAATTATTTTAACACACTGAGCAGCAAAGCAGAATAAATTCCATAAGTAAAATGCAAAACACGGATTTATGAATGGAAAATGGACAAGGGAATTGCTTTGGATTCGTAAAATATAAATAAAATCGAGCGTTTTTTATAACGTGAGAATACACATTATATTGTAAATTTGTAATAGAAATACTAGAGTAGCAAACAAAACCAGTCAAACGAAACGAACGGTCAGTGGCTTCGCGTTTGAGTCCCAACCCAGGCGTACTGTGCTCAATTCCTTCACACAATCACAAAACAAGCTTTTCCGCTTGCTGTGGTGGTAGTAGGAGATCTTAAAATATTGTCAGGTAACCCGGGAATGTTTGACGTCCTTTAATTTATTTTTTTTAAATACTGTAAGTAAAAATCTTAATGAAAAACTGTAACTGTAACAGTTACTTTGTGTAATGTTTTAATCAGAAAGATATCATTTTCAAATAATTTTCAAAGGTACGCAGAGAAAATGCAAAACGTGTTATATTACTTAGAGGAAAGGAGAAAAAAAACAAAGGTGGTCAAAAAAGAAATATTAGAAACAGGCAGTCATACAGCAGGTGTAAAACTAGCGGAAAACTCTGTTGTGTCCGCTCGGAAAGGTCGTCACAAAAACAGTTTCTGGGTAAAATTACGGATGGAGGTGTGTTGCGCGGCCAGTGAAGGAGGTCACCAGGGCCTGGATCGGGCGCTGGCGGTGACACGGGGAGATGCAATGGAAAACAGATGTTCAACCCGGCGAGGCAGCCGGGCTTAGAAATGGACTTTACGGGACTGCTAATAAAAATACTTCACTGGGCGAGAATTATTATTAATTACGAATTCAACACACAGAACTTTAATGCCCGGAATATGTCTGCAGCTTAACAACAGTGAAGGAATACTAAACTAAGCAAGAAATGTACCACGATAAAAAATACGATATATACGGGGTCATCGAAAAAGGTGTACGTGATTTTAAAATGAACAAAAACTAAGTGGTATTAAGTCTTGGTTTTTTTTTTAAAACACCTTTTCGAAGACCCTATATGCTCCATTGTACCCACAGCAGGGTACACTGGAGTTTGTAATCCTATACAATACGGTTTGTTGAATTGTTTTGTATTATTATTTCTAAAATTTTCTAACTGATAATTTTTGTGTTGGAATTCCATTTTCATATAAATTTACGAGTTTTAATGTTTTATAAACGTAATTAATTTGTATTAGATTTATCTATAAATAATTTAATTGGTAAAAAGTTAATATCAAAATGGAATACTACCATGAATAGTTAATGGTTTCAAAACAAGAAATAATAAATTCAAATTAATTTGTATTACTTAAAAGTTCACAGTCCAATCTACGTTAATTTCAAACATGCCAATAAAAGTTAAAAATACTTATATTAAAAAAATTCAAGAACACTAACTTGTCATCATATTGCGGTGGGTCGCACGTAAAGTTCTCAGAAATTACACATTGAATTCGAATTTATTATTGATCTATTTGAACTTGAATTGAACCCACAACCATAAAAATGGGTTACAATTTCATTTTATAAAATACTTATTTATCATATGTTATAAAGTATATGCGATATATTAAGGGCACATAAAAAGATAGACATACGAAATTAAGGTAAAGACAATTTTAAAAAGTCTGGAGGAAGTGGTGAGTACATTACAAGCAACTAATTAATATTCTTTATTTTGGATCGGGCAAACTAACATTGACATTGGCAAAAACAGATGTCGTAAGTAATTTAGAAACACCGAAGGTACTCGGTACCTAACGTTAAGTGGATTTGAAATAGATAGGAAAAGGTTGAGCTTAAGAATAGGATTTAAAATTGGATTAGAGTTCCTTCCTTTTAACTCAACCCCGATTTTTAGTTCAATCATTGAATGTACAGTACTAACCAGACACCCTTAGTTGTTTGCCTCAAGTAGTTAGGGGCTCGCTGGACGGGTGGGGGGGTCAAACCTTGGTTCTTCCCTCATGTGTGTTCTCCCCTCTCCTGACAGATGGTTGCGGGATCTGTAAAAACATAAAAATCCTCTTTTTACCTCACACCAGACAAACACGTCACATGTTTCATGCTGCAAGTGAATAAAACACAAAAGGAGAAGAAGAAACGAAGGTTCAACGCGTGACATGTATAACAAAGGTCATTAGTTTGGAAATATGTGGGTAATGGTGTATTGTACGACAATATAGTTCAGAAATTTGGAAAGGTAACAAAAAAAACACCACCTGAAGTTTTCAGCATTGTGTACAGACACTGAAAGATTCAGTAAAAAGAGTTTTTAAGGGTACGTACATATTTTGGGGTTCTTCGCCACTTAAAAAGAAAGGCATATTGGAAGCACAGATGCGCCTTTCCCATGAAATAAAAAAAGGTGGAGAATTTCCACTATTTTTTAGTATCAGTTACTTACTGCGTCTAAAAATATAAAAGAACAACATATTTTTGATATCCCTAGAAACTTGGATACCCGTTATTCTATTATAACATTGACTGATAAACCCTTCAAGCCACATTTTTGGGAATGTTACTTTTTAGTAGTTTCATGTAGAGTTTCACGAATCAAAGTAAACATGGTAAAGTGATTTTTTCCAATTAAGACATTTTCAATACTAAAAACTCTTACTTCAAACAAACTCATAATTTTTAATTAGTTTTACGAATTTATACATGTTCCTTTTCGTGGTCTCTACCTATAAAGATTTCATTTTGAGGCTTGAAAGGTTTTACCAAACCACAGTCGATATCTGTTATTCTAAGCTTAAAGCATACCAACCTAACTTAAATTTTAATAAAAATACAGGGTTTTCCAATAAGAGGTGTTATTTTGAATAGCCCGCTATTTCGGTAGATGTTACTTTTGAAGCTGTTATTTTTTGACATTTGACAAGTAGAAACTACACCATTAATAAAAGTGGAACGATACACGCTTCAACAACGCATTGAAATTATTAAAATTCACTTGAGTGAATCAAATGCAAATCATCTTGAGTGATGAGGCCCATTTCCACCTCGGTGTCTTCGTCAACAAGCAAAATTGTCGCATCTGGGGCTCGGAAAACCCAGAGTTATTGTTGAAAAGCCTTTTTATCCTCAACGTGTGACTGTTTGGTGCGGTTTATGGTCCGGCGGAGTCATTGGACCTTACTTTTTCGAAAATGAGGCTGGAGCAACAGTTACGGTGAATGGATTGCGCTATCGAGAGATGATTAATGATTTTTTTATGGCCGGAATTGGATGGTATTGATCTGGACAACGTTTACTTTCAACAAGACGGCGATACGTGCTACACAAGCAACGAAACCATTGATCTTTTACGATTGAATATCAAAATAACACCTCTTATTGGAAAACCCTGTATATGTATCTACACACCAAAATAATTACGGGATCCCCAGTGGGAGACCCTCATATGGAAAATGGAGATGTGAAGTAAAGTCCAGAAGCAAGACATAGAAAAACAAGAAACAGGAGGTAGCTTTCCTCACTCTTAAGGTAAGATAGTATTTTAAAACTACATCGCGTAGAAGAAAATGGGGTCATGAGAAGCATTGACAGTCTGGAAGCAACCTCAATGTTGCTTCCCTATACCCACTACCATTAATATCATGAAGCGTTCTCGGCGCGTGGTTTTTTATTTGCTTTATAAAAATAATATACTCCAAGAATATGATGAAACTCCAGAATTTTCACTAGCCCAGATTAAAATATTAATAAAAAAAAATTGTTATCACAATATTATATCATGTACCCACCTACCCAACAATAGTATATACATATTAAAGGTTAATTTAAAAAGTTTTTTCAAGATTATAAAAAAAATGCTTGAATTTAAAATGTTAGACAGAAGCTCTGTTAAATAATAAGGTTTCTACGTCACAATTTTTAAAAGTTTTACTAGGAATTTCTTCGCTTATTTGTTATTTTGTAACCGAATGTGATTTTTTTATTGAAAAGAATATCAAAGCATTTAAAATGTCTGTATCGAGAAAACTCGAGAATATAACGATAAGTATGCATCGTTAAATTACCTTTTTCAAATATTGACATTCAAAATGGTTCTGAGATTTATATTCCAGGAGTAAATTCAGAGTAGGAATGTAAAAGACACAGAAGATAAGATACTTATGAATAAAATAGTATCAAATTAAAGCTGCTTTCAGGATAAAGCTCATAAGAGGTGAGAATTCGTGAACGTAAGAAATGAGATTTAGGGAGAATAGATACTTACTATTGTTATTCATTATATTATCTGAATTCTATCGCCATGATAACACTTCTAAGATAATATAAAATAAAATACTTTTTGTTTTAAAACCACGAGTTTTTAATAATTTTTAGAACCGACCGGTTTCGCTTTACTCAAGTATCTTCAGGGTACAAATTATTACAGTTCTAAAAGTTAGTAAAAATTCGTGGTTTTAAAACAAAAAGTATGTTATTTTATTTTATTAAATATGTCAAACCACAAAGTGATTGCTTTCTACAATAATACTTCTAAGATAGTTCATAGAAGTGTTGTCGTAAAGATAGAGCAAATAAAAAAAAAATGAAGCGGCAAATTGATCTCATGTTCAAAGCTAATCGCTGACCGCAAGTAAGTACCGAAGAGATGTAAAACCCAGAGGTCGCAGATTCATATCCTGACTGGACAAATGAATTATGTTTAATTTATTAAGGTTAATTAACATAAGCCATATTTCAATTTGGGGGCGGGTTTGGATACCGCCGCACCGGGAACCATTTATTGTATAACCAACACCTTTGTAATAGGTCACCCCAAGTGGATGCTACGTTTGGTGATTTAGCAGGCATGCCTGGGTTCATGAGTAAGGTGTGTCAGGATGCGCCAGCCCAGCTGCGTGGGGTGCCAGAGCGGGAGAAGCTGGTTTGGGGTGACCCTTTGACCTCACCTACTGGTCCTCGACCCATCACCTTGCGTATGTCCGTCATATGTCATATCTGTCACTCCTGGACACACTGATTTCTAGATTCCTACCAAACCCTCACATTTTTTTATCCTCCCAGAACTTTATCTTCTTCCTTTCCTTAAGACCCTCCACACAGCATTCCAAAGTATGACAAATATCTGAGGAAAATTATTAAAATTCCTCAGGGTCTCGTGTGCGGGTTTAATGTAAAAAAAAATAATTAATTTCAAATGATTTTAACGTGTTTAGTAACCAGATCTGAATAGACGGATTACTTCCCACCCCAATTCCTTCGTTGACGGTGGTAATAAATGAAATGCTCTAAAACAAAATATTTGTATGTTAATTCACTCCGTAATGTCAAGCCACAATGTGATGGCATAGCATGAACATATTACATAGCTTAAATTAAACGATCAAACGCCAAATAAAGCAGATTTACAAATGCTTTGCATACAATGTCATCATTTAATCGGGTCGGCTCCGAATATTTTCGCCCAAAGCTGCATTGTTTCGCCCCGATAACCATCGGCATTATTACAGAAGGGTTATAGTAACTAGTAACTATAACTATGACTCTAACGGTATGAATAAGTAGTAACTAGTAACGTTATTATGAATGTTATTCGAACCGTTATGCCTGTGTTCGCCACGCGCCAGCAGGAGGGTGTCCGACTCACTTTCAGATTCATCTGAGCGACGAATTAGGGGATTACTGTCACCCCCCTCAATGTTTCTGCTTGGATTAATCTTTCTATTTTTGGTGACGTTACTCTGACAGAAGAGGCGAAAAGAACTTTGTATGATGAAATGGCATTTACGGCGAGGAGTAAAAAATTAAGCGAATACTTGACACGCGATATTCGTAATTCAGAATAAACCTTTTTTTTACATTAAACCCACAAAGGAGGCCTTGAGGAAAATTCTTTCCCTCAGGGCCTATGTCATCTTTTGGGATGCTGTGTGGGGGGATTTTTTAAGGAAAGGAAGGAGAGGACCTTATTGATATTATTTGTATTTCTGTTTATAATGTAATCATTTGCATAGTGCCATTGTGAATGGAATATTAAGAATACATTACATAGCTAAAAAATAACAATTAACTATAGTTGGAATAACCTCAAAAAACTGAGCCCCTTTACATAGAATTAACAAAGTTGTTTAAATAAACAAATACATTGTACTTAAATGCAATAAAGACATTGAGGGCTGACAAATGTTTTGGAAAAATATAACACTATCGAATTCAAATCGAATTTAGGGCTAAATGCTATTTTTGTAAAAACAAAGCACATTAAATCTGAAATTAAATAAGTAAAAAGTAGTGCAATTAGGGAAAGATTTTATTTGCAGATCCAATTTCCAATCATTGAAAAGTTTTAATGCGGCTAATTAAAATGCTTTTGGTGTGCAGAATTTTATAGGTGTTCTCGAGATAGTTTTATTTGAAAGTTTCACGTAACCTTTTCCGAGTGTGGCTTTGTGTGAAATGCTCATAAAGCCGACAAATTAATTAATTAGAAGCTAAGATGTCTTGAAAAGAAACTTGCACCGCAATGTGTAAGGAAACTTTGGACAGGAAAGCCGAAGGGTTGTTTACATTTACAGTACTGTACAATGCAAATGTTTCTACAGTACTCGTACAAGCACACTGCGAACTAACACACTAATATTAATCTCAAGATTTGTTGGACTAGGATACATAAATCCTGTTTAGACACGCATACGTAATGTAGTACCACGTGGTTTCTCTCGTAGAACTGAACACTTTACAAAATTACCGAATACGAACGACTAGGTATGAACAGATCAATAATATTATCAATCTTAATTTAGTATCATCCCCGAGCAACGTGGTAATTGAATATAATATTTTGTCTGTCATGGAACATTCATTTAAAGTGAATGCCAGCTGAGTCACGGAATCAGGGACTGTGAAGACCAATAATAACGGGAAAGGTAGTTTTGGTCCGTCAGATGTTCGATTACTTTTAATAGCGGGTATAAAATTTATAGTACCTACGTATAACCTCTTCAAGTTTTGACCTAACATAAGAAATGCGAGATCTAAATATAACAATTGAAAATAATTAGAAATATGTACATATGTCATAAACACCGTATCCGAAATCCCTGTTAATAGTTATTGGCTGTGGTGAAACTGGAGGTCGATCCGTGCGATTTCTCTTGGGCTTGTTTTAATCCTATACGTTAACTACGTCGTTATAGCTCTACACGTAGGTAAACTCGTAAGTCAAAAAGCTTTTTAATGAAATAAACGTGCGCCACCTATACCCCGATGAAGCTATATGACCTTTACTATAAAATGACTTAAACGAAATCACCCTTTTATCGTGGCGGAATATAAAGGTCGATTTAAGTCGTACTTAAAAGGAATCAAACCCGTATTATGCGTGCTTATTCTCGATGAATTATTAGAGTTAATTCCCTAGTAAGTGTAGTGTGAACCCTAATGGCCGTTGCTTGAAGCTAAAATATTTCTATTCTGACCTCTGGAATTCGAGATTTACTACTTCGAAGGTTAAGGACACGAGGAGGAGATCAGCGCGAAAATGATGAGCACTGCGTCGTTAGATTTACACCGGCGCGATGATACATTTGTTCCGAAGTAATGTTATAAAGCAAGGCGTCGAGTCCGGCGTATAAAGTATTCGGAATGGCTTCGATCAGATCGGGCCGCCCGTGAGTGTTCGACCGAAAAATGAATTTCCCACATCTCCTGTCGGCAATGCATAAATCACCGGATAAATGGCCGGATCAAAGTCAAGCACTCAAGAGAAAGAGCGGGCAGACAATAAACTGAAAAATATATTTATGAATTTGGCAGAATTTTCATTTATATTTATTCTCTAGAACGTGATGGAAGTCAGCAAAACGGCATCATGATTTATATTTAGAGGCGCCTAGATCATGAAACCTGATGAGATTCTGAAAGAAATGTTAAGTGCTGGAAGAAGTTTGGCAACAATATCCGTTTATCAGAAGCTTAAACTTTTAGACACCTTAATGTCGGTGGGAAGTAAACCCCTGGTTGTGATTAACAACTGATTTATTTAAGTCCTCGCGCCATAAAGTATTGAAGTCAAACGAAATGTATATTGTACAAAAATAGTTCAGAGAAAAGAGTCAGAAAAATCAAAGGAAGCAAGAAAGAAGAATTTTTAGATACTGACACGACAAGGGTATTTGTTGTAAATAAGGCAATTTTTTCTCCCTGCTAGAAAAACATAGTCCCTACATTATTACCTCTGTAGGTTCCTGGGAACCTTTTAGAAAAGTTACGGCGATACCTACTTAGAGACCAAAGAGGGACGGATTTTTTCACACATTTTATTAACATAATTTATGTAGGTAAAAAGCATAAAGCTAACACCGCTTTATTCCCGTTGAAAATTTCGATGAAAATGGAAAACGTTTATAAATCGAAAATAAATGTAGAACCGCTTAGTAAGAAGTTGTAAGATATATTTATTGATCTAATAAACATAAAACCCGTCAGGTATATGTAATAAAAAATAATAAATACATGTATTTTTTTCGCAAAACGGTACGGGAATCATTTGCATGCATAGGTAATAATTCCTATGTTGTAAAATGTTACACGAATATAGTAAAATGTTTTAAGCGAAGAACCGCATTAAAAAAATAATATACGTAAGCGGAAAATTATTGTAATCCTTATGAAAACACTCGCTCCAGTAGAAAACAATTTGTATATCTCCAAATCGAATTTTCCAATGAAATCTATAAAATCTATAAAATAATGTCGATGAAAAAGAATGATTCCACCCAAAAGTTTAAAAAAAGTGTTCAGTCGCTTTGCGCACGATTAAAGCATATTTTGTGATTGGAAAAGCGAGTCTCGATTTCACATCCAGGAAAAATAATGGGAATCAGGTTTATTCGTACAATGTTATTATTATTATTTTTTTAATTGGAATATAAAGAATATGAGTTACATAGTAAATATGTGTATTATATATTTTACAAAATTTTATAAGGTATACATGGTCATAAATACCTTATCAGAAAAGAAAAACTCTTGTGCCTTATAAGGGAGCCACGATTCTTGCCGCGGCTCTTGTACATTATAATATATGACGTATAAATAAAATAAATATAGGTATATATATATTTTTTAATGTCAGTTTTTTTAAGAAAATTAATTTTATTTATTTGTTCTGCTTGGTTGGTAATGCATGGCAATTCAGAAGGAAGATTATTGTAATTATTTATGGCTTGGTAAATTTAATGGCTTTGCATTTGTGTTGTTTGAAAATTAGTTATTAGTTTGTAGAATTCTTGATATTCTTTGATATTTTTTTGTATAAACATTTTGATTGTGAAAGCTTGCTCAAATATGTCATCGACATTTGGTATTGGAAACAGTTTAAACAGTGATTTTGTTGAGAAGGTAGAATTTTTTTAAGTATTACATTTATGCGAGATTCTTTGCGAAACTTTAATAACCTATAATTAGATTATATTATAACAAACAGCAAGACTGGCGAATAAATAAACAATAAATTATTTTGAATTTCATCTATAAGTTCTCTCCTGGATGTTTGAAGTAAGGTTGTTTTAAATTTACTGTGTCCATTATTTAGACAGGCGAGGACACACCGGCCAAACATACTACATCACTGCTGGAAACGAGTAAAAACAAACCTCAAAACTACTGTTTACCGTGAGATATTTCAGAACGAGATGTGTTAACTCTTAATAAATCACCGGGGGTATATACAGCGAGGTTCATTCGCACGTACTAAAGTCATACAATTCGACCTATTAATACCTCCATACTCCACTACTGTAAATGTACACACCGGTTCACAGTTTTTCTGTTCCCTCGCATCCTGTTCAGTGTTTACCAGTTACCAGAATTCGCGGACAATCTGCGAAATTCACGACTGTCAATAAGACCTAAGACCAGCACGCACACGTCGTAACGTAAGGCACTAAAACACTAACAGTTATAACAGATAACTTTTGACTCGGATTTATTACAGTTACGAGGATGTAGACGTAGACATTCGTTAACATGGTTGCGATGAAAGCATCCTAGTAAGTTATGAACATAGGGGCGTTTTAATAGCTTTACGATTAACCGCAAACAATGCTGTCGCATTCGTACACACAACAACAAAAATCTCGAACAATGGATACATCAACTATTAACGTTTATTGGCCGAGATCAAAAATGATGATTAAAAATCTTTTATGAGCATGTTAAGAGAATAACTATCTAATGGAAATAGATATTATAACTATTGTACGTCTTAATAGATTTTCACTTTATTGCTATCCATATTGTTTCAGGCTATTCATCGGAGATACAGCCGCAGCTCTTTGCTGACGTAAATACCACATCAACAAATCTTCTGTACTTGTAATTGCAAACACTTTAAAATTTCACATGCAACGTTCTGCACGAACCTTTTAAAATTTATTTTAGTTTGTTAGGGAAACAAAAAGTTTTACATATTTTATTGAAATAATCCCAAGTTACACGGTTGCAGCAAGGTTTACACATAAAATTCATATTATATGTAGAAAAAATATTGTAACATGATAAAAATAAGTTTTAAAAAAAAACAAAATAAAGAAAGAAAAATAATATAACAAAAATGAAAAGATAACTTTTCACACAGCAGGGGTAGAGGGTTCGTAATTAACAATTTGATTTATTTTTTTTCCAATATACATTTAGTAAATTGACCTGAGGACAAATTGTGAAATATCAGCGTCTGAAATGATATTATTGTATTTTGTGCACGTCCTTCTGAAAATAATGTTGTGTAGTTATTTTTTTAGTATTATACTTATTTGGTAGAGAACATCGGTGAGAACACAAATGAACATTCAGGATGGTTTCGATTGATTAAAATAATTTATGGAACACCGAACTTTCAGTATATTTCGCCTTTGCCAAGTAGTAATAATATCGGTGAACTCAATAAGTTCAAAGGCCATTGTGGCGTGAAGCTCGACGGCGTCAACTTATTCGAACGAATCGTGTTCTCAAGTGGGTATTGAGTCGTCAAAATCATTACAGTTGCGCTAATTGAACTTTTAGGTACATAGTATTTCATCACCTTTTGTTTATGATACTTCCGTCTCAGTAAATATTTATTTATTGTTCATGATTAATGAATGAAATAACGATAATTTGAAAGGAAATGTAGCAAAACATCCATCAGTAATTACTGACAAACTTGTTTTGTAAATACCATCCCGAGAATTTCCTTTAATTTTAAACATGGCGATAATGGCAACGATAGTAAAGATCCAGCGGCATTGTGTGGTGGAAATCAAGTGTTTGCAGACAATATGGCAAAGGTGCGGCCAAGTCGAGGGGTGATCACATTAAACAGGTATGCGTCTACGTCTATCTCGGGTTACACCAATCTGAGTAAAACGGCACCAACTAAAATTGAAAAGCGACCTATCTAAGCGTGGAACAAAAGGCACACAACTTTAAAAAAATTTTTACTCGGTGACGCCATTTTCCTTTTGTGCAATTCTACTCGAGACAATGGCATGTGGGCATGGATATCCGGTCTATAGTTTCCCCGATCTAGGCACAGGGAAAACGAAAAATTCCGCTGAAAAAGACCGGAAGCGAACTGTGATATCTACATCGAAAAATTTTCCGCGATTCAATATTAACAACTATTATGAAATAACTAATAGCTCAAAGCGAGGGTAAAAATGCGGTTGAAAAATATTATCATGTAAATATGCGACGATTATATCATGCACAGTTTAACAGTTAAAATATTTTACATATTTTAAGCAGCAAAACCGCCACTACATAGCCTTTTCACCATCGTTTGATTAATAAAACTAAAAAATTGTATCTGAAGATGCACAAAATTTGCATTTATTGACCGCTTCAAAACACTTTTAATATTAATGCTTGTATAATTCAGCTGAACAGATCGGAGAGTGCAATACTTCGTCTGCCATATAAAAGCATACATTTAATTGAATTACATTATGTATAATTGAATAAAGGATAAATAAAATAAAATATTTTATCGAAAGAAGCAAATACTTCACGGTGTGACATTATATATTATATGAAAAAACACACTTTGTAATACACAATTTTTATTGAATTAATAAATGACAGCCAACCAGATTTTGCCTATCACAAGCTTCTTTAGGGCTTTTATATTAAATGGTTATGTAAAAGCCCTGACGAAGCTTGAAATAAACGAAACCTGGTCGGCTGTCATTATTAATTCGATAAAAGTGGTGTTTTTTTTCACTTCATAAAATAAAATAGTTTAAATATTTAGTACTTGTACTGCGTTGGCCTGAGGGAAATTGTCGATCTACGGTTTAGGGTAAAATTTAAAACTGCAGTGTTTTTTTTTTGTGTTTATGTAGATGTTTAGAGATTAATGTGTTTGTTTTGTGTATGTGTAGTGATCAATGCGTTTATTTTGTGCACGTGTTCGTTTCAAGCTACAGAAGTTGTGTTCATTCACAATGGCTTGGAAGGTGTATCCATGCTACAATAATGAATATTACCTTTTTAAATATGTTGACAAATTTGAAGACCTTCAAAATCATTCATGTTATAACGCAAACATTTCGGACAGAACTAGGTAAATGCATTCAAACAAAAGCAAAATATAAAGACTCGGCAATGCAATAGAAATAGAAATAGAGTCGCAAATCAGGAAATCAAGATACTAGATGCAGTTTCAGTGAATCCCGTTCATATTTTTAGCATTTTGTTATTGTTGCCAATCACGGTACATTTCTTTATCAAAACTGCAAAAACGGAATGGCAAGAGTTACTGCACAAACGAATGGGCCCTAGGGGGCGCTTTGACTTCGCAAAAGCTTCGAAAAAGAAATACAACGGAAATATACCTACACAAATAGCAGAGCTTCAAGTACCTATTGAATTAATGAGACTGTTGAAACAATTGTTCCAAGCGACAGGATGAAAAGTATAGAATAGCCTGTTTGGATATTTACTACGCTATTAAATGAGATAGTCTTGACAGTGGGCAAATTTAATGCCACTGTTTAATACGGAAGAGGTTTATATAAAACACATATTTAGTATCGGCAAAGAACGTAAATTATGCATTTAATTAAGAATCGTTCTTTTTAACGAAGTTATGTCGTAAAACACAAATAGGAACGTTCTGTTAAAAAGTTTTTAGACATAATCAAATCTTACAACAAACTTAAAAGTTATTTTCTCTCTAAAAGAAAAAAAACACACATACATACCTTAACACTTAAAAAAGGATAAAATCAAAGATTCAACGTTTTCAAGTAAAAAGTTTACCGTAAAATGTTAATACCTTTAATTGTCCACAAGAAGTACTTATATCAGTTTCATCAAATTCTCAGAATTCACGTGGAATCCAATTATCAAAAAAAAACAGTTCACATAAACGTTTTTTGTATGTACTACTTAAAAAATTGTAGCGATTTTCTAGTCAAACGATCTAAACTATTTATACCTAACATAATGTTGACAGTAGGTACACATTGTACGTATAATCACAAAAATATATGCTTATATCCAAAACACGTTTGACAGACACATTCCTAGAAGAGTTAATAACATTGTAAAGGGATCTAAGAAGCTATTAAATTTCATATATCGGTAGAAATCAGATCACTAAACTTCGGTTTCAAGAGGAATTGTATCGATTGGAGAAGTTTCCTTACCGGTTTCTCAACGCACTTAATAACCACCAAAACAACCAAGCCAAGGTATTTATTTATTTTAAACCGTATTCCTCGGATATTTTAAAGCTCCAATTACTTGGAATATGTTTTGAAAACTTAACAAAGCTTTAGCGAGAGGTTACATAAATCGAGGTTGCGATTTTGATGACGAGTTTTCAATTTTAATTGCCTTTAGAAAGGGGGTTGACGGATGGTCGTTATCGAGACATTTTGTTGTTAAATGTTGTTGATCGTGAACATTTTGAAACGGTAAATAAGAACACTATAATTAACACTTTGTTCCGCGGTCATGCCGCGGAACTTCTCAGGGGTGAAAATCTAAGGAGGAAATGAAATAAGTAAAATAAAGTATTACCTAGTAACCTTTATAATATATACGTTATGATTTCGGGAGTTTGAATTGAATAACATCACTTCATCTTATTATTATTATACAATTGATGTATTATACACATGTATGATACCCATTCCATGTTTAAATGTAAACCTGGGTAGCATTCGATAACGTCTTTGAAATGTAGTGGAGTGATATTTAGAAACTTTTCACCAGCAGTATTCACTTTTTGTTGCTCTAGAACTGTTTTGTAGTATATTGGAATTCTTTTTTTTGACATTGGTATTAAAGTTGAAATGTCATTATTTTATTTTAAGAATGTGTAAACATTAAATAATTAAAAACTATTTATAACCTGAATAAATAAAAAAAACGAAATAAATTGCATAATATGATTGCCGCGCGTAACCTTAGTAAGTAAAAACAAAGGCTTATGTACACTTAGTAAGTAAAAAAAATAAGGCTTATGGCTTAGGCTAAGTAGGCCACTCACCACTTTTTAGAATTTTTTTCTTAGATAAAAATGAACAATCACTACGTGAGGTATTGTGATATGAGCGTGAAACTTTCTACGTAGGTAGAATAACATAATTTAGATTCACGAGTAACTAAAAGCGTCTATAGGAAAAAAGCGCAGTGTGGTAGCGCGAGGCACACGCACCCCTCCAAATCGTTGCTCACTGTATAAATACAACAGCAGGCGCTTTGTGGGAAATTTACAACCGTGAATTCAGAAGGTACCTCGTTGTAAACAAGGTTAATTCTTTACGGGAATGCCTATGCAAAGGCGTTTTCTTACAGGAACAATATGAAGAAAATGATTAACTATGTCAGGGGTGGAATGGCCCGACGAGCTGCCCTTAAGGTTAACCAAAGTCCAACAAAAAATAATTATACTAATTGGATAATTTATGTAGAGCCCTTTTTAAATATTCACCTTTAAGGAACTAAACAAGCAAACTTGGTGTAATCTTCTTACGAGGAATGAAGTGAGAATTTTAAGTTAAGCTACAAATTATACTGAGCGCTTTTTCTGCATCTTTCGTTGAGAATAGCGTCTTTCGCCAAGCTTTTGGCAAGCCATCTGAGTAGACGCAATCTCAGAACAAGCACGGCGATTTTGTTATTTTTCTTAGTATATTGGTACTTTCAGGAAATCGAGCACAGAAAATATCGTCTAAAGTCAGCCGATGCAAGTTATCGACAGCACTAACCGAGGAAGACAATTACATTCATAATATAAGGAGATTATTTTGGAATCATTTTGTTAGTAAATTCAATTATTATCAGGTAGGTATTATTAATTGAATAAATTAAAATAATTTTGATTTTTCTTATCTATCACCTCAAACGCAACGACACTTGGGGGAAAATAACTGTCATAATCTGTGTTGAAAATGAAGTCGAATTTTATAGAATAAACTCGTTCATAAATCTACATCCACTACATGTTAGTGTTAGCTGTTTTCAAGCCCAAGGAATACACAGCATCACGGGCCATTTCATTAATGGCTGTAAATACCACCCAGCAATGTTTGAACAGGATTCTTTCAGAACGTTTGAGACTAAGAACATATATTATTTGCCGATGAAAATGTTCTCAAATGTACCAATATCTAGATAGATACCCGGAGTGTGATTAATATCTTGCGTTGAAGTTTTTGAAGACTGATTGGACTTAATTAGTTTCACATTGCAGATATTGGGCTTCGGTAAACTAGACTCGATACGACACACGAATTAAACTGATTATTAAGATCATCGTTAGACAAATTGATTTTAGTCTATCAGCGGTGTTAGTTCTAAGACAGCATATTTAGCCTGGTGGACAGTAAAATAAACTTACCAACAAGTTGAATAAATTACCAAACGTCTCAATTTATTTGCGACATCATTAATTGTTAAGAGGCAGTGGGCCAACGGACATCTGGGGTACTCCGTCGAGGAAAGAGTTGTGAAGTTCGACTGTCTCTCCCCAAACTTCACAGCTTGCAAACGATTTAACCACTTTGACTAATTTCTCATATAATTCGTTGTGTCTTTCTGTCACAATGAGAAATATGATCTAAACGGTGTTAGAAAGAGAAAACACTACACTTTGTATTCAAATCTCGAAGTTTGAATATAAAAATAAAAAAATTGAATATTTCAAAAATTGTATGTTTATTCTAAAACAAAAAAAAATAAAGCTTACTTCATCACCTTTCCAAAACTGTTTCTGGTTTTCGGATGCCTTGAGAAATATTTAATTTATTTGGATTTTATTGCAAATCGGAAATACACTCGAATCCTCTGTCATTCTGACAGTGTCTCTAAGAAATATAATGGTCAATGTGCCAACGGACTAAGGTGAAAAAAGATTTAAATCTTTTTAAGGCACATTTTCAAACAAATGCAAACGAAAGTGGTGGGTCATGTCAAAAGCAGTACCCTATGTCTGTCTAAAGGTTAAAGAAGTGCAAACTTACCCAACTCAATGGCAAGAATTATGTCTAATAGCCCTATACATAAAGGAATAGTTTCTCTTAAGTGGAAAGTCATGTACGACGAATGATAACGCTTAATTATCAGAGATATGTGAAAAGCCAGTATTTTTTATAAAATTTTGGACAGAGATTTGATAGAGTTCAGTGTTAGGAATCAGCTACCATCAACATCTTATTTTTTAATATAACACAGCAACAAATTATTTAGGCAAATCGTTTAGTTAGAAAGTTGCTTGATGCACCAGGAATGATAGTATCTCATGGTACCATATTAACCACATTACGACAGGATAGGATTAAAATAAGCGGTTAATTCGAGATACTTGGCATCAACTTTCGTGCTTCCTTCATATTTGCGCTTTTAAAGGAAGGCTAATTCCATAACAATGTGTTGTTAAGGGTGGTGTAGGGGCTGAAAATGTTGAATTCAATGTTGATATTTATTTTTGGTAGAAAAATAGTACGAAAATAAAGTAGGGAAACAAAAAAATTATCGAAACCTATTAAGATAGTGTAATGTGCAACAAACAAGACTTTGTAAAATCATAAACACACAAGAGCTACATTGTCATTTACGAATATTAGATATCGAATCGACATCGAATATATATTTACAATGTTTCCAGGAAATAAAGTATTGTAAGTGGTATGTGAAGACACATTGATGCTACCAAAAAGTACGTCCCTTGCCCCATCAACCCCTCATAACAAGTAGGGATTGAGCCAGTCGACTGGCATGGATTGGTCATGCATTCCGTGCAGAGGACAGATCCACTAACGGTGTACGACGGAGTCAAATCATCGGGTACCAGGCTTTAAGGTCGGCTAAAACAGTATGAACAAGGAGCTAGACGACCTGAAGAGACTGGGAGAGTTATAAGTCTGCAAGAGCTTTAAGCAAGTGAGGATTATCCAAATATAGAAAAAAATATATAATTATAAATAAATATAATTTATATTAGGCACATTTTTTTTATTAAAAAAATACAATTCACAGAAAGCGTTATAACGGCTGTATTATTTGAAATTGTAAATACGCTACTTCAGCATTCAATAAACTACCCTTCTCGCATGGTAAAACATACAAAGTTTTCTTAGTATCACGATCTTGGGGAAATTTAATTTCACAGTATTAGTTCCTGCATTCGCAGTCAGGCCCGCGGTATAGTGATATTTATTAGGAGGGCATGAATGCATTATGAGATCGTATATCATGCACGAATCGGGTATATTGCTGCAGTTCCCTGCAGTGCGATGTATGCCCGAACCTGAATCTACCCAAACACTCGATAATTTATGTGCCGAAATTACGAATAATGCCGAATTTAAATAGGACAGCCAATATACACGAAATCTTGTGGGTACTGTCAAATGGGATTTTATTTATTGCATTATTTTATAGTGCTTTCGTCCAAATGAAGTATTTTGTTTACAAATCGTTTTTTTTTTTTCATTTGTATGAATGTGTGAACTAATGTGCAATTTTTTTTTGATACTCGTGTTCATAATAATTTTAACACTTAAAACACTTGTTGCGATGTTCGAACATTATAACAATAATTTCACTACACCACATAGTTAATTAGCTGTCTTCGGATATTAAAAATTATTATTATTTATTTATTTCGGAATGTGGGGAGGGTAGTGCAGTCCCAAACCCATCCCATAGAGAGTTTATATACATATTATGTAAATGAGTAGTAACATAAATTTAATAGGATTTAAAAAGAAAAAAGAAAATAAAATAAACACCTATTATATTACATTTAGCTGCATGAAAAATTATTGTTTGAAAAAATATATATTACTGACAATATACCTAAATTCGAGTTCAAGTGGTATCATAACTTTATTTTTCAGCGAAGAATTAACAAGATTCCATTTACTAAAAATAATCAAAAACATCCACGAGTTATTTATAACAAAAGAAGATTTGTTACATAATTTTAAGTAAAAGCCGTTTTATCTTCTAAGATGCCAAAAATATCTTAACAATTCAAAATGAGTTCTCTTATATTCTAGTGACAGCGTCATTATTCCCGGTCATTATTCAAGTCCTTGGTAAGGATGGGGAATCCATTAGCACACTGTGACTTTGTATGTATCTAAGTGGTAATTTGTAAAATGCGCATCCTTAAATAAATGGTTGATCTTGGACTGCTTTAGTTTCCTGTCCAAATAAGAACACACATCAAAGAAAGAATAACCGAAACAAAAATAACGTTACGACGTGCATTATTGAAATGTGACTGAAATATGGTGTAAGTGATGATTTATATTCAATGAGGGAATTGAACTACGTGTCTTGCAGCATGATTCAAAATTTGACAGTATCAAGGCCAAGATTTAAATAAATATAAATATCGTCAAATTACAAATTTAGAGATCATCTTTAATAGATGCATGATATTGATTCGCTAAACAAGCCATATTTGTTAACTGTAACCTCGGCAGGAAAGATAGTACAGATAGTACACTGTTTTGTTTTCAGGAAAATATTTTTTTTAATTTGTTAGTGGTGTGATGATCCCTACAAAATTTATAAAGTGCTAAATTGAATCTCTTCCTCAGAAAAGCTTTCCCGCTGAGGGAAAATAGAAGATTAGAACTAAAAATATGTCATGTGCAGTGATGAGAAATATCAAAACTCGTTGAAGAAATACGATCTGTCCTTATTCGTTGTCCGTGTACATTCCAAACACAGTAAATAGAAGAAAATACAAATACAAATTTTAAAAGCTAAATACGAAGTCAGGCCTTAAAACCAGAAAGCAAAAATTTAATATTTTAACAATATTCAAGGAATAAATAAATATTAGAAGCAAAAAATAACTGAGACGTGCCAGATTGTACACAAACCATTTTATGTTTGGCCTTTCCGTTTTGATAAAACATTATTCAATTTATTTTATTGTAACGCACAGAAGGTTTTTACGATGCAGTACACCTTAAAAAAATATATAGAAAATAATAATACAAATTCACAAGAGTTAACAAAATATATGAAATAAAATATAAATTAGTTAACATACAAACAAATAGATAATCTGCCAATATCCTCCAAGGAAGCGAAAATATTAATAAAAATGTATTTATTTTTCGGAATAACTTTATTGAGTAAAACCTCAAATTGTAATATTTTAAATATTGAAGACAATATTAGTGATTTCTAAACAAAAATCTGAAACAGAAAAATCAGAAAAGGAAACGGTCACTTCTGGGACTCGAACCCAGGACCCTTGTCTTTCCGGGATAAAAATGTGCGATGAAAAAATGAAGACAATGTTAGTAGTTCTTATTCGAAGTATGATACAGTTAAAAGTGACCGAGGGGAATAGGGTCCCATTAGCTCAGTTGGTAGAGCACTGTCCCGGAAAGACAAGGGTCCTGGGTTCGAGTCCCAGATGTGACCGTTTCCTTTTCTGATTTTTCTGTTTCAGATTTTCGTTTAGAAATCACTAATATTGTCTTCAATATTTAAAAATGTATTTAATCGTCGTACACGATAATTTATAAATTGGGTAGAAATACTTCGCAGATACGGCCGCGGCGTTTGAAGTTTGCCAAGTTCAAATAAGGACTGAGGTAAAAATATTATGGATTAAAAAAAAATATTCATATAGATCAACAAACGATGATTCTGAATATATAATTTATATTGTATATTATTTTATGTAGAATTTACAAATAGTTTTGTTAAAAACGAATAATCTACCATTTCATAAAAACACACCGGTGGGTTGGTACGACCGAACTTCTGATTGATCACAACTAGTCTACGTGGGTAATACATCTATGGTTTATAAAATCCGCATCAAGGTTGCCAATTTGTGGAGAATTCTTCAATTTGTTGGGAATTTCTATGATTTTTCAAGATTAGGGTTTTTTGGGGAGAGAACCTTTTGTGGGGAAAATGCGGGGATTCTGAGCATTTCTATTATCCAACCATAATGAAAAATAATATTTACAATAATTGTGAGAACGCTCTATATTTCTGTTTCGTTTGCAGCAAACTTTCAAAAAAGTCTTATTTTAAGGCCTGAACGAAACAGTAAATCCGAAAATTATTCTAAAAAACTAACTATAACAATGAAAATAAAATAAAAATTGACTGTAGTTCTTGATTATTGTCAAATGCATCCATACCATTTAAGTATTTGTTACCGAGACTATGTAAACATTGTATTGGGGAATGCAAACCATGGTTGAAATTAGAAATTATTTTTTGAATTTTTTTATAGATTTTTTATGATATATTTAATATGTAATACATTAATATTTTATTTGTACATAATTAAGATTAACATTTTTTAGATATACAAATTAATATTAATTAAATTGTGTTAATGTTAATGTTTGTCTAGTCGTTAGGTACATATAGATTTAATAAAAAAATCAATCATAATGCTAAAGAAAAATCATTCGTCAACGTCCAGATTCGGTCGCAGGAGTGTTATCGAACGGCCGAATTTGTAAGGAAATATCCCGATGCAAAACGGAGATACTAGCCATATTCCGGCTATTGGGGGTATTGTTTGTAAGCTGACTACAAAAAGCGCCCCCTGACCTCCGCCTCCGGTGGGTTAAGCCACAGTTGGCCGGCTGCCGACTGCGCTGCCTGTCCCGGCGCGGTGAGTGGTGACGGTGTCGACGACCATTCATTTAGTTAAACGAGCGACCGAATAGCCCCCTCGTAGATAAAAGTCACGAAATATAATTATGCCCGCTTTTATTCATCGCGTTAAGCTTCTGATATGCGTGGCTCCTCCAAACAACGAAATAAAAACATTTCAGTGTTCACGTGCGAATTCTGTTATCCGATACGTGTGGGGTAAATTCAATTTAACGTGAAGAAAAATACATTTAACGACAAACAAAACACACCTTGGAGCTCTGAGAATGCCGATCAAACAAACGAAAAATTGTACCGTTTGACTTTACCTTCCGTTCAACACCTATTATAATATTTTATTTTATGAACCCAACTCGAGTACCTAGTAATAAAAATAAAACTAGAATGCCTACATTTATGTGTATTTTTAATCAGAATACAATTGCAGATACAAAAATTTCACAAGTATTCCCATTTGGAGTTTTCTTATACTGTACATGACAGGAATGTGATACGTTATAAATACAAATATAATAATATGAATTCAATCCACAATCTACGAGTTCATGCTAACATTCCATTTACAAAACAATTATGTAAGATATTATCACGAACATAAATAGGTACTATACCAAACCAGAATGGCTACTTGCATAAGCTCACCTTCGATTTCAGTGCAACCGGTCGGGTAGAAAAACATCGGGTATCGTGCTATGAATATCAATTGTTGGTTACTCTGAATTCGCCCGTCGTGAATGTCAGGCGAACCTCAGGTGTACGGGCACGTGGCACGATTGGTATCCGGACCTGGATGGAAAGAAACATTTCAAGTGACGGCGAAGGTGAAGCCACAAGCCGATCACTCCCCGATAGAATTGAACGAAGCCGGTCAATAATAAATAATAACACATTTCTAGGTATTCAGTTGAAGTCCTTGAGCAGGAGTGGGGAAACTGCGGCCCGCGAGGCTTTTTGATGCGATCCGCGAGCTTTTTGTGGCGTCGTCGTACTGAAAGCACCGCAAAACATACATTCAAAACGAGAGAATGGTTTTCTTTCACGGTATGTGAGATACATTTTAAAGTCACTTAAATAAATTTAAAATAATATTTGTGTTCATTGGAAACCAGTGTTCAGAATGCACGAATAAAATTACAGATGAGGAATTCATATGCTGATGCATTTCGAAGGAATCCATTCTCGTGTTCAATTAAAATTCTGGTTGCAGACTATGCTGCAAAAATTGGAGGAAAACTATTTTCCAGTTCTAAGCACAGTATAGTTGAACGCGCACAAATTTAATCCTACGATAATTATAAATAATAAATTCTGTGTCCCAAATGCCGAATGAAGTTCGAAACCGTTATTAAGATCGATTGGAGTTTAAAACTCATAATGCAAAATTCTGAGGAAAACCGTTTGCTTGTTCCGCGTGTAACCATAATTTAAGCTGGGGACTCTTACACAGATCCACAGATCCACCAGATAAAACCAGTTTTGTGTTCAGAATATATCGATAAAATTCCAGTTGTGGGTTCATCTGCTGACACACTTCGAAGGAAATCATTCTCGTAACACAAGTGCAATATACGAAATTCGAGTTGCAGACTATGTGCTGCATAAATCGGATGAAAACCATTTTCGTGTTCTGGGTACAATAATAATTAAAGCTGAAGATTCGCACAAAATTTCACTCTTAAGCTAAAAAAAATGTTGTGTTCCAAATGCACGGTTAAATATCAGTTGCGGTTTCATCTGCTGACGCATTTCAAACGAAACCGTTCTTACGTTCCGAGTGGAGTATAAAATTCTAGTTGCTCATCATATACTTCAAAAAGCATGCGAGGAAAACCATTTGCATGTTCCACTTGTAACAACTATTTTATCTTTTGGACTCTTACGTTAACAAGTCTTGTTTTCTGAAAACGAAACGTAAAATCTGTTGACGCAATTAAAGGACGTTTGTGAAGTTTGGTCACACATTTTTTCCATTTTTTATTTGATGAATTGTTGTCAGGTATGGTACAAAAAAAATTGGGATCTTGGAAAAATGAGGTTACAATAATATATCGAATATTCCGACCCCTCCGCTCCTCCCACACCCATCACCAGAAAATCTAAGTGCGGCCCGCGGGTGATACTACAGACATCAAAAAGGTTCCCCACCCCTGTCCTAGAGCGTAGGCTACGCGGAAGAAGTCTTTGGTACGATTTCCGACGGCATTTTTTTTACTGTGAAAGAGTTTCGCATTGAACGGGAAAATCCGATATTATGCAATGTTATCATTAATATTATAACAATTTTTTTGATTTAAATTAAATGTATAAAAGGCTTTTGGTCGTTTTCATAAAGAGACGTGGAATATACGAATACAGAATTGCGTTAGCGAAATGTCGCAGGTAAAAAACAAAGTTTATTGATAATACATGGAAAGCGAACCCATGTACGGGAAACACGGTACGTGGAGGTAGATACTTATGACGACATAACTTTTTATTATTACTTGTGTTTCATGGTTTCATATGGCAGTTCGCGGTATTAGGTTAAACAAACAGCGTGTGGTGCTAATAAAAACCCGCTGAAATGGCGCTCCTTTGAATTTCACACCACGCGCCGCGTACGCGCTTATTTTTAACTAATCAACGTACAGGTACCTACTTAAGGGGGGGTATTTTGTTAGCTCGTGCTTGTCATCACATCACACGTGTCATGCCTAATGCCTATAGATTGGTATTACTCATTCTCATCCTCATCAAGCCTACGTTGAAAGCCTTTGCCAGAACGCCCATATTGATACGTAATTAATTACTTTTTATAACCCAGTTGTTAGCCTTTAGGAACATTGTTAAAATGATCAGCAACGGAGTAACGGAGTATTTGATGACAGCAACATTTTAAAATTAAACCATTACAGTATAATTGTACACCAAAATTATGTACTAAGTTAAAATGCGTTAGTCTCAATGCGGGCGGAATACAATACTTGTAAACAATTTTTACTTTTGGTGATACATTACATGAACAATTTCAAGATTCAGCAAAATTTCGTTTGAAAAATAAGTTAAGCAAAATACTTCATCACAAGACGAAAAAAAAAAAACAGAGATGCGTACATAAAGCACTATGATACATAACGTACAATATTAACTTTATATGAATTAATGTACGTACCTATCACCAAAATTAATTTAAACAAAAAAACTATTTCGTCTTAAATCTCAACAAATGGTTTTCAGGGTGTCCTTTATTCTTGATAAATGTTTTCATCTAAATCTGCACTTTCTTCGATAATTGCTCAATACTGGAATCATTTGCAAAATAACAGTATTCTAATTTCCGTAACGGTGGTTCGTGCGCAGAAGTTTATTTCAACGGGTATTGATACTGTATTCTGTACGCAATGTGAAACTTCTTTTGGTTTTGTGATAATTTAATCGGAAAATTTGAAGTCATAATTTTTTGTCTTGTAAATTATGACCAAATAACATAAAAAAATATGGGTGCAAAATTTTCCGTTTAAATTATCACAAAACCAAAATAAGTTTCACATTACATTCCTTTTATATAGATAAATAAATAATTAAATTGGATTTAATAAACTAAACAAAAAAAAATTGTTGTAAACATTATTAAGTGACAGATTGCTGTGGTGTTGCAAATAAATTTTGTGTCATGAACATAAATATAAGCATTTCAGTCATTTCAGCGCTGGTAAAAATAACAAAAGACAGGAAATTCTAAACTCTGCAATGAGAATTATAACTGGGATTTTGATGCGGACATTTTGCCCGCTTCTGAGCCTATAAGATTATCATTCCCATTCAGCTGGTTTAAATCGAATAGTCATTAAGCCACACCGATGTAAATTTTCTGAAGTTTTAAATGAGAAGCTGTAATTATTATTGGAGTTCGAGAGAATACTAATTGCAGAAATTTGTTCCTTGGAAGGTTATCAGATTGGCAGGGTTTTTCTCTACAGATTGTAAAGAATAAACGGATTCGTCTTCACAATAAAATGTCATAATTACAAAATCACATGTAATAATAACGCATAGTGGGAATCTAGTGGGAAATTTAGCACTAACAAAGCCTTTCCTACAAAAATAAAGTTGGATGTTTACCGGTGGAAAAAATACAATAAACAGTAAATGTTTTCCAATAAGAGGTGTTATTTTGAATATTGATTAATAAATTAATGATTTTTTATGGCCGGAATTGGATGGTATTGATCTGGACAACGTTTACTTTCAACAAGACGGCGCTACGTGCCACACAAGCAACGAAACCATTGATCTTTTAAGGGAAAAGTTTCCGGACCGTGTTATCTCTCGAAGAGGTGATCACAATTGGCCACCGAGATCTTGTGATTTAACACCTTGCGACTTCTTCCTTTGGGGCCACGTGAAAGAAAAGGTTTACGCCAACAGCCCAGCGTCGATTCAAGACCTTAAAAATGGAATTCGTGAGGCTATCGAGGACATACGTGGATTAGGGATAGGTCGATTCAGGCGGTTGCTGACGGTTTCACCTCTTCCTCTCACTCCATAAATGCTGGCGTCCCACAGGGATCGGTTCTGTCTCCGACTTTGTTTTTGTTGCACATCAATGACAATAATAACTATTTTAGATACAAGATTATGGACACACGATTAGGACTAGCCAGAAATGATAGATTACAGAGAATTGGAGGAAAAGAATCGTAAATTGTACAAAGTTCATATAGCATCATCAGTTTTTTTAATTAGTTCCTAATTAAGCAAATTTTGTACTTGATTCTGACTTAACTGATAATTACAGTAAGTTATATGTACATATAAAGCTTAAGGAATATGTATAAGTACAAGCAGTCAGAATAAGAATAGTGAACAGAATAAGAACAGTATTCACAGTTATGTCAAAAGTATAAAGCACAAGCAGTCAGAATAAGAATAGTGAACAGAATAAGAACAGTATTCACAGTTATGTTATGTTTATATACATGTGTTATATTGTTTTTTTTTAAACATCAATGTATAATAACCATAAAAAACCCAACTTACATTTATATAAGAAAATTACACCAATACACATAAACCACTTAATCATAACCACGTAAACACCTCAGCACAAGTTTTCCTAGTGAGGTGTTCACGAAACATATAACATTACCCACCACAGTGTAACCTACTCAAACCTACCTTACACTCAGCATAAAACAAACACCATATTAACAACAGTTTTAAATATTTATATATATATTTAAAACTGTAAGGTAGGTTTGAGTAGGTTACACTACGGTGGGTAATGTTATATGTTTCGTGAACACCTCACTAGGAGAACTTGTGCTGAGGTGTTTAAGTGGTTATGATTAAGTGGTTTATGTGTATTGGTGTAATTTTCTTATATAAATGTAAGATGGGTTTATATATATATATATATATATATATATATATATATATATATATATTTATAAATGTAAATAATTTGGTAGACACTGTAATGTATGTATAGAAATAAATTAATAAAAAAAAGTTCTCCTCAACTCTACCACTGGGGGTCGTCTTGGTGGTATTTACTCATTTTAAATTATTTTTACTACCTCAAAAAGATGGGTAAAATAACTAAAAATTCAGTTGAAATATTGACGCTATGCATTAATTAAAATTATTAAATGCTTTCTCAAGTAATTTACATGGAATCTTATTTCTTAAATGAAAATAATTTTAAAGTTTTGTAGGTTAAGTGCTCCACTTAGGGGTATTCTTGAAATGTTGATGGAGGGAAGAGGAAAATGCTGCTTTCCTCTATTTAACGGCGACTGTGTACTTCTCTTCCGCCGCACTTTACGACGAACAACACTTTTGTCTTTTGTTTGATTAATGAAAACACCTTCCTTGATTGAATCATTTTAATTAGTAACGTCGGTAATGCGGCCGGTTTTAAGAACCTGTAGACGTCTGAATGCGGTGCTCGCTGGCTGGCAATTTAAATTGACGCTAGACAAGGAGTCGCTAAAAGCCAAAGCTATGGATGAAATAAATATTAAGGACATGTCTCACAATTAATATTGTTATTCGCACTGTAGGTAAGGCATGGTTTGCATGACCGATCCCAGACACTGGAATTTCTGATTTCTTCATTGAACCCACAATCGGAGATTATTTCAATATCTGCTATTTCACAATTTAGCTATGAACGTTCAATTTGGTTACGTTGCATAGTAAAATATAGTTAAAAAGTTAAATGCAATTATTTTGATGTTATATTTAAGTCAATAAAATACATTGCTTCTCTACAGTTATAACACAATCTAAGATCGAAGCTAAAGCCAGCCGATGACTCTAAGTTACTTGAAAACTGCTAATGAATCTCTACCGCAAATTTGCTCCACTAAGCTAGCACCATTCAAGTTTAGGGCGGAATAAGCTCGTCGCTTTGGGAACATGGGAATTTTGATATCAATACGGCAGGGATTGTTTGCCAAGAGTGTTATAGTTAGCGAAATGGCTGTGACCAATTTGCCTTGCAATTTAAATAATTGTATCTATTAGCAATCAAAATGTATACAGCATTTCCAAAATAAGTTAACCTATCGTTTTTGGGGAAGACATTGAAAACGTTCATTTGTTAACTACCTACGAATTAAAATAACATTGGCATTTCATTTGATGTTTTTCATCAACGGCGATCATTTTCGGTAACCGGATAAATCAAAACAGTGACACATCAGAACAAAAGTGATTATAGTCATTAAAAAACTAAGTTAACTAGGTTAGGTATGTTTAAAAATTTGTTTTTTTTTAATCACTTTTAATGGCTTTGTATCACTTTTACAGTGTTCTGATTTGTCATGGTTTCATGCTAGATGGTTGAAATTGACTAACACGAAGAAAGGATACTAAGGTGGTCTACAATTAGGTTTTAGAAACTCAATACAAACACATTATTAAAATAAAAATCAATTTTTTGCTGACCAATATTTTCATTTATATTGCCAATTTACACAATATTATACGGAATGATCTACTGATCCAAATTAAAGCTAATATAATGCAAAAGTTATACTCGTAATATAGTTTGCACATTGTACAAATATATTATATCGATCAATAACAATACAAAGTGTAAAAATGGTATAAAAAAATATACCTGTTTCTGGGTGTCGTCAATTTTTTTTAAAGAAAGACAAAGATTCCCGAGTTACGAATAACCTATAAATATAAAATTAAAATAATATTGAAAATTTACTACTACCTCCGCAGTAAGCGAAAAATTTTGCTTGTGTCGTGATGGAGGACTAAGCCAGCCGAGAATTGAACGCACGACATTTTGAAATGCAAACGGGATGGCGATAGATGTCGGGCAAGTATAAGCCAGAGCGCGTGCTAAATCGACTAGACCCAAAAGGTACCAAGTCAGTGTCATTGTGACTTCTTCTGGAAAATCGTTTTATATTATAGGTATAGTCAATACTTACCAAAGGTTTTCACGTAAATACCAAATAAGAGTGTCACTGATCGGAGCCAGTGGATCTAAGGAATCTGGTTATTCAGGTCAAGATAGGTAAGTACTAAGTAGTTTCCCAATGAGAAAATACTAACAATATTTTAATTTGGAACAAAACGCAAAATGCTAATCAATTTTACATATTTGTATTTACAAGTATATGCTGGGTTCGAACTCGAAGGAATAGTATTTATATATAATTAATAATATATAATGTATTGTGTAATATAAGATTATAATATATACACATTGAAAGAGTTAATTTTAATAGCGGCGAGCTTGACTTTTAATGTGACGTCTAGGGATTTCCTAAATAGGAATATTAATGGCAAAATTTCAAAGCCCTCATTCATTATACGGAATTAAGTCAAATGTTTGAAAGTAATTATTATTGAATTTACATTTGGGTCCTCCGCGAGTTGTCAAAAGTTTCTTACGCGGAATAGCAATCAACGTAGAAGTGGATTATGTAAGTAGGTACCTGCGTCTAATCGGCAACAAGGAAAATGGCAACAAATAAATTTCATGCTACAATAAGTGTGGACTTAATTACTCCCTACCCGGTTTCACTCGAGTTTCAAGGCTGTGTTTTACAGTTAACCTTTATTATGGAACAATTTTAAAATGTGGCACAATTCTTTTTTTAAGTTTTTTACACAGAAATCTACGAAAATGCAAACTATAGAAACAGACTGTCTTTACGTGAATAGTGTGAAGTAGTGTGTGTTATACTAGGAGTCTGGAAACTAACGATATAAGGTGAATCTGCATCATATATTTATAGAGAACTCATTAGAAGTTTTTTTTTTCTATCTTTATTTAGTATATTTTTTACTTTTCCTTTTTTTAGGTTAAAACAACTTTTGGAACAGGGTCTACACTTGAAAAACTTTTTAAAATACAGTACACAACTAATTATTTTCAAATAAGATATAAAAAATCAAACTATGGACTCGATTTACTCGAAAACTAGACCTCAAATTAAAAAAAAAAGTTATACCATAAAATCGACTCCAAATGTGATGTAGATTCACCAGCTTGTTTACATACCACTGGTATCCGGACACCATATAACGAAACAGTAATTTTGCATACAAATGGAAATTAACTTTTCAAAGCTCAATCACGTTCCTTCAACTAAAAAAATACCATCATAGACCTAGAAATTCCAGCCAGAATAGCTGTGCAAATTGCATTAAACAAAGTGAGAATTTTGCTTTGCTTAGTGTAATTATTTACTATCGCCACACAAAAATTTCTAATACAAAGTGAAGAAATTTGAACTGCGAAGTAAGCCCAAATTATGTTGACTTAATTACCTCCGGATTTTAGCACAAACATGCCGTGTCGTTACACAAAGGATCATTTAATGTAAAAACGATAACATTTATCGAGCTTCATTTTTAAAAAAATTGTATGTAACTTCAGTAGACCAAAATCTACTCTTATCGAAAATACGGCGGGAAGAATTACTGTGTAAGGGTGTCTGTGTAAAACACAGCCGCTCTAAAATAACTCCACGTGAAATTCGCTGAAAACTTTCCGCGAGCTTCTGTAAATTTTTCAGGAGAGAGATACGATTCCGTTTGTAGAACCTTTGGCCGGGATAAGCCGGAACGCAAAGAAAATATCAAAAGGCGCAAGAATACGTTGCGTTGGCCCGTCTTCCGTGCACCGGAATACGGACCACTTAACTTGAGCTCTCCAAATGTTTCCATGTCGTAAAGATACAACATTGCGATTGCCTCGGATGCTGGAACCTTTATACGTTTTTTTTCATTAATCCAAATTTTGTAATAGGTATTTACCAAGAAAACTACCTACACCCGTAGCGGAGCGTTGCTTCCTTGCTCAGAACACATAGGTAGAGGGTTGCAAGTGGACACAAAATATAAAAAACTTTTTAAATTAGATAAGTTTTGTAACAACATAAAATAAAAATAAAGTAAATTAAACAATTTTTTTAAACCGCGTTTTAAACTGTAAAATACCTTCTCTTATTATCGCATCGCCTTGAATCGCCATTCAAAATAGAAAATCTGTTTGAAATGGTTTTAGCTATGATTAGTAAATCTGAATACACAAGAATGCGTCTTCACCATCTCCTTCTCCTCGACTCCCTTCCTTCTTTCCACACCATTCGCAACAATCTCACTAGCCCCAAATAGGGGGTGCCTAGCCCATAGACATACTAAATAATAGACTTGCCCTAACATGAAATCTGGGTATCGTTTCGTAGATCTGGAGGCAAACCATATGACCATATTTTTGGCACCAGGAGGGTTGGTGAATATTTGGAATAAACTATGACCACCGAAGAGCGCACATTTAAATAACCAGACCATGGGCAGAAAAGTAAAGTTCGCTAAGCAAGGCAAAGGTTTGTAGCGCTGTACATTGTGGGACATTCCCGCGTAGGAACTGAATGTTCGGTTTTAAACTAATAGCGGTGAATAAATGAGAACAAACTATATACACTAAACAGCGTAAAAAAATATAAAATTTTGGAAACAAGCCCGAACTTTTGTGTACCAGGTTAGGGATATGCAGTTAAGTTTTTTTAAGCAGCAAGCAATTTGCAGGCCTAGTATTTTTACTAGCAGATTTTATTATCGAGGACCGAACGGTGATATTACAAAGTAAGTTGCCTGTATACTGTCAAATTAATGGTTCGTCTATTAATTAGAATGTTTATGGGGTGCAATAGACCCACTTGCTTGTGACATTGTGACAGTTGTAATACATACAGAATTTTTTAAACACAATCTTATCTTGTAATTTATAAACAAATTTATTTATCTTTGATAATCCTAAAGATATTGCAACCAATTTCAACCACTTTTTTACAAACATCGCCTCTACCCTAATTGACAATAATCCTTCTCTTAGCTTGCACTCTCAGCATGTACCCCCAGACTTTCTGAAGACTAAAAATTCTACCTTTGAACTATCCGAATTTCCCGAAATAACTGAACTTGAAATCGCAAACCACATTGACAATCTAAACGCTAGGTCTGCAAATGGCCCAGACAACTTAAGTAACACTACAATTAAATCTATAAAAAAACATATAATCAAACCATTACACCATATATTTAACGCATGCATCAGAGATAATATTTTTCCAAATAAATTCAAACTAGCTAACATCATCCCAATACACAAATCAGGACCTAGATGTAAAACAGACAACTACAGACCAATCACATTAACTTCTCAATTGTCTAAGATATTAGAAAAATGCATTAAAAAACGTATCGTCGATTTTCTGGAATCAAACTCACTCCTTTCACCTAACCAATATGGCTTTAGAACTAAACTAGGTACTGATGATGCTCTATTTAATTTAACCAAAAACATTTATTCTAACCTGGACTCAAACATTAAAACTTTAACCTTTTTTTAGATTTAAAGAAAGCCTTTGACACAGTCAACCATAGAACTCTCTTAAAGAAAATATCCAACATTGGAATTAAACATAAATGTCTCATGCTGTTACAAAATTATATATTGAATCGCCAACAATGCACAAAAATTGGAACATATTTGAGCAATTTTGATTTAGTAAAACATGGTGTACCACAAGGAACTGTATTGGGGCCGCTACTCTTTCTAATATATATAAATGACTTATGTAATATTAAAATACCTGGTAAAATTTTCTCATTTGCTGACGATACTGCAATAACAGTCCAAGGAAAATCATGGGAAGATACTACTAATAAAGCTAACAAATGTATTACTATTGTCAAAGAGTGGCTAGATAGAAACCTACTTACCCTAAATTATGATAAAACTATTTGTATTCCTTTCTATAACACACAGAAGTCGGCTCCTAAAACCAATCTTAATTTGAAGTTTCATAACGTAAATTGTAACCCAAACACATTCTGTAACTGTGAGGAGATGAAATCTGGAAAACTTATTAAATATTTAGGTGTAACTATAGATTGTCAACTTAAATGGACCAGCAATAGTGAAAAAACTGTTAACAAATTGAGATACCTAAAATATATTTTTAAAAGAATGAGTAATGTAGTAAATATAAAAACCATGAAACTAGTTTTATGACTCACTAGTTCATTCATCTCTTTCTTATGGAATAATTGGCTGGGGCGGAACTTTCAACAATCATGTAAAACCACTAGAAATTGCCCAAAAATCAATTATTAAAATAATGTACCAAAAAACTAATTCCTATCCCTCTAAACAATTGTTCCAAGAAACTGAAATTTTGGACCTTAAGCAGACCTATAGTGCTCAATGTCTTAAATTTATTTATACGCGACCAAACAACTTTATTAAAAATTCAAATCGTACCAGCCAACGACATGGCGCTTGTGAATATGCTGTGCCTCACTGCAAAACCAGGTTGGCCCAAAGGCATATTAGTTTTATTGCTCCAAAAATGTATAATTCTTTATGTACAACCTTTAAAAGGGACACGTGTGTAAACCTTCAATCTTTTAAAAAGTACGTCAAATCTTGGCTAAAAAACACTGGAGTGGATATTTTTTTCTTTTAAGTTTTATAAAACTATCTGTAACATTTATATCCATGTAGAGATTATTTTTTATTATTTCACATTCATAAAAAACAGCGGATACATTTTTTTTTGTTTGTAATGCTTTGTCTGCTTATTCATTTATTAAGATGTCTTCTTTAAAAACTAGTATTTACCTTATTCTTTGTGTTATTTTAAAACTTTTACATATTTCATGATTTACTTTCTTGTATTGCATCTCTACAGTAACTCTTTTAAAATAACTTAAATTTATATTTGATATTGTATTTCCACTTAAACCATAGACACAAGATAAAAATACTTATAATACCCACACTCAGGCTTCGCCTTCGTGGGATTTTTTTTAATTATGTACATTTATTTCAATATTTTTTATACATTTTTCAATATTTTATGTAACCATGTATGTATAAAAAAAAATTCAATAATAAAAAAAAAAATTAAAAAATTTACAATTCTTGCAATCGTGATATCTGTTTCCATGCATTAGATACATTTACTGTAACAAGATACACGGTGTAAACCATGAGATAGAGCGGTGGAGTGGGACTTATTCTTAGGAATAAAGGATCGGCTTAGCGAACAGCGTACAGTAGAACCGGCTATGAACTACCTCCAGGTAATTAAAAAGGGATTTTTCGGAAGCAATTCCCTAGATGGAAAATTCATTAAGAATGTGCCGATTTTACCACACATTAAAGTGCTTTATTCGTGTGGAAATTCTTTTTTATCTACATAGGTAGAGCTTAAACAGCAGAAATTACTTCGCGAGTGTTTAACGGGGACGCGGCGATCAAAGAATGAAACCCTTTGAAACATGATGCGAACAATCAGCTATTGTCCACATATTTATAGTGGATAATAATTAACCGGAGCTTATACAAACGCTTGCCATCTACTACAAAACAGATTTGAAGAATAACTAACTATATTGCATTTTTAATTATAAATAAAGTTTCATTTCGCTAACCACGATACAACAGAACGATTATGAAATGTAAGAAAAACAGACAGGAATAATAATACATTATTCATTTTCTGTGTTTTACTACTATCTCGATAGTTTATTATTATTTATTGTGTACATTGAATGTAATTTTATTCACTTATGTTTTAATATTTAAATAGTATTTAGTATTCATATAAATTCTATATATTTTCACATTTAGTCACTGTATATTTTTAGGACAAATGTAGGTGTATGAACACGTGTTCCGATATATTAGGAATGTTATAAATGGATAATATGTTTAATAGGAAACGGCTTGCAATCCCATTTTTAACTGGATTTTAATAAATCAGCAATACTCATTTTTTTTACGTTTCGGGTAGCTATAGGCAGACTGATGGAACCTAAGCGTAAGCCAAATACTATTTGGCAATCGCGCTTTTGAAGAATCTGGGCGGAAGGCTTGGAATAAACTCCCTCCGGAACTAAGATCCATAATAAGTCTAAACTAAATATACCATTCCTGTATTGCCTATAAAACATCCTAATCACACTTTTCTTATTGGATTTACATTATTCGAAATTTGTCTTATACAGAGGGACGAATCACATTTAGGAAAGTGAATTCTGATCAAAACCTTGTACTATAGTACCGCCAGCATAAAATTTGCTTTCCCTTTCCTAATTATTAATAAAATAAATGAGGCAGCAAAATATCTCATCGGCCACAAGAATGAAACCGATGTCAGAATTTAGATAAAAATTCCCTGTTTACGAATATATCGTTCGGCCGAAATTATATTAAGGAGAACCTTGTGGTCTACGCGGGTAATTTAAAAATGTCGCTAGAAGAAAGGTATTTTTCGCTCGAATAATCGCGTAGACCACAAGGTTCTCCTCGGCCGAATTTCGGCCGAACGACATATTCGTAAACAGGGAATTTTTATCTAAATTCTGACATCGATTTCATTCGTGTGGCCGATGAGATATTTTGCCGCATCTGGAGGATACCTACAATGTCATTTGTTAGGTACTTCTCCCCACACAAAAGTTGGCCGAACGATTTTTTTTTCATAACAAATTTGCAATCAACTTTTGCTGTTAGTTTTGGTAATGTGGCACGTCGGATATTTTCATCCCAAAAATGACACCGGAAGTCGTCGCTTTCCAGGATTCCTCCCGGGCCGAAATCTGCATGAATGCGTTTTTTTAACAAATCTTATTTAGGGTTAAAGCCCAGTACTAATTTGGTTCATGTGGCCTATGGGATGGGATTTTTACGGTCATCGCTTGGACTTTAAGTTCCGGAGGGAGTTTATTCCAAGCCTTCGGCCCAGATACTCCGAAAGCGCGATCACCAACCTTAGTATTTGGCTTGCGCATAGGTTCTATCAGTTTGCCAACAGCTGATGATGTTGCTGATCTAAGAGCTGACTGCCTCAGACCAGTGTTTTCCGGGACGCATAGTTCAGCGATGTAGGGTGGGGCCATTTCATTGATGGATTTAAACACCATCCAGCACAGTTTGTACTGGATTCTTTCAGGACACTTGAGCCAGTGAAGGTTACGAAGGTGTTCTGAAATGTGCGAATATTTTGAAACCCCGGTTAGGAGCCGTGCTGCTGCATTAAACACTGATTTAAGTTTGTCAATTTGATATTTTGAAAGGCTGACATAAATGCCGTTGCAGTAATCGAGACGTGAGACTACGTAAGAGTTGATAAGTAGTTTTGTTGCTTCTGTAGGAAGGTTTCTTCGGACAGACTTGAGTTGTCTTAGGTGAAAACAACCGGTGCTTACAGTCTGATTTATTTGACTTTTAAACGAAAAGTCTGAATCTAAATTGACACCGAGAAGTTGGACTGTTTTTTTGGGATGATATCGCTGCCGGAAATAGTAATAGGTGAATCGTCTATGAAATTTTGACGTTTGTTTGTGGCTGCCCAGAGAAACTCAGTTGCCCAGAGAAACTCAGGATGCCGCAGTTTCACTGGCTAACTGGGTCGTTTGTGGGGTATTCACATAAAAATAGGCTTTTTAGAGGTGATTAGTTGTATTAACTACAATACTTATAATTCAATAAAGGTAAAAAGGGTGCTAAATCTACGTCGAATTAAAGGCCGATGGAAGAAAGCAATGATTTTTACTGAATAACTTCAATTATGGCATTCTGAGAAACGTTCACTCAGGCAATCTCAGCTGCGGGGTGATTACAATTATTTACTTTTGCCACCAGCTGCCAATTGTGCGGTGGTTGGCGAGAAAAGGAAATTACAAATTATTTTATTATATACGTGCATATTGTTCATGTATTATAAACTCTGCTTTCGATCTGTTCCGTCATAATGTTTGAATTTCGCGCGATGATATAATTAATATACACGGTGTCCAGAACTCGCAAGGAAAATCTACATCACATCAAAAAAATCAGGAAAAACTTATTTTTTCGATTTGAGCATTTCGATTTATTTTTAACTATTTTACATTTTTTCGGCAACTAAAGAGTCAAAAAACCTGCTGTAGCTGGTGGTAGAAGTCATGGCACGATCAAGTGAATCAGATACTTGAGTCGGGCCACAATGTATGAATGCGAATGTGTGTGCCAAGACCGAGTTGTTTGGCGTTCCGTCCTCTCTGCCTACCCCTGCGGGGAAACGGTGTGATGGTTAAGTAGTTGGTTATTAAGCCCTTAAAAATTATACTTTAAAAATCTATGTTTTGACTAGATTACTCCAAAACGAAGGCTCAAAGCAAAAAAGGTATATTACAAAATTTACTCCAAATGTGATATAGTTTCACCAGTTTCCGGACACCGTATATAATGGATTTTAGTACAACAAAATTAACTTGTAGAGTGGATATTTGGATAATTCGTAAAGCCTGGTAAACGGCGTTGCATAGTTAGGTAGAGAGGATGGAAATCACAATTTTCACAGTAGGTATTGTTTATTATCAGTTCACCAAGCCTAGATCGGTTTTTAAAACTTATCTCCTTATTCTTAATTCAATAATATATAAAAAAATACGTCTCAGGAATCCCGTTATCATTGCACTCATTCTACTTTTGATGTCGGATCTCAGATGTGGACTAATAGCCTCACTTCCTTTTACAACTATCTGATCGGACCATTGTCAATGCATTACTTAAATTACCTGCAATAACCTTCCTGTTCGCATCCGCCTTCTCAATCACTTGCAAATATACTTTCAGCATTCAAACTCATCTAAAAACGCCTTTTAGCTTTACAACAACATCCAGAACGTCGTCGTAACGTATACAATAAATTTCATGACTTTTATAGAATATTAAATATCAAAAGAAACGAAAAAACTTCCAATTAGGCAAAAATGATGTTTCAAAATAAATTTATACGTTTTCGTCGGTTAGAAAAAAAAAATAATTAAAAATTTATGTACTTAGCGAGAAATAGTTTAAAAGGTTCTAAGGGATGAAAAGGTAGAGCTTGAACAATGGCTTCTGTGAGAGTCGTAAGGATTTGAGGGAGGGAACATTAAATCATGAGCCAGCCACCATAATGACGGCGATCTATGAATGGGTAAGTTAAGAACCTATGTACCTATGCTATGGCTGAAGTTCGGGAGAATAATCCTGCCAACGTTGGATGATATTATGAGTAATACGATAAACATTCAATATTTTTAAATGAGCAATATCTGTTTGTACGTGTGGTTTATACATTGTACCTATAACTTTCTTAACCTAAGCTTTCGTTGGTTGAATCATATATACACTCCAGATTTTCATGAATGAATAACGAATGAGTCACTTAGATAAACCGAGTTTTAGTCTTTACACGTAGCAAGAAAGAAATAATGTGTCAGTGGAAGGCTTTCAATGGCACCTACTCGTTCTACCGAAAATATTAATTTTTAACATTTTATACTGAGAACGAATAAAAAGTAGAGTAAAGGAAAATAAAATATTACAAATAAGTCGTCCCCATGTAACCTAACCAGTAAAAAATGAGAGCGCCGAAAAATCCCTCACAGCAATACAAAGCTAAAATAGAACTTCATAATAAAATGATTAAATTTGATTTGTTTATCGTATATGTTTATGGAGTTAACGTAGAGGGTACGTACCACGTTATTCAGCTGATGCAGTGCGGTTGCGACTGTCATAATATATGCGGATTATCCGAAACGACTGATGACAAATATAAAAATAGGTACCTACCTCAAGAGACCCTAAAATAGATTTGCTACACTGGTTCTTCTGCTGTACATTTTTTAATGTGCACTTTGCACGTCCGCGGTTTACAACTAGTGAATCGTAAATCCGTTTATGAAAAATGAAACCACTCAGGACCAGGATAGAAATATCTATCGGCAACGGAAAGGATAACGACGGTACGGCATTGATGGATCTAGAACTCTAGGGTCTAGGTAGAGATATATCTATTGGCGTCATAAGCAGCTAGGAATTTGCAAAAGTCATATGACGGCCTCCGTGTAAGGGGTAAGGCTCTCGACTAGCAAGCAGGAGATTGCTGGTTCAAGAAAAATTTTATTGGATTAATTTACGTTATTTTACAAATTACTCTATATTATATTTAAAACAATATATAGTATATTTGCGGCACGTTCCAGAGTGGAAGATACTCTCAATATCGCCCTGGTGTAAGACCACCATTCAGAATTGAAACGTTGCATGAAATGGCTTTGGCCGTGTTTGGTAGCCAGATCTGGTCACCAATAGCCAGGTACTTCTCCACCTTCCTCTTCTCATCTTATCTCCCCTCCCCTCTACCTTCAACCTCGAAACATACACCAGTTGGGGATGCCATAGTCTCACTGGCTCCAGACGGTTAGAAGCACTTGAGGCTCTTGTGCGGTTTCACAAAAAAAAATCATCTATTATAATGAAAAGTACATTAGAATGTGATTTTTGCACATTCCTAGCTGCATTTTGCTTATGGCGGCAGTATAAAAAGCAGCTAAACTATCTAAAAGCCGTAAATAGTGCAATTCTTTAAGATTAAATAAATAAGTCAATCTAACTATATGTGACGATTATATGTGACTGATGTAATAATTATTTTTATTAAATAAAAAACATGACTCCTTAATACAATGGTTATTGTATCAGCAAATTTAAAACATAAATTATTGAGAGCGTAGATAACAGTTTTATCGCTAGTTATTCATTAACATATGCAAATAAAACAAGTATATCTGGAATTAAAAATGTAACACTCGATCATAATTTATTTCGAAACTAATTGAATTAAAATGAAATCCGTGTGTTTATTTTACATGTTACTATTTGTGCGTAATGCTTCTAATGAAAAAATATCATTTAACCAAAATCAAAACCAACGGGAAATAATTTCATAAAAGGCATGCGTCATGACGTTAACACTTAAGAGGAAGCTATAAGCCAAAAATGTGTATATTCTTGGTATACCTTATATTGTAGGTAATAGGCATTACAATCGCTTGACAAACGGAGTCTAGAAACGTTCGATTTCAAGCATAAAACTTGTTTTTATTTATTTTGTAAATAATTTTATAACAAAGTAAAAAAGTTAGTCAAGTCAAACTGTCACAGATAATCTAAGTTGTAATATACTATATTTTTTTAAGTGGTTTCCTTTATGCTTTCGTACATTTATATTGAAAAATATATTTTTTTAGTAGTTTACATTTATATTTTTTATTAAGTAATTTATTTTTTTATTTGTATTCTACTTAAGCGAAACGATAGGAAAACATTCAATTTATCTAAATCATATTTTTTGGTATTCATAATGTACACCAATTCGTTATAACGATTAATCAAAATAGTGATTTGGCATTAAGCCTTAAATTAGATTTTTGTTTGTTCAATTAATTTATTATCTGGACGAAAGCGTAACCTGAAATTTTTAAATATTATAAATAAATTTTCATCAACACAGAACGTTAGAACACAAAAAATCAACAATGAAAAAAGTTACAAGCATTTGAATTACCTTTTAGAATTTTGCTGTTGTTTTTACTGTTATAAACATTTACATATTGGAAATACGGGGTGTTGAATAAAAAACCGGTCGGAATATTTATTAAAATGAGAAACGCCTGACTAAATATAAAACCTAATAAGCTATCTTGAATATTTTACATAAAAGTTAAAAAAAGAAGCAAGTTTTTTCAATGTTTTTGTGGAAAGCATTCGGTTTTCAGCTTTCAGCTTTCGGCTTTCGGCTTAGCGTTATAAACGTCGATCAATTTATGAAACCACTAAAAATAATAGAGATTTCCTTTTATTTATTAAGAGATTTGTCTTAGGTTTTTATTCAATTTCAGAGGGTAAGAGACCATATATAAATTTACACCAATGATCGAATCAGAATGACTATAAAAATAAATTTCTTTAACAAAAACTTTATTATGACATGTAAGATGTTCCAAATAATGTATTATTAAGGGTATACTTAAAAAAATTCATTATTTGCTCTTTCATAGAAGGCGCTAATTTAGGTAGTTTAGGAAAAAAACACTTTTTGCATGTTATACCTTAAAATATTAGCAAATGCAAAAAAAACATGGTTTTAAACCACTTTATTTGATTTATATACGTCGACCGGTTTCGGTTGATCTCATCCTTTATCAGGACAATAAACATATAAACTAAATTACAGTATAGAGGAAGATTATAAGGTAAACAAAAGTGAAAGCATAGAAGAAAGGGAGAGAGCATCAGATAGAGGCTGGTAGAGGTGTTAATACATTGGTTTATCATTAAAAATAAGCGAATATTGCCGTTAACATTTTCATCGTATCGTAAGTTAGCCAAGTACTTTTACGGGAGTAAAAACATTTTTTTAAATCGCAAATTTATTCTCGGGGGAAGACTTATCAGTCAACCACCTGGCCTTTTTCTACCAAGGGATTGCGTAACCTTTACGCGACTCTGTAAAAACAGGGTTACCATGAAAGCATGATACCCACCTTTTGACGGAACTACACGTATCGTTAATTTTATGGAATAATCGAAATAAATAGGAGCTGTGCTAGCCTTTCGTGAAAGCCTGTCGAAATTCATGAAGGCATTTGGTTTTTTTTCTATAAACCAAAAAAGTATAAGTTTTCGACTAACCTCATTCGCAAAATGATAATGCGAAGAACAAGTCATGCAAAATAATATGATAGAATGCGGTAAGAGTTGAACTTAGGGCCTTATAATCCGTGGGCGAGGCTAACTCAGTCACTAAGGCAACTGTATAATTCAAGCATCTCGTACGCCTCAACCTTCAAGGATGAGATAATGTGTTTTATGTATAATAAAGTGGAGCCATTTACATTACCGCTATACAAGACGCATTTATGTGTGTGTGTGTGAAGTTGGAGTAATTCATCAAAAACAACTTGAGGTTGCGGTAGGAAATCCAGAAGCAAACTTAGAGCAGAACCTCCGATAAATTCACGGAGAACATCCCGTCATACTGACCTGAAAATAAAAATATACATTAATTAGTCACTCTCGGCAAATAGGATTATTTGTTCATCGAAGTTCACAAGTTACAGAAACAACTTTTAGAGAGAACTTTACTTCACACTTTCAAGGTAAAGTTTGTATAAATAAGCGAACACCGAAGGCTGTACGGAATAATTCGCAAAATTCAAAATGAAAACATTAGCGTTCCTAAGAGAACTAAGAACATAAAATACACAAAAAAATAATAAACAGCCATTCAACACGGAATAATGTCGAGACAAAACTGCCAGCTTGCATTCGATCGCTTAAAATAACGTTCGACAAAATATTATCCCAAGGTATAAGATTTCAACAAAATGCAATATGAACAGAAAATTGTACCTACGGCTATCGATAGCTTGTAGTATCTGTTCCGAAGCTCATAAAACAAGTTAAAAAAATCCCCTCAGGAGAAAAGAAAAATCTACTTCATGATACTCTCTTGCGGTTCGCAGTCATGAATGTTGGTAGAAATATCGAAATGGCCGACAGCCAATAGAACATTAATTTGATTTATTTCGTTACAAGTTCACTTGAACTCGTCTGAAACGTACGGAATATAATTAATAACAAAACGTTGCTTCGTATTATTAAGCTCTATTTAATACCGCCGCGTGTAAAATAGACACAAAGCGTTCTGTGCTAAAATTTGAATAATTTATTACAAACAAATCGAAGGTTTCTATGGCAATTGTAAGAAAAATAGGCAAATGATATTAATTAGTTTGTGTTTCCACATAGTCTAGAATAATTTCGATGAAAAGCTAACGAGTGATATACAAAACTATAGTGTAGAATTATTTTAATGACAATCAATCGTGTCCTTTTTTTCAGAATTAGTTTCGACTTTGAGCCGTAAATGAATGACTATTGATATTGGAAACTAAAGGCTATTCTCGAAATCTAAAATGCTCTAATTTGTTGACCATTCCTAAATTCCATAATTTATGGACCTTTAAATCGAAATTCCAAAACACCAATTTCTGCAAAGGCCTTTGTTTTCTTGAAAAGAGGATGTTTTATTCTTTTTTGAAAAATAGTTCGATGGTCAACGTTAAGACTATAATAAAATGAAATGTTGTCGATGCAATTGAATATTCGGTGAGATACGATATAAAATATAAACTAACGGAAGGGAAATGAATGAACTTACAATTATATAAAATTATAATTATAGGAATACTGGCGCCATTATAAGGTAACAATCAATAGTCAAATAGTAGAACTTTTATCGTACGAGTTGATTGTCTGTTTTGTGGAATAATTAAATATGTGATTAAAGAATGCTATGGTAATATGAAGCCCATCGAATGCTTATACAGGTACATAAGTATAATAAAAAGAAGGAACTCAGGAAGGAATCCAACTTTTTCACGCAAAATTCTCTTCACTTCATTTCATTTGTGTAGCAACTTGACCGAATAATAAAAAATAAAATAAACTATCAATTTATTTTTTTCTCTAAACGAGCGGAAAAACGATGTAAATGTAGAGGCGAAAATCGCCAAAGGATCGAGTCAATATTTGCATAAAAAATACAAGGAAATCCAGAAACGCTAACAATTTGTTTTCCCTGAGGAAATTCAAAAAATGTTTTGGGATCAAAATATCAAGACAGACAGGTCTTGATTTTACTTCAATACTTACATATAAATAAATATAATACAGCACAAATTTTTTTTTCGACATAGAAAGATTATTTTGTTAGGGTAAATTTCTAATTGATTGAATTTTGAAAATTCCGGTACAGTCAATTAAATAATATTTTATAAAAATCTTTACCATTGAAAAAGTAACATTTGGACTGATAGTGATTAATAATGAAGTTAAGCGATGCGGTGTGACAATATTATAGAACATTGGAGAGAAAATAAAGGATGGTTGAAAATTTCAGAGAAAAGCTTACGTTGCAAGATGGAATGAATTTGCTTGGCACACATACTGCACGAGCTTACCGACATCCTGTACAGAAACATGGAAGCTGGGATTAACTTACCTAGATGTTTATGGAATTGTATACAATTGACCTACCCCCTACAACGAAGAGGCGTGATTGTTATTATGCATGCATTTATTGTGTTTATTTACCATTGCTGCTTACGAATAAAGAAAGCTGTTTTTCAAAAGATTTTTGAATGGTATCAACTATATGAAATGAACTTATTAACAGCCAGGCCGAAAACATCCAAATTTTCAGAGAAATCAAGACACGGCGGCAAACGAAACCTTCCGCCCAGTCAATACCGATAGCTCTACGCCACGGGGAGCCACAATTAAAGTGAGTAATAAATCAACACTGGCACAATAAAAGAATTTTAGTAATTCGCTGTTTAAAAGGGTATATTACGAATGTTTCTGTCCGGCAAGTAAGGCATCTGATCCGGAGTTTGATGGGTGATTTGTGGCGACGTGAAAACATCTTTTGATCATGAATGTTTGTACATTATTACAAGTACACACAAGTATTTCGGCACTGTTTGGAGCAACAGCGAGTTGTAGTGCAACAAAGTTAGCCTTCTTCGTAAACGCTATAATTTAGCTTATAACTATGTTGACACCATAGCCGTAAGCTAAATTGCTTATATTATGACATGTTAACCCCACGGTAGGAGTAATTCTAAGTAAGAAGAACACCCATGACTAGATTATCTAAGGAAATTTGTAGATACTATTAAGTTAAGCTCGCTACAGTACAGCGCGCTCTGTGTGAAATGTCGCAAATTGTACTATTATATGAATTTAATATGACGTAGGTACCTTTTTCTATTATTCTGGCGTAACTCGAGATCGATGATAAAGAAATAATATATGCACATCTAAGTGCAATAAAGGTTTACGATTAAGGTGGATTTTACACGTAAAATCCACCATAGCATTAAATTATTACCGCTTAGTTTGGACAGGGTAAAATACTTCTTTTCGTTCAGTTCTTGCAGGAAAGCGGCCCAGGAAAATACGTAATCACCCGCTGGTAAAATAGTGTCGACCACAATGGACGGCCGGACCACAAACCACCGGGGGGAGGTCCTAACCCACCCTCCACTTCGGACTAACATCCCCAGCCAAACCTTCCCCCGGTACTCCAGAAGGGAGGAACTGTTACACGATAAGCCTTCCGGATTTGTGTTACGAAGATGAAACTGTCACTATTAAAATAACACTCGATGATAGCGTGTATGTTCGGCAAACTTGAATAAAAATAGAAAGCGTTGTCTTTAAATAGATACCATAATTTATTTATTTTATATTATAACAAACAGTACATTGGTTACAGAGATGAAACAATTTACAGATATTAAAGTTTTCAAGGTGGGTATACCTGTGATATTTTTCCTTGTATATTAAGTAATTATCGTGTGACGTATATAGTGTTCAGGTGTGCGCGCGAGTGTGTTTGTGTGTGTGTGTGTGTGTGTGTGTGTGTGTGTGTGTGTGTGTGTGTGTGTGTGTGTGTGTGTGTGTGTGTGGGTGTGTGTGTGTTGTGTGAATGTGTGTGTGTGTGAGGGTGTGTACATGTGTGTGTCCGGGTTTATCACTAGCACACTTTTCCCCGGACACCCTGTATAATGTTGACAGTAAAATGTGGGAATAGAACTAAAGAATTAAATGGTGATTAATTCTGTAACATTTATTATTTACAAAATTTAAAAAAAAATAAAAACGATAAAAAGAAAGTTAGGTTTAAGGGCGTATGTGCTGAAGTAGGTACATGTCGCGTGTTATTATAATATGTATGAAAATTAACCTAAAGGAAACCAACTTTATTATATTATGTTTTTATTGTTAGTCATTATCATGCGCATTATTCGTGGCACGCGGACATTGGCCTTGACTTCAGAAGGGTAACGAATTATATATTTATTGTTTTGTGTTTTGTACAATTTCATCATAGTGGTAAATATTTCATTACTGTTTTTGTAAAGGGAATAGGAGTTATCTATTATCTTCCGTAGTTATATTGAAAAACTAAATAAGCTGTTCGCTTGTTCAGTCTTCAGAAGGCATTTTTAAACCGTCGTTGGTATAGCTACTGGTTATAAAGAGGAAATACCTGCGTTTCGTTTAACTTTTAAAGTGAATTCACAATTATAATAAAATCAACAATGTTTATGCGAGAATTGAGTTTCTTCTTGATATTTTTTTTACGTTAAAGCTTGTAGTACCCACATCTAGCAGCCAGATTCAACTTTTCTAGACAGTAATAAAAAAGAAGAAAAAACAGATTCTCCAATTTCGGATAACCGCTTGTTTGTGGATTTTTTTGAAAATATTTAAGTTCATCACATCATGAATCATTAACATGGAAACAATCTAAAAAAATCAAGGTAGTAGCCAGAGAGAACTAGGTACGAACGGTTGAAATTTGACGCAGGAGTGATTTAGTTGGTTTTTGGTGGTTCTCTGGGCTTACTTAGAAATGGGTATTTTATAAAAAGGAAAATCTTACGAGGAGTTTATTTTTCGAATTATGTATCGCCATATTGTCATTAAAAATGATGTAGCTTATCAGGCGATAAATTTAAAGAGATGTTGCGGGTGCTCTATAGAAGATAGATCACATTTTCTCAGCATAATAAAATCATCTATCGGCAATGTTGATCGGCAACGTCGTTTAATTTACGAAATTTCCATCGAGTATACAAAAATACATGCATGCGCATGCAGGACTGTCGTTTGAATATCACGTATTAAAAATAGAAGGAATAAAAACAATTATTATTTACGAGAATGAAATTTTTATGGACATTTCTTGCAACACTGCCGTCAAAATCAAGAAAATACAAAAGCTCTTATAATCTACGGGTGTTTTATAAACCTGATTCTTTAGTATTATGTATGAAAAATAATATTCCTAACTTCATTGACTAGACCGGTCTCAAAGTTCAATTTTCTCCATTTTTTGTTAAAAATCCACCAATTAAATAAAATATCACTGGAAATCCTTCCGCTTTAAGCCAATGAGAGGATAATGACCACTCCGAGTGCCGATTAGCAGTTTGACCGTCCTATAACAGTAATTTACATGCCGAATTGCAACGAAATGTGCAGAAAAGCAGTATGAATTCAACACTGAATTATCAAGGGATAAAGTGTAATCGAAACACTATAGAGACAAATATATGAACTATTGACCTTTTACGGTGATCAGTGTGTGATTTCATTGATTTGACACATATATTTCGAGTTTTTCACGGCCATTCACCACAATCCACTAATCTGCCCAGATGATGGACACTGTGAAGCTGCCTGAAGTGTTGAAAGGAGGAGGAATCGCAACACGGCGTAATACCGCTAAAACAGTCGAAGATTTCATTAGAAGTTTAAAAAGTTTTTTCTAGCCACATTATTTATTTGCGATCCCACCCCTTCATTCATTTTCTTTCCACAGTAGTAAATATATCAGATTACAGAAGGGTTGAATTCCGTTTCAAAATATCAGCAACTTTTCCTCGTGACCGCCTTTCCGTTGGAGGAAAGTTAAGCAGGAACATTATAACAACAGAATGGGACGCGGCTGTGGTGGACGTTAAAAGTGCAGTTGGCATTTTTAAGGCAACAATGTTAGTTTATCAACTTTGTGAAAAGTCCACAATTTTCCACCGAAGTATGGTAAAAGAAGAAAATATATTTTCAGGAAAAACATTAAAATATACGTAAAAGTGGGATGATTTTTAAAATAACTGATGTTTATAAAAGCATCTCGACTACGTTCAACGAGAAGAAATCATTTATAAATAACCCCATAAAAACATTTCATGGATGCATTTAGGGAATATTTTAATTAACGTATTTTGATAGCATGTATTCAATATTTTTTTTCTCAAAAATTATTACCGCAATTAAACGCTTGCTAAATGACTTTTCGAATTGGAAACACTAATTAGTGATGGGAGAGCACATGACACATTAAAGCCGCGGATGCATATGCCAGTGAAAAAAGCATGCTTTTTGGGGCGCTAAAAAGTCGCGTGTTTGTAGGTCAAGATAAACAGTAATACATACGCTAGACACAGGCATTCTAGTTACTCACATCTCTAGTTTAGTCAATGAGGTATATAACTCAATCCGTCTTACTCATAATAGAAAATATGGGGGGATAAGAACGGGTTAGTAGAAAAAGTTACTTGTAATCACGTGCATGCGTACTGCGAACGCCGGCCATAATACAACAGCATTAGAAGTGGACAGTTTTTTAAACCACCCGACCCCCAGGCATAGAAACTTATTACGATCGTATTAATACGGCGATCGATGACTTTGTTCTGGTATATTTGACAAATATCGAAAGGTCGCCCAGTGAAAATGTAAAAAAGTAGTAATACCCATTTGCAGCACTATCAGCGAATATTTTAAATCGATTTTCCAAAGGAAATACGGAACGCATAATCGTATTGGCAGAATTTCGAAGGAATTCAAAACAGACCGGGTCAATGACATCGCAAATGACATCTGAAGAAATGTTAGAAGTCAGCAACTAAATTCGAAATGCGAAAATGACCGTGTTTTTGAGGATTGGAACAAAGTGATTCCAGTCTAAAACAATCTGGCATCAGTATTATTACACTAGCGTCTGGACTATCTAGGCCCTCTGATTGGTTGAATTCAAAACGAATGTTTCGGGTAAATCCCGAATAGGGGATCTGCAGGCAAAATTCGACCACTCTGCCCCTCTGGCGGTATAAGAACGAACCAAATGACTGGCGCGAATATTTAAATATGCAGCTAACAATACGCAACATTACTTCACCATTAACAAGCGTTTAGATTTCTTCTGGAAGCTTATCACTTTGTGATGGCATTATTTATTTTATGAAAACATAAATAACTTTGTTTACATCACTTAATTACATACAACCCCTACATGTTACATGAACGAAGTTCACCTCATCAGGAGTAAGTATACATTGAAGTCAAAAATTAAATATAGATTGCAATTGGAAATAAGAAGTGGAAGTAGGGGGGAGGGGTAAGAGTGGGCGGAGTTTATCAGAATTATGAATTACAATATCGTTAGACGGGAAAGACCAGTTAAGTGGGAAAATATTTAAAAGAGGGTTTATTAAAAAAAATCTTGTTAATTATATCTGCTTTTATATTAACATGTTTTCTAATTTCTAAAAATATAAATTATTTATTTGCGATGCTTTATATCCCGTGTGAAGTATTTTAAGACATGAAAACAAATATAGCAAATAACCATAAAACAATATATTCATAAAACAAATAGCATTTAATTTAATTTAATTTTATTTTATTTCATTTTATTAACGCCTAGAAGGCTTTTACATATACATGTTATGGGTTTTGTTGTTCAGTAGCATTATAAAATATTTTAATTACATAGCATAATAAATTGAGTATGAACTTACATAACAATGTGTAGGGTTATTGTTATGGTGTTATTATTTTATAAACATAAGCAAGCAAAGTTTATTGTACAAAGTACGTCGGTTGAATATTTTACAGAACATAGGTTAAACTAATACATAAACTTGAGAAAAATATAACAGATGTAGGTAGGTAGTTAAGTAGATACAATTCAAGTATATAGTTACGGTGTTATTGGAATTTGGACAATGAGTTCGATAAGTTTATATAAATATAGTGTAGTTACAAGAGTACAATAATGTAAGTAGGTAATACACACAAGACAAGTAAGTTTGTTATTATTATTATAAAGATAAACACTACAGTTTGTTGTAAACCATCTTTGTAATCATCCATCTTTATTTTGCCCGATTGGGAATTTTACAAAACAAAGCTTAGTTAATGAAACAATAAAATATGCGTTTGAAAAAAAATTATGAATCTGTTACAAACATTCTAGTATACTGTATTTTAGTTTGTATACTGATTGGTGATGATAAACATCAATTGAGCTATACTTATTACCGAGTATGTGAAGTCTTTGAATAGGTGAGTTTTGAAAATAATTGTTAGCAGATATGGGAACATTATATAGAGCGGTCTGTCGAGTGTCGCGCGTAGGTACACGGAGCGATATAAGACTCGTCAAATCAATGGCGTCCAGTCTGCCATTCGAAATTTTGAAAAGAGATACTAAGTCGCACACTGTGCGTCTCAATGATAAATCGGTTAAATTTAGTAAGTTCATGAGGAAAGTGTAATTAAGATATTCGTTTGGAATTCCTAATTTATAATTAATAAATCGCAGAAATTTATGTTGCACTCTTTCAATTTTTAATTGGTGAATCTTATAAAATGGAGACCAGATTGTTGAGTTATACTCTAGATTACTTCTAACTAAACCAGTGAATAGCAGTTTGAAGGAATTTATTAATTTAAAATCTTTCGCTGTCCTTAATATAAAACCCAAACATTTCATGGCCTTGTTGGTTATTTCGTTTATATGAGGAACAAATGTTAGTTGCCTGTCAAAAATAATACCAAGATCCTTAATATTCTCAACTCTTTTTAGGAAAATGTTGTTGATGCTATATTGATGCGTAATGGGATTTTTGATTCGGGCAAAAGTTATCGTTTGACATTTATCAATATTGAGAAATAGTTCATTGTGGGTGCACCACTCTTGTAGCCTCACAAGATTAAATTGTAGTACGTAACAGTCATGAATATTTGTAATGGTTTTATAAATTTTGAGATCATTTGCAGATATAAGAGAATCATGACTCCATCAAAAACCGTAGTTATATCATTGATAAACAATAAAAATAGTACTGGTCCTAAATGAGACCCCTGTGGGACGCCGGTAAAGACTTCGAACTGGTGTGAATAGTGTGAGTTGAGTTTAACACATATTTTTCTTTTATGCAGATAACTCTCAAACCATCTCAAAATATTCCCTGTTATTCCAAGGGCACTAAGTTTATGTATGAGAATTTTATGTGAGACTTTGTCGAATGCCTTACTAAAGTCAGTATACACTACGTCTGTTTGAAGACGCTTTTGCATTGTATTAAATAGGTATTCCTGATAGATCATCAAGTTTGTAAAAGTAGATCTTTTTGCCATGAAACCATGTTGACGATGTGAAATAACTTTGTTAATCTCAGGCGAGAGTTTAGAAAGCAGAGCAGATTCAAATAGTTTAGGGATTGACGATTGGATACATATAGGTCTATAGTTAGAGATATCTGATCTATTTCCTTTCTTAAAGATTGGAAATAGAAAACTGGTTTTCCATTTTTGTGGAAAGGTACCAATTTTTAGAGACAAGTTAAAAAGTTTAGTTAGAGGTAATGTTAAAACTGATAAGCATTTTGATAAGAAAATTGGAGGAATGTTATCGGGACCAGCCGATTTATTAATATCAAGGGATTTTAATTTAGTTCTAATATCGCTTTCTTTGAATATACATTGGCTAAAATCGATCTTGTTGTCATTGTTAGCTGTAGTTGTATCGAATAATGGAGAGTTGTTTGCAGTATCATAGACTTTGCTGAAAAATTCAGCAAACAGATTGACGACTTCTTGGGGGGTATCGGCCATTTTATTATCTAAATACATGTTTGACGGAATACTAGAGTCATTATTATTGAGCATGTTCGCAAATTTATAAATGTTCTGAGGATTAGCTGCTGCCAATTCTTCGCAGTTTTCGATACACCTTTTGTAACATAACTTGGACATATTTTTAGTTGTCTTTCTTAGTTCACAAAATTTTACATAATCTTTAGGATCACGTGACGATTTATAAACTTTATGAGCAATTTTTTTGTCTCTAATTATTTTAATAAGGTCGTTGCTAAACCATTTTGGGTAGTTGTGCACAGTGATTTTAGTGACGGGTACAAACAATTCAATTGCATTATTTAAAATTAAGTAAAATTTGTCTACCATTACATTTAGGTTTTCTTCAAAGTCAAGAAAGTTCCAGTCAGTAGACAATAGAAGATTTGTGATTTGCTTAAAATCAGTAATAACGGTTATTCTAATAAATTGATACATGAAATACTAAATAAAAAAATTAAACGCGATCTCTTCAAATGTGATTCCTAATTCTGATAAACCCCGCCACTCTAACCCCTCCCCCCTCCTACCACTTCTTCTTTCCAATTGTAATCTGTATTTAATTTTTGACTTCGGAGTATACTTACCCCTGATGAGGTGAACTTCGTTCATGAAACAAGTAGTTGTTGTATATAATAAAGTGATGTAAACAAAGTTATTTGTGTTTGAAATGAAGGTTAATAAGATTATATTATTTTATCTATTTCGGTTGTATATCAATGCATATGTACGCAATAAAATGTAAACATTATATTTATTTATTGGACAATTTTTATAGCGCCGCTTTTGTGAGATATCACCTCGGGGGCGCTATATTGTAATAATCTATTTACAATGTATACTCAACCTCTCTCTGCGAATGACCTTAAACTTAAACTGGGCGAAGCCCAACCATGTGCCGCCCACAGGGCCTAGCAGCAAAAAACCTGCGGAGCTGGTTTGTAACGGCTAGTGAATATTATCATGAGTAAATATTTTAATCCGAGCAGTATACGGCCCTCTTCACCGTATAGCTATACCAACACTGCAGCGGCATATTAAGGAATTTTGGATGAAGGTCCCGGAAAAATAAGAAACGAACTGGAATTTTATTTTAGTAAAGCGGCGAACCTCTACTCCACAAGCACTGGTAGCTGCGATAGTGCATAATGAAGTTCAGAGTCGTTTCATCGCCCAACCGAGCCATTTTGATCTTGAAAATATCAACTTACAAAAAAGCAACGAAACAGCGAACGCATGCGTTCACTCTGCTAGCTACTGGCAGAGCGCGTTCAGACAAGCTACGCATCCCCCACCACTCCCCCAACCTTACACCGCGTGCCACTGGCACGAAAAATCAAACGCGGCGACGCGACGTGCGATCGAATGAAAATTTATTCGAACTTGAATTCAAAGCGTAGACCATTACACTATAGACACCGTCAAAATTAATAATATTTTAAAACAAAACAATACAAGCGCGTACCTATACAAATATCTGGTATCAAAATAATAAGCTAATTAAAATTTTGAGAGGAATTTCACAATAAAGGGAATAAACAGAGTGTATAAGTAGGTACGTACTTATAAATATAGAGGTATTGTTTCATCGAGTCCTTTGTATTTATGTGTATTAGTGAAGGAACGATACGGGGTACACAAAATATTTTAAGGGCTTCTCTCCACTGAATCTCGTACATTATAAAAGGGACTATTTGGACTTGTTACCGAGATTTTTTTTTGCTAAGAAGCTCCCATTTACCACAACCAATTACTCCGGAGGATCGGAATGGGTATTATTTGTTGAAATAAAATTTCTTCTAAAAGGACGACTTCGGAGAAAAGTGCTCAGTTCAGTAGATGATTTCAAAAGAATCAATCCGCCGTATTTTTCGTAATGGAGATTCGACCCTTATTTATCGTTTATCTGAGTAAATATATTATCAATTCGTATCTTCTCGTAAGGTATAGTAAATGTGAAAATACGAACACAAAAATTGTTAACTTATCAAATAATCCCCTAACTAGTTTACTGATTTTGTGATAAATAAAGTAAGGTACAGGTAAGTCATTTTAAAAGAAACTCTTCCATGTATAGTGGGTCTAGAGCAGTGGTTCTTGACCTTTTTGGAGGTACCGAACCCCACCAGTTACATATGCGCATTCACCGAACCCCTCCTAATTTGAAAAATAAAATTAGATTTTTACAAATTCAAAACATGGCATATATTTATATATAGGTGTACAAAATGAAAAAAAATATTAAAAAAGATCAAAACAATAAATTTTAATGGTTAAATCAAAACATGAAACATATTAATTATTATTTACTTTTAAGTATTTATATAAAAGTATTATATAGTATTTATTTTTTAGTCGGGGGTCTTGACCTCCACCGAACCCCCGAGACTGACTCACCGAACCCCTGGGGTTCGATCGAACCCAGGTTAAGAACCACTGGTCTAGAGGATGAATAAATAAATAAAAATAAAATGAATACTAGAGTAGGTACCTACTGACGCCTGGTGAAAATAATTATTTTAAATTCAATTTAATAAATATAAAAATTAATAAACATAGCTATGCATCCAGTATCTGTGGACATTTACGGGGTAAGAGGGGGCTGCGGGCGGATGTTCCAAACTAGCTAGACAAGCTTTTTTTTAAATCTTAGTCTCAATACTATCGGTGTGAACAAATACAGTTATTATTATTATATTTATATATACTTATATTATATACTCTAGACCTACCAAAATATAATGAGACTTTGGTCTATACTATTAAACATGAAATCATCGTATGATTCCCCAATACTGCAGTGGGCTCTCTATATGGAAAGAATGCTAGAAGACAGATTTAATGTCTCAGTGGAAGCGTTCGACTGGAGGCGATGGAGAACATTTGTGAAGCAGGTCAAATCCCATCCTGGACGTCTACTATTATCGTATGCAGCAACTAATTTGAGATTAACGATTAGATAAGATCAACATATTCATCTACTGTCGAACCAAAGCATATTCTACTTATTAAGATCGCAGAACACACTTTCCGAGTATCAGGCCCTTAATCATGGAATAGCCTCCCAAATTAACTAAGACGAACAAAAAATTAAAACGAAACACAAATCGCATCACAATGTATTAAATTTTATACATACAATTATAATGTGTTAACTTTTAAACACAAAATAATAAATAACTAAATGTCTAAATACTTTACAGATGAAATAGTATGTAATAAAAATATTCATAATTATGAAACCCGAAATGTTAATAGAATTAGATTGCCGCATTTTAGAAACACAGAATTGCTTAATGTGTAAAGTATTAAAGATTTATGATGAAATGCCTGAAAGTCTGAAGAATGAATGTATGTTAAATTACGTGTTATGTATACTGCAAATATATTATTTTATAAATAACGAAATGTAACCATTTACATATTAGTTTATGTACATAAAATGTTATATGAACTAACTCAATACACAATATTTTTTCAAAATCTCTTCAGAAAATAATAACCATAAGTAAATTAATAATAAAAAGATAAATCCTTTTTACAAATAACCCGTAGCGCTTAAATTGCACAATATTACATTTCATTTTATTATGGAAATATATAATATCTTCTTTGTCTCTTAATTTTTTTTCGTTCTTGACAGTTTATCCCAAAAAAACTGACCCCTTTCACGGCCTACGACATTTGGAAATATGTAAATACCAGCTTTCATTTATTTTATGAGAAGGAAAGTATTTTTAAGATAATTTAAAAATACAATGTTATCAAAAAAAGATTATTTTCTGATTAAAAGAAAAGTTACTTTATTTTTAACCCATTTATTCGAATTTATATATTATATTTTTTGCTAGTTTCGGTTATAACCTAACCTTTTCCAGGACAGTAAATCAGTTCAGGACAAGTGGTTAAAACAATGTAACTTTTTATTAAAGTATAATTTCGAGCCACAAAGCGATTGCTTTTTTAGATAACTATTTTCTAGGTTTGCAAGTCGCGAAAATGGTTTATATAAAAAATACGCAAGTAGGTACCTACCTATCAGAATAAGTACCCTCATTATATATCTATAAACACGAAGCAAAAGCTTAACTCATAATACAACCTTACTAAAAACAAATCACTTCACAGCCACATTGTACAAAGACTGTAAAAGTTTAGATTCGAATTTGTACTGATAAAAATATTTTTAATTAGGCTCCAAAAGAACTGATAACGTCGCATTTCAGCAGACTGACACGTGAAATTCCAGTATTGAAAAGGTGAGATTATTTCGGATCCATTATTTTTTAATTGACTGTTACCGCGTGAATTTAAGATGAATCGTATGAAATTTCTGTTTTTAATAACATAAATGTTTTACGTTTGTGTATGGAAATATAAATCACAGAAATAAACGTTAACATTGCACTAACAATGAATTCAAAATCTTATTTTGTTATTCTCCAGAAATTATTATTATATTTTTATTTTTTTTAAAGTCAGGCGCCAGTTTTCTTGCAGATTGCCTAAATAAAAGGAATTTGTTTTATGATATCTTAAAAAGAAGAAACAACTAAAATATACCGAAATTCGACGAGAAAGTTTATATTAGTAATGTGTTCTTTGGATAAAATTTTTACAGCGCTTTATAATAAGGCTGATAATGAATATATCTACTGATAATTTAAAAAATAAAAAGAATTTAGTACGTGACTACACCGGCATGATATATAATATTATGAATAATATACGTGTACTTATATTATATATGTACATATTATGTACGTGATTTTAATGCGATATCACATCAGTAGATTAAAACATAAAACATGAAAGGTACTCTATGATATTTATTATGATTATACGCCGGTACATAGGTACATTCAATGACACATTGACAACGTGTTGCGATTCGTCAAAGCACATTATGAAAGAGTGAAGGTTGCAAAATCAACTGTCTGATGTCACCGATTTATATTTGTACAAAAGCAGTCGACTGTCTTTGTAGTTTGTACAATAATGGCCGACTACCGACTAGATAAATGATGTAACCACAATCAGTTGTAAGTAGATACCAATAAGGTACAAAGGTACGTATTCCGTACATACCTTCACAATATCAAGCTGAACATGTTTCATCGTTGCATTGTACAAAACCATTGTAAAATGTTGTACAAATAAGTACAAATTCAGCAGCACAATAATAATAATAATAGATAAAATGTAAACGTCTGTCTCACGTTTTAATTTTGATAAGACAGACTTGATGAGTAATGACATGGTAAAAGCAGACAGTAAATAAATTGATATTTGTAATAATAAAACATTTTTTTTTAATATTAGTTATATGAAATCAACATACGGAGGTAGTAAATTAATGCTTTTTATAATAATATATCATACATAGTAGTGACGAATGTATTGTTAATCTGCTATGATTATGTCAGTGATGCGTGATGTGTAATGTCATGTTAATAACTGCAGAAAATAAAACGATGGAAATAAATAAATCAAATGAACGAATTTGAAACCAAGATTTCATTAAACGTTTCGCTTCATGCTTCATATCAACAAATATATTATTATACTAATTATTGTAAAAATGTATACTTTAATATAATTAATCAATTGAGAGAAATACGTAGACCACAAGAGAACATGACAAAAATGTGGGGTAAGGAAGGAACTGAAGGTTACCATTTGTTAATGCGGGTCTGAGTCCTGATGAACCCGATACCTGAGTTGGCCTAGGAAACTCACTACAACCAACGAAACAAATGTCTAACCTATCCGCGTGAAAGGAATAAAGAGGTACCTAAATTAATATACAATCTTGATTTTGCCACCATCGAGATGAATTTTAATTTTCTGATTCCTGAAATCGATTTACTCTTAGTTTCATCACAAAATTTAATTATAGCTTTTAGTATGTGTGGTTTATAAAATAAACCAAATACCATTATTAGCTTTAGACTTTACCGCAGTATTACCTTTCGAAAGCAGTATCAAATGTGGCCCGGCCACAGATTTAGGCATTATTACAAATATTGGGTAATTGATAATGCTTTCAAAGGAGTTCATCAAATTAAAACACGAATTAATTTTCCCGGTATACCATCGGTTTAATAAATTTCAGTTCTTATGTGACACCCTATAGTATAGAACTTCCTTCATATTCTGGCGCTAGCAAGTATTTATTGATGTATTTTTAAATTTAAATATATATGTCATCAAGACATTAGTTATAGGTACGGTTGCCAGATGGTCCAGATAAAAAAACCGAACTTTTTTTTTCAAAGGGTCCCCCCTTTGATTTTTTTTTGGTACAATTTGTCGAAAATCAAAGGGTCCTTTGATAATCATGAGCCCCTTTCATTTTGGCCAAAACAAACAGAGAAAATTACCGAAAATTTATCAGGGTGAATACAATGAAACACTTAGTAAACATTAAAACTTATATTTATTATTATTGCTATTGGTAAGCATAAAATCACTTTTTAACATATTTGCCACTAGATGATACTGCTATAAATAATCGTTTATTGCCTGAAATCGTATCTTTAAATTCAGTGCAACTGACATTTAAATTGAAGAAAACACATATTCACACATAGTAGATTTCTTTCGTCAGTCCATACATTACCCATTACACTAAAAACTCTTTCTACGAAGGCATTGGAGACGGAAACACTGCACACATATTGTACCGTTTTCAACAGATTTGAGCAAGTCACGCCAGAATCGCTCACGGCTTTTGCTCTGTAAATTATCTCGTGAGTGAGGTATATATGTCGCGTATTTTAAAAAAAACCGGACATTTTGTCCGGTTTTCCAAAATTTTCTAGGCCGGACAGCCGTTCAAAAAACCGTACCGCCCGGTCCAAAACCGGACATCTGGCAACCCTAGTTATAGACCTTAGTCGTAAGTCACTATATATAAGTCTTAGATATAAGTCACAAGTTTTAAGTCGGTAGTTATGTGCTTTAGTCGTAAGTCACTAGAAATAAGTCTTAGATGTAAGCCACTAGTTATTATGAATCCTAGTTGAAAGCCAGCTGTATTTATTATTTAATAAATATATTTGTACAACGCCTTTGAGGTGATTTTTCACGAAAACGACGCTATTTAAATTGGCCAAATATTATTATAATTGTAAAAATTATTCAGTCCTTAGAAAATAATATCGGTATTATCAGAAATTTCATTTAGTGGGTGTGTAAGAATCTTTCGATTCGAGAAATGAAATGTAACCTACTTGCCTACCATGACAGACACGGAGAAAAATAATCCTGTTAAAAAGTTTCTGATAAAATATTAGTCATTCAGAATAATATATATCGAAAACAAGTATTCGTTTCCGAATAGTTATCATGACGCCATGCTACATTATAAGTATGTCAGTATCAATAACAGTATTGGTATGAGCACGTGTTCCGCCGTCCGTATAAATCATTTGCTTTTGACTGATGCTTTGTTACGAACTCCTTAAATTCACTCGTTATGGGCCCGCAGTCCCGTTATTAACAGAAAAACAAATAATTTGACCAGATTTTTAACAAATGAACAGTATATCATTTCAGTAAGTGTTCTCCGTGTAGCGACAATTGTCTCATAGAAGGGTGTAAAAAAAATAATAAATATCTTATAACCGTAACTCAATTATCAGCCCATTCTTCTTGGAAGACTATTATCAAAAATTTATTATATATTAATCTTAAATTGGGAAAAATTTCTATATTGTTTACTGCGTTTATCTACGCCTCACCTTCAAATCGTTACAGTATTATACAGTCAAGTATAATTGACTAAAACGTAGCCATTACGAGTGGTCTTTTGACAAATAACATCTTATTATTCGCTTTTCTTACAATGGGCTTGAATGAATTACTGCGACAGCAAAATACGAATTACTTTATTGGATTGTTAAGCCACTCCAATCGCGAATAGGGAATGAGAATTACGTAATAATTTCAGCATTTGTGCTCAGGACAAAAATAATTATCGTAATTATGCACAATTAATATTGACCTCTTTGTTAAAGATTCGAAGACAAAGAAGCGATGAATACGATATCAAAACTGCAAGGACAGCTATTTAAGCCCCCGAATTTCCAATTTCTACCGATTTATAACAAAAAATAATATCTATACATTTGTTGTGCCGAAACGTGAATATGAAATTCCTTCGATAGAAAAAAATCGCGAAGCTCCGAAAATTATTAAAAACACGTTTTGTTCTGTTATTAAATATTTATTTATTTCACTCCTATTAAGGCTTTTACATACATATATATAAAAAATATTTACGAAATTATACAAATATTAAATAATAATGATATAAATATGTTATAGGCATGAAAAAATTCTCAGTGTATCTTTAAATTTAACTAAAGCATTTTTGAGAGATTTTTGAACTATTTCAAACGAGTCGTGTTTTATTAATTATTAACCATTTTCGTTAAATTGTTATCATTTTTTTAATATTAGCGCCCTCCCTCTAACATTCGTATTTACATATCTCCCTTTCAAACCATCTTTGAAAGCTTACTGCGGGGCCTTAACGAGAATGAGCATAATCCTGAACATCGAGTACATATTATCAAAACTAAGTCATCGAATGTTAGCAAAGTGAATTTTAATAATGTCCTGTTGAAATTTGTGATTCAAATAGATATTGCGACATAATAGAATTACTGTGTGGAAAATGCTTTCAGTATTACAAGCGTGAAATATCATTAGGCCGTATCGGAGATTTATTAAGGCAATTGAGATGGCTGAGGGTTAAGCTGATCTCAAAAACTAGGAACGTACTCAAAACTTACCTCGATACTTACACGTTTTCTCTCAAAAACCAATACTTGTTAAGAGAAAATAAATTAACAACTTTGCTGGATATTGAAAATAATTTACTCCATTATTTATATGGTGAGCTAACTATTTGATTCTGATTCTGAAACTGTCCGATTTCTATTTGTAAATAATACTTGGCAAAAAAAAAATTCAGCATTTCACGGAAAACCGTCAATAGCCAGGTAAAATAATAAAAACGTTATGTCAGTTCCTTCGCGTTATTAATGCAGATGCTGTTTATGACAGATTTCAGAGACACGGGGAAGAAGGCATATTGCGAATCCAAACAGAAGTACCTACGTACAAATAAAATAATCAAATTTGTGAATATTAAATAAAAATACACAACAAAATGGTGAAATAAATAAATATTAATATTACGATAGGATGTGTCATCTTTTTGGTGGCATACCGAGTCGATACATTAATGTTTTAATACTATTTATTTTTTACCAAAATATAACATCTGTATTCGGAAATGCGTATTTTTAAAAAGATTATTTAACAGAAGGGTTTTGCAAGACGGAAAATTGATAAAGAGGCGATAAAAGTAAACCATTGACCTAACACAAAGCAAGAAGGAAATAAAATAACTAGAGTTTGGTGGAATGCATCACGGATATAATATATTATATGTACTTATATATTTACAAATAGTTATTGTAGGTGTCTGGTTTAACTGGGATTTCCCGAGCACCGTCCATTCGAGTTATTATAAAAAATGTTTGGAACTCATTTTCAAAAACATTGCACTTGGTATGGTGGAAATCTCATCACATCTATTTACATACATATCATGTTTTGCACGTATAAATCAGCTATATATTATTATATCGATGTTATTCGATATTTACAAAAATTCAACAGATGTATATAGGTACCTACTATTTTGTGTGTTCATTCTTAATTAACATTCTCTTCATTTTTCTCTTTATTTTTTAACAGAAGTAGTTTTTAAATCTATTAGTTTTATTGAAGCGAATAATTTAAAAATTGGAAAATACTATGCTAAACCAATTGAACAGATTTAAAAAAAAACAAAGAATGAACAAAGGAGAAATTCGAAAAAGAGAGCGTTACAAACTAAAGCAGGATGTTCAGAAAAAATAAAAGTAAGTATTGCATGACTTTCTTCGTACATTTCTGTACACTAGCATATAACTTCATAATATATCTACGCAATTTTCCACGAAGTAGTATATGTAGGCGCGTGAGGCTCACAGGCGCAATTTTTTAATATAAAACACGTTGGAATGTCGGAACCATATTTTTCCCCGTGAAAGGAGCGCTGCGACGAACAAAAGGCGGTCGGAAGGAAACAAGCGGAATAAAAGTAATATTTTATTCAACCGGGCACTTCTAGGTTGACAAGAATTCGAATAATATCCGATTCATACTCTTATAATTTAAAAAAAAACTCAAAGACCGTCGACAGCATGACTAAAATAATGAGCATTTAATACATGTCTTGGAAGGTACAGGATAGAGAATAATATAGACATTTTAATAGCTATGTAAATTGCTATCGGATAAAACACAATTGAGAAATTATTCAGTTATTAATTCCAGACACAATCGCAAGGGTTGCTGTACATAAGATAGAACATATAACTATTTACTATTCCTTCGTTATTCGGTGGCTATTACGAGGCCATCAAATTCCGACTTGTCCAAAAATCTAATCAACCGTGTAATAAAAATGTCGTACCCCAGTCGCTTTATAGCCGAATTTATACGTTTCTCGATCAACGGATTTAAAACTTCCGAAGAAGAAATCACGGGAATATAACGTGTAAGAATTTCTGATACAACTAAAGTCTATAAAGTTGTGATAGTCGATGAAGATTTGCCCAACAAACTCAAATATTTATCGAATTATAAAATAAGATCTGCAAAACGACATTTCAGACCCGGTTTATTATTAATTCGTGACGATTACTACACGGAATATAAAGGATACTAAATAAGACTAAAATGTATGTAACTTAGGATGTAACAACTCTGGTTTAGGAACAAGATGTACGCCGTTCCCACGCTTTGCTTGCCGGGATAATCATTACATAGTTACAGTATATAATACGACAGTATAGATTACAATATCAAAAAATAACCTGTGCTTAATATGGAAAATTTTCAGGTATTTCGTAGTACAATATTTCCCAATTTATTTTTGGCATGAAATAATACACCGCAAACTCTGGTGATATACGTTTTATTTAAAATTAAACTTCAACTAAGAGAGTAACTCACATTTAATAATGATATTGTAAGTTTTTTGTAATTCGTGGGAATACAAAATACGCAAGAAATAAAAGCGGCTCCATGCTCGGTAAACTTACGACTGTACTAAGCCAAACTTACGACCTTTCTTAAGCTTAACTTACGGCCCCTGCTAAGCCAAAATCTCAGCCTTTGTAAAGCAGCCAGCTTATTTGTTTAAATGCCCCCGATCATGTCGGGGAAAGTTTTTGGTACAAAGTTCCCGGAGGTCCGTCTTTCGGTATATTATGTAAGGCAAAAAGCTTAATCGGCCAAGTTTAAAAGTTACACACACTACACACGCTGTCTAGAGGTGCAAATTTCAAGTTTCAGTGTGTAAAAGTTTTATAAACAGTTCTTGCATGATTCGTGTTTTATACAACGGAATTACCGCCACACATTTCGTACACGTAAAGGGTAATACTTTTAATGTAAATTATATTATAATAGATCCCAGGCTTAGTAGGATTAGGGATATATTTCCCTTATAATTATTACCTACAGACTTCAGGGAGACTTTCCAAAATTGTTAAGTGGAATGAAAAAGAAAACTCATTAAAAATACTGACAAATATCAAAGGTTTTCACTTGGGAAAAGAAACGTATTTAATCATTTTCTTGTTGCCTCTTCCATAATTATATTTTTATTTATCTTTACTATTCATTTTATGGCAACACTTAATTAGGCTAGGCCCGATGTTATGACGTAGTAGATTTCCGTTGGCGGGAAAATAGGGGGCCAACAGATCAAGGGATTGATGGCGGCCACAGAATTAGTATAGACCAATTTAAGATAATTACATATTACCGATGGGTAATGTCACGCTAGCTTGCGGCAAACGCGCTAGACCGATACTTTTGTACGCGAGCACCAAATGAAATATTCTACTGAAATCAATTTGTGTCTGTGTTACGGAATAGTTTAAAAAATAATCTAATGATATTTCGGGTTACCTCAGTAGAGGAAATGATGAAATTTAAGAAGTTAAAAGTGTATTACTTCTACAAACAATATATGCACGTGTGCTAAACTCGACAGACATGAGCCACATATTCCGTGTTCACAGTTGATGTAGGCTTCATGAGAATGGGTCGTTTCATTGACACGTTTTGTCTAAGTCGGCTCGCATGTGGAATGATTTACCGGCATCTATTTTTCTTTCTTCATATGAATCACTCCCTACATCCCCTACCTTAACATATTACCAGGATTGGTATAACTAGAGTGTTAATTATTTTAAACAGTAGCCGCCAAACAAACATAAGAAAAATATACATATTTCTCCGCACGGAAAACTTTGTTGTTACGTATGGTTTAATTTTGGTAAAATGTGTCAAGTTTTATATACATTATTATTGACATACATGCACGTATCTATTTCCCTGAGATAATTTTGCAGTCTGAGATAAGTTTTGAGTCAGGTCATAGAACTTTTTACTAACCAATCGATGAAATTTTGCTATAAACTTATTGTGTGAAGTTTGTTTGAGAATAATAATCTACGCTGTAAATTAAATTTTGTCCATAATACAATAATAATTAAACTTGTCCAAACTTCTCTTGCCTGTTCAATTATCCTTCAACCATTCAATTCAATTTCAGCGAACAAAAAAACAGTGACGTCACACTCAGTCGGCTAGAATCGCGGTGATCAACATTGAATCGACTATTATCCCAAAAGGCGATGACATCAACGGAATGGTTTTTTGCGCTGTATTTGTCGAAATACACAATTGGAACGAAGTCAATACTCAGAAACCGGCGAGTTAGTATGCAAATTCATGCGAATATTTAGTAGCTGAATAGTGATATAAATTAACAATGTGTATCACTGAAATACGAATGTATCAACACATTTATATGTAGAACACTCCTATAATTTACAATTAAAAATATGTTAAACATATTCCATAACAAATGTATCATGTGTCATAAACTAGATAGGTAGTTAATATGACAGTGTCTTCATATTTTGTAAATTGGTGGAATTCCACTATAATGTACAGAGTGCAGCAAAACAGACAGCGCAAGTTTGTTTTTTTGACATTTTAAATGTTCCCATTAAACGCCGGTTCTAAGTTCGATTCAGCTTTTGAACAAATTGTGATCAGGAGAAGAGGATAATTATCATATTGTTAAGCCTGTCAGCTTATTACAATTTGATAAATATCCGAAACGCAACCCGTATTATTAAAAAAAAAACTAAAAATTTCCCATCATTAAAGTACAAATATCAAATTAAGAAAATCTAAAGATGCGAGTAGCGAGGTGAAACTGCTCTGTAAATAAGTGGAACAAAATTATGTAACTAAGTTTTGTAACGAGGACAAAAAAATTCCTTATCCCTGTGCTTTTATTGAACCTTGAACCCATAATTATTTAGACGAGCTTATTATAGTGAATTCTATCAATAAGGTCTACGGTCGAATTGTCTACAATCATATTTATTTTGTTAAATTACTTTTCGTGCGCGTAAAATAATTGAATGATTTTAAAAATAATGCCTTTGAGTAAAAAGCATTCCTTTTTTCACTTATATCAATAGTAATTCAATTTAATGGCAAGGTCATCAGCAATCAAATCAACCTAAATAAAAGCCCAATACTTAAGTTATTCCCTATTGACAAAGACCACTATCTTCCGAACCCCCACCTACTCCTACAAACTCATCCACTGAAACTCGGCGCAATTTATTGCAACCCTAAGTATAAGTTTAATATATCGATAACAAATTCGTGTAACTAGTAGATTGGAGATTTTATATTTGAATACAGTATTTATAATACAGCCCAGACAAAGCTACGGTTGTAGCGAAACCCAATTGGCATTAAGTATACAAAATAAAAGTGATGTTTACTAAGTTTTGTTTTATTTAAAAAAAATGCAATTCAATTTTATGAATAAGAATTTCAATTAACCTTGGGATTTTACGAAATATGAGATACGAGAAAATAAACTAGTTTCATTATTTTTGTCTATTTATAGCAACGAAGAGAAATAATATCTTATATCAAAGAGTCTAACAATACGCCGTGTTTAGGGATGAATAATTTCGAAGGAAGGATGATACAAAAACGGTAATCATTATTAACGGTAACTTTAGCAGCCATCAAAAGATGTTATCCCTCTGTCTCCAAGTTTATGTAACTAGCGAGATGCTACGACTGTGCGGCAAGGAGGTTAGACAGAGAGGGGATGACCTCTGGCGTTCAAAATTTCATAATAATTTGTTAGTAAATTACATAAACCCAATACTTATTAAAAAGGTTGGCATTAGATTCCAGAATCAAAGTAAGGACTAGACAACAATATTATTTACTAATAATAACGTATATTCGAGAATCGAAGTAATGACTAGCTACCTATATTATCTCTATTATACTAAAATAAAGTCGCTATCCGCTTCTGTCTGTGCGCTTAGTTATTATTTTTTTAACGAAGACAAATTATGATATGTCGTACCAACAAATGGTATAAAGCTATGCTTCTTCCGGTCTTTCGGCTGCGAGATAATGCATTCTGTCGATATTAAATTTAAGGTTCATACGCCCTGTCCAGAGAGTAGATAAATACAAGCCAGATAAAGGTCGATGGGTAAATCTAATTAAATTTTCATGACGCCGTTTAATATGAGTTTCTTTAATATAATACAGCTGGGTACCTAAATTTTGCATTGTACGGCGCTGGGGCATGTAGCTGAAAACGATATCCAACTTGTGAAGGTTTTAGGGTAATACGCGCGGTCTCCGTGGTATCATAAATATGCTATTTGGCGTCATAAATAAACGTGTTGAGCGTATCACAGAGTTCATGACTTTTTGTTTGAGGATCTACATCCGCAGAACATTGGTAGAATATATAATTAATTACTTTTCATAATAAATGACATTTTACCCGCGGGTATCAATGTTTATCATGACAACTGTAAAGATATTTATGTAAGGCCCATCAAACACAATCAACATCACACACCTGATACACATAACTAATATTGACTTTGTGCAAAAACAGGCACTATTATTGAAACATATGCCCATCTTAAGGCGACAAAGGACTCTAATAAAGTGAGCGATCCCTACGTATGTAAGTTATTGATACTTAAGAGACATAAAAACAGTACCTTACCATTAAAATGTATTTTGTTAAACGTTTAATTTTTTTATATAACATTTTTCAACTATAGGTACAATTAGCGGCAGGCACCAGATTTTAACTTTCTAGACGATGAATTAGTAACTTCCCGAGGGATCCCTATAGAAACATCTGAGATTTTAGTAATAAGTTATCAGAAATAATTAAAATAAACCCTACGGAATGATCAATTTTCTAGGTCTGCTAGGGTAAATTCGACCGTAAATACATCCATTTTAGTATTCTTAACGATACGTAGTAATTCGTACTAATAATTCTTAGTAATAAATCGTAGTAATTAATAATAATATCGAAACAAATATTGGTATTTTTATGAGCATACATTGATTTTTACTAAAAGTTTATCAGGAAACCTAGCAATTCATTCGCTAAGAGCCTGGAATCCCGTTTTAAACCGGATTACGAATAATTTTAAGAGATTTTTAATAAATTAACAATATTTTCAGTAAGTTTTCTCCGTGGAATATAAAAAAAATATGTGATGATTTAATAAAATAGGACAAGAATCCCAGATCATTTTGTATTGAATCCTAAACCTGTTAAACTCTGTCAAGAACCTGGTGAATTTGTGTTTGTGTAGATGTCAGCAGCCGGATAACGCCAATTCATATCCGCACCAAAAGACATTCTGTCGACCTTTCTCCCATTCCATCCCATCACCAACATCCCTTCTGTGGTGGAACCCTTACAGTCCACTTCCCGTACCTATTTATTAATAATCATCACACATCGGATTATTTTGATTTATAATCTAAGGTCAGGCGCAAACGAACGACGTTGGGCGACTCTTTCTACAGATATTTAAAAAGTCACCCAAATATGGCATAACCACAAGTGCGCACCTCCACATACCGCAATGGATTTTGAAATAGTCGGCCAACTACCGCCGCGACAAAAGTTGATCGTGTGCGCCTGGCCTAAGTTGAATTTTTTTAATTGGATTCATTTTTGATATCCCGAGTGTTCAGGAAATTTTATGTAAGAATCATCAGTCTCAAATAATATAAAGAAAACCACCAAAGTGTATAGTATATAATTGTGTGGTTTACTTCTAAAACGGCCAATGTCAGTTTTTGATACACATATTTTTTTGCGATATCGCCTAAAAATTGGGTTATCTTCCGAATTCCAAAAAAACATTTCGTTTCAAGAAAAGAATTTTTCATTTTTGGGGGGCCAATTGAAAACTAGAAAATCACTTTTCTTAGAATTAAAACTTCCTAAAAAGAGCAAATTCTACAAAGATCTCGTGAAATTTGAAAAACTGACAGGCCTTTTGAAAAGCAAGCCAAAGTATTACAAAATTGGCAATTGATATTGTTAAAAGAAGAAATAAAAACCATCGCCTACGAATATTATTTTTTTAAATTGCGGACCAGAATCGCCTTAATTAGAGTAGATTTTAGTAAGAACAATTTTTTTCATGGCTCACTAAACTTATAGAAAAGTAATCTATATCTAAACGTTTACAAAAATGTCTTGTTTTTTTTAATTATTTATTTATATCCTGCCGATAGCTTCAAGACAATTTTGAAAGTTTCATCATACTTTTATTTATATCTCATCATCCAGACACACTCGTACTAATCCATAAAAAATTAGGAAAAAAACAATATTTCCATTGCAATACATATAATGTGAGTATTGCACAAATTTTGGGAATTTTAGGGGAGATAATCTAAAATACGATGTTTACATGAAAATCACATATGAGATATACTGTTACAGCATTCAAAATAAATTTAGAAAAATGTACACAAAAAAACTGTGCTTAGTCCCCATCGTTTCTGAGAGCCGTAAATCTAATTGAGTTAACTCTTAAAATTCAATTAAAAACCTACAAAATAAAAAAAATTATTCATATACACGGCTTAACCGTATCCTGTAAAATATATACAAGTAACATTTTTTTTCAGTTTTTTCAAATTAAAATCTCCATGGATGTCCTATAAATTCCAGACAGAAAAAATATGCAATTATCTTCTATTAGTTCACAAATTTTTATTTTTTTTAAACTCTGCCTTCCAGATAAGATGAGAATAAAATAATATTATTCTTTATTGTAAAAATGAAAGGAAACTCCGCACTACATTTGAATTATTGAAACAGATGAAATGAATATGAACGGAGGTCCTTCTCATACTCCATCAGCTTTTTCCTAATATCCCCGTTTCTCACTTGGTCACATTTCGCCTATCCGGATATCCATCAAAATGACCGATTCACAGCCGGGTTCCGCACAAATTTACTCATTTATATTTTCTCAACTAAACTAATAATATCCTTAGCATTGATATATGAATCATTAGGTATCTTGTTCAGTCATTTATAAGCTATCCCATTATACAAATGACAGAGATTGACTGTGTTCAACTCGGTATATTAAATGATTTGCTATATTTGCTTTTAGTTCAATTACTTGGAATATAATATACATGGTTATTAACTACACGGGGAGAAAGCTTTAATTTGGTAAATATCCCAGTCTAATGGGGTGAAAATTAAATAGCAACAAAGTAAATTGGACGAGCTAAAATATTTATTGAAGAGTGAAAATAAACTTAAAAGAATTCAATGTCATACTTTTTTACGAAAAAATAATCATTCTTTTTTTTTTATTCGCGTTGTTACTTCATTAACTACTATTGCATGAATGAACTATAAGTGACTTTTTTTAATTTATTGTAAATCAAAAGTAATTATGTTATTATTAAGTTCTGCAAGAATTTTGTCACAATTACCTTCTCAGTAAATCGGTTTAACCAGTAATCAATGATTTTAGTCATCATAAAATATTAAATTGGGCGGGAGTAAATAGAATCAAATAAATAAGTCGTCTTAACGTGGCCTAACAACAATTTTAAATGTATCTTGAACGCCGAAACTGCTGTCACAATAATAAAAAAATAAATTCTTGCAGAACATAACATAGTTAGATTTGATTTACATTCATTTAAAAAAAAATGAAGTTCTTGAGTTGAATTAAACACAAAAAAACAATTAACATCGTTAAGTTTTGGATTTTAATTAAGAACGTTCAGATTTTCGATATTATAACAAATTATTATAAGCAATAATTAGTCGCCTGAAATATCCACACAAATTGAAAATGGCGACTAATTATTGCTTATAATAATTTGTTTACATTTAACATTATTATAAGCAATAATTAGTCGACTGAAATATCCACACAAATTGAAAATGGCGACTAATTATTGCTTATAATAATTTGTTTACATTTAACATTATTATAAGCAATAATTAGTCGACTGAAATATCCACACAAATTGAAAATGGCGACTAATTATTGCTTATAATAATTTGTTTACATTTAACATTATTATAAGCAATAATTAGTCGACTGAAATATCCACACAAATTGAAAATGGCGACTAATTATTGCTTATAATAATTTGTTATCCTTTGTGCTATGCATAAAAAACGTTGTGTTAGAAACATTAGTTTATCTAGTACCCGTGGCTCTATCCTACTGACTTTCTCTTGGGCATGCTCGGTATGAACCATCTACGGGTCAGAAGAGATGTGCATATTGTATCACACTTCTTCAAACTGATTCGTGGATGGTTTGAAAATCCGACTATCATGGAGAGTATTAGTCTCTATGTTCCTGATGGTCTGATGATCTCCGTCACCGACAGCATAGACTGTTTTATCTCCCGGCCTGCAGGACTAACTTGCCAATGGTCATGCCGGTGGGGAGAGCAGTCTTGCTGTTGAACAGAATCAATTCGGATATCGACATATTTAGCATCGGTGAAGCTGCCTTTAAAAAGCAAGCTCTATTGATGCTGGTATAGTTGATACACCGCTTACTTATTATGTAATACCATTTCACAAATGTACTTAAAAACGAAATGAAATGTAATTTTGTAATGTTTTTAAAGGAATAAACTAATTGAATTGAATTATTAAAAAATTTAAAAAAATCGATATTATACTTGCTTAAAAAGACTGTAACATCCAATAAATAACGATAAATAGTAGGTAGATAGTATTGAAAAAAGCCTACCTGTGCAAACGATTGTTATGCGTATTTCCGGTTAAAAAAGCGGGGAAGAGAGATACCTACAAACCATTTATCACGAGTGCCTTCAGATAACGGAATTGCAATTCTTTAGTTCAGGCGTTCGACAATATTTCAATCCACACGACACAATAGTTTGATTTTGGCCTCGAATAACATAGTAAGAGGAATTTGCTTTACTTGATTTTAACAATAGAAATGTAAATGAAAGCCGTCGGATATTGATTACATTAGGTAAGAAATACATTGATATAAAATGGAAACTGTTTATTCGTGGTAAAATGCCATTATAATGTTTACATATTTTTGAACTACTTAATTAATAAATAAGTATAAGCAATAATTAGTCGCCTGAAATATCAATACAAATTGAAAATATCTCCCGAGTAAAAATAAATGCCGCCAACGGGAATTGAACTCGTGCCTTCTGATGTCCGGTCAGGTGCTTTGAAACCACTGAGCTATGTCGGCTTATTTCCAACCCGCCAAATGATTCAATATGTACTAGTACCTCAATTAACAATTACTGCTTATTATATTTTAGGACATCAGAAGGCACGGGTTCAATTCCCGTTGGCAAATTATTCCTTATAATTATGTTATCCTTTATGCTTTGCATAAAACCTTGTCTTATAAACATTAGATTATAATTTAAAAATTATAATACTTAATTAAGGCATGCACTACGTCGTGTAATATTTTAAATTGAGCCGCTATCAATAACAACCCTTACGTAGATGGCGATAAGGTTTAAATTCCCGCTCAACACCATCCGCCTGTTTTGATTTATGCATGAAAAAAACATGGCCAAAAAGTGCCTTTTATTTTATTTTGTGCATGTTCAGGCATAAATATTTAATTTTTTTTCGATCATTTTATAGAGGACTTAATTTGCCACATTATACAATAAAATCATAACCAAAACTGTGTTCGTAAGTAGGAGATTTTGAACTTTGAAGCAGTTTTCATAGGCCTTATACATTATTTTTTTATAGAAAGACTTATCTAAAAAATACGCAATTATTTCAAACGCCCAAGATGTATTCTACTCGCAGTATTTAATTAAAGCATCTGAAACATTTCTAGGCGACCAAATTTTCAAACCAAAAACACATGATTTTGCATTACTACGTATGGCATCGCCTTAATGAAGTTTACTAAGGATGGGTTGTTTCAGAGAATTTGAACAATTCTTCAAATTCAAGAGTTAATTTTAAAGTTCTGTGAAAGTTCTTTTCGGGTTTTGTTATTATTTCATTTCTGTCAAGTAACTGGCCCAAAATAACAGAACTTGGATATGATTTTCACGGAATCCGAAAATGAACGTTGAAATTTGATGAATTGTTCAAATTCTATGAAACAACTAACCCTGATACAACTTAATTAAAATCATCCCACGAAATAAATTTCCAAAATATGTATTTTATGAAATAATCTACAAATGAAGTTTTATAAGAGACATAATAAATATTTTATCAGAAAATATCACGTGCAATTTTTATTTGATATTATTTATTAACACAGATATATTTTTTTAAATTTCATTGTTCAACAGTCTGTAGGTTACGTTATCTAGTCTAGTATATAAGTATACATTCTGGTGTTGTTTCTTTAGAATGTATACTTATATACTAGACTAGATAACGTAATCTAGTCTGTAGGTTACGTTATCTAATCTAGTATATAATTATACATTCTGGTGTTGTTTCTTTAGAATGTATACTTATATACTAGACTAGATAACGTAACCTACAGACTGCTGAACAATGAAATTTAATATATTTTTTAAAATTTCATTGTTCAGCAGTCTGTAGGTTACGTTATCTAGTCTAGTATATAAGTATACATTCTGGTGTTGTTTCTTTAGTAATGATTTGGAGCCTATCACAGAGGTGTGGTTTGACATTTTTAGGTCAACTCACTAAAAAATAATGAATGTTAATAAATTCTTGTAGGACTGAAAAACAATATACCAAAAATAAATTCTTGTTGGACTGAAAAACAATATACCAAAAATAAATAATAATGTCTTTATTCGACATTTAGAATGAGCATCGAAACCAAACTTTATAATTATTCCATCCCACAATTTATTATGGGTATCATAGGTGGATGAACACAATGAGAATCGGTTCAGAGTAATTGAATGGCAGAAGAAATGCGGCAATCTTTCCCTTGTTCAAATTACTTATTTGATCATCTGCACATCGGAATGTACAGACGTAAGGTGGGATAGAAGCCTTATGTCACTGATTTACTTCAACACAACCTGAAAGTCTGCCTCTTTCACACCCATGAATCTTCAGAGACAAGAACACTATGCTAATTCTCGAATTAATTTACAGGACAAATATTTATTTGAGTGACCTTAAAAAAGGACAAAGATAAATTTAGAGAAAACACGCCAACAAATTGGACAAACCACAACCGCTCGGCCGTTTATTTTAACAAACAAGCGGAGATTTATTGACTGGTATTACAGAAGGGTTTGTCTTCGTGAAAGTAGATGGTTAAATAATGTACAAGAGATTTCGGCGGGTGTTTGTGTCACATTAAGCACACATTCTTCACGGGATTATCGGCGAAATGGTGATTTATTTTTGTCAGTTTTAACCTGGATAAAAATATGACACGCAAATAGAACCACGCCAATGTTGACGGTCGCAGTGTCGGGATGTCTAATCGACTTATATGGGTTTAGGGTTATAGAGTATAGACGTATGCCGTTGACAGCTTGGTTGTAACCTTTACCTCTTTCTCATAAACAACGCATGTAACAGAAAGAAAGGTTCCATGAGAGTTCTCAGAGGCAGGATGACAGCGCTTTTTTGTTGTCAAACCCCAAGGGCGCTTTAAGCTTAATCTAAAATTACTATTTTAGAATCAGTTAATATAATAATGAATCCACCGTTGTTAAATTACTGTTTTCCACTGGTTTATTTGGCATTGGTTTTATTTTAATAATTACTATCAGTCATCTTAACCGTTATTATGCTCAAATAGCCGGAGCATGAAATTGTAAAGAATAAGTATTGAAAACGTATCTAACAATAATTCCCTTCTTTTTCAAGGTACCTACGATTCTCAATATTTGTCGGGTGACTGCATACCACTGTTTTCGTTAGGTACGTATTAAATTTTAGCCTTAAAGATGGTTCCTAGTTCCTACTAGATATATAACCTGAAAATAGAAACAATACATTTGTGTGAGTGAGTAGTCGCTTGGTATAGTTCAAAAGCAATCACTTCTAATTCATTAACGCGGGGAATACAAAACGTCCTTCACCTCCCCTACGCCGAACGTTGCGTTAATAGTAATCAACCTGATTAGCGCCGATTCCAATGTACATAATACGCGCGTTCATCAACGCGTTATTGGTTAACAAGCAATATGGAATAGGGCAACAGTAGTTGTAGTTATATGTCTATTATAAAATAATAGACGTTCCTACATAGGTTAATAATGGGCAATGGCAAAATCGGCAAGTAGGTTTACATTCGATACTAGAATCAACATACTCGTTTCACTTCACTTTGTGATGTCATACGTTTGCCTGCCTGAAAAACCGACTTTGAATGTCTGTAAATATTTGTAGCGTCCACAGAATAACACCTCAAAAGCATGTGATGTGTGCTTAATATTTGAGTGGCTTTAACAATTTTTCAAATATTTGCATAATATGCTCATCGTATGTAATTTTATTTATTGATGGTGACTTTATTATTGATATATAATGGGCTTTTATTGGCAGTCAATTATTTTCACTCTCGACAAGTTCATAAAATAGAAAAAAAAATACCCAAAACACAAAATACTACTTGTATTATAAAAAACAGATTAAATGTGATTATACTGGTTATGAAAGATGTTTTTGGACGACGAAAACAATACCAGGAAAAGAATATGGTAACATGATTTGCCATTCAAAAAATACCTACGCAAAAAAGTGTTTGGAAGTTCAAAGTTTTATAACAGGGTTTGATTTTAATAATATTAGAAGCATTTATGGGCACTAATAGCATGGTGACAAAAGAAGTCAAACGCAGGTTTACACTTTTCTACATATAATACGTGTATATAATATTCTAGCCGGAAATGCACCAAATTATCGATTGGTTATTGAAATGTATTTTTCTCTGTGTAATTCTCCCGGGATGTTGGTGAAAAACGAAGGTACCGGCACGTTTGTTTATGTGCTTACAAAATAAATAAAAACTTGCGGCTATAGAAAATCAGAGGGTTCGAAAGACAAGAAAAGTATATGGTATAACTTGGGTTAGCGAAAAAAGGTTTATGATTTGCTGCGAAATTTAATATGTAGGTAGATACGTGACCCAACTGCAAGAATGCGGGAAAAACTTTGTAGAAAACATAGATAGCGAAGGAAAGTTTTGTAAATAAGGAATTTTTGTAACGGAAGGGAAAAAATTTTATCGTTAATTTGAAAATTAAGCTTAAATATGAAAATATAATTGTTCAAAGTACCTATCTACTAAGGTTAAGAAAGCATTATTGTATTTAGTTATTGCAGCAGAAAATGTTTGTCAAAGGTGGCCGGTTTTTAGTCTACGATTGAATAATTCTATAGAGTTGGTATAAAATTACAAAATTCGTGCTTGCGCCTATTTGACAGACGTGAAAGTCTCCATAAACCCTACAAAATAATCCGAGCTCCGTTCCACTTTATGATACCGTCAACAAAATGGCTTTGTATCGGTTAAGGTCGGGCCATATGTTATAATAAAATATGCGTCCTAAAATAGCGCAACGCGCGCATTATAAATATTGTCCCTAAACAAAATGACAGGAAGCCGACGTTTGTAATTACAAGTCGCCCGAACTCCTGTCTCCCGACGTAAAAGCCAGAAAGATGATATAGAAAGTACATATAGCAGGCTGGGATCGATAGAGCACGACTCAAAGAGGGATAAATATTTGATATTATTGGCCGGATACGAAACGACGAGCGCTTTTGTTTTTAATATATTTATACCGGCGTTTACTCGAATCACGAGAATGCTTGCACAAGAGATTTATACTATATGCATACATTGTTAAATGTTTTCTATAAAATATGAATGAATAAAAAACACATATAGGATACGTTAGGTGGTACGTCATTGTTTCTATAATGCACGTCCAAGTGGAACGGCTGCACTGCCTTTTTCATAAAAAAACATTAATTATAATTTGAGGCCAAAATTCCCAACTCAATTAATTTATTTTTATTTAACCAAAGGATATATATATATATAGCAAATGGCGAATATGTGCTACTTTATTTATTAGCGTTTTAAATTTAAAGAAAAAATTTCATGATCTTAAAGCCATTTCTTCAAATTATTTTTGAAGTAATGAAAATAATTTAGTAATATTTACTATGCAAATATGATAAAATATAATATACAATAAATAAAAAGCCTAGTTTGATGGGCGTAATTTAAATTATAAACCGATTAACATTAGAATATTTTTTCCAATTTTTCGTATGTAAATTAAAATTTCTACACAAAAAGGCTTTCTTACATGTTCTATTTTTCACTAAAATAAAACAGTAGGTAGGGAAAGATTTTTTTAATGCCGAAGTTGCCTACAAAATCATGCAAAATTGAATTCTTTAATGACCTATTTAACATAATATAATACACTAATAAATAAAATGTGATATATCCGTACTACTATTGATTTTAAAATAATTATTCAGTCTGGTTGGGTATTTTAGTCTCTAATCCAAATTTAAGTTGGCCAATAGTCTTCTCTCTTTAACACCATCAATTTAAAAAACATTGTGAGGCTTTAGTTCTATAATACTGATGATCATAAACATTAGAGTGGAGCTTTTTTGTACTAAGAATCAACTCCCTAAAAGATTAAGAAAACTGTACTGCAGATACATACAACATACAAACTAGTAATATGTACCTACCCATCAAAACTTGATTTCAAATGGGTTGGAAATCCAAACCGAAATTGCAACTGTTAATTTACTGATCCAGTAAATTATATTTTGGAAAATATTTATTGCTTTTCGGTCTGATTGAAGAGTCAAACAACGTATTAATGTTTTCATTGGCACGGCGCGAAATTATAATATTATTAGGTATATCGTCAACGTGGAAACCGAATTATGAACAGAAATCCCGTTAAATTAACGGGAGTAATAACATAAATACCTCCCCATATTGTGCACGACGGATATTCGAGTAGTTACCTACCCAATAAACGATAGTTATTTGTCGTATTACGGGGCTGGTTTGGATTTGATAATATAGGTACAATGATAATATGGAAAAACGCTTACATTAGTATAGGCATTGATTATTTAACTATTTATTTTTATACCCCGTACAAACTGTACCCCGACACGCGTTGCTGTGGCTCTATCTGTCTGTGGAGATGAAGAAACAATAGCGAGTGTTGCTTTTACGTCCAACAGATGGCACAGTTTAAAAAAAAACATGTTTGTCCAACATTATGGCGTTGTTTTGAAAAAAAAACATGTTTTTTTTCAAAAAACAGTCTACCTGTCACAGGTGACATCCAAATAATATGGATTTTTATATGGGTATATAAAAACACGTGCGTATTCGAATGCAATGTTGTGTCAAAACATCAAAGCAATCGGTGAAGAACTTTCGAAGATTTAAGATTTGAACAAACGAACGTTTACATTTTTATTAATAGATAAAGATTATTTTTTAACCAGTGCTGGATCTTGCTAGGTCGTTTATTTCGTAGGGATATCTTCTTTACTCGATTTAATCATTTACGGATTTTATGTTGTTAGAGGAAATTCAGATTATTTTTTATAGTTTTGCTAGTTTTCAGCTGATTCGACATTCTAAGATCTGAAAAAATATTTGATAATTTTCACAGCACCGTTTTAGTGAAAAACAATCATTCCGAGGGCGAAGAGCTACAATTAGAAGCGCTATTGGGTACTAATATCTCGTCGAAGCGCGTTCCACAGCTAGAGATGATACAGCGTTGGAGGTCAATTGGAGGTAAACAAGTGGAAAATACTTTTCCGCTTCATGTCTCATCTAAATATGATACATCAATGTCCAAGGGCCGCTTCTCGTCATCTAAAGATGTAGTGTAAAGTATGTATATATGGAGGAAAGGGTAAAATATCATTCAATCGAACCACATAAGTGTTATATTATTTATTGCCAGGGCCAAATTATAACGAGTCTATTTATCCCTCTAAAGCCGAGTACCTACTCACGCACATCCAGCTTTGTTAGTCTTTTTTACCTTCTAGCAAATAAATTCGCGTGCCCGGAGAGCATGTCCGCGGTAAAAAGGAACAAGTCTTGAGGTATTATTAGTCCGTAATGTTTTTCGAGCGCTTCTACGACCATGTCACATGTTTTGTTAATGATTCTCGCAACTAGTTTTTAAACACATTTCAAGTCAGTGAAGTACTTTACTGAAGCTGAATTTAATATTTCGCTAATAAACAATTAGATAATGTTTATTAAGTGTTAATCTCAAGTGACCTACCAGGTAAGTATTGTACTGTATCTCCATAAATAGTTAGTAATAACATAGATCACTGTAGAAATGTATTATAAATTTGTACAGCGCCCTTGAGGTGATTTTTCACAAAAACGGCGCTATACAAGTCATCCAATTATTATTATTATTTATTATTACTTCATTTTTTCTTATTGGCAACCGCTGCTTTATTCATAACAATGTGCTTTGTTTTTTTTTTCGATTTTAATAGCTCCAGGCTAAATACGATCGGGTTGATCAACGATTTTTAGACGACTAACATAATTTCATTGTTGTTATACAGGGTTTCCAAATAAGAGGTGTTATTTTGAATAGCCCGCTATTTCGGTAGATGTTACTTTTGAAGCTTTCATTTTTTGGCATTTGACAATTAGAAACTGCGCCATTAATAAAAATGGAACGATACACGCTTCAACAACGCATTGAATTAATTAAAATTCACTTGAGTGAATAAAATGCAAATCATCTTGAGTGATGAGGCCCATTTTCACCTCGGTGGCTTCGTCAACAAGCAAAATTGTCGCATCTGGGGCTCGGAAAACCCAAGAGTTATTGTTGAAAAGCCTCTCTATCCTCAACGTGTGACTGTTTGGTGAATGGATTGCGCTATCAAGAGATGATTAATGATTTTTTATGGCCGGAATCGGATGGTATTGATCTGGACAACGTTTACTTTCAATAAGACGGCGCTACGTGCCACACAAGCAACGAAACCATTGATCTTTTACGATTGAATATCAAAATAACACCCCTTATTGGAAATCCCTGTATGTTTATATTATCCGGCACTTAGGATTTTTTTTATAATTATCCATACTAGCAATATGTGTTTGTACGATACACAGAAAGGGGAACTACTCGAAGTTATGAACTAAGTTCGAATTAACTTATAATAATATATCCACATAATTCAAACTTTGCTCTGAATTAGCAAGCAGATATTCAAGGAACTCAAGTAAAACCAATAATTGCATCTCCTGACGTTATTTGATTTGCATATCAATGACTTATTTACAACTTAAACTAAAAATATTATTATTAGAGGAATTCATACTGTTTATGAAACAAAAGGAGTTTCCTTCACTTTTCAGCTATAGTTTTAAGGCCCCGTAGTAAACGTTCAAAGATGGTGTGAAAGGGAGATATGTTAATTTGAATATTAGAGGGAGCGCGCTAATATTTAAAAAAATGATAATAACTAAGCGAATTTAATAAAACTTAATTTCAAATGGGTACGTTGTGTTCGAAGTCCAATCCGAAAATGCAACTGTTAATTTAATAATCGAGTAAATTCAATTTTGGAAAATATTTATTGCTTTTCGGTCTGATTGAAGAGTCAAACAACGTATTGATGTTTGCAAATGCTTTAGTTGCATTTAAAGGTACACTGTGATTTTGTTCATGCCTATAAAATATTAAATAACGGAACAAACCGTGTTTAAATAATTTTCGTAGCTTACTTTGCGAATTTTTTCTATCGAGGGAATTTCATATAATGAACATTTCGGCTTAACAAATGTATCTTAAAAATAACGTTTTTTGGAACTTAAAAATTTAAAGACTTTAACGAGAGACTTGTTATAAATCGGTAGAAATTGGGTATGAGGGGATTAATCAGGTAATATGTTGAATATGATGGCGGTAAGTGTGTAGATATGTAGTATAAAATTGCAGCAGTTGCTCATAAAATCGCAGTTAATTCAACAAAAATGAGTGAAAAGCATTATCATAATTTAACAATTATTTTTATAAGCAATAATTATTAGCCTGAAACACTCATCCACATTGAAAAATCTCCTGATAAAAGATACATGACGCCAACGGGACTACGGGACTATCTTTTATCAGGAGATTTTTCAATGTGGATGAGTGTTTAAGGCTAATAATTATTGCTTATAATAATAATTGTTACCCTTTGTGCTATGCATAAAAAATCTTGTCTTAAAACATTAGTTTACCAAAAAAATAATAATTATCATAATTTAAGTTCATTTCTTTGCAAAAAAGTACATAATATCGGCAAATCTCCGGTTATTTGCATAATCAAACTATGATAATGTTTTTACGTGGTTGTCATAAATTAGCATGAAAATTTAAAGTATTTAATAATATGCAAAACTATTTTTAAATATCAAAAGTTGGGTATAATTTATGACAAATCGAGTAAAAAAGCTTCTTCAAAGTTTGCTTTAATAAAGTACCTTACGTAGAACGTCACTTTATGCATCATACGAAGAGTATTGTACTAACTGAAATAATGATTTATCGAAGAAAGCAAACACTTTGTGGCTTGACATTATATGAATGAAATAAACTTAGTTTTAAACTACTTTGATGAGTTATATAGGTCGACCGGTTTCGATTGCAATCAACCTTCTTCAGGACAATGGTAATATAAACTTATATTTCATTTTATATTTCATTTTAAATAACCGAAACCGGTCGACCTACTCAATAAAGTGGTTTAAAACTATTTTTTTTATGAAAAAAATATCTTATAATAGAGCGTTGAATTTTAGTTGAGTTTTATTAACCGAAAATCTAGATTTTTTTGCGTCGTTATTATCATTTTAATATTTAAAAAAAAATTGCCAACACATATAAATTCCAAAGATATAGAAATTTTCCAGTTGTAGAAACGTTAATTTTGTAGCACTATCATTCCAAACACCGGTCAATGTCATTAATAAGCCTTTCCAGGACACGAGAAGATGATACATACATTTCAGGATGAAGGTAAATTGACTACGTTTATAAATATTAGAGTAGGCGGATATCCTCTGTGCGAGAGAATTAAATTGCTATATTTATCTCCAGGTTAAAATACCGGCGACTTCACTAGTCATCAGCTATTATAATTACCAGTATAATACGTTGACCATAAATAATCAGTAATAATTGTAATCGGCGACCAGGCCTTGTCAAACAGGCTTACATTTCTAACACGGGTAAATAAAGGTGTAGTAAAAGTGTGCGCAAACACGTTCTTTTACATCTGTATAACAATTCCGTACCTATACAAAATATCTCAAACAATATATCGATAGACACTTTCGAAATTCCTTACTATATTCCACGGACAGCGAATCTCCACATAAACATTATTTCTTCAGTGTAATTATTATTATGCCTTATTCACAGGGGGGTAAATGGTTCGGCGCCGAAACTTTCTGGCGTGGGAGTTAGCGCCCGGCCATTCTTACAGAACGCTAGGCGCGTTATTGGTATTACGCGTGCTGTCAATTTTACACAGTATTTTGTATGTACGACGCATATGTTTTTTATTACGAATTTTCGATTGGGATAAAAGCTGGAGTGCTGAGATGATTAATTTCCACTTTTGTTAAAATTCAAACGTAATTATTGAACGTTTGAACCATTTAGATCCACGGTTAAGTTAGCTGCGCATTCTGACTAGAGTAAAGTTTTGGAAAACCACACGGCAAAATAACGATCGAAAAAAACTTGGGTTTGTCACTGTCACTGTCAGATTTAATTTAAAATAAGGATAGCGAAATTGCATCGAGTTATAAGACTATTTATCTGAAAAAGATTTTCAAAGCGCCTGGGCTTCCGAGTTTATAAACTATTGAGATATAGGATTAAGCCTGTGACAGACCACGCTTTGTCTATTTCAGCAAATCGCTCGCGATACATTCCCATTTTTTTTTTTTTTTTACAGTAATACCGCACAAGAGTCCCAACTGCTCCCGTCTGGAGCCAGTGAGACTATGGCATCCCCAATTGGGGTATGTTGTGAGGCTGAGGGTATTGGGGAGGGGAGGGAGATGGGGAAGAGGAAGGTGGGGAAGTACCTGGCTATTCAGATCTGGTCACCAAACACGGCTAAAGCCATTTCAAGCAACGTTTCAATTCTGAATGGTGGTCTTACACCAGGGCGATACTGAGAGTATCTTCCACTCTGGAACGTGCCGCAAATATACTATATATTATTTTTAAATTAATTAATTGTGAAATGACACAAATTAATCAAATAAAATTTATTTGCGCACGCCGGGTTCGAACCCGCGACCTTCGGATCTGTAGTCAAAAGCGTATACCACTAGACCACGCCGGCCGTCATTGGTAGTGTATGGAGAGAGAGATATGCTATGATGCATATAGCGTAATGTGTCGCCTACCTAAAGGCCATGTCCACTCTACGGCATCTATATAAAATGCAACTATCGGTATTGATGTCTTAATGGTAGTCAAGCAGCGAGTTTAGTAACAGAATATTTATTAAAAAAATTGCACAAAATCTCATCCATCGTAGTAGCCGATAATGCATCTACCACGGGCAATAGGTTTTAAATCCAATTTAACTTAATTCGCTATTTTCTTATTGATTTCAAAACCAAAGGCTCTCGAAGGGTGCATAGTTAATTGGTAGAAAATTTTCGTAGAGATAATTTAATTGAAAACACAACACAGTCAAAAAATAACACGACAAAACTTAAATGCGTAGGTATTAGTCAACGTCCGTAAACGTTCCTTCGTAGAATTATAACAACAAAAAATAAAATAATGATATTCGATACGACCGCAGCAATGGGTCGAACGGAACACAAAGAAAAGATAACTAAACAACATATTATTAGTATAACCGGCATGCATCGCAATGTCTACGTTATTATTAACCTACAGGGCGGCAATTACCCACACCACTTATAAAACGATGTAAATGGTCGGACGCCGGCATGATTTCTTGAACCCTAACCTGCTTTGTTTGCGTTAGTCTGTGGAAAAATAATGTCTATAGGTACAAAGTGACACCTATCTGCAACCAACGAAACATTCGTTATCTGGTCAGACAACAGCGTAAGTGACAGCTGGTAACGGTGACTTTGTTCGAGATAGTTCCGGTGGTTGCATCCACGTCAACGCTAAAACTGTTATTAAAATGTACGGAAATTTAGTCAAAACTTTACTTTTTAATTAGGTTCCTAATAAAAATTAAACCATCAATTTAAGATAATAGACTTCGCTTTCCGGCCCATACAAAAAGGAAACCCAGGAAAAAAACACATTTCTATAACGAAACTTGCTCGAAATTAATATGTATTTTTTTAATATTGCATTCTAGACGGTAAAAGCTATGTTTACATGTGTTTAATTAAATGTTCGCTAGATTTCGTATTAACAAAAAAATTTACTGTTAAAAATGCGTAATTTTAGCGAAAAATATTTTTCAAATAAAAGGTGCTGCTTACTCAATTCTCATAAAGAATAACAAAATAATAAAACATACAGACGTAACTACTCTCTTCGAGAACATATTTTGGTTCTTAAATTACAATTTTGTGAAAGTTTCGATTTAGAAAAGTGTTTTCCACCGAGAGCTTCTATTCATGGAAATATTTTGTAAATATTTCCATGAATAGAAGAAAAATACGTATACCTCCCCGACAATGCTAAAGATTTACGGACACTATAATTGTGTGTGTATATATATATATATATATATATATATATATATATATATATATATATATATATATATATAATAGTGAATAATGAAACGAACAATCATAACATATTGTTGAATTTTTTAGTGAAATAGATATTTCAAAGCTTCGTGGCTAGGGTTTGCAATCCTGCATTCCGAAATCCCGCGGGATTGCAAAATTTGATCCTGCGGATTTGTGGAATTTTCGTGCGCGGGATTTGAGGGATTGTAAAAAAATACTAAATTTACACAGAAAGCATGTTGTTACGAATCGCATGACACTAAAACCCCAGAATGCCCTGAAGTTAGTAACAACGATTTTTTTACGATCATATTTTTATGAAGTCTTCTTAAAATACTTATTACGTTACGTTTTTAACGTATTTTTATAATATTACTAGTAGCAAAAATGATTGATCTCAAATGACTACGGATAGTCCTCTTCTTGCCAGTTATGTTTTTTGTTGTTTACGATATTTTTTTTACAACATCTTCATAAAATACTTACCATGCTACCTGTTCAATTGTCTTATTTTGATTATAATAGTATCGAATATAATCGATAACAAACAATAATACTTATGGTAGGTTGGCATTATATGTAATACCCCTTAATAAAAATCCCACAAAACCCCGCGGTATTTCTAAATTCTATCCCGCGATCTCGCGGGATTTGAAAGAAGTGTGGAATTTGCAAACCCTATTCGTAGCTCATGGCGAAAATTACGTTTTGACCCACAATTAGTAACCTTGAAAAAGAAATAGCAGCAGGTAAAAAACAGCAACTTTAATGACGGCAGACTAACCGTTTGCTACTTCAGAGAAGTGATTTTCGCCTTATAGTTATATTTTTCAATTTAAGCCCTCTTGCACGAAGCAAATCGCTAAGCGACGCTGAGTAGACGAGATAAGAATAAGAATGTGAAGGGTACAATGTTTTTAACTCCTTGAAACCTCCTGCGAAATAATATAAAATGTTCACCAGCCTTAATATAATCTAAGCCCAAACTGAGCCGCCATGTAAGCGTCAGTCTGTGAACAATGTAACCTGCTTCCCTGTTCTGACAAGTAGATGTTCTTCAGTCTACACCGAGGAAGTAAGAAAGTACTGAGAAAAAACTTATATTAAAGTGTTGGTCCAGAATAACAATCATATTTTCAGCCTTGCATAATACGGATTCCCTTTCGGTTTCTCCAACGGAGACGGCGTGGTTCGTTTAATAAAAAAACTAAACAGTATTTGAAATTCAACGCAGGTTCAATAATATTCATAGCGTTTTTTACGACAGGAACGAGTGAAGAAAAGGTTTAAAATGATGCAAAGCCGATAAAATCGTAATGGTTTTTGGAAGCTGGCAGCAAAATATATAGACGTATGATCCTATGAAAAAGAAAAATATTTTTTACTCACATTCAATACGTCATAGGAAAGGATTAGCAAATAAACACGTATGGTAAAATTCTTAACAAATAATTTTTTTAATGTCTAAATTTCCATCATGAGCTTTGAAATATCCGTTGTCAAAAAATAAGATTCCAAATTTGTTATAAGAATAAAAAAAGTTTTGAATGAACTCCAGGGTGAAGCCATTATTCGTATAATTTTGTACTTCGTCGTTTCTCGTCAGACTTGATACTTATCTCACTCCTTTGAATTTTACTCACTCAAGTGTGTTTATTTTATAAACAAAATATGAAGCATTTGAGCGATGAACACCTTCTGAACAACTTCTCAACCGGGATTCTCCTCCTAGTCCGTCTTACTTATCACATGCGCCGGGTTCAGCGTTATTTATTTCTCGACTGCTTTAACTAGACCGTTTGACTTTTCATCAGTCTGTAAATTTGTTTGCTATATCCCAGTTCCGGATCAAGATGGTGGCCGTGTGGCCTTTTTATTCCTCCAGAATTCGCAGAATCGTGCGGAAAAGCGGAATAATATTTTATAATGGTATTAGAACCTACCGGTCTGAAGAATGTTTGAAACAAGAATTTTCATTGCGATGGAGACATTTCTTGGACAAATTGTATAATTATTATTTATTTGAAATTTAAAGATTTTTTTGTAAAATATGCATTGTTCGTGATTAAGTAGGTAGGTATTTAAGTACCTGCATACAAATCTTATGAATTCAGAGAAAATTTTGGTTTTGATTTATTAAATAAGTAAAAAATATAATTTGAACGCGACGTCTACCATTCACAGAACTACTCGTTTTATTACGTACATCTATATACAGGGTGTATAGGAACGTACCCGACAAATTTTAACTAGCTATTCCTTAGCACATTTGGAGTAAAAAATTTTATGGGCACTTTGCTGTCCGGTAACATTTTTTTTAATAAAAAAATTATTATTCATATTTTCACCACATGTCACCAATGTTTTATCCTTTGTCAAAGTTTGAAAACCCATCTGGCAATATTTTGTTCGAGTTTCGTTGAATAATGTACGTACGTACCTACGTTGGCGCGCTTTTACAATCACAACGAAATGGCACGGCACCATTAGTCTCATTTTTAACTATTATTATTTAGTGTGTACGAAAGAGCGAGGACACTTTTTGACACACTTGCTAATAACAGCTGCTGAACACAAGATACAATGCAAATGACAGTGACGGAGTGTGGATTTTTTATTTATTTTTTGTTTTTAATGGAAAAAAAATGTTACCGGACAGCAAAGCGCCCATAAATTTTTTTACTCCAAATGTGCTGAGGAATAGCTGGTTAAAGTTTGTCGGGTACTTGCCGATACACCCTGTATATATATAAAGTTTACATATATTTTTTGAATAGTTATTCCACCTTAAGACCGGTTTACTGCCGTTTTAACCAATTCTACACCGTGGTAATAAGACAAATTTTCACTATTCCGACCATACCCGCCACATAATAATTACACCGCGATTTAAGTAAGTGGGAGTTGTTTGTTCATGCGATTCAGGCGGAGAGCTCAGAGTCACAGGCGAATTACACCAGCATAAACAGTTCAATTTATTCTAATGAACTACCTCCACACTAATACAAGTCCACCTATTCCAAATCGTATTCATATCCAGCTGAAATTAATTTCGCGATGACATCACTGCCGCCACGCTGCACTCGTTGTAACGTGTAACCATTTCTCCTTCTTTATTGATAACATTTTTAGCACTACTCAAGGTCGATATACCTATCTATTCATTACGTTTCACATTCGGATAGAAAACTGTTAGGTGCATGGGTGTCCACTGTCCAACCTTTTGGTTTCCGCAATAGGAGAACTTTCAAAGACAGTTAAAAATCAATTTATTAAGAAAAAAAAACTACGATACACCATAATTTATGGAAAGCGCCCTTGAGGAGATGCTAAACCATTAAAGGACACTATACAAAATTGGGTAATTGGGTCAAACGTACTAAATTCGGTTTTCGGTGCATGCGTGAAGATGTGAAATATTCCTGAGTAATACGTAAAATCATTCACGATCAATGTTAAATAAAAAGTTCTCTTATCCCATTATTGCTACCAACACCAACTTGATTCAATTCTATAAAATATTTTTGTTTCCAACTAATCAAAAGACCAGCTGACGTGTACCCGGCGTTGCTCGGAAACTTATAAATAGTTTGGGCAAAATTTTTGAGGTTGTGAAGCCTTTTTAAGATATACAATTCTGTAGTATATTATTTTGATGAATCTCATAAAGTTTAGCCAGCGTTAGCAATGTAAGTGCAGGAAATATATTTTTTAACACTTTATTACAAAACATCGACTTTTCTCTACTTTTTATAAATATAATATACATGTATTATATATATAAACCTTCCGGAATAAATTCTTTAAATGATAGTGAAAACCCTATCACAATCCGTTGCGTATTTAAGAAGAACTAAGAGCACAAACAGACAGACGAGGATAGCGAACTTGTTTTATACTATTTAGAGATGTACGTATTGAAAATATTAAATTAAATTAACCTTAACCACTAGCTTGCCCCGGACCACAAAAGTGGACCTACGCGGGAAATCCTTAAATCAGCATATTCCACTTTATTGGATTTGCGATGTCGGGCAAAAACCGTCCTGAGTTACTCTTCTATTTATTTTTTAGCATTCTATGTATTATAACTATAGAAATAAAACTTCGTTCTCCTCTAAATCTAATCAAATCTAAAGATTTCAGAGTGATATTTAACTGATAATAACCCTAATATTTATTTAGTTGTAAGTATCAAAGTTTAGAGACGTTTTACGATTATTTTTTGTGTTTCTGACCATTTGTCAAATATGAATATATTTCTACATGCTTTATATAAGCATTACATTTTAAATCGTTAATTATTCTTTTCCGCTTCTGTTAGTACAAACAATATTATTGTCTTGTATTTTGTGTAAAATATTAACGAATTTCTTCAGGCGTAACTGAATCTTGTTTCAACGCGGTCAGTCGTTTGTTTAAATAAAACAACAAAAAGTTAATAATTATTTATATTTTATATTAATATTAATTTATCAATTATGTGCGCGCTCTCCGTCATTATAAAGTCCGTTCTACACTCATCCCGACAGAATATTTAGCGTGAACAGTTCGTAAATAATTGTTTTTTACTGCAATTGTTTAACGAAACATTATTCTCAAATTACACGTCTAATTGAGTAAGCGCATGATATTATTATTTTTATTTACCTTTGTAAAAATCCCACCACCAACGTGAGCAGCTTGATTGTCATTTCGCAAAATACGCCGGTTTTTTTTACCTGCATAGCTTTGAAAGCCTTTAACATTTCATAAGAACTATAATTGAATTTGATAGCAATCGAAAGATGAAAAATGAATCAATACCTGGGATGAAAAAAAAAACCTTTTATGTGTTTAAAAGATTAAAAAAAGATAAAGCCAATTTTTTTTTTTTTTAAAGTTGTCTGTTTAAGTTATCTATGAAAAACAAATATTATCTTTATATACTTACATATCAAATGATGGAAATATTAATGTAATTTTTTTATTGGAATTGATATGTATGCATCATATCAGATAAGTGATAAAGTAGGTACCAACATTATAAATTATGATCTGTGGCGTCATGAAAAGTGCGCAGTTTTTTCGTCTGGAAACTTTAAGTCAACGTAACAATCTACGGTTGAAACATCCATTCAACTGTCGTTATACATGACTTGCTTGCTGAATATATCAATATTGTTCAATGAAAAAAAAAAAACGGAAACGAATGTAATATTGTTCGTGTATATATTTGAACATCTAAATACTTTCGTTTCATAAAACTATTAGGATAGGTTAGTATGTATCTTTTATTTGTGAAACTAATGCATAGAAGTGGTTATAATTTATCAGAAATTGTCGTTATAGTTTTAATCTTCGTGTGCTCCATAGTTACGTGTTACTAACTTAAGTCACGCGTCGTAAGATTTACGATTGTGGGCCGCATTACACTATCTGCCCAGGTCTGCATGAAGTCCTCGGGCCGCGAGTTGCATACGCCAGCTATAAAGCATATCGAATAATACATACCGCTGTATATCGAAGTACCTATGATGTGTAGGGAGATACGAATATTTTTATACGTTATAAATCCAGTGGCCTTGTGAAAACTGCACACTATAAACAGATGTAAAATATGTAGTAAAACAAATATTCGGGGCAGGTTGGATTATAAATCTGAGATTAGAAAGAGTGGGTGAGTTTGAAATAAGAACTAAGTTTTGATTTGATACATACCAATCTAAATCTATATATAAAGTTCACTTCTGATAGGAACCCGCGAGCATATCCATCAATCATAAATAATTATTTATTTCACCTCTTATATTGTAAAATTTTCGGGCGGTATGTAAACAGTGTGTCAGGAACAAGCAAGTCATTAAAATGATTTTACATAGTAAGCTTGATAAAGTTCAAAGAAAGGCACCTTAATATATAAGCAATGTTCTGCTAGGCATATTTATGACTATGCACAACAGCTACTTTGCGTTCCGAAAGCATTGTCAAATTGTGAAAGTCACTGATAGATTACGGAAATTATAGAAAGAAAGATACAACCAGAGTGGAAGATAATTTCAGTATCGCCCTGGTGAAAGACCACCATTCAGGATCATTATAGATCAGAAATATGGGGTGCAGTTTCGTAGGGCTATTAAAAAAAAAAAAAAAAAAAAAACGGGGCAACTCACAGAAATGGGGTTTATTTTATTTTAATCCGTACATCATGTCGTTTTATGCATCAAGTCCTGAAGATGACATCAGAAAGATGATGGCCCCCGGCAGCGATATATTGATGAAGGCGATTTCTGAAGTTTTCGTCCGAATTTTGGCACATATTGACGGTTATAACGGCGTATAAAATAATTCAATCCTTGAATTCTTCCAAGGTGTGAGGCCGATGTTTAAAAACATTTTCCTTCAGGTAGCCTCACAGGAAGAAGTCCCAAATTGCAGCCGGAAGGCCCGCTGGGTAGCGACGAAAAAACGGCCATTTTCAAGACTTGAGGACGCCGAAGCCCTGGTCTTATCCGGACAAAACCATGGCAACGACTGAAAACGGCACGACCCTCCCAACATGAGACCCCTCCCAACATGAGACCCCCCCAGGTTCTTACCACCACCACACGGGATGTACCCTTTAAAACTGCACTGGCTGTTTTGCCGCACCCTGTACTGTATAAAATGGCTTTAAGCGCGTTAAGTAACCTTATGTGCCAGTTAACTTCCCATCGTATTCCTTTTCCCAATATTCTTCGGTCTTATAATATGCCCCAATTACGAGCTGACAGTCGGGTCTATTATTTTGGGTATTCCCATAAAAATGTATTTTTACAATTTTGACTAATTGAATTTATAATTATTTTAACAGGATCATAACATTCGTACGAAATATTTCATCATTACTGCAATATCAGTAGATCCATTAAAATAAAGGCTACAATGGGGTACTTTCATTGTTGGGCAGTTATTTAATATTCTGCACTTTTAATAGATATGAATGAGCTAAGGAGACGTTAAACTAATTGATCGATTGAATCAGCAACTAACTGCGAAAGCATTTACTAAAAGAAATATAGTCGATAAGGAATCTCCTCTTTCTACAGCGAAAATATCGGTGTAATATAATTCATTACTATGTCCGTGGGCGTAATGATCTGTGAAAACAGAGACATAATACATTTGGTGATATTTCATCCGAAGATTGATTATTTAAATTAATTAGCTTTAATATATACTACATTTACAAATTAACAGCTAAATAATACACATATTGAGGGCACTGAATAGAATATCTGAAACGCCCGAGAAAAACAATACCAATAGCGAAGGATTGCGGGGTCCACTAGTAAGTAATAATAATAATATTTGGCTGATATGAAAAATCACCTAAATGGCGCTAGTAGTAGATATAATAATATGCCTACCTATTATGTATTAAAGGGAAAAAAGAAATATAAAAAATGTATATAAACCTAAGAGGAATAAAAGACTGAAGACGGAGGGGTGGAGAGGAGAGATAAAATCCTCTTCCCTCGTGGGACCTTTAGGGAACCAAGGAGGAGTGGAGAGGAGAGATGAGGCCAACTCCGCGAACTCTTCCCCTGTGGGGCCTTCACGGAACCAAAGGAGAATAGAGAGGAGAGATTGGGCTCTCTTCCCTCGTGGGGCCTTCGAGGAACCAAGAGGGAATGGAGAGGAGAGATGAGGCTCTTTCCCTCGTGGGGCCTTCGAGGAACCAAGGGGTATTGGAGAGGAGAGATGAGACCTGGGAAAACACATTGTGGAACCAGAAGACAGTCAAATATTCAATGACACCCCTGGTGAACTTCATAAAAGGGACCGGGTGACTGTAAAAGGAATGAGGTAAAATGGGAGATAGCACAATGGGCCTATGGCCTAAGTGCTCACGAGAACTATATGTGAACCGTCTCCGCTCTATAAATAAATAAATATATTTATTTATTAGGTACCTACATCTATATAAGTAAGGTATACATCATATTTTAATGGTGCCTGTCTCACTAACACTGTTATGACTCGATCAATGTAAACGCGGTGTCAGGCAACAAGTGGAGCAAGCAAACTGGGGATTCCACATCACATAAAAAATCCAACAACTACATTTTTGATTTTTTTTTAAATTTTTGTTTTTAAAACTTTAGAGTTAAGAAATTATTGAAGCCGAGGCTACGCTTTTGCGTAGTTTAAAAGATAACTACGCATCAGATAGTAACTCCTTAGATACCGATAAAGAACGATGATTTATCAAATTTTATTTAAAGAATTCTAACTTTGATTTACTCTAAAACAAAAGCTTAAATCAAAAAAAGTTAAACTAAAAAATCTACCTAAAATGTGATGTAGATTCACCAGTTTCCCGAATTTATCATTTCGGACACCATGTATATCAATGTTTTAAATAAAATAACACTTTACTTAACACAAGTTTAGTTAGTAAGTCTTCTAAGATTCTCTTGCATCTTTTTATCACTTTCTCCCATTGTCATTATTGACTATTTGTCATTGTCATTATTTTACTACTTCTTTTTTTAATTTTGTCTTAATTTTACAGTATATATATAGATTTTTTTTGTTATCAAAAGCTTGTTATAAATCGGTAGAAATTGGGTATGCGGGAGCTTAAGATTCTGGCTATATTTTAGGGCATTGTCTAGTCTTAAGGAGCTTGCCAATCTGCCTATATAAAGATATTATTACATTATCATTAAGAGAGGAAGTCATTTGAGTGAACATCCCAACTGACCATAATATGGGCAAAGCTAATGGCGACATTAACGTATGCTACGTTCATATGACAAAGCACGCAAGAAATGAAAAAAATAAATCACATTTTCCAGATTGCTCAATAGCACGGGCACTAATTTCCGTATTTTTAAAACACGCAGAGAACTTTCAGGATCCAATTAGTTAGAAGGCAATCAATCCTATCGCTTTTCACACTGAATAAAAAACAGAACCATGACTCAATTTGAAACTAGTATTATTTCCGTGTAAAGTTGGCAAAGTCAATAAGAATAACGAATAACAAATTTCGCGACTGCTCATAATTCGCAGTTCTTCTCACTCGAGTAGGAAATAACGGGAACCGTTTTATTTTTTATTCGATTGTCGAGAAAAAAGTACGTACGAAAGGGTATCAAGCGCAGAATGTGAAGAATCTAGAACTGGAAAAGCAGACTGTTATTGTAACAGACGTTCCTTCATATTGAGAAATATAATGGAAGGTAAAAAAATAATACAAAGGATTCTTTCTTACTGAATAAAATTTCTGTGACATGGACTGAACTGACTCAAAAGCGATTCCGCAAACAGAAAAATAAGAACAGCAGTCCAAGAAATAATATGAATACTTTGTTTTATTCCCATGAAATAATTACAATAATACATTGTAATTTTTATTATTGGATAACTGGTGTGAAAAACTTTTCAAATCTTACACGGAGAGAAATCGATTTTTGATCACACGATAATTTATCAGGCCTTAAATAAAATATCAATTTAAGAATATTTTATCGATTTGTCTTGATAATATATCGTGACGAAACGAAGAATTTTTGTTGTAATGCAAAAATATTCGGATTTTCATGAACCTGTTTCCTGCTTAATTCGTAAGGCCTGTAATTCCGTTTTTTACCGGGATTACCAATACTTTGAAGAGATTCTTAATAAATTAGCAATAGTCATTTTTCTCCATGAAAGTGGCATGAAGCCGGCGGTTGGGGCTTCATTTCCAATACAAAATTATTAGAAGTTTTTGATATCGACTTGAATTAGACAAAGTTTTAATATTCATTATTCTTTACATGTTTTATTATTCTTTATGTGTTTTAATATTCATTAAGAATAAAGAATTATGTGTATTAATATTCATTATTCTTTATGTGTTTTAGTATTCATCATTATTTATATTCACTTGCCAATAATAATAATCAATCAATAAGACAAGTAGGTACCTAGCTATCTTAATATAGTTTCTTCATTTCAAGCTAGAAAGTATATAAATACAAATCACATGGAAATTTTTTAAAGGATGACGTCATGGGGTATTACCAGATAGACAGTGTTACAAGTACATTATTTATTTATTGAGCTGATTGATGCACGGGTTGGCTAATACCAGTAAAACCAAAAGTATGATAATTAGTTACTGAAATGTTCAGATTCGTTGATTCGCTTCTTGCGACGCGACGTTTTGGGTTGTTTATTGAATTTATGGTGTTAAATTTTGGTCCTTGAAAAAACATTAGTTTTACTTTGGAAGGTATGTAGTTTCTAATAGATACTTTAATATTAACCATTTTAGATATTTTTGATAATAAATAACTATTACTAAGATTTTTTAAATAAAACAACTAATTTTCTATTGAAATCATTTACATTACCTTTTTTCCAAACGAAACTGTATCATGCTTATTTTGTTATTTTGCAGGCATCACATGTGATATTTCCTGGAATTGTTTGTTACATGGTGGTTGGTCGATGTACGGAGGAGTTTGCCGAAGTAAGAAAGGCTTCAGGGAATCTATAATAATATTTTAAGTATATTTGACTTGAAATGCTCAGTGCAAATTGTGAAAAACAGTTGTAGCAGAGGTGCGCTTACTTTACTCTTATTTGTTTCCGAAAATACTATAAATGATCAAAAAGCTGATGCAGTGTAAAGACAAGGGCGCTATGTCATTACCAGGTGGGGCAGCGTTGTGTGGCAGGTTAAGGTAAGGGCTGTAGGAAGGGATTTATTGAGGCGGGTCTTGAAGAGGCCTCGATTATATGAAGGAAGAAAACATATGGTGGTAGCTCGTTCTACATAGGAGCCGTCTTAGACAAAAACGAGTCGAAGATGCGACCCGTTCTCATAAAGCCAACATCTATCGTGAAGGGAGTCTTTATTGGGGAAAGTGTTTCCATCAAATTGCCCCAAACAGTCATTGGCTCTTTGCCGGAAACAGACACGCTAGGGTTTTTGAGACGTTGAAACTGACCGGGTTGGCCTTACCTCAGGCACGAAGCTTCTCGAGGTGGTTCTTTTTGTCTTTTTTAAATTTTTGCCTTAAAACTTCCCGAGCTTTTCGGACATCATAAGTGAAAGGGAGCTTGTAAAAAAGATAACATTCGTGAACGGTGCTGTCGTCAGCGTAGCAATGAATTGATGCACATTCAACGAGATCGTAGGTGTGCAACAAAAACAGCGTTGGTGACAGCACAGATCCTTGTGGCATTGATGTGGTGCGAAGAGGAAGAAGAACCATCAGCTACGGTTTGAATTGTTCTTCCATCAAGAAAGACCGCAATCCAGCTATGCAGGGTTGGATGGATTACACACGATGATAACTGTGCCAGACCCTATCAAAGGCTTTGAAGATATCAAACCCGACGGTTTGAGTTTCTCTAAAACGTTCCAAATACCACCCCCAAATATGCGTCACATATCCGAGCAGCTCGCCACACGATCGGTTTCGTCGAAATTCATATTGCCGATCGCGTAGCATGTTGTTATTCTCGAGGTATGTGAATGAGCAACTTGTAACTAACGACCCTTTCCAAATTTCCAACAATCCAAATAATAAAATCACGAAAAGATTTGACAGTAGAATTTTTTTAATGGCTGGACATAATAAATAAACAGTAATTGTGATCAGTGATACGTCAGACATCCAACGCCCTTCGATCATTGAATGTCATCTCCAAAGACAAGTTTTAATGTAGAAGGTATTTTATGCCTAGCCGATATCGAGAACAATTTAAGTTATCGGATTCGTATTATAAATATTATATTCGACTAATAATAAAATCTTTCAAAATTGACGGCCTCCGTGGTCGAGGGGTAAGGCTCTGGACTAGCAACCTATAGGTCGCGGGTGCAATGCGCAAGTAAGTTTTATTTAAATAATTTGTGTTATTTCACTATTTACTCATAAAAAATATGTGTAAAATATTTGCGGTACGTTCCAGAGTGGAAGATACTCTCAGTATCGCCCCGGGGTAAGACCACCATTCAGAATTGAAACGTTACTTGATATGGCTTTGGCCGTGTGGGGTGACCAAATCTGAAAAGCCAGGTACTTCCCTACGTTCCTCTTCCCCATCTCATTCCCCTCCCCATTACCTCCAGCCTCACAAAATACCCCAAGTGGGGATGTCATAGTCTCACAGGCTCCAGACGGCAGGGGAAAATATATATACCAAAAACCTACATACCAAAAATATCAAATAATACTCGTATATGTACCTACTTACAACATAGCATACATTTGGAAACTATCGATGCCATATTATTACACGGGTGGGTGTCCGGTTACAATCAAAATTTGTTAATGTAGTTTTCGTCTATCCGGTGTGATAAAGGATCAAGACCTAGACAAACTCACTCCATGAACCAGGGCACACACCCGCCTCCCAAATAGTCTTATGTGATTTTTCACATGCGGTTTCCATGGATACAATGCCACACTTGCTCTCGGAAACCTCCCAGCGAATTTATTAAGTAGGTACTGTTTATGTAAGTCTGTACCTCACACTAAGGATTTTTAATAGGTTTGTCTTTATGTATGGAAAAAAAAGTCAGAATATAGGAAAAACGTTATTTTTCTTTTTTACTCATACCGTCATGTAGATTACTTCACGAAGTTAGTGCACTCTACCCCTGGACACCCTGTATAATATGTTTTATAATGATTATGATTCAATATTCAGTCAAACGCAGTATATTTGTACTGTACTGTACTTGTACAATACTGCCAATAATTATTTCGTTGGCTTTCTTACTCAAAGGCCTCATACACTATGTGTCGTATTGTATCATGTTACTGCTGCCACTACCTAGCATTTACATATAAACTTTACATTTCTTATTAACTAATTTAAGTCTGTATAACTTAGGAGTAGGATTATTCTTATTTTTGTAATATTTACTTGTTGTTATAATATGTCAAATGGATATGGTTATATGTATTTTTACTATTACTTTTGTGAACTTGCAGTCTTCAGAATATTATTTTTTTATTAACTATGTATGTAAAAGCCCAATGGGCGTATAAATAAATAAATAAAAATTAAAAAATATTAAAAATAGCAACACTTAGCAGATTTTAACACTTCAATGAAGAAACGTTATGGGGTTGTTTATCGTTAATAATATTTGACAACGTATTTCGAAATGTGACTATGGACGAAATGTACAGGATTGCTATAAACAGATCGCCTGTTAGTGTCACCACGGTTTTCTAATAACTTCGAAAGCCGAAAAAGTAACCATATTTCGTCAGGCAAAGAACAATTGAAATGGGATATACGCAAAGTTTTCATTTTTGCATTGTTTTATTGAAAAATACCATTCGATTTATCAAATAATTGCGAACGACTCGTTGGCAATAGACCCAGCCGGTTTGTGCGGATAAAAAATCAGACAAAACAGCGATGGGAAATTATCGAGTACCAGTCTTCTCCGTCTGCTCTGGCCCAGACAATGTCACCGGAACTGTCGGAAGTCGGGAGCCTGTAGAGTGGAGAGATGGACCGTCTGATCACTAGGAATGGGAATGCCGAGAGTTTGAGCCAATCTGATGGTAAAAACAGGATGTTAGAATAATGCCAACATAAGCTGCATTTTCAACCATGAAAAAGTTTTTTTTAAATAATATGCAATCCGCGAGGAAGCAAACTTTGTGTTGAATATTCGGAATATATAGTGTTTTCAATGGTTTGGTGTCTGGAAGAGTGTTTGATTGAGAAACCTGATAATATTTATAATGTAATATACGGTATCGGGTACACAATAAAAGGTTTTTCGAAATATCATAATTTTTATTGTTTCAACATTTAATTCGTGATAGATTTCGACCATCGTAATATTACGTTTGCATAAACTATATTTATTATATTTTTCCGATGTACTTTTAAAGGAACTGCGAAGAGTAATTCAGGATAGTTAATGTTTACTATCCGAAAATTTTACATTTTGAAAGGATATTTAATAAAAAACATTCTGAGTCAGGGGTAAAAATCATTTATTTTCGCAATATTTTATTTATAGCTGATTGCAATTAACATTTTAATATAGGTGGGTACCTTTGTTCGGTTTAATATCCCTTGGGTTTAGCATACTCATGTATCCCGTCAAAGGGTAGTAAACCACATAAAGGGGTATATTAAAATGTTAAATCTATTGCTAAAGAAACAAGTTAAGAATCGTGAAAGTAGTTTTAAAGTCTACTGATACCGACTACTACGCCTATTTGATGTGTTGCGCATCGATGGGAATAAGAGAGTAAGTTAGTTTGTTATCAGACTCAAACTCTGATTACAAAGTTATTTCACATGCTCCCAAATTGGAACCCACTGAAAACATAATACCATGTAAGGTACTGCATAAGTCGGTTAAACAAAGCATAACAGCAACTTCAAAGTTCTGGATAACACTCCAGCAGACTAGGCTATCATAACCAGGCAGATATTTTTTGTTCAATTAATGGGTCGGAATGTTAGGGCGATCGTGTCATTGAAGCCGCCTTTGAGCCAGGGACGAATTACTGACTCACGAACAGAAATAAATACTTGACTATAAATATCTGAATTCCGCTCCATAGCTAAAGTTCCGGCATTCCCGTAGAAATTGCTGTAGAATCAGTTTGCTTTGGAATGGAACGCACCTACCAAAACCAAAAATGTACACACTTTGGTGCGTACACCACAAAGTCATACTGCTTGGAGCCAGTGGAACTATGGCATTCCTAAGGGGGGGGGGATAGGGAGGAACATGGAAAGAAGGGAAGGGAAGTAAAAGGTGGAAAAGCAAAAAATTGAAGTAACTACCAGGCTACTAAAGAATAGTTAATATATTGATTAAGTCATTTCAAATAACGTTTCAATCCCTTAAAGTGGTCTCTCACCATGACGATAGGGATATTTTATCTTTGAAAGAAGTTAGGTCTTTTTATTACTTTAGTTAAATTGCGTGCCTACAACGAAATAACATATTAAGGTAATTTAGACTTGTTTAGCACACTGGAGTTGATATTTAAACAAAATTGGGTATTAAAAAAACGGTACGAATATTATTTTTCTTCTTTTTATATGGTTTCGGAAATAAATTTTCACCCATCGTTTCCGCATGGGCTTTTAAATACCTTAAGCCAATACTGGTCATATTGTTAATGGTTATCCCACTGCCATGACCAGCAATGAATATTTATTGAACGTGTCGTTGATGTTTTCGCTCAATTAATAACAATCTTAAAAATGGATGCGACGTCTTATGCGCTCTGGCAAATGCATATAACGTTTGTGGAATAAATTACTATCAAGTTTATGTCACGTTTTATTATATATACGGTTCCGTTTCTCAAACCATTTCTTAAGTCAGCATTTCTGTTATCATTAAAAAATGTGGCAAGATTAAAAATGTTTTATTCAGTATTTTTAATTATGTATTTAATTAGAAAAACTTGTGTTGAAACTAGAAGCCGATAACAGGATTTTACGTAACTAAAATGTACTTTAAACATATTAAGGATCGGTTTGCACAATTAAAACTTTTTTACAGTTTTAAGACGGCGAATGCGCTATTAACAGCAAAGTTTTACAATTTCTTTTAGTGACCCTTAACTACACAGAAAGTAGGTTTAAAAAAGTTGTACTTTAACGACCGCGTTCTTTCTACCACTTTACTAATGAATTGTTGATATTTAGTTTTTTCCCAATGTATCTGGCTTTCTAGACATCGTTTAGATACAAGGAGGAAGGGAAGTCGGTTTTATACTTAAATATTAATTAAATTGGCATATTCAAATAACTTTGAATATTTGAGTGGAGTTCAGACTTGGAAGAGATGTAATGTTGAATGGCGAGGTTTCTTATTATATTATTATTAAATAATACTATAATAATTATCTAATAATAGGAGTTGATAAGTATGCTCGTCCTTGCTAGTGAAGTGTTCATTATAATAAAACTATTTTTGGCAAATCGAATCGTGCTATCAAAACATCTCAAAGGCATCATATATACACATAGTGTGTCATGTGCTGGGTAAAGACGTTAAGTAATTGATTAGATTGTGTTGTAACTCTGGGTTTTCTCACAACTCTCTTATTAATTAAAACTCCAGCTCAACAAAACACTTGGACTTTTAATGTGATAGATTGACAATGGGCTCTGATATCCTATTTAGCAGGCGGTTGGAATAATGTGGACCCGCTCCTGAGGTAACAATACTCGACAGCTAAACGTCATAGATGGGTTACCTAATAGACAAATCTAGTGCCATCTGTGGGTGAGTTCATACACTAATATCAAGGATATACATATTGGTAGACACCAATGTGGATTGATAAATTTTAAGCATGAGTGAATAAAGAAGAAAAATAATAATGGTACCAGCGCAGTAGACTAGTGTTTTCTTCGCGTTCGATTTTCGGAACCATTGCCAAAACCCGCTGTGCCGTAGGAGAGCCACCGACTTCATCGCCACGACCACTCTACCACCGTTCATATGTTGTTGACCATCGATCTGGAGGATTCGCGGTCGACAACATACACCGACGCGATGTCGATCTTCGGCCTGGAGAATTCGCCACCCATCACGTCCACTTCAGCTCGAGCATCGGCTCGGAGTGATCGCAACATCAACTTCACTGACTCAATAAATGCTGTGATCCTACCAGATATTTTTTTACTCGTCTCGCCGTAACTAGTAAATACCTACATCGGTTGTCATGTCATTGTATGAAGTATGTACTGATTTACTGAAATTATCCATTCTTAGGTACCTACTGCAAAGAGTAATCGACTGCTTGAATTTAAAAAGACCTACAACACGATGTATTTTATGTGATATCGAAGTGGTCAATAGCCCTGTGGTTCAGGGGCTCGGCTTGCAGTCGAGCGGATCGAGTTAAATGCTCACGACGGGCACCGAATTATTCTCTCTTAATAATAAGCCACGCTTAGTGAAAATATCTGAACTATCCAAATCTGTGTTACGTACTTCTTGGTTCGTTGAATTTAAATCAATAATTTCAGTGATAAATTTTTTCTGCTCTTGAAAAGCTCGGAATAAAGGGAAACACTAACACCGGTACCTCGTTCGACGTGGGAGACATTTAGAAAAAGTGGTCGGAAAATGGTTCATTCTGTTGGTAAACTAGTCCCAGCGAGACCTCATACGTCGGGGCGTCATCGATGTTCGTGCTCTTACTTCTCACGCGTCTTGTTTGAAAACGAAAAATACCATAACGATGATAAATTTGATCGACGAAAACTTTTTGGTTTAATTTTTTTAAGCTAGTAAGCTAGTAGTCAGGGCATAAAATTATTTATGTTACTAGTTTGTAGGCCTATTAGTGCTCGGTCTATAAAATCTAGGAAGATAATTGAACCAAAATAATACAAGGAGAAAATTGAGTACATATATTGATAATTTATTGAGAACCTTTGAAGAAGAAGATGATCCTAACAAATCTAAACGAAACAGGTAATAGATATAGAAAATAAAAAGATAAAGGTCACAACTAGAAAAAAAAAACAAAACTACTACTTCCTAGTTGGGACCGTTATTTAGATTCGTTAGTAATCTCTTGTTTTATATCTTCTTCTTAAATGATATATTAAATTGATGGGTAGAACATACAAAAGATAAAGAATTATTCAATAAAAAAACATTTATTAAGAATGTCTTCAAAGTATTGGTAATCCGGTTAAAATTATTAATTAGCAATACACATTTATCTCTGTGTATTAATTATAGTAGTGTGGATAATATTGGAATGGATTTTCCGTTACGTATGAGTATGTTCAGCATTTATCTTAAAGTGAACCTACTTAGCAAAAGTAAGCCCGTCGTCCCATGGGTCGGTAAAAAATCGATATAAACCGAGTGCTGTAAGACCTTGCGCTGAAAAGACTCAATGGAATGCGCTGCAGACCGTTGCTTTACTTTAGTGAACTTTTCTGCGCAGGGTCTTATGGCACACTAGTTTAATTTATGACGATACCTTACCGACCCATGGGACGATGGCCTAAATGTGTTGGTCTTTGACGGGTGGGTTGTTCGAGGAAAACAGTATGGTTAGGTGGGATTTATAGTTTATTGGGGATAAGATGTGTTGAGCAAAATAACAAAAAAGTGTAATTTGAGTATTATAACCGAGATAAAGAAGAAAATACGAGAAATCATTATTTTAATCTAAAGATCCGCAACATCATTAAAAGTTTGCCAGTCTGTGGAATGTGGAAGCATCCAATATCTAATAATATCCAACTTCGATTAAAGTATGATAAGTTGCAAACTATCGTAATGCGGTGCGCGATGTTTAATGCTCTAATCCCATGACCCGGGTCCATATTATCAACTAATTTATATTATACTTGTGATAATAGACGATAAAAGTTCACGTACAAGTAGTACTCGAAAAAAAAGGTCTGTTAGGAATTACGTAGGTGGATACGAAAGGTTAAAAATAATAGTGTTTTCAAATGAAATTGACTTTTCAAAGAATCGGGTCTCAAAGGTGCTTCTAAGAAAAATATTCATTCCATGTACGAGAATTATGTAGATACTAAATAGAAAACTGTACTTTGAACGATCGGATTTTGATCGATTATTGCAACACACGTAATAGTGTTATCGTCAATTTAAAATTGGATATGTAGGTAGTCGTTGTTTCATCCGGAGTTATTCAATTGCCTGATGAAAGCTCCGTAATAATCGTTCAAAAAAAATAAGAATAGATAGTTTGAAAGGGAGATAATTACGAATGTCAGAAGGAGCGCGCTAATATTTAAAATAAAATAAAACGATTATAATTAATAGGTGTAAGCGAAAATATTAAATAATAATGTGTGACTTATTTAAAGTAGAGCAAAAACCTCTCGGCAAATGTCTCAAGAAACACAGTGAATTTATTCCTACATATAACATGTTAAATAACACGACCAGATGTGTTTTTTTATGATTTCGGAGCATACTTTGGGATATTTTTCTATCGAGGTAATTTAAAATATTTTTTTAAGACCTTAAAAACGTAAAGTGTCCAAGGAAAGTATGTTATAAATCTGTAGAAATTCGGAATGCGGGGTTTTTAGTAAAATATGTTCAATACGGGATGTCTAGATATAAGCAAAGTATTTAGAATATTTTAAATAGTTTAAACAACATCTAACCAATATTGATCAAATAATTTGCAACAATAATACGTTCGCTAGTACGATTATTAGCGCGAGATATCATAATATGATTTAAGACTTTTATAGCCATTAGTTTTAGATAGACGCTGCACCAATAATGATGTTCGCAAAACGCTTTCAATTCATAACCCCTTAAAAATAAACATAAAACTATTCGCGTATTTAGAATTATATACTTGAATACCAAAGGGTGGTTTACTTCGACCGTAAACAAGGGCGGAGAAGGGTTGAGAAGGTTGGGGAACCTAGTCAAGATGGATTTGTTTCAGAATAGCATTAACCGTTACTATATCACAGAACTTTCTGGCAGCAACTTTGATAAAGATAATATAATATACTTGAACCAGTTTAACGCTGGTTATAATTAAACCAATTATTATTCGTATCGAACGTATTTTAAAACAATTATTTTCATTTCGAAAACCTTTCAAATAATCGAGTGGACGAACATTGGAGGAAATATATACAGCACGAATGTAGGGTCTAATTAATGTGATATTTCAATTTCATGTATTATTTATCAAATCTCGTTCAAACGTATTCGTAATTGAGTGGTAATAAAGTACTTAATAACTTCTTTAGAAAAATTGGCACCAAACTGATGACTTAGACGAGTGCTTTATTATTATCAGTAATGTTATTTGTAATGCACATTTGGTGTCCGGAAGCTAGTGGCACAAGAGGGGAACTGGTAAATCTACATCAACTTTGGAATCGATTTTGCGGTGTTATCTTTTTATTTAAGCTTCGTTTTCGAATATTTCGAGTCCGAACTTAGAAGTACCTAGGTCAAATTTGAAAAAAAAAATCGGCTGCTAAGGTATTAACATGAGCTGTTCAACTTCTTTTAAAATTCGTCGAAGCGCGGACTGAACTACAAAAGTTTTAGTCTCTATCGAAAAATAATTAAAAAGGTTAAAAAAGTTAAAATGCTCAGATGAACAAAGAAATGTTTTTTTTAATGTATATTTACCAGTTTATCGCTTGCACCACTAGTTTCCAGACACCGTGTATATTAGATATTTATTTTTATAATTGTTAATGAAATTATAGACAGCCCTGATGTATTAGCATAATCACCTTCAACATACCAACTAGAACTACTCGATCGAAAATTCTTTCTAATTACAACAACAATATCAGGACTTGTTATCAGGACAGGAGTTATTTGGATTCTCACTTGTACCTAGATAACATGCAGTTAGCAATAATTTAGAAGAAATTGTAGATGTGTGGCAATTGTACGAAATACAGTTACAAGAAGGCTATAGTAACATACCTTAATAATATTAATAAATTAGCTAAGCATAATACTATTCTCCTGCATTGAATTTCTATATAATAGCAAAATTTATTTATTGATTACTGTTGCACTTAACTATTATGTATATCTAATGTTTGAAAAAGACTATATGGGCGTAGAATATATAAATAACTTCAAAAAAATCCTGACATTCGCTCCCACGGTTACGCCAAATCACAATTTTTATTTGTCGTCTAGTGTAGGTTTATTAACTATTCTATTAGAAATGAATTATGCATCATTTCTTCCAACGTATATTCATTTTATTTCAATTGTGATCTGCACTTAAATAATAAAATGGGCAAGTTCAAACAATAGTAATGGGTGTTATAAAATATTTAGAAAATAAGTTTTAGTTTTTACAGATGATTCGTTCAGTCAATCGAATCTTAAATATTTTAACCGTGACTCATAGTCATGGTTCGGCTTACAAGTATTAGAATTAATCGGTGAATCTAATCGGTGTTCAATCGGAGTCGTAAAACCGATTGTTATATAGTTTCAATTCTTTCCATATAGTTTCAAGTTTTTTGTAAAATACTGCAATTATATTTATGGCAGGGTTCAGTAATGATGCCATTAATCTATGGCACAAGAACTAACAAATGCTTGACCTCTTTACAGGGTTAAACAATTTATCGATTTTCCTTACCTCAGCTTATGCAAGATCAATCAAATTTAATAGTAAAAATGACAACACTGAAAACTGAAAGCGGTCGTATAATAAATGACAATATTATTTTAATAAATTTTAGCTGCAATACTTCGGGGACGCTGAGTGGAGGGTCTTTTTAGGTAAAGAAAGTAGAGGAAGTTCTGGGAAGGAAAAAGGTATGAGGCTTGAGATATGGGTAGGAAATTGGGGGTCAGTGTTTTCAGAAGTGACGGATCTCTGAATCCGTCCAGAGTCCGGCTGGAGAGGTCAAAATTTCTCCCTTAACCAGTATCTTCCGATCCGACCCGCCACACAGTAAAGGTGGGCAAACGCATCCACCGTCAAACCTCACCGCATGAACCCGGGCATCCCTGTTAAGTCACCAAACGTAGCAAACCACTTGGGATGACCTATGGCAGGGGTTCTGGTTGTCCAATAAATGATTTCCAGTGCGACGGTACACCCGCCTCCCGCATTGAAAATAGTTCATTATGTAACGGAGGTCATTAGGAGAAATATTGCGGTCGACAACCGATGCAAAAGAAAACATGCATATAATGGAAGAAAATTACTTATTTAATTATTCAAAGAAGTTCACCGTTTGGAGAAGTAGCAAACTAGAATAATTCAGTTAATGCCTAGTCTCATCCAATGTAAATTCGTTGAATGCATTTTCGTTAGACATTTCCGCTAGAAGCCTCTCTGGGTACCAACCTGCAACAGAAGAGAACATGGTGTGAGTGGAGGGGTCATAGAATATTACGAGAACCTACTTAACTAATGCACGAAATATGCTAATGCGACTCGTAAGTGACACCATGCATCATGCAATGGCACAAATATGGAAATCTGTGAAATGTATAACATGGACTATTTTATAAAAAATCATTTATGTATAGATGAAAATAATGTTTACTTTACTTGTGTCTCATAATAGCGTTCAGTTAAGTAGGTCAACTAGGTGACCTGCTCCAAGGTGAATAAAAATCGCTTAAGGGCCCGCTTTCCGCGTAAAGAATTTAGATTTGGGCAACACCTACAAAATTTAGTGTTAAAAGAATCCGACAGAGGTGTCTGAATTCGTATTAGGAATAATTTTGGGGATTATGAAATTAAATTACCGACATCTATTGCAATTTTAGAAAAACAGAACCATTTTTAGTTAGCACCGACCTTAGAGTAATAATGCACCGACCAAATGAGAACGAAGTCGATATGAAGATGGTTCTCAAAATATGGGTTTTATTACGGATTTAATTAAATTTTTTTTTTTAATTTTACAAAAAACATTTACGAAAGTTATTTGTATAGGTATAAAAATTACTTTACTTTACTAAAATACTATTCTCACTTTTATAAAAGTAATTTATAACTTTTATAAAATCAATAAATATATTTTTACATCAATAAGGTTTTAAACTTTTTTACTCGAAAACTATCTTAAAACGTTGGAATTCCAAAAAAAGTTTTTTTTTCTTTTTTACTTGTACTATCAATTAGAATCACCTCCCGAAGTTTGTGCACTTTACCCCCGACATCTTGTATAATATGCGCAATATAATATTTATACAAGTGTAATATCTACTTTTGTACATTTATATAAATTATATACACGTTTACATTTTTATGCTCATCAAATTTATTATATTATAAAGATAGATAGAAAGATCCTTAGTGCTTCCTGAGGACTTACAAATCAGAAGACTTTTTTGTAATTATTTATTTATTCATTTAAACAATTCAATAATTATAAAGAGTAATAAAACATGTAAGCAACATAAAATTACATTCTAAAATGTGAAAGGGGCTCTATTTATTTACATTTTTATGAAATTACTACTTTTAATAGTTTAAGCTTTCAGTGAACTTTCAATTTTATTTTTAACTTCTCTAAATATTATTTGTTTAAATTGTCAAATATAATTTAATCACAAACACAAGATTCACTCAAAATGAAAGATTGGTGGTTCTGAAATGTTCCCATAAATACGGTGAAAGAACCCTAAACTATGAACTTATTGCCCTAAACATGCTTCGAGCGAAATGCGGATCTGGAAACCTTATCGTCAATCTGAGCAAAACATACCATGAACGTCAATATAGCAACAGCCTTTGTTCTGCTGCAGTTTCATTAAATGCCGAGAGATCCGTTTACAGTCTCCAAAAAGCAATACTGGGGCACAACCCTAGAAGCCAAGCTAAATGATTGGAATACAGAAAGATAAAAACACACCATTGTCAAAAACATCTTGGCCGTAAATGATTAAATAAAATTAGATTTATTCAGGAAGGCAAGCATTACGGTGATCGATGTTAAAAATCTAACATAGCCCTAGAATAACTCCAGTATCTTTAAGAAACCTTTCTCTTAAAGCTCAGAAAAAAACTTTCCATGACAGTTAGATATACCACTCTACAACAAGGCCGCGTACGGTAAAACTGTAAAAAAAATAAAGTAATAAATAACAAAATAAATATTTCACAACACAATAATTTCATCGAAAATCTTAAATCCGTTTCACCTTTCTACATTTTCTATATTCTCCTTAAGAGTATAATCCTTAGATAATGCCTTTTCAAATTATTCGTGGAAGCTAGAAAAAAAATAAAATCATTGATTATAACTGCACTTCAAGTGACCTTTTAAATAACAGTAAAGGGCTCAAATGATTTTATTGTTACGTCCGTGCCTTTGCATCTTTACAAGACTTGGGCAAAACATTCTGTAGCAGAGTATAGATTTCACATCTGAAACATAATTAAAGAGTTTATTGAAAATAGAACACCAAGGTACGGTTAGTCAAAAAACGTACAATAAAGTTAATTCTGGGAAGAAATTGTACAGTTGACATTCAGGACAGGTTCACTCCCTCCTCCTCAAAAAAGACCCTCTATACAGCATTCTCAAAGATGACACAGGCTCTGAGAGAAATTATTTTCTTCAGGGCCTCCTTCCGACATAAAAAATAACATCACTGAACTAAATTATATTATTGTAGAAAGCAATCACTTTGTGGTTTGACATATTTAATAAAATAAAATACTTTTTTGTTTTAAAACCACGATATTTATTAATTTAAGAACCGACCGGTTTCGCTTTACTTAAGCATCATCAGGGTACAAATTAATACTAAACAAGAAGTACATAATGTGTGCATATATATAACAAAATATAGAGGGAGACAACATGATACAAATATATTATAGAGGGAGACAACATGATACAAATATAAGCAACACAAAGACGGTCATAAAATACATTAACATAAGTGTACAAGTAATGGAAAACCGCTAGATAATTATGTAGACTAATGGGTTATACGAATAAATCGGGAAAAACAAAACATCAATAAAACCTCAATAATAACGGTTTTTCCGAATTTGCAAATCATTTGATCGATAAAGATCATACATTCTGTCATAGAACCGGTGCTAACATCTTACATAAAAACGGGCATGGTAACAGACTAAACAATTTAGAGGCACTAGAAATTAAAAAAGCTGTAAAAACCAAAAGTCAGATACTTAATAATCAATTAGACATATCAAGTAGTCCAATATTAAGTCTGTTTCCAATAAACCCATAAAAAATTCCCAGTTCTCCTTACCTCCTTACCACCTTGCCAGTTGATGTTTTGTTTCTCCCGATTTATTCGTATAACCCATTAGTCTACATAATTATCTAGCGGTTTTTCCATTACTTGTGCACTTATGTTAATGTATTTTATGACCGTCTTTGTGTTGCTTATATTTGTATCATGTTGTCTCCCTCTATATTTTGTTATATATATGCACACATTATGTACTTTTTGTTTAGTATTAATTTGTACCCTGATGATGCTTAAGTAAAGCGAAACCGGTCGGTTCTTAAATTAATAAATATCGTGGTTTTAAAACAAAAAAGTATTTTATTTTATTTAATTATATTCCCCACAGTTTCAGAACTTTCGATAGCTTTTTTCGCTGGCCCGTTCATTATTTTTCTGGATTCCAAGTTCGAGTATTGTTATTTGAAACAGGTGGCCCATATTATTATTACATATTATATTATATTTCGGACATCGTTGCATTGTGAATCATTAGAGCAGATCTTAGAGTAATATTACTCTAAGGAGCAGATGTAAAGTGACGTGTGTATTTGTGTACGTAGAAAGTTAATTCGCAAATAAATCACGATCGTATAGGAACAAGAAAAGAGACAAGACAACAAGAAAATTAAATTAATAAAAATTTACCCCGTAATTTCTAATGCATTGGAATTAGTTTTATTTCCCAAAGTACCTATTCTGAAAAAAAAATAATAACTTTTTACTACACAATACATAAATAAAAATATGAATTATTAATTTTTATAGTAAATTATCGTTTATAATAAATATAAGCTTATAAATCAAAAATTGTATTTTTTTCTTCTCACCTATTAGATAGGATATAATTTTATGAGATAACATTTTTTCTTTGAAATACGGGATATCTTTCGTGTATTTCCCATCTTTGAAAAAACAATATTTATTAACTCATAAACTTTACACGCGTAAAAATTATCTTTATAAATTCAAATATTTGCACGTAATCGCACGTCTGTAGATCATAGAACGATGAACGACACGTCTGCCCCCAAAGCCCTCGAGTTGGCGAATGAACTTCTCAAAGAAAGATAGTTTAATCTGCAAGTCGGAGCGAGCGCGCTATAATAAATATGATTTAAAAGCAATAGGCGTAAGCGACAGTTGTGAAAATGTTTAATAAATCACGGCGTATTTCAAAAATAGCAAAAATTACTTATGGGGTCTATTGAGTAGCATTAAAAGAAGCATTGTGATTTTTTTCATACATATAACTTGTAAAATAACAGAAATAAACGTGTTAATAATATTTTTCGGAGCATACTTTGCGATTTATTTCTATCGAGGGAATTTCAAATAATTACCGTTTCGGCTTTTGGAACAAATAGATACTATCTTAAAGAATAACATATATTTTTTTAAGAGCTTAAAAACTTCAAAATTTTAAGGAAAGTATGTCGGAAATTGGATGAAATTCGAATAGTGGGCCCTTAAGGTAACTTTAAATTCAACCTCCTTCCGTGCCGCTCGCAAACGTCGCAATTTTTTTTGTTTTGTTTATTTAACGTAAGCCAGAAATCACTTCTGTAAGAACTCGGTTTATACCTTATACTCATACACAAGGTGATTTGTGTGAATGCGTAAGTTTATTGAAATTTCATGAAATCATCACATTCCTTTCTTGTGATCCCACGAAACCTATGTCGGCGGATCTTTTTCGATTTTACTGGTTTAATTTCTACATGTTGATATATTATACATCCAATACTACTTGAATTCCTCACTAACAAAGAATTCTCCAACATAATGATGTATTAGAATTCCTGGAAACTGGATTCGAAAATTCCCGGGTCCCCAGGTCAAATGGCGCCTAAAACTTTGGTCTTGGCGTCAATATTAAAGTAAAATACAATATTATGGTATGAAAAATTACCGGTTTGACTTGTTTTAAAATTTCGGCACTGAAGAGTAATTAATTATTGATTGTAAGCGTGATTGGCTTAGAATGTGATACTTGAAAAACATTGAAATCATTTTTATGGTTTCCAAGATACAAAATTAAAACATCAAAAGGTTTAGCAAAGCCTGGCAACATTGCCTGGCTCTTGTGAAAAGTTGTAACCAAGCGAACCTGAGGAAACTTGTCAAATCCCTCAATATTCTGTTGGGTTCTTCCAAAAGTTATTAGTTTCAAAACAAATTTGGATACATTTATAAATGTCTTTCTGCATTTAATACGATATCCCCAAGTCATAACTTTGTTGAATACTTCTCAACGCCATTAGTTTTATCTTATTTTTACACCGTTTTTACCTTTCAGTGTGATTATTCGTGTTCATTCAGTCTTGTCTTGATTTGTTCTCGGAATTGTATATTATAAATAAATAAAACACTGTCAGCACAATTTGAAAAGACATTATTCACTTCGGAAGAATGGAGACTGCCAAGTACTGCCAACATTATGGCAAGAAGACTTAGAGCCGCGAATGTTTTCTGTCCGTATTCCGTGCCTATCCAACCGGAATCGACCGTTGTTTATTTTGATAATCCTGTTCAGTTAAGTAAAGCATTTTCATTACTATTTTTTGGTAAACTAATGTTTTTAAGACAAGATTTTTTATGCATAGCACAAAGGGTAACAATTATTTTACAAGCAATAATTGTCCGCCTGAAACACTCATCCACATTGAAAAATCTCCTGATAAAAGATACATGACGCCAACGGGACTCGAACCCGTGTCCCTTCGATTTCCGGTCGACAGCTCTGACCACTGAGCTATGGCGGCTTATCTCTTACCCGCGAAATTATTCAATATATACTAGTGTATCATTCATCAATTACTGCTTGTTACATTTTTCACCTGAAAACAACCAACTTTATTTTATATGAGAAAGGCATTGTAAGTGCTAACTCTCTCACTAGATGGTGTCTCGACGCCATCTAGTGAGAGAGTTAGCACTTACAATGCCTTTCTCATATAAAATAAAGTTGGTTGTTTTCAGGTGAAAAATGTAACAAGCAGTAATTGATGAATGATACACTAGTATATATTGAATAATTTCGCGGGTAAGAGATAAGCCGCCATAGCTCAGTGGTCAGAGCTGTCGACCGGAAATCGAAGGGACACGGGTTCGAGTCCCGTTGGCGTCATGTATCTTTTATCAGGAGATTTTTCAATGTGGATGAGTGTTTCAGGCGGACAATTATTGCTTGTAAAATAATTGTTACCCTTTGTGCTATGCATAAAAAATCTTGTCTTAAAAACATTAGTTTACCAAAAAATAGTAATGAAAATGCTTTACTTAACTGAACAGGATTATCAAAATAAACAACGGTCGATTCCGGTTGGATAGGCACGGAATACGGACAGAAAACATTCGCGGCTCTAAGTCTTCTTGCCATAATGTTGGCAGTACTTGGCAGTCTCCATTCTTCCGAAGTGAATAATGTCTTTTCAAATTGTGCTGACAGTGTTTTATTTATTTATAATATACAATTCCGAGAACAAATCAAGACAAGACTGAATGAACACGAATAATCACACTGAAAGGTAAAAACGGTGTAAAAATAAGATAAAACTAATGGCGTTGAGAAGTATTCAACAAAGTTATGACTTGGGGATATCGTATTAAATGCAGAAAGACATTTATAAATGTATCCAAATTTGTTTTGAAACTAATAACTTTTGGAAGAACCCAACAGAATATTGAGGGATTTGACAAGTTTCCTCAGGTTCGCTTGGTTACAACTTTTCACAAGAGCCAGGCAATGTTGCCAGGCTTTGCTAAACCTTTTGATGTTTTAATTTTGTATCTTGGAAACCATAAAAATGATTTCAATGTTTTTCAAGTATCACATTCTAAGCCAATCACGCTTACAATCAATAATTAATTACTCTTCAGTGCCGAAATTTTAAAACAAGTCAAACCGGTAATTTTTCATACCATAATATTGTATTTTACTTTAATATTGACGCCAAGACCAAAGTTTTAGGCGCCATTTGACCTGGGGACCCGGGAATTTTCGAATCCAGTTTCCAGGAATTCTAATACATCATTATGTTGGAGAATTCTTTGTTAGTGAGGAATTCAAGTAGTATTGGATGTATAATATATCAACATGTAGAAATTAAACCAGTAAAATCGAAAAAGATCCGCCGACATAGGTTTCGTGGGATCACAAGAAAGGAATGTGATGATTTCATGAAATTTCAATAAACTTACGCATTCACACAAATCACCTTGTGTATGAGTATAAGGTATAAACCGAGTTCTTACAGAAGTGATTTCTGGCTTACGTTAAATAAACAAAACAAAAAAAATTGCGACGTTTGCGAGCGGCACGGAAGGAGGTTGAATCATCGCACCGGTTCAACGCCCAGCACAGTTTTCACCCGCAGTTTGATAATAATGATCGTAAAAACATGAATGTCCATAAAAGTGATAAAAGCGTTCTAAGAAGTGTTCTTAAGCGTTCTTAAGTGTTTTTGATGACCTGCGCCAATACAAAACAAAATGTAAATAAGATAAAGAAAACAGGACCTTGGCTTCTTTGATTGAAGTAATAATTGTATGTACCTCATAGCAGTGGCGGTTTGTGGAGTTGAAAAGTGGAGTGGCACAAAAATATTTGTTTAAGCCGTATAAATATATACCTAGTTACTAACGTCAACGGAATATCAAATCAATTTCTGATTTTTCTGGCAGCAAAAAAAATCGGTGATCTATCAAATGGCGAAATAATCCGACCGCCACAACACGGGCATATTGTGCTTAGTATTGGGATCGAAAAATCCAAAACAATCAATTGAATTAAGATTTTCCTGTTTCGGGTAATGATCAGTGGTTACTTAGAAAGTGTTGTGAGGGGCGCCTTAGTTCTATAAACACCACGTGACAATGTCAACTACCATTTCAATTTCATGGGACTCTCCCCCCCCGCCCCCTTCCGCCGCCATAAAATCAGCGGTTCTTGGAGGCGGGCCGTACGTCCGCCTCACTAGCGTATTTTGTACTGCGTTGTAAATAGATCTGCAAACGGAAATCCACGCATGAATCACGGTGTGACCGGCTAGTACGAAACGAACAGAACGAAAACGACCAGTCCTAGTAAAATACAAAAGGACAATATTTAAATTGAAGTTACTTATGGGTTACAGGTACTATATTTTAGATGTATGGATATGTGCATCTCATTCCCCTTTCTCCTCTCTTTTTTAGAGGAAATACAGCCTCCCCTGCCTTATTACACGAACACATAGGCATGTATCAAGTGTTTATGGGTAGGTATGTATAATTCATTGTATTTTATTTTGTACGAACACACCAAGAAAATAAAGGTAACAAGCGAAAAACACCAACACAAATGATTTTTTTCAAGTTTATTCAAGAAACATAAAGTTTTCGTTTAACATTTAATTGTACATATAAAATAAACCAGTTAAGTTCCATTTAAAATATTTTTTGTTATGGTTGCAGATTAGAAAGCAAGTTGATAGTAAAAGTCAGATATTAGTAGTAGAGTAAAAATGAATAAAGAGAATAGATAAATAATTGTTTTGATTTACGTAAATTGTGAGGTTAATTTGATTTTAAACGTTTAAAGGGTACAGTGGAAAATGTTAACATATCTTAGGGCATTGTAAGATTTGCAGACATGCCCGAGCAAAGAGTTTTGTGCTCATTTCAATTTAAAATGCGTTGTAGAGTTGTGTTATATACTCATAATATCAAAACAAAAAAACATAGCAAGACAGTTACGGCACTGTAAAATTGAGCCTATTTTGTAACATATCGGAATTCGGGATTGTCTGGAGATTGAACTACGTGACTGAAACCGAAAAACACATTTTTAACATGTATTCCTTATACATAGGTAGATAAAAGGTCCACATATACTTTTTAAAGTGGGTTTATTTCGGCTTGCTACGGTCATCTTCAGGATGGTACATTATTTTGAGATTAGTGCTAATATGACTCCAGCAGTATTACGGTGAGACAGAAAGAGTTTATTGTATATATTTAGTTGCATTTACTTGAGCTGTCTGTGTCTCATCTCAGAGCTCAGCTAGAATAGACATTAGTCTCAGCCGCATCCATAATCATACTACCGTGTACTTAATAAAGTAAGTTATTGTGTACCTACGGAGTATTATCATAAATATGCTATAACAGTCATAAACTAATCATTGGATATTTACGAGCCCGGTCGTCAAATATGTGAAACATAGTTTTGGAATCATAATTATTATAACAATGGATTTCCATCACGAATTATCAACAATTTCAATGCAACATTAGTTTTAATATCACAAAAAGATTTAAAAGGTCCATCTTATCTTTGTTGTTCCTTATCAGTGAACAAATAAGTCTCGCATCAGTGTACAACTTGAATAAATATAAAAATGCGTTATTTGCTGAACGCTAGAAAACCAGAACAGGTGAAGGATGCACCATTGCCCTCGATTGAAAAACTACACCGTCAAGTGCGGAATGGTACAGCGGTAGACAGCCCAGCCGCCGGCCATACCGTTGGCTGATTCACCGGAACGTCTCCGCGCGCCACTAATCTTGGTAACGACTATAGCAAGCTCGGTACTCTACGGTCCTGCTGTAGGACTCATCTCGCCAGCCGGTGTGGTTATTTGGGTAAGTTAAAACAACGCGGCTAGACGTTCCGCTTTGCCACTTGCGCCTTCCTTTTGGTGCCGTGAAAGCTCGCACCCTCTTCTGATCGTGTGTCCCTGATAACAATAATAACTTACACCCTTTGAATTAAGCGAGAAGTTAGGTATATTATCTCGTTTACTTTGTTGAAACATGATCATTCTGACATGTTTGAACAAAGTTGAAACATCATAATTATAATAATAATATAAAAAAATACCAAGAGTTTTTCATTAATTATGAATTATAGATTGCACGATGTTCACCATTACATAACTGTTTGATATGATGATATTTAGGATTAACTCAAGTCTTAACACCATATTACATCATGGCTCAGTAGACGAAGGAAAAAATCACCCAATATCGGAATTAATTTCTAACAAGCTGGATTTTTCACAGATGAAGAACACTTTTCGAAATCTATTTTAACATAAGTTTTCGTTTTCCCCCTTGCGCTTCTCTCTCCATCCTTTCTTGAATATTTTTCAATTCCTTCGGAATACAATAATATCTCCTTAGCCACAGTATAAAATTAGACTGTTTAGTTTCTAATTAGATACACTAAAATAAAGCATAAATATTTTTTTGCAAATTATTAACAATGAGAGAAAAACAGTACTTTGTGTCTTAATATTCTCTTTAAATCTGATATTTTCTCTTGAATATTCAAAGAATATATTGATTTTATCACAAAATTTAAGAGGAACTATTTTTAGAGTAATTTTAGAGTTTATGTTATGTTTATCTGTTCTTAAGGAGATATTAGCGTATTCCGTAAAGGCTTGAAAAATATATTCAAATGGGGGCGGCGGAAAAGGACAAGAGGGAATTCCATGGACGTTTGATAAAAAACATTTCTTCTAAAGATGTTCTACCATCTGTGAAAAATCCAGCTTGAGGGGACATAAAAACTTTATTGACTGGGCTAATAAGAAGCCTAGCTCAAAACAAAAGCAAAGAAATATTGTTATAAATTCAAAACCCGTCAACTTCAATAATACAAATCAAATAACAAAACAAAGTCTGAGATCGCAAGTAAAGTCTGTAAACCGACATCAAAAATAAACACTATGTTTGTACTAGTACCTATAGCACGGCACATTATAGTCTGAAGATGTCTGCCCGCTGACAGACATGACAGACACATTATTCGAAATTCCAATGAATAAGATACCATGGAAGCATAGCGAATTCTCGAAGTAAACAATATAGACGTCGACCTGCGCGTCTGTTAGTGTTCTCACACCGTTCGCTGGTTCTTGGTGCTAAGCGCTTTGTCTTCCGATGCTAACCAATTGATCTGAGATTGCACGAGTACCTACGCTAGCTCTGAATGTCTTTATAAGGCAAATACATTTTTTCAAAGTAAGTAACAAGTCAGTACACAAATGTCAATCAATCTAGCTAATGGTAATAAGAATAAGTAATAAGATATTGATATGGGTTCGCTTCGTACTTTGATATGACAGATTATCGTATTCGACTAGGTATCAAATAATTCAAGGATTAACGACTAAAGATATATTATTCTGGCAGGTAGCTCGTGCCAATGAAAAAGCTGAAATTCTTAACATAAAGCAATAATGTATTCATTAGATGGAACACTTTTTGCCCAAGAATGTATCACAATAATTGCCGAATGGCAGAGTTTTGACGAATACAAAATACGGTGTAAATATTTATCAGAAAATATTACGAGTAAGTATGTCCATTTAATGTAAATATTTCAAAAATTGTCCGGGACGCCTTACACAAATCGTATAAACAAGGTCTCGTCAAAAACGTAGCTTTATATTTTCATCAGATTTTTAGTTATACAGTAAAAGTTTCATGACAAACCTTTTGAAAGTTTGAATTACCTTCGAAGGACGTCCCTATCTGAAAGTTTTCATAGTACCTACGTAGAAACGGCACGAACAACCCTTTTGAAGTGCAAATACGCTCAATATCAAAAGAATATCTATGCTGAGAAAAATAATATATCCACATCCAATTTAACGACGACCATAACTATGACGTTCTTATTGGTTCGTTAATATAACCAATACTAAACATATTTGATGAATTCAATAAATTGGCCATTCTACCCATTCCAGCTACTACAATGTCACCGGTGGAATTGCAGAGCGTTATCTCATTATTCAATAATTGGGTTCCAGTCACAAAAATACTTTTTCCAAAACACTAAAGTTAACAAAATAAATCACTTGAAATGCACTTAGTAATGATACTACTAGACGAGTCCCATGTACTTGAATACTACGAGCATATAAATTAGTACGGGTTCTTCCTAGTATAACTGCTGTTTTCCGGCTTACTGTGACATGCTTGTCTCCTTGCACATATAAAGAAACCGTAGAAGTTTGTAGGTACATCAGCATTAATTTGTATTGCCAGTGAAGTAGAGTCACGCTACAAAATAATCCAAAATCGAAAAAGCAGAAATTTATGTTACACTTAAATCGTTTCAAGCGACTTAATTTTAATTGAAAAGTGTACACGTGATTTAAAAAGGGGGTTTTTTTATGAATAATTCAGTGGAAGCAAGTGGTGTGATTGTTATTATTGTACTCGTTGTGTGTGGATACAAGAATGTTCCAACGGTATGCAAGGGAAACATTTCTGAACGTGTTCGAGAGATTGATCGAAAAAACGGAATTTTAATTATTTGTGTTACTGGAACAGTCACGGATCTTGAAATGACAACCGATGTTTACGTTAAAGATAAAAGATAAACACTTCAAGAATTTAAAACAGATAAAAACAAAATACGCCTAACGAAATCTTAAAAACAAAATTGGTTTAATAAATAATATATCTATATCAAAGCAAAGGCAAATTAAATTAATATAAATGAACGAAACGGCTGAAAAACAAATAAACCCTTTCGAAGAAAACCAACGAAGAGCATCACTATAGAGTATAGAATATTGGCTAAATAGTGTATTGTACAACTTAGTCGGAGCGAAACACTTCTCTGAAACTTGCAAGATTAAAAATTCATGGTTACATATATATATATAGGTACTCTTGGAAAGAGTTCCGGCACGGTTTACAAACTGGGTTGAAGCTGTTAGTTTGTGATAACTTCTCGTGTAGGCAATGGCATATCTTCGAACGAGTATCTTGAATCTTCACATTATACCCATAATGCTAGAGTTAATCGCTGGTTTAAGTAAGATCGTGTTGAATAGCTGTACCCACCTATACTTAACTATAACGTTAATAACTCTATAAGGTTTTAATAGTTATAAATGATAGATATAGATATTAAGGGAAAAAGTAACGTACTTTTTCTATAATCTCAACTCTTTCAATAAAGGCACACAAATACAATATTGGATACATTTCATAAAATAATGAAATTTACGCCATCTAAGATAATATGTATATTTATTTATTTATTGGATCTCACTATACATAGATAATAGCATAGATGGTAGAGATAATAGCATAGATTATAACGTACCTAAGTTATGTTTACCCTTAAGGGTAAATTTAAAAGAATTCATAATGTGCTCTTTCGTAGATGGCGCTAATTAAATTATTTTAGGAAATAAACTTTTTGTAAGTTATGCGTTAATATATTAAGATGAATTATTTGTTTGCGCCTGTACATAGGTAATACAAATATGAATAAATGGTTTTGTCTGTATACTAACTCAATTCTTTCAAGAAAGGCATACAAATACAAAATTAGATTGAATCATGGATTCACCGTTATACTCACTCTTAACATGATCCCACTCAAGCATTTAATTTGCGTGATCGTATTGTATTCTTTGAAATTCTAGACTTCTTTTCGACGTAATATATTATTTATTATCTTCCTACCGAATACACTCCTTTTGTTCTCAGTGCACCAACCATCTGAGCGTTATTTTTTAAAGTTCCCTAGAATGTAAATTGCCATTCCAACGATATCAATTAAAAGGGGATCGAACACTAATTACCTGTTAACTATTATTGAATGGGGAGAACGTGACGATGTGTTCTCGGCTTCGTGACTGTGGAAGTCCGCTGCATTTGTCCATTTAACCTTAACCTGTCGAGCTATGTAAGTCCCGCATAGAAATGAGGGTAGTTATGGTTATGGAACCGGTCATTTCAAAACCCGTTCACCGGGATAGGTACCCACCGAGAAGCGAGGCGAGAGATACATGCACACAACACTAAGGTGTATACATACACGGATAAAACTTTATTTCAAACACTCGGTAAAAAGAAGACTGTATAGTTCACAAAGTAAGTGTTACGATAATACCCATAGCCTAACGGGGTGTCTAGTGCCTTGTACCTCAGTAGAGCGCTCTGGGTTAATTTATAGCTAGAATGTATAAGCCCTGTTTTAATCCGTTCAAAATGGCTATGCATGATATTTTTAAAGTACCCACCTACGAGTTTCCAACGAGATAAACATTAACTATTGTGTTGTAATTCGAGTGTAAAAGGGAGGCAGGATAATACCGGGTAAAAAGAACGAGGCACCGCAGGCCAAATTACCTTTAAATTGACTGGTGAATTCCGGGAACACTACAACCGCTTACGCAGGTACAATTTTTCAAAGAAGGTCGGAAAGAATATTGTAAAGATTTTGCCTTTGAAATAAAATAAAATGAAAACTTACGTTTCGGAAAAAATTTGGTGTGCAAGTATACCAATCCCGCATTGAATCATAAAAAGGAATTTTTAAAAAGCTACATTTTTATAACTGTAATAACTCCCCCGTAAGTGGGTTAGTATAGAAAATGAGCAAAATTACGGACGTATGTATCAGTAGATTCTTTATCGCGGTCGCGTGTATTTCACTCATAAAAGCCCTGAAATCGGTAAAATCTCGACAGCCCACTTGCCCGGTCCACACTCGTGAACTTGCGTCGAGAATATATTTTTAATCAATGAAATATGAGCCGTTAAAAATCGTCATGAAAATAATATTAAGAAGTGAAAAGTTCGCGTCCTAAAAATATGCTCACATTGATGATAGTAATGTTTAAATTATCGGTTATAGGTTACGGGTTCATTTCAACGGCTGAACGTACGTTCGTGATAAAAAAAACATAATTATTGCAGGTTCAATTTACGCGAACTCGTAATACGCCTTTTTATAATATTAAAAAAAACAATACCGAATTGCAGCACACGATTGCCAAAGGGCAAATAATAAAACGTGAAATGCATTACACATAAATTGCGTCCAATAAAATATACATAGATAGTTTTTTTACAGAAATCTTTTAATCTGATGGCAGAAGTATTAACCATGATTTCTAATTGATTTGATACGAAGTTACTTCTTGCTATATATTAATATTCTAAAATGGGAAACCAGTGAAAATAATGATAAAACTTTATCAGTTTGCACAATTTTGAGACAAAAGCTATTTCTCAGTTAATAAAAACCACTTCCATGTTAACCTTATAACTATAAAAAAATGATTTAATCATAAAATATACGACCCAACAAAAACACTGAAGACCTCACGGTTTGCTCCTATGTAATGCTACTGCCGAACTGAATCTCAACTTATGTTATTGCAGTTGCTTTGTTCCTTTCCCGTAATTCGTGGCCCGGTTCGCATTTCGGTTCGCAATTGTATACGTACCATTAGAACAACTAGATTATATAACAAATTTATATAAATTTTCCCAATTCAATGAAATATAGAAATTAAATAAATTTAGAACCCCTTCCAAGAGAACGACGAATTAAGAATATTTTTAAAATGACACTTTTCAATTCTAATCACAATAGTTTCAAGCAGTTACACGGGTGAATTACATTGAATTTAAAGCCATTTAATTTTACATCGATAACAAAATAACCATATTGTTAACCTTTACATAGTGCCTGACGTAACAAATTGTATTGTGTACCTATTGCTTCATAGGGAACAGGAGAAGAGTCTAAGAAGTGGTAAGACGTATGTTTGCCGGGTTTATCAGGTCATTAAATTACATCCAGAGATATAACCAACAGTAAAAAGCGTTCTAGTAGTTTAGTCCGCCCACGCTCAAGTTATATGCCTGTGTTGATGCACGTTCCCGTCATGTCTGGAAGCGGGCATGTTGATAATAGTCTGATAAGCAACCAAGAAATATAAATTATAAACATACTTCTGGAGAGGAGCAGCGTCCACCTTGCCTTCAAGGCACATCATAAATACTCATACTTTACAAGGCGGGAGAGGTCGTGCAGGGTCAATAATGCCTTATCTTAATACTTATTTTTGTATTCCGTGAAAGATGGAGCTACTTATTAATAAATACTTACTTCGTTTTAATTATTTGTGCATAATATATACCCCAGTACAAAAAAGCGCCACTGTCTGAAGTGCTACACATCTACAGCCTCTTGCAGGTATATGAATACTTATTATTTTTCTGATCGAATGGAGATAGCCCACGCAAATCCGGACGGTTGTCGAATAGTTCCATGATGTTATCTGGTCAGTGTCTCGAATAAATTGGAGTTAAAAGATGTGTTTTATTTCATATCAATCGACCTACGCGATAACATTCACGAAGGCGTTGACCCATTTTGTAAACATTCAAAAGTCGAGCACAATGCCTAGTCGTTGGTCGATTATTGTAGATATGCACGTGAAACGTTTGCATTTCCTGGAAATGTGTTCACATTTATTAACGAATGGGGAAGTTTGGTATTCCGAACTAAAACAATGCCACCGATTCGATCAAATAATATGTTTACTGCTTGGTTATCTGTTAAATCTTTCAACGGCTATAGGCTACACAATAAGCTGCATTTCCGGGACATCACAGTATCTACCTAATATAAACAGACAGCAGAAAATAGTGTTAAGGCCTAATGTCGTAATTAAATGGTTCTCAAGGTTGTAGATCCACAATAAGAGACGAAATAAGCTTACAAAATGTTTATTTAAATAAAGTAAACATTTTGAAATGATCAACATTTTTTTTAAATATTTGAAGTAAAGATATTAAACAGTTGCACAACGTAAATTAGTCGTGTCGTGTAAGCTATGCAGTAACAAATCTCTCAAAGCCTCGACTTAAATAATATGTCAATTGATCTGAACTTTACATTAAGCTGATTTGTATGCATGCCCGACGAGCACCTCCGTTACTTGAATACGATTCGTGCGAAGATTTCATCGGGGAGATGGAAATCCATCACTCGAGAAGAGATAGACAACTGATAAAATAATTTATTACGCAGCGCACAAAAAATACACTCAATAGAAACGATAAAAATCATTACCAAAAATAACCGCCTAAGTTATTACAAACATAATGTAGACATCGTTATTTCGTTTGGAACTCTGCGGTATTTTGTTCCCAGAATTAAACTAGGCTACGGTGGTGAAATGGAACCGGATCCTGATTCTACACGTAGAGGGTACATTTGTACAGGGGTACAGGTAGGTACAAGCACAGGGAAAGTTTTAGATGCTGGGAATGCATAGCGTGTTCAAGGACCTTCTCATAACACAAATTAATAAAGCGAGAATATTAGGATAAATGTATGCAGAGCGGACAGGTTGGTTTACAGACCATTATTCGAGCTTGTTTAGAGTGCGACCTCTCGCAAGAAGAGTGCCTAATTAAACAAAGGGCCTTGCAATTATGATAAAACCTGTCGCGGAACACGGCAAGTGTTTTAATAAGATTTTTTATTAAAAAAATAAAACCATAAAACGACAGAATGTCTGCACACATAAAGAAGCAAGATGTCGCCAATTTTGCGCTTGGTTTCTCAGTTTAAAACTCCCTCTAGTAAAATAAAGTTATCCGATTCCCGGTAGGTACATCGAACATTATTTATTTAACTCCGTTCGTGAGACCATTTTCGACATTTACTTGTATTGTTTGTTTACTGACACGAATCATGCCGAACGGTCTGGCTTGCCGAAACATACCTAATATATTATATTGTTTTCCGTAAACTCTACTTGCTGTAAGTTTAGCCCTCAAGGTGAGTTGATGTGCAGATTGTGCAGGCAGAGAATTATACAAACTTATTTTGAATTATGATGAAATGCAAATGGAGTATTCGGAATAAAAATAATCGCGCCTGGCAAATTTCCAAACTGCGAATAAACTCCAAATAATATAAATAAAGGGAATGTGAGAAATATGAGACAGGAACAGACTTCTCCGAAATCGAAGTACAAGCGAGTAAGTGAATCATTGCAGCGGAGAAATACGACTGATTGTTGGATGTTAGACGACTTACGCCTGCGGGTTATTAGGCATCAGTACCTAACATCTAACATGGCCTACCAACATGTATTCGATGCTAACGAGGCATTGCAGGCTAAGATAATAATACCGCATATATACACGGTACATGGAAAGCTTTCAAATTTACGCTCCCATAAAGTTTGAATAGGTTGACGGATGTATAAAATTAGGGATAAACGAAATTTAATGACGGACAACATGTACCCACCAGTGTCAAATTAGCCTTTCACTGCGTGTCGGTACGTACATATGAAATTTGAAAGTGCTTAGTTAAATTATTAGATCTCGTTTCCAAGCACGAGAGATCTTCGTAATCCGGAAGGCAACAAAAATGTTTTAATCAAAGAACCTTAAAAAAAACTCGCATAAATTGACGCAAACGTTTTAAAGAGATTTTGTCTTTCATTATTCGTTTTTTAGAGTCTCCTTGTTATTTATTGGGGATATCGGGAGGTAGGATGGATTTAGACTTGAACGGGATCCACATTCCATAAAGCTCGCTGCGATTCCTTACTAGAATTTGCTTACGAAAGCAAACATGCAAATAGCACAAAACATCTATTAACACGGGAAATTCTTGCATGTTCTACTGCAGGGTTCGGGTTACACACCAGATTTAAATTGTAACAAAAAAGAGCATCGATAAAAGCAAGGAGATTTATAACGAAGCCGTCAGAGAAACCTGCAGGAATTCAACTAGACTGGGTTAGGTTATAATGATATTTTGATATCCAAATGGATCATACTCAGTGGGAGGGGAGAAGCGCCCCCTACGGATATATTTAGAGGAGTACTATATTATCTGCTTCCTCCGTAGTCGATCCTTTACGGAGGTGACAAACTCATTTAGCGTTCGCTTAGAACGGTACCTAATATTATTAAAGGTACTTTTCCTGAAGCAGAGTATATTTAAACAAACATTTACGACAGGTAAATAAGACATATTGTACGAATGAATATGTGATAAAGTCATCCATTTGTCAAACGCCGTGTTGTTTGTGTCGTTACATTTTTATTTCTGTAACATGTTTCACGCTGATATTAAGTAGACACTTTAGATCGGCAGGCAACCAAATGGCTTGCGGAATACTTTCGAAAAGGTATGACTGTCTTAACATTACTCAATTGTCATTCGCACACTCAAAGACTGACGCCAGATTTAAAAATGAAAGACACTTGAGAAAGGAACTAAAATAAAATGTTAAGCTTGTCAGAATTTCGGGGTCTTTAAAAAGTTTTGATTAAGTATACAGATGAATACAATATAACATAAAATGTGTGTTTAATAAGACAGGCAGTAACTCCCACATTGCGCACCTTAAATGACCGCTAATGACAGACAGGCCCACCCATGGATACATTATCATGTCATGCAAGTATGGAAGGATTGGCTTTATTAGGAGCGCACGTACACTGCCGTCAAAGTATTTCCAAGGGGAAGATAACGGTTTATTTATAAGATTATTCATGTTCAGACATATTACTTTTTCTAACTCATTAAAATTTAATCATACATTTTTTCATCCTTTTTTTAATACGAGTAGGTACCGCTCAAGAGTTCCAACTACCCCAACCGTCTGAAGCAAGTGAGACTACGACATCCCCAATTGGGGTATGTTGGGAGATTGAAGGTAAATTGGAGGGGAAAAGATGGAGCAGAGGGAGGATGGGGAGGTACCTGGCTGTTCAGATCTGGTTACAAAAAATTGTGTTTTTTTATGAGAATACCGCACAAGATTCCCAACTGCTCCCAACCTGGAGGCAGTGAGACTATGGCATACCCATTTGGGGTATGTTGTGAGGCTGAAGTTAGTACAGAGGGAAAGGAGATGGGAAAGGGGAAGGTGGGGGAGGGTGCTAAAGCCATTTCAAGCAACGTTGGTCTTACACCAAAGCGATACTGAGAGTATCTTCCAATCTGGTACAGGCCGCAGGTATACTATATTATTTTAATGAATATTTAAGTTGTGAAATAACACAAATTGATCAAATAAAATTTACTTGCGCAAGCCGGGATTTGAACCCGCGACCTACGGCTTGCTAGTCGAGAGCCTTAGATACTCCTCGACCACGAAGGTCGTCAAATAACACAAATTAACCAAATAAAATTTACGTGAGCACGCCGGGATTTAAACCCGCGACCTCTGGAGGCCATCGAAAAGAAAATACAAAAATGATTTTATTTGATAAACTCATAGACATATGAATATTAGTAGACCTGCCCTAAGTGATTAAAAGCGTATTATTCCCCACTCCCCATACCGGTTCCATTGGAGCCGGCTGGGCTCGCATATGGCTTCCCGTGAATCTTGAGAATGTGACGTCATCATTCTTGTTCGAACTAGCGTCGAGCTATGGTCGAGGCATTTTACGAAATAACACGGCAAAATGGTTGCTTGTGATATGAAAACTTGTAAAAATAGATGTGAAAAAGAGAATAAACCCAATTGTCGTATTACATTCCATAAGTAAGCATTATTTTACTTTATTTTAAGCTTATTCACACCGTATTATATGGATCAGTTTTAGAAACATATACTATCACATCACAATGTAGCGATTCTCAAGTGTGCTCATCGATGTTTACTGGGGTAAGTAAATTATGAAACATTTGTAAAAGTGTCTTAACTAAATACTCTGAAACTAACTACGACTCTGAAAATAGAAGAAATTTACTTTGCCGAATTGGACTTCGCAAATTAGTTCATAACGTGGCGAGTAATTTGCGCTCCCGTGTAAAAATGTCTATTCATTCAAAAGCAGATTTTACTTTTAAGAACTAAATGGTGATATTATAATGCGAGATGCCTATATCCTGTCAGATTGATTTATTGACGAATCACAGTCAGCTTTACCCCCTTCGTTCTTCAACAGTTGATTTTACCCTTCACCTTTAATTTCTAGTCTATATATTCTTATGTCTGTGGATAAACTTAATATTTACAGCCAACATACCAAATCGTAAAAAAGGGACTGTAGGTAACACTGAGAATTTTTATTTATTTTTAATTTTTCTTTTATTTTATAAAATACAATATAATTATTTAAATTTACAATTAACGGTGATAATAAACGAAAATAATCGGTGATACCAATGAAAATAATTATATTCGTATCCAAGACTTTAAAGGAGCATTTTTTTGGAAAATCCCTTCTTTGTGCATAACTACATATTATTATTCGTACCTACTTTCAACAATTGTGCATTCCGGTTTTTTCCGAATAATATGATTTCTCCATTGAATTCCGGGAATCATTAAGTTGAAATCGCTTTCTTAACCACTCAAACGATGGGTTTTAGTATTTTTACAATGCTATACTATAAGGATTCCCCAGGATTTCATCGAATGGATAAATCAAAACAATAATATGTCAGTCAATATATGAACTGCTTACTGAGTTTTTAAGCCAATGAATCCAGATAGATTTTACCGTTTATTGAATATTTTTTTTAATTCTAAAAATTTGGCACATTATGGCAAACGATCGCTCAAGACGTTTTACAAACTTGTCAAAAATCTTTCGATTGGATATAGGTGTGTATAAAAATACACTGAATGCACTATTAATGTTACGGGCTAGATGAAGGGTGGCCACCAAAACACAATCCAGCACCGAGTGAGCAATACCCCATACAATAATTCCTTACGGCATGCCATTACTTGTAAAAGTAAGTACAAGTGCTAAATACTAGGGAACAGGTATTTTGACTAGTTATTTATTCGTACTTGCACCAGTTGTGCAAGTATCAAGACGAGCTAGTACGACTCACCTCTAGTACGGCCCAGTAGGAAATCTCCTAAATCTGGCCCGGCTGCTGAAAAGGTTGGCCACCCATGGGCTAGATAATAGTATAACCCTTTTTTTATTTAATACTACAACCAGGAAACCCTTAAAGAAAACTCAGTGAATATGTCATATCTGGGGATGCTATGCAGGGAGTATTTTAAAGAAGAGGATGAAGTGAAATTGGGTCTAAAGGGAACCCATGTTGTGGGGGGTAATAAACGCAAAAGCTTGCACTTTGTTCCAGAGCCAAACGGATCATAATAAAAAGTCGTAAAAATAACTCGTTCTCATGAGGCAAATCAACCATGTACGGTTACTGAACCCGCGTTTGCCATGCATAATATTGCATACCGATTGTGCATCGGTGCCGAAGGGCTCGAAGAGTGTACAGAGTGTTCACGTACCGAGCAAACTCCAAATATAAAAAGAAATTCTGGAAAAACGAACATAAAATCTCACCAATCACTAGTACATATTTAAATCTAGTTTATTTTAGATAAACACACTTTTTTTAAAATATGTTTGTTACTTTTTTTACATGAACTCCACAGCCGAGCTGTTGAAAAGTACAAGGCGAATTTGTTAAGAGCGCGTTTGACATGTTTTTTTTTTACTTACTAAGTTACTGGCTACTGTGTCATCTTTTGGGAATCTGTGTGGAGGGTCTTTTTTAAGGAAAGGAAAAGAGGAAGTTCTGGGAAGGTAAAGGGTATGAGAGATGGGTAGGAATCTAGGGATCAGTGTGTCCAGGAGTGACGGGCATATGAATATATCTCTCCCACTGCGGTGGAAGATGATGGGTCGAGAGACCTGTTGGAGAGGTCAAAGGTCTCCCCAAACCTGCCTATCCCGATACGGCACACCACGTAGCAGGTGGGCAGGCGCATCCTACACACAAACCCGGGCACCCCTGCTAAATCACCAAACGTAGCGAACCACTTGGAGTGACCTAAGGCAGAGGTTATCAAATAATTGTTACCCTGGGCGGCGGTACCCAAACCCGACTTTCAAATTGAAAATTAGTTTCCCGACTATGGACCAGTGCCGAAGGGATAAATGACGCTAGTTCATTGGAGCATCTTCCATTGTAATACCGGTAGAACAAGGACAGCATACCTACCTGACGCCAGTGCTCTTCTAAAGATTCGTTTGTTAAGATAGAGGAATCAATCAAATGGACCGCCCGTTTATACAGAGTCAAGGGTTTTTTTTAGGTATTTTGGGGCTCCAGACCAAGGTGGCTGCCAAATTCAACAGTGGGGGGCGATTTGCACAGGGTCGTCAGTTGTGTAAGTTATGAAAGTATCTGCGGGAGTTGTACAGTACGCCCAGCTTTGAGGTTATCTTGACTCTGGCTTCGACGGAGCATATTTATTATTGGAATAACTTTCAACGTAGAATTCTTTAGCCAGCCTTGAAAGCCGAAGATACTGTGTGAGAAAATGAGCCCCGCCGTACATGCATCATCTCGGATACTCAGCGGAGCTAATGTACGATACAATATTATATTGAAAGATAAAACTTGTAACATTAAACCGTACTGGAAGATCATCCATGTGTTTCGAAATCGGTCCTGAGTCTGAAACTTTAGCACGGATCATAAAGACGTGAATTATGGGATAATCGGATTATTCCTCAGCTCTCTTATAATGTTTCACAAAAATAATAATTAATAGGGACGATACTTAATAGCAAATAGAATACCGACGGCTACATTACCAATCAAACTGAGCGACCTTTTATTGCTAAGCATAATTTAAACCGGCTTAATGTAACTTAATTTATTAGTCTTCAAGGCTTAGTTAGTGACGGTAGCGTAATTTTTTGCGGGTCTAGCGTACAGACGGAGAAATCCCGTCGCACAGTGTTTCGTTTCATACAAGAAAGACGGTAAAAAATCTAACACACCAATCAAGTATGTGTAACCCACCTGTGGGGTGTATTTAACCCGAATATGAAGAAAATTTGTGATAAAATGTATTAAATGTATTTTTTGTAAAGCTTAAAGTAAGCCGGACTCTGCTATTCAACTGTTTTTCACCACTTGCACTAAGCGTTTTACGTTCAAATATACTTAAAATAATATTACACATTTCCTGAAGACTTTTTTTCTTCGACAAATTCCCCTGTGTTGCAACTGGTGCCTGAAAATCTCACATATATGTATATTATTATTTATAAAATTGTTAATGGTATTATAAACAGCCCTGATTTATTAAGTCTAATTACCTTTCATACAACCTACAAGAACTAGTCGTTCTAAAATTCTTTTAAATTGCAACAAAATTATCAGGACTGAATCATTTAGATACTCGCTTGTACCTAGATTGCATGCAGTTGGTAATGTTTTCTCGGAAGTAGTTGATGTGTTCAACTGCACGGAATGTAGTTACAAGAAGGCTATAATAACATACCTCATAAATAAATATTAATGTTAGCTTTTGTTATATTAGTGCTAAATTATTATATTTATATCACATGTTTGTAAAAGCCACTATGGGCGTGTAATATAAATAAATAAATATTATGGTGCGATTTTGATATACCTACTCTCCGAAATATATATTTCAAAAAAACTGTAGTACAAACCTTCCAAAGAAAACTCCAGTTATTTATTGTTGTCAAGTTTAATTTGTAGAACTCCATTTTAATTTTAATTTTTTTATATATTTAATAATATAGATTTAGATTTATAAAAACAGTTTATTTTTAAACAAGTTCTGCTGTGTAATTATTATTATGCGTGACAGCTGTTTCGCCTTCTGAAGGCATTATCAAACTATCAGTTTTTATAAATCTAATAATAATATTATTGAATATAAAAAAAAAAATAATTAAAAAACTCCAGTTTTCAGAATCGAAATACAACACATTAAACTCAAAAACAACCGAAAACATCGTGCCGCAAGAAGCGAATAAATACATCTGAAGATTTCTTAAACTAATTATCAGATTTCGGACTCTGTCAACCCGTGCATTAATAACCCCAATTAAGAATGCATTTGTCACACTGCATATTTGATAATACCTCTATGACGTTATCGTTCAAAAATTTGTTATTTGTATACCTACTAGCTTGCATGGGACGAATCGCAGTGCGTCGTCACGCTGGCTCGGTATCGGTACTGAATCGACAAAAAACCGGAGACCCTGCGCAGAAAACTTAAGTTCACTACGGTTTGCAGCGTAGCCATTGTGGGATTTTTTGCGCAGGGTCTCCGGTTTTTGTCGATTCTGTGCCGATACCGAGCCATTGGGACGACGGGCTAAATGATACTTAACAAAATTTGTCATGAAAAAAGTAAACAATGTTTGCATTTCAAGGAAAAAACCATACATAAAGATCGCATCGACTTAATTTGTCTACGGCTTTACGGGTTAAAAATGCTAGTGAATTGGGGTTGATTAATCCTCCCCTAAACTTCACACTAAGATTAATTTTTTAACAACTTTTAGTTTGAGCTGAGTTTCAGTGAAAGCCGCCGTTAATGTTTCATTTCATAATCAATACGTTTTCAGAGTTACTTTGTTTTTGTATATTCCGTTTAAGTTGTAACGTATATCTTATAATACGTCCACACATACAATTTTCAAGCATACAACCAAATGCATCTGCATAGGTAGTAGTATGAAAAATATCACACCAGATTCTTATAGGAATAAGGCTGATTGAACAACTTCCATATAGTAAGATGTAACGTGATTGATCGATGTGCTTCATATTTCATAACACGCTTTAATATTATTCGTTTGTTGGTTGAAAATACTATCCGTGTTACAAAAATATGATAGGCAGTGACCGACTCAAAATTTATTTTCCGCTGAAACCGAATTTCGGCTCCTGTTCTAGTTCCTTCTTATTTAAATAAGTTTGAAAACACCCGCACACCAAAATTAGGAGTTTTTACTGTCAAACTTGTAAGAGTTCATTAAAGTTAGTGCTAAATTGAATAAAAAATACATAAATTTTATGAGAAATAATTTTTAGCGCTTATTGCGTTAGTTGTTACGTAACAGTTATACGATGTGAGCGCTATAGTTACTTTAACTTTAAAAGAATTGCAAAAATACAAAATATTTTAGAACTACTAACTACATACGTAACTATATAGTAAACAGATCAGTCTAGTCCGTGATAGTTTTAATTTTAGATGATAGCAGTATAATAACTTAATATTATTGTAGCGAAAAATGTAGAATTTTATTTCATTAGCGCCCAAATAAAAAAAAGGTTATGATACTTAGGACGGGTTGTTTCGGAGAATTTGAACAATTCATCAAATTTCAACGTTCATTTTCGGGTTCTGTGAAAGACTTATTCAAGTTCTGTTTTTATATCATTGTAGGCTAGTTGCTTGACAAAACTGAAATAGAAACAGAACTGGAAAAAATCTTTCACAGAACTTGAAAATGAACATTGAAATTTGATGAATTATCACTTTATAATGTTGTTTTATCCTATACATAGCTCAAAAAATTATTTATAATTTTTTTAAAGAATACTTACAGTTGATACGTAAATACAAAAAATGCGCAAGTAATACCAAGGTGAAATTTATGATAATAATATTTGGCTGATTTGTATAGCGCCGTTTTTGTGCAAAATCATTCCATGGGCACTGTTTTCAGTGAAACAATGTTTCTTTAGCATAGCATACGCGATGTTCGGAAACTCTTAGTACAAGCGGGAAACTGGTGAATCTACATCAACATTTGAAGTGTTGCTGCATTATTTGGAGTCAACTTTCCAAGCCAAATTTAAAAAATATATCGGTCGCTGTGGGTTTAATATAAGCTGTTTAATAACGTTTGAAATGCGTTGAAGCGTTTTTTAAGTAAAAATGTAAAATCGAAATGCTCAGATGTAAAAAAAAAGTTTTTGGGTTCTCGATGTGATGAAGATTTACCAGTTTCCCGCTTGTACTTTAAGTTTCCTGACGCCGTGTATAACTGGGAGACTACTCGGATACATTGAAACCATTGCAATAAGAAAATTATGGCTCTTTTACATTATATAACCACCGAGTTATTTCTCTTTTATGTTGGGTAGGTAGGTAGATGTTTCATTTTGGGAAAATGTATCGTTTCGTAGTATTTCTAGTATAGGCATGGTTAGTAGCCGAGTGGTCAAAAGCGTCGAGAGGTTCAATCCGCTGCTAACTAAAAGCTCCATCATTGAAAAAACAATATTTTTTTCGCTTCTAATGACAGGCGTAGGAGGAGTTTAGATATTATCAGGTAATTCGACACCCGGTAATATTCATTCCGCTTTATTAAATAAATAAAAGGGAGAAGAAATAATTGAACACGATGGTATACTATGTATATGTATAACGTATTGAAGTATGCGGTTATACGAAAATATTAAGTGCTTATTGATGATTTCATCTCTATTATTGTGCGATTTCGTAATTTCACATTTATGAAAACCAGTACATTCGGACCCATTTCATTCCACATGAGTATGACGTTATGACGAAATAATGCCGCCAAAACGGGAATTTTCATCAGCGCGACCATAAACTATTTCTAGGTCGATTCTAGGCGCCACGTTTGTATAACAATCTCTCGTTACCACTTTTAGTATTTGATCGTGTACACGTTGCATTGTTCTGCGCTCGAGCGCTAGTCACTGGACACGTATTGAGTCACATTTCGCCGAAATGACTACATTTTTATTATGACAAAGCTAATAATGTAATAAATAGATATTTAATATTCGGTTAAGGATTGCGAAAAAGATAATCGTGTTCCTAGTAAAAAATCAACTGCATACTGCGCGTGCGCATCCCCGATTTGAGGGATGCCATAGTTCACAACACAGTTTAAAATTATGGGAAAAGTGACACAAAAGAGGAAGTTTGGAAAATATCTATTTATTTATTTAAAAAAAAAAACATACGGCAAAACTTGTACTTAGGTATAAAGTTACAAGTATAAAGTGTAAGAAAATATAAAAATACAAAAGGTAAGAGAAAAAAAAGAAGTTAAATGACGTATTAATGAAATATAATAAATTATTTTCCATTGATACCAATCTGTACAAACCCATAAATAACCGTTATTATCAAATTACAGATGACTTAGGTAGCGGAGCTAACTGTTTGTTGTCAGAATAACAACTAATATTTTATGGTTCAAGAAAAGACAAAAGAAAAAAACATAATTGTGGGAAAATCAATTATCTCTTAAGTGAGAACTTTGGTAAGGGACAATATTCAAAGCTAACAGAGCCAAGTAACTCGCCGCTCTATAATAATGTAAATACACAAAGCTTTGTGATAATGTGGACCTCTCGTAATAATATTGCAACAGTCTTAAAAAAACTACAGTAATAGTACTGGAAGAGAAAAATAAGTTTTTTTTAATACTTTCAGAGATGTTCCCACATTCTCGTGCAAATTATTATCAACTGCAATGATAATTCAATTATACTCCGAGAATTATTGAGTTTGAGGATAGTTTGAATTTAAAGCTTTCTAAAAATGTTTCCGATAGATATCTCTCGTCTTTTACGATTATTAGGCAAAACATTAGGATCTTAAGAAGTTGGATCAGTCAGTAACATTAGATCAATCATTTGGGATGCTTAACTATTCTCGTCAAAAACATCACGCACAATTCAAATTACCGATTCAACTTCCACGCTCTTGGCGTATAATGAAATTTGAAACATTTTAGTCGAGAACATAGCAAATTCGTACCCGCTATCGGGAGAATCTCCGACTGCTACTTAATATTCAACGGTGATAAGAATTCGCCCGTATTTAAAATTTTTAAATCAAAAACCTTCGTGTTTAAACAATCTATTTTGACAGTGATCAAATTCAACCAAGGAGGCAAAATGAAAACTACACTCTTTTAAAATAAGTGTCTTTGTAGAGAAAGGTTATTCAAAAATGAAACAAACTTTAACTTTTTATAAACCACTTTATTTGAGTTTTAAAGCTCGTTTTAATACAAACACGCCTTCCTCTAAAATTATTAAAACCGCCTATTTTATCTTCGTTAACTCTAACTTTGTGAATAAATAACTACCTTCAAAGAGATTTTTTTCGTTGACAATCTAAAAGTTAAGAAATCACCTTTACTCGCTGCCAGCTTTATTCTATGGCATAACTAGCTATAAATAATTCAGCACACTAGAAACAGGTCTATAATTGACCCACGTAATAAAGCAGGGATTGTTTCTTAGAAAGGTGCCATAACTTTGGTTCAAATTGTCAAAATTCGTTCAAGTGCTCACAATGTGTCATAATAATACGTTCGCCTGTCGCATTAATATAATATAAGCGGTTTTTGATTACACAATTACGGGGAGGTAAAATTTATGTTATCGATTACAGAACAAACGCCCCGAATGAAGCCGGAAGACCCCGTAAGTCAACAGTCGTTTTTATGGAATTCTAGATCTTATTTCAAAGTTTACAAGTATCAAATTTCTTTGCCAGAGTATATTGACAGACGGCGCTGGCAGTTCTCCGCTAAGCTCTTCCGTTCGCTAGAGTGAACAGGTTAGACTTTCTACTGAATTAATTTGGTGAGATTACATGCACATTAGGCACAATAAATTTATTGATGCGCCCTTAATTGCACCCAGTAATTATTGTTTAATGGCCTGATGATAAATAACTGACTTAAGACGCCATTTCAATGTACGTAGTACTTATGCATTTTAAGGGTAACAACTAATTCCCTTTTAATTATCATGCGAGTGTCAAACTGTATTTATGAAACTGGTATTGGCGATACGTTCATGTGAATTGCAGTAAGATTTAAAAAGCCGAAAATATGTGATTAATATCACATAAAATTTGTCGTGCTACAAGTAGATAGCACATAGATACTACTAATTTCGGTTGTTGTAATTTTGGTGCATGGATGCGTGAGTGATTTGGAATTATATTCCTGCGTAAGGCTTAGTACACTTTTAATTTTTTAAATTATAACTGATAAGTATATATCGTATAAGACGTAGGTACCAAAATTATTTTATACATTAATTATTGATATGCGTACCTTTTTTTTCAAATTTCTGACAGATTTACCTGGCAGATCAATTCAGATAAACACACTTTTATTAGAAAGTTTAAGCTTGAAGAATACACAACTTTGCACGCAGAGGACACTTATATAGGGTGCGGCAAAACAAACAGTGCAGTGTAAAAAATCTGCGCAACTTAAAGAAATGGGGTTTACTTTATTTCATTCGGTACATCATGCCGTTTTATGCATTAAGTCCTGAATATGGCTCCCAGCAGCGATACATTGATGAAGGCGATTTCTGAAGTTTTCGGCCGCATTTTGGCACATCTCGACGGGTATAGAGGCGATTTCCTCCCGAATTCGATCCATTAGTTCTTCCAAGGTGTGGGGCCGATGATTGAATATATTTTCCCTCGGGTTCACAGGGCTCACGGGCTCCACAGGAAGAATTCGTCGTAAATTGCAGCCGGAAGGCCGGTGAGTGGCGACGAAAGAACGGCCATTTTCAAGAAACGTGCGCTTGGCGAAGCCCCGGTGTTGTCCGGTCCAAACCATGGTAACGACTGAAAATGAGACGACCCTCCTGACACAATGAGAACCCTCCCGGGTTCCTACTTCCACTGCACCGGCACTTCAAAACTGCACTGTCTGTTTTGCCGTACTCTGTATTAAAAACGCTACATATTGAATAATTCACAGTTGTTATCTTACCCTCCATTACGATTGATATTATAATGTGTAATAGATCTTTCTAATTTGTCAACAGCAATATAATTATAAAGGAAATTGACAATATTTATTTTTGAAAACCAATGAGATTCATAAATCCTAAAATTATATATCCGGTGCTTTATCACAGGTCTGCGCTAGTTATAATAATAACAATCGTAAACAAAGTGATGGCAGAGCCGTATCGCAATAAAGTAAGGGGAATAATATATATCCGACCATGTCTATTGTTTGTGTGCCTACAAGAAATATAATTTAATAAAATATAATATAATCAACCCACAATTATTACAAAATTATTTACAACCTTACCCACAAGATCTCCTTAGAAGTTCAATGTTCAAAATATGTGTGTAGATACAGACATATCCTGTACATGTTCTGTATATTACCTTCCCATGTCTTACATGAATAATGAGTGGTTTTCCACGAATATATCATCATAACTCACAATAGCTCCATTGATCGCGAACGCCTTCCACATTCGTAGATATATTTAATGGAACTCAGTAAATACTTTATAACACCTATCGAAGCCTTCAGAACCGACGACCAAAGTGCAGTTTTTTAGTTGGATCCGACGGTTCATCAAATTAAAAACTTGTTGTTTGTGTTCCTTACCCAATACACACAAGGGGATTTATTTACCGAGAGGATGGTTCCTTACACAAGAAATGACACTTACACAATCCTCCGCAATTGAACGACGGACACATACAATTTGTGAACACAGTTTTAACGATAATTTTCAGAAAGGGTGTGTACATCGCAACATAATCAATCTAATGCAGATATTTATTATTTGATTATACGATATTATGTTGTCTTTAGTATTGCCGGTTGCAGCTAAAAAGTAATGATTAATATGTGCCTAAGCATTGGAAGTAAAAATTAATTATAGCTAATTGTTTATCTTCGAGAAAGTAGTTGCCGTAAGCGTTAAAACTTCGCGTGCAAAATGTGGGCCGGCACAAAAACTACCCAATGTTAATGCGGCAGTTGATCTAATAGGCCATAAATAAAAATTACCTGCACTCGAGTGAAATATTGGTCACGGGAGAAAGGTTACGAAATAAAGCAAAGGAGAGATCAATATTAACGAGGCAGTCGACAAGAACTTAACGAGTAGGATATAATAAAAAACAATAAAACATAAAAAAATCTGTGTGCTTTGAATTAAACATCCAACTTTCAAGAAAATAGACAACACGCATATTTTATAAACTGTTAAAAAAGTACAAAAAAGAGTGTTTAGAGTCGGGTAATGACGGTTAGTGACTTACACGGAGAAAACTTAGTGATAAGAAATATTATCAAGTTATTAAAAATCTGGTCAAATTATTCGTTTTCCTGTTAAAAACGGGACTGGAGGCCTTTAACGAATGATTTGACAAATTTAATAACAAACTATCAGTAAAGCACGAAAATGTTGTGAGGAAGTCGGAACACTTGTTCTTCAAAATAATAATATTTTCGCATCTCGTCCATTATATTTATTTGTACAAGACTATCTGCGTTAAACACGTATTCAGATATATTCTAAATGACTAATATTTTATTAGGAAATGGTCATACATTCACATTTTTAACATTATCTTGATTTAAAAAGGCCGTGCTAATTTTTCTCCGTGAACTATACAGGAATTAATATTCGGAAAAACAACCGCGAACTGATGGCGCCTAACGAAACGAGAGTACAGTTGTTATCTCGTATACAGCAAAACTTTACATCTTCCATCAACACCCAAACTTCCCCTGAACTCTAATTGATAAACTGTAAACCAGGTTGTAAAGTGTCACCGTGGCTGTGTTCGGGAAACAGGGGTGGCTCCACTGTCTACGCGATACAAATTCATCCGGCATCGGTTTCCCTACCATTATACTTTACACTTACGTACAGGATGAAACTGTCTCATAGAAAATGTATTGATAAACAAAATACACTCTCACACATAACATACATTATGTTAAAGTTCATTTACACATCGGTTCAACGCCGAGGATAAATTACATAAGCATTAACATAACGTCAACTTGAAGATGAATATTCATTCTCGGTATATTATTTACAAGGTAACGTGAAACTGAAATGAAAACTAAATTATTATTCGCAAGATGTGTTTCGATTCAACCCTTCGGGTAATATATTGCAATATATAAATGTAAAGCACAATATTCAGTTCGAAATAAAGTACCCTTCCAAGGTTAGAAATAAGCTGTCGAATTTTGTTTAATTGGCGATATTACGTATGGACGTGAGATGAAACATCTTAAGACTGCCGAAAATTTTAAATTAAACGAAATCGTTGTATATTTTAGTAATATTGTCGCGCGTCGGACCTGGGGGGGTCCTGACTTACCCTCGGCCAGCTCAGAAGCGGGGCATGAGACGTCTCTCTCATAGTCAGGGTTCGGGGTCAGCGCGTGGCTCGAGAATCCATATCCCACCGTCTATACAAAACACTCCCATACGATTGTTATGCCCAAATGAAAGAGGTTAGGTTTTTATGAATTAGCATTGTATTTGAGCGGCTAAAGGACATTACATGGGTGAATAACAACAGTACACAGGTTATTACATCCTAAACTGGAATTATCAACAAGGGTTCCCTAATCTCTCTCTGGGAAATAATTAACAGCTCACTCTCTCTAGATCGGCAGGCAGCGTGGATGAATTTAGGTTATTAGCGGACACATTCAAGGGTAATAGGAAATGTAAGAGACTCACAGCATGGTGTTGTCGGGTATCCTGTTGATTTGCAGGACTGAGCGCCGTGTCTCAAACAAACGGTGCCAGCCTGTCGATGTTCAAAGCGCCATTTCCGTACGTTATTGCTTTCGACGGAGCGGTGCAAATTGGGAACGCGGGAGCCGAAACGAACACACGTCCAGCCTGGTCAGAGGTCGGCGCGCGAGCGGGGGGGACGGGGCGTAGGGTCGCCGGGGGTGGGGGAACTGTAGCGGATGTATTGCGCGTTCTTCACTACGTTTGGTCTAGCAACTAATTTGAATAATTCCCGCTCTCAGGCTGGCAACTGTAGGATCTTTTGCGGCTAAAATCTGTTATATGACACCTCCCCCCGCGCTCGTAAAAAAAGGCGACGTGGTAATGGAGCATCAGGGTTAAAAGATCCTCTATGTGCCTCCCTTGGGGTTTTTTTGACAAAACAAGAGTTGCCCTTAGTTTGAGAGACTTGGATGGCCAGAGAGATGCCTAGCTAAAACATAATGACTAGCTTATGCCATAGGCTAGGTAACAATATTTGTGGGGAGAAATGAGGAAGGGTACATAGCATGTTTGGAGCAAATAAATTTTGGGGAGAGAGCAGGTGTGGAAACAACAAGTAAAATTATGCAATTTGAAAACAATAGACATGGTTATGCAATTGAAAGACAAAAGACAAAATTATGCAATTGAAAGACAAAAGGACATGGTTATGCAATTGAAAAACAAAAGGGCATGGTTATGCAATTGAAAAAACAATAGACAACATTATACAATTGAAAAACAAAAGGGCATGGTTATGCAATTGAAAAAACAATAGACAACATTATACAATTGAAAAACAAAAGGGCATGGTTATGCAATTGAAAAAACAATAGACAACATTATACAATTGAAAAAACAAAACAAAAGACGGAATGTTAAGGTGTGATTCTAGGGTTTCATTGGTCTGGAAGCTAAGTTTGCGTTGCGTTGGTTTTTTGGTTTTGAAGAGTTGCGAAGGAAACGAGATTTCACTGACTCTAAAAGATTACATTATCACTGTAATCTGACCCATTGAGATAACACTCAGGAGTACACTTAGGTCTTGGAAAAAAAAACACTTTGCTTCGTTGTGGGCGTTGATGTTTGCGAAGTGGGGCTGTGGTTTGCGGGGCTGCGGCTATGGTTACAGTGGTCATTGGAGAGAGTAGTCCAGGTTCCGTAGTTATGCCAGTACGAGTCCTATGTGCTATTATGGTGGGCACGGATCGTATGTGTTGGTTATCGGAGCATAATGTAGCTCAGGATAACTTTTTAGAGATGCGCAGTTTGTGTTTACTGGAGGGGCAAAGGGTAATTATGTTTCACCCATGACCTGGTATGTGTCACTGCATGACAGAGCAAGAGACGGTATAACTGGCATTGGCATTGAGGGCAAGAAATTTGAACTCCGGGACTAGCGTGTCCGAAAGGTAGTTCAGAGTGTCATAAAGTATAGTGGGACAACTCGGCTTGCAGTGGTGAGACAAACGTCATACATATGATTAGTATTGTCTGAGCTTTCAGGAACAAGATGGAACAAGTGTGTAGCGAGTAGTAGTCGAGGGACCTTTGTAACCACAGCGCAGGCTGCTAGGAGGTGAGGCTCAGCTTGGCTGCCGGAGATGACATCCGCCTGGGCTTCTTTTTAAATCCGGGGGGAATTATTATTAAAGCAAATTTCTTGAAGTTTACCTGCCTAGGGACCAATGAAGAAAAGTTTGGAGAGAAACAAAATGTGTCCAGAAAAATAAACAAACGAGGTTTAGCTGCCGGTCCGGAGAGTGACGAAGAGTGTGAGAGAGAGGTAGAGAGAGGTTCCTAACTAGTTTTGATTACATAAACATTATCCTTTATTAGGATGACTTGGCGTTTGCCGAATGACAAACTGTCTTGGTTGAAAAAACAACTGGCCTTCTTTGGCCTATGTTAACATACAGGTGGTAACATTTTCGTAGGATTTCAAAGAACAAGACAAAAAATTCGTGAACGAGTCACGGCAACAGCAGGGAAACTAATTCATGAATAAAGGTTGTCAGAAAAGACAGACGATACGCCAAGTGCGTATCATACATATTCAAAATTCATGAATGTGTTTCGTTGAGGAGAGAAAAAAAATGACAACATACGTGAAAGGTGAGGTAGGAAGCCTGTTGGTGACCGGAACAATTACCGATTCGAACTCGAAGTGAGGGCGAAATATGGTCGACAACAGATTTTCCACTTTATACATATTGCCTGAGGGCATGGGGTGGGGAGGGGGGAAAAAGGACGGGAATTGAGTTACGAAATTGCTAGAGACTGGACTAATTTCCAATTCAACCTCTATGTGAGAGTGAAACATATTCAACCAGCAGATTTCCTGACTCTTTACATTTTAATAAAGTGGATTAATTTTTAAAACGCATTAGAATACACATTGTACTAAAGAGGCTAATCTTTTGCGTGTATTTGGCAAAAGATTAGGGGTCGTTTTAAACTTCTACATGATTGTGAGAAAAGACAGACCCTAGTTCCAATTTCACAAACCTGGGATTCTTCTTATTCGTTTCCCAGACGACGAGTTTAGTGGTTTTGTGCCCATCGATTAACTCCTGCGGCACTATGCCCCATAATTGACAGTGAAGCTGAAAACTAGTCCTTTTGGGATAGTAGATATTCCTGGGCTTCTTTTCTTTTTGGAAAGCAGCAAAAACAGGAAGTCCACGGGCATTGGCGTTGAACAAAGAGGCTTCTGTGAAATACTTACGTAGTTCACATATAAAGGTTTGATATTATTTCGTTCGCACGATTCATGGTGAGTATTGTAACGTCTTCACGTATAGTGTACAAGTATGCAGTATATGCAAGGTACAACTCAATTATAGACAGAAGTCAAGGAGTGTAAAAACAGTTCCTTAAAGGAGATGACGATGTCGATATTATGTCGTTCACACGAATCACGGTAAGTATTATTATTACGTCTCCACGTCTCGTGTACAGGGTTGTACACAATTATACACAAAAGCGGTTCTCATGACATGTTAATGACACACGACCAAATTATACACAAAGGGCGGTACTCATGGCAAATTAATGTCACACGACCAAATTATACACAAAGGCGGTACTCATGGCAAATTAATGTCACACGACCAGATTATACACAAAGGCGGTACTCATGGCAAATTAATGTCACACGACCAAATTATTCACAAAGGGCGGTACTCATGGCAAATTAATGTCACACGACCAAATTATACACAAAGGCGGTACTCATGGCAAATTAATGTCACACGACCAAATTATAACACATGGTTATAAGTATTAAGTAATTGTAACGAACTTCTCGTGTAGTGGTGGATTTTGTAAGGATCTCTCCTATCGCGTGACAATTTTTACATTTAAATATAATTCAACAAAAGCTAGCAGTATCATTTGATACTGTTTGCAAAGATTTGTTAGATTGACTAACTCCGTAGCCTGGAGGGGCGTACGATGGAACAATAGAGAAGATAAACAATTTTAATGTTACTTCATTGTGTTACAAGGTGCAAGATGATGGTAGAAGGTATTTCTACTTACATCGAGCGATGGGTGGGAACAGGCCCATAATGGCTTTACATACTGTTCGTTGTAGCGTGCAATTGGGTTGCAAACACTTGGTTAAATGGTGAGACAAAGGTTGGGTGTTTATATTATGCAACGATGATCGAACAAAGTCCTGTTGATTTACGTTGTGATATAATTATTTGCGTTTGAAGATCAGGATAACCGTAAGGTTTTACTAACCTGTCCCGTAGGGTTGAAACGTGAGGTACGAGACATACGTGACGTAACAGTAGAGAAAAGAAAATCGAGATCTCGTCATACAATAAAAGACCTTAATGGGTTTTACATACTTTTAGTTGAAGCGAGTCCAGTTATTTGTATGTGGTTTTATAGGACCGACATTTGGTTTTCTTTTATAAATACAATTTCCCAAAATGGATGTGTCAAAATCCTATTTTTGGTAAATGTGAGCTTGGGTAGGACGCCATCAATTTTTGAAAGGAAAAAATTGAAAAAAAAATGAAAAAAAAATTATATACATACAAAGAAGACAATTATGTGATTAATTGCTACTTGGTTCTTGCCTTTGAGACCACTATAGGGTTTTACATACTCAAGGTAACGTTGAATTGGACAAGAAAGAATTAATGGCTGTACTTGACAGGTTTTCTTTTTTTAAAAAAAGGGTCGGTATTTAACACTTTGGAATTTACAAAATCCGAACTCTTTTGGATGGCACTCTTATGAGTGATTACCAATCGTTATTTTACAAGGAACAAAAACAAAAGTGGGGTGGTTCTTTCTAACACGACGAAGGGAACAAAAATGAAACGAAAATGGGGTGACATGACATAAACATTGCATAGTGTAGAAGTTGAGGAGCAAAAGCGGGTTCGCGACTTCCCGGCGATTGTAACTCGAAGACGTGTCTCTATTCTAAAATGATCAGTTTCAGAACAGGTGAGAAAATAAAACGTAAAAAGGGAGAAAACGATTGTCGTGAGGGAAAGAACGTTATTACAGGAATAATATTTCATGGTCATAATATGTTAATATACATTCATTTACAAAGGTGGGTTAAACTCGTTTTTGACGAATAGGTTGACATGTAGTTGACACTTTACACGCCTAATTATGGTAAGACTTCATAGCTTACAATAGTTTGTGATAATACACAGTGGGTTAGTTTAAAGTTGCTGGGGTGGTGGGGGAGTTTCAACTGTCTCCTCACTTCCAGACTTTACAATGTCCTTAATATGGTAATTACCAGTATGTTTGCCAGAGGAGTCGGACAGGTAGTAAACTAAGTCCGATATTTTTCTTACAACCTTGGCCTTGACAAAACGGGGTGCCAGCTTGGCAGAGAAGTACAGGGCTCCTTGAGAGAGGGTGTTATTCCTTCTCCAGACAACATCGTCTACATTAAAAGTGATGTGTTTCCTACGTAGGTTATATCTGTCCGCACTTTTTTGGTGGGCCAGCAATAGGGCATCAGTAACTTCACTATAAATGGCAGTAAGTTCTTCCAAACGATGGGCGTAATCAACGGCAGGATTGCTTGTGGAGGTGGTTGACGTGGGGAAATTCGTGTTCCAGTGCAATGAACCATGTACCACCTGTTCCATACCGTGTTTTAAAAAGAAGGGGGTGTAACCAGTGGTTAGGTTAACAGTGTTATTCATGGCAGCTTGAATTTTATCTAAATTCTTACACCAATTACGTTGGTCTTTGTCAACCAAAATGGCCAGAGCTGTGTTAATAGTCTGGTTATACCTTTCGACAGTGTTATTTTGGGGAGTGTACAAGGTATTATAATAAATATCTTTAATCCCGTATTTAGCAAGGAAATCTTTAAATTCCTGTGCTATAAACTGTTTTCCGTTGTCAACTATTACGGTTTTGGGTGTTCCGTAGGGTATGAAAATGTGTTTTTCCACAAGTTTGACAATGGCGGCAGCGTTGGCTCTTTTTAAGGGGAAGATCCAACAAAATTTGGTAAAGATATCCACAATGCTGAGTATATGCATGTGTCCAGAATAACTCCTGGGAAAAGGTCCGACGAGGTCCATAGATAACGATTGGAGGGGTCTATCAGCACGTTTGGGTTTTCCCATTAGGCCGGCAGGGGGTGCCGTACTATGTTTGTAAGCTTTACATGTTTCACATTTGGAGATGTAGTTGCGAACTTGCTTGAAAAGACCAGGCCAGTAATACTTCAAGGAAATCTTTTTATACGTCTTGAAGGTTCCTGGGTGTATAGAGTCGGGGGCACTATGATTGTTGATGATTACTTGTTTTCTCTTTTCGAGGGGCACAACGAGTTTCCAAGAGTAATCTTCGAGGATGGACAGTGGGGCCTTACAATTGCGATATAGTTGTCCTTCTTTTATAATAAAATTGGGAAACTTTTGTTGATTGTTTTTGCACCCTTCATAGATTTTGAGATACCATTCATCTTTTGTGGATGGGGTAGAGGCAATTGTATCGATGTTTAATGCGGCAAGTTCAATTCTTGACAGGGCATCTGGGACAATATTGTCCGCACCTTTACGGTGGATGACATCGAAAGTGTATTGGGACAAACGAGAAGCCCAGCGAGCGAGTCTGCCGGAGGGATTACTTAGAGAGATCAACCATTTCAAACTACTATGGTCTGTGACTACAGTAAATTTGCTACCGTCTATGTAACCGCGGAAATGGTGAACAGAATCCAATACTGCCAGTAACTCTTTTTCGGTGATTCCGTAATTTTTCTCGTGTTTATTCAAGGTGCGGGAAAAATAGGCTACAGGGTGTTCGCCATCGGGGAATTCCTGAGTTAGGACTCCACCGATCCCTACGTTAGAAGCATCCGTGTGGAGGGTAAAAGGTAGTTCAAAATTAGGACAATTCAGGACAGGGGCTGTTTGAAGAGCATTTTTTAAAGTCGTAAAAGCTTCTTCGGCTTCAGTAGACCAACGAAAGTTGCTGATACCTTTACGGATACCAGTAATTTTGTTTAATGGGGCCGAAATAGTGGAAAAGTCTTTAATGAATCTCCTATAGTAACCTGTAAGTCCAAGGAAACCTTTGACTTCTTTCGCGTTTTTGGGTCGGGGGAAATTTGCCATTGCTTCCACCTTAGTAGGATCTGTTCTCAGACCTTTTTCGTCGACAATGAATCCCAAATAACGCAGGCGAGACTTACAAAATTCAGACTTCTTTAAATTGATGGTTAAACCAGCAAATTTAAGTTGTTGAAAAACTTTTTCCAGCATTAACAGGTGTTTTTCGAAGGTGTCGCTAACGATGATGAGATCATCAAGGTAGCAGAATAGGTTGTTGTCAACTTCAGGGCCGAATAGTTTGTCCATCAGCCTCTGTAGTTCGGCGGGGCTATTTTTTAGACCAAAAGGTAGCCTTTTAAAGTGGAACATTCCCCTACCAGGTACAACAAAAGCAGTTTTTTCGCAGGATTCCGCATCTAAAGGTATTTGCCAGAAAGCTTTGCTTAGATCAATGGAAGAAATGAATTTGGCGTTGCGTAATTTGTCTAAAGTTGCGTGCACGAAAGGCAGTGGGTACGCGTCGGCTTCAGTGCAAGAGTTCAATCGTCTACTGTCGAGGCAAAAGCGTGCAGAGCCGTCTTTTTTTGAAACCAAAAGGGTTGGGTTGGTCCAAGCACTTCTGCTGGGAACTACCACTCCCATTTTCAACATTTCATCAAGTTCATTTTCTAAAAGTTTCAATTTTTGGGGGGCTAAATTGTAGTAGCGTTGCTTGATTGGTGGGCCGTTGGTTTTAATGTGGTGTTTTACCAAATTAGTTAAACCCAGTCCGCATTTTTCGAAAGATATTGATTCAAATTTGTTGATCATTTCCTTTAATTGGAGAGCCTGGTCAGTGCTTAGGTTTTCGTGAGGTATTATTGTTCGAATCTCACCAACTTGAGCGACCGGAGGTTTTTGGCCAAGAGTATTAAATACTTGTGGAGCAACGTTAAAAGCCTTCCAGAAGTCAACGCCAAGGATGAAATTCTGGGATATAGAGGGTACTATTAGAAAGTTAATTGTAACTGTGTTATTGTTACATTTAATTGGTAATGACAGAGTACCGATGACTGTCTGGGGAGCATTGTCCGCAGTTGTCACGAGTGTAGGTTTGGAAAAAACTTTAAAACCGTTGTTAACAAAAGGCAGGTGGGCATTGTTGCCAAGGCAACTAACAGATGCACCACTATCTAGTAGTCCAGAGAAGGGGACATTGTTAACGGAGAAAAGGGCATAAGGTCTTCCATCTTTAGCTTGTTTGCAACAAACCGAAGAAACATTTAAGGTCTGGTTAAAATATTTAATGTGTGATAACCAATCAGTCCATTCCTTAGACCTTGGTACAGAATGAATACCTGAGAGGTTATTATTTAGTTTTTTGGTTTTCTCGCATGAAAATTCGGTGGGGGTTTAGAGAAATCCACTTGAGGTTTAACAAAGTGAGGGTCTTGCAACCTTTCCATGTTATTTCTTGTTTTTTGAAAATTTCACGCAGTTCGTCGCGTGGAGGAGAACGATCCCTGGAGCGATGTCTCTTTAAGGTTCTGGGTTCTTTAGCTTCCAGAAATTTGGCCTGCTTGAAACAAGTGGTAGCTAGGTGACCTACTTTTTTGCAAAAGGAGCAAACTTTTTTGTTGTCAAATTCTGGTTTTAATCCAGAAGGACGGCTTGGTACAGTGATATTGTCCGTGGTGGTTTTGTTGTTTTTCCTGTCTTGGTGGGATTCCAAAATGAGGCAAACTTCGTTTAAATGGGCCAACGACACAATTTTCTGTGAGGTGATAATGTTTTCATATCTTTGTAGGAGGCCATCAGTTATAACTGGTAATAATTCGGCTTCCGAGACAGGGTGGGAAAGTTTGATGTTGATGGATTCGGCCCTCTCTATGAATGTTGCCACAGTTTCGTTTACTAATTGTTTAATGGATAGTAACGATAATTTAATTCTGTGTTGGGCCTCTGATTTGCCGAAGCTAGTGATCAGGGCTGATCTGAGTTTATTCCAGTCCTTGCATTTTGATTTTTGTATTCGGTGCCACGGGATTAATTCTGGAGATATTAGTTCTATAAAGTTTTTCTGCAGCACGTCAAATGGAACATTTTTAATTGAGGCCGTTTCTTCGATTCGGTCAATGAAATCCAGTACATCAGAAACACCGTTATATTTGATCTTCCAAGGAGTGAGATCGTATGTTTTTTCTTGTGCCGTGATGGGTGCATTGTCTTGTTTTACTGTAACATGTGTCCTGGTTTCTTTGTTAGAAACGGGGATTTCCAAAGCTGGGGTATTGGGTGCCTTGACTTCATTTGCAACGGATAGGTTTATTTTCCTGATGAACTTCTTGTTAAATAACAAAGCGTATGCTTTCAATGCTGACTTTGATTTGTTTAGTGGTGATATTCCTCTGTCTTTTAAGACGGCTTGTAGGTGCACTTTGGATAAGTTGTGTACATTGGGAATGACACCCATGTCCGAAGATGTAGCCATTTGATTGGAATTCATTGTTAAAAATGGTTTAAAAAAGGAAAAAAAAAAAAACTCCGAAATTCTTCTAAGTCTTTTTGAAGAAAATTTGGCCAGGGGGACACTTTAGGATTTGCATTATTTAATTTTTGTGGGCACTATTCGCACTTATATTCACTGCACTCGAGGAAAGGCACGAAAAAGGCACAAAAAACAGCACTTTAGAAGCGAAAAAACACTTTTGATGGAAAGATTTTATATTTGCTTCATTTACTGGCACTAAATCGTGAGATTGAACACACGTTCTTATTATTGCGTCGAGAAAGCACTTCTTTGCAAAAAAACACTGCACTTCTGAAGTTAATTTCAAACAATTCACTTAAAATCACTTTTATAACAGTCAATGCTGAAAAAAGAATATGGACAAACACCGTACCTATATAATTAATCGGGATAAAGAATTACTTGTGTTTTACAGGTTGTAGCTGATATACTTTTTAGAAATCAGCTTCGATGGGCCGTTGGGTGTATTGTGCTTTTTTTAAAAAAAATCACTTCCGGTGTAAAAATTGGCTTCACAGTTCTAAATCCTGACTGTTATTATTACGGTGCAATTTATGCCGAAATTAAAACAGTGGGTTTGTTTTGTTAAACAAAGAATACAGAATCTATGTTATTGAAAAAAAACAAAAACATTATGTTCGAACTTTCGTTATCACAGCATTTGGCGGGAATTTCGCGCGTCTCTTTTATTCGTTCGAGAAGATTCTTACCGTTATTTTTCGCGGCAAAATGCGCTTAGCAACAAACAAAGTCACGACAGGATTGCGTGCATTTCTTATTTATTCGAGAAACTTCCACCGTAGTTTTTGCGGCAAAAATGCTCTTGGCACAAAATTGCATAGTACATGTTTTCAAATTGGGGACAATCGTAAAGGCAATTCTGTGCAGTCGGGAAGGATATGTTTAAAAAAAAAATTCTGCCCCTAAGTTGGTCGCCAGTGTCGCGCGTCGGACCTGGGGGGGTCCTGACTTACCCTCGGCCAGCTCAGAAGCGGGGCATGAGACGTCTCTCTCATAGTCAGGGTTCGGGGTCAGCGCGTGGCTCGAGAATCCATATCCCACCGTCTATACAAAACACTCCCATACGATTGTTATGCCCAAATGAAAGAGGTTAGGTTTTTATGAATTAGCATTGTATTTGAGCGGCTAAAGGACATTACATGGGTGAATAACAACAGTACACAGGTTATTACATCCTAAACTGGAATTATCAACAAGGGTTCCCTAATCTCTCTCTGGGAAATAATTAACAGCTCACTCTCTCTAGATCGGCAGGCAGCGTGGATGAATTTAGGTTATTAGCGGACACATTCAAGGGTAATAGGAAATGTAAGAGACTCACAGCATGGTGTTGTCGGGTATCCTGTTGATTTGCAGGACTGAGCGCCGTGTCTCAAACAAACGGTGCCAGCCTGTCGATGTTCAAAGCGCCATTTCCGTACGTTATTGCTTTCGACGGAGCGGTGCAAATTGGGAACGCGGGAGCCGAAACGAACACACGTCCAGCCTGGTCAGAGGTCGGCGCGCGAGCGGGGGGGACGGGGCGTAGGGTCGCCGGGGGTGGGGGAACTGTAGCGGATGTATTGCGCGTTCTTCACTACGTTTGGTCTAGCAACTAATTTGAATAATTCCCGCTCTCAGGCTGGCAACTGTAGGATCTTTTGCGGCTAAAATCTGTTATATGACAATATATATATAGATTTCCTTTATGTGACACCCCGCAATAGTGCCCCTGTCTGAGTAGTATACAGGCAGGGGAACTACGTCGCCATCCGGTTGGTGACATAGTTCGGACGAAGGGAGGATCTAAAGGAATGGATTTATCAATGCGGGTCTTGAGGAGGCCCGGATTATGCGGATGAAACAGATGCCGGTAGCTCGTTCCACATACAAGCCGTCTAATAAGGCAGGCGACATATTACACTATACGCATCATGGCTTAGCCAATTTCAGCATCAAATTTAATAATATTATTATTAAGTTCTACAAGTATTTTTTTGGTTTTTATTATTGTTACAGCTGTTTCGGCTTTCAAGGCCATTTTCAAACTGTGGTTATAACCACGTTTAGACGACTTATTTATAACAAATTATTATAAGCATTAACTACTCGCCTGAAATATCCATACAAATTGAAATTATCTCGAGTAAAAACAAATGCCGCCGACAGGAATTGAACCCGCACTCTGGACCACTGAGCTACGTCGGCTTATTCCCAACCCGCCAAATAGTTCAATATGTTCAAGTACTTCAATCGACAATTCTGCTAATTATATTTTTTTAATGATCTCTAAAATGATTTATTACCGGTTAAACCGATTTACTGATAAAATAGTTGTGACAATAGATTTCATATTCTGTGGGGTATTTTGAAGTCTGTTTTCACCACATTAATGTTTAATAATGATGTGGTTGCTATTAATTTATTTAAATGTGTTATATTGTTTAGCTTTCGTGAACATACTTAGAAGCGGGGAATAAATAATGTTCCTTACTTTATTAATTAAGGTTATATTAGGGTCATTGGTTCTTTTATTGATTTCTAATTGTTCAAGTAAATTTAAGGCTCTTTCTTTCTATTTGTAAGGGTTTAAGTTCATTGTTGACAAACGAGACGTGATTATTCACTAAGAGATGTTCTACTTTTTGAAAAAGTGCTTATATTATTATAACTTTTTTTTATTTTTTTTATTTAATAAATGTTTACATGTTACATTTTTTGACATTTTTTTAACTACCATACTAGGCTAATGCCCGTGTTGTGGTAGTTATAATATGAATTAATTATAATATTATATGAATCTAGTTGAGAAAGCCCTTCCCGTCTGTCCGATATAAGTAGCGTAGCAGTCGGCGTGGTAACATTTAATTTTTTTAAATTATTGATTTAAAAAAAAAATGGAGTTCTTCGAATTAAACAAAAAACAATAAATAAAATATTTCAGCATATCGCTCGCCATACACTACCGATGGGAATGTATGGTGAGCGATATGCTGAAATAGGCCAAGCCACGAAAATATAGCGCGCTTATAGCGTGATCCGTCACAGGCTTAAGAGTTTAGAGGTTGCGAGTTCGATTAATTGCGTGTTCAGAAGATAATAAAATACTTAAACCACTAATTTATTTAAACTGTCGACCGGTGTCAGAACCTTTCCTTCGTCAAGAGTTAAACTGTGGAAATCGGCAGACAATATTAATAAATTGTGGCAAAAATATGGTATTTTTAATTTCATCAGTATGGTATGCCACACACACACACCAGAGGCCATACTAATATTTTATCAGGCAAAAGCACTTTTTATTTTAGCACTTTTCGTAGGACATGTGCTTTATGTGTAATAAATATTTTTTAATTGTTGAACATACTCACCAATATTATTTTAGTCACCTAGATATCTTATATAATGTAATTTTGTGTATTTATCTTTTTCTCTTAAAATGAAAAAATCTGCCAATGAAAAAATGTACTCCTACGTTTGGTTCAAAGATGGAAAAATAATGACGCGAAGAATGCCAACCGAAAAAATAATTTATATAAAACATGTAGATGATATAAAAAATATTGTGTAACAAAAGGGCACAAAAACGATTACGAAAAAAAATATAAAAATGGTTGATATTATATTAACCTCGGAACCAAATGATCTATCGAATTTAAATAACAACTCTTTCAATATACTACACAAAAACATAAGAAGCATAAGAAAAAAAATTGATGAATTGCAAATTTTATTGAAATATTTAAAAGTTAATTTTCAAATAATAATACTTCCTGAATGTTGGATAAATCATAAATACATGAAATTGGAAATTGCTGGATATACAACCTACTCAAGTTTGAATAACAAAAAACAAAACGATGGTGTAATTATATACATTAAAAACGAAATAAAAGCCGAAGTTGAAGAAATTATTATCACAAATGCCAATTGTTTAAAAATTAAAATCAGTAAAGAAAAAGCTATATTAGCAATCTATCGATCGCCCTCAACAAGAAACATCGACCCATTCCTTATATCCTTAGACAAGGAACTCTGCCTTCTTAAAGAAACGAAAAACATATTTATTATTGGAGATGTAAATATAAATATTTTAGAAAATGGACACCCTAAGCGAATTCAATATCTGCAGATGCTAGCATCCCATGAACTGGAAAGCTTAATAAATGTTCCTACTCGAAAAGTGGACAACAGTGAAAGTTGCATAGACCATATAATGAGTAAAACAAAAGACATTACTCAAACTGTTGTATTTAATTCAACTATAACCGATCATTATACAACTATACTTTCAATAAAAATAAACAAGTCAAATAAAATGAAGAAAAAACCATTAACAACAGAAAAAACAGAAATCAACTGGAACATCATTATACATAATCTACAATGTACCGATTGGAAAAAACTGCAAAGTATGAACAATACAAATGATGCATGGAATTATTTCATAGAACTTCTTCAGAATAACATACTATCTAATACCACAAAAATTAATAAGAAAATCTCACACAAAAATGTACATATTAAACCATGGATTACACAGAATGTTATAAACTGCATAAGAAAAAGAGACGAGTTACACAAGAAACTTAAAAAAATTCCATACGATATACACATGTTAAGATACTACAAAAGATACAGAAACATTTGCAAAAAAGTTATTATGTGTACAAAAGAAACCTACTATAAGAAAAAAATTGTAGATTGTAAACAAAATCCCAGGAAAATGTGGCAAATAATAAATGAAATAACCAGTTCTAAATCTGCCAACGTTACATCAATTGACGTGCTGAATATAAACAATGTTCCCAGGACATACGCTGATAATCCTGACCAAATACTTGAATACGTCAATAATTTTTTCATAAATATAGGATCAAATCTAGCAAAGCAAGCTACAAAATGTAATGAAGATGTACAAATAAAGGAACCACCTGAGCAAGAAAATCAGCTCAATTTTAAACAAATTACAGCTGACGATATCAAAAACACAATTTCTTCTTTAAAATCAAATATTTCTTCAGGGGAGGACACAATCTCAACCAACGCAATAAAACATCTCTGTAAAGAACTTATCGAACCACTTACATACTTAGTCAACATGTCTATAACGAATAGCATATTCCCTACAGCCCTCAAAAAAGCGATTGTTATACCAATATTTAAACAAGGATGTAAAAATGACATAAACAATTACCGACCAATAAGCCTACTAAATACATTTTCAAAAATATTGGAAAGAATACTAAAAAAAAAACACTTATCCTACTTAGAAGACAATAAAAAATTATCAAAAACTCAGTATGGATTTAGGGAGAACTTAAGTACTAGTGACGCCATAGAAAAAATTACCGATATGATCACTAAAAGTTTAGACAGTGGAGAAAAAACTTTGGCAATCTTCATAGACTTACAAAAGGCTTTTGACACAATAGATCACAAAATACTTTTTTCAAAAATTGGTATGTCATGTACAACACTAAACTTACTAAAAAGCTATATGACGGAGCGTACACAGAGCGTCCAAATTAATAAGAGAAAAAGCAAACCTCTCCTAATCAACCATGGAGTACCACAAGGAAGCGTACTAGGTCCGATATTATTTTTAATATACATTAATGATATCTGTAACCTAGAAACAAGAGGAAAAATCATTAGTTTTGCTGATGACACAGTAATTTTATTTAAAGAAAAAGATTGGATAAATACCTACAAAGAAGCTGAACACGGACTTGGTCTCCTGCAAAACTGGCTTAAAAGAAACTCCCTGACGCTTAATGTCAATAAAACAAAATATCTGACATTTTCTAAAACAGCCAGAGGGCAGCCGTCAGAGGACCTTAATCTCAAATTACATTCATGCCAAGGAATTTATCAAAAAAATCAAGGCTTATCATGCCTCTGTCCCACTATAGCACACTCCAAAAGCATCAAATATCTTGGAATTGAAATTGATGATAATCTCCGTTGGAACTCACATATAGATGTAATTACAAAAAAACTAACCAGATACATATACTTCTTTAGAAACATTCGCAATATCCTCAATATAAACGATATTAAAAAGTATACTATGCTTTGTGTCAATCACAAATAGAGTACGGAATAACTGGATGGGGGTCTGCCTTGAGCACTCACACAGAGCGGCTCAATATAGCACAAAAAGGAGTATTAAAGACTATACTGAAAGTTCCGCTTAGAACTCCGACAGAAGAAATATTCAAAAACTTCAATGTTTACAATGTACAGAAACTATATTCAAAAAATATTTTATTTAAACTGAAAAAAAACATATCCGAATACTCCACTGCCCAACATAAATACACAACCAGGGCAAAAAGCGAAAATATCCTGATTACTCCCAGTTTGAACACATCCTTTGGACAGAGAAATAATAAATTCCATGCTATAAAATTGTTCAATGCTCTACCAAATGAAACCAAAAAAATAAACGAAATGAGTATATTTAAAACAAAAGTCAAAACATGGCTTAGAGATCAAAGTAATAATCAACTTACAAACATTATGAAGACAATGTAAAGACAATTCAAAACTAAATACAAAAATTTAAGAAAAACTACAGGCCGCCTCAGAACAGGAAACCCTAGTGAGGAGGACTGTGAAAAAAATACAAAAAATATACTTATATTATACTTTAAACCTACATAATGTACAAATTTTGCTATTGATATTAATAAAAAAAAAAATAAAATAAAAAAATTTTTGGTACATTGTATTTTTTATATTTTCCTACTAGATGTATGAAAAAATTTGCGTACATCTAAATAAAGATTCAAAAACAAAAAACAAACAAAAATTTTAATTATTATTTTTTTGGTAAACTAATGCTTAAGACAAGATTTTTTATGCATAGCACAAAGGGTAACAATTATTTTTACAAGCAATAATTATTCGCAAAAAAAATGTAACAAGCAGTAATTGTTGAATGAAACACTAGTATATATTGAATTATTTCGCGGATAAGAGATAAGCCGCCATAGCTCAGTTGTCAGAGCTGTCGACCGGAAATCGAAGGGACACGGGTTCGTGTCCCGTTGGCGTCAAGTATCTTTTATCAGGAGATTTTTCAATGTGGATGAGTGTTTCAGGCGAATAATTATCGCTTGTAAAAATAATTGTTAAAATTTTTAATTTTTGGTAAAAACAAGCGCGCTAACCTACCACCCTATTGGTTTGGTATTTTCACAAAAAATGAAAACTGTCAAAAATGTGTGGAAGATTTAAAGTTTATTTTATGATTCCGATAATTAAACTAAAAATGAGTTCTAAAACCGCACATTCCGAAACGGTTCAAACCAGTTACAACGACACTATGACAGAAAACGCCACTGGCTGGTAAGGCGACTCGCACCGCCGTATTCACGAATAAAAACGATCATGTTGTTTTGGCGGCAAATTGAAAATGGCACATTTTAAGTCGTTATCGAAAATTTATTCGTCAACATAAAATTAAAACAAAAATATCTACTTTATCGAATTTTTTTCGAGTATAAAATAATAATGTGAATACCCCATTGGGGTGTTGTGAGGTTAATTATAATTTAATGGGCTTTACAAAAAACGGATTGAAGCTGCGGATTATTGTATTAAAAATAAATATTATGTGCAGGGATACAGATATTATTAATTAATGCATCTCAAAACCTGTGGCGGTTGTTCCCAAGGGGTCCACCTCCTTCCGACACTGCATCATAGCATCCACTTCTACATGCATTCATTGTAGGAGTCTATATGCATTTTACGATTTGTAACGTTTGTGGGTTTACCTTCCTACAGCACGGACTAGTGCTAGAGTACACATTGAACAGTGGCCAGCATTCAAGAGAAACGAGGATATAGTTGGTTAAGATTTAATTAACCAGGAGCTAACTGCCTCACGAGACAACCGCACACATCCGCATGTGAGTTGAGGAATTTCAAATAAATAACGTCTTTATTAACTATTTTGTTAAAGAGCTAGCAATTTCAATGAGTATAAAGCACACAATCTATTCCCTTTTCTTAAACCTCTCACATATGAGTTGAGGAATTTCAAATAAATAACGTCTTTATTAACTATTTTGTTAAAGAGCTAGCAATTTCAATGAGTATAAAGCACACAATCTATTCCCTTTTCTTAAACCTCTCACATACTAGAGCGGAGTGATCTGTACTCATAAAAATTGCAACGGTTTTTCTTGCTGAAATTTCAAGGCCAACGGAACTTTTTCGACCCGCTAAGTCATTATAAGCTATTGAACTGTATGATCAGAATATAAGATCAGGGTATCTATTCCCCAGTCTCGATCGCTCGCAATTTCCGCCGAAAGTACATACACTGGTAGAGTTTGTTATTCTTGAGTCTCACCGAAAGTACATACTACACGCCATACGTCAAAATTCATTCGACTTGGTATCGGATTTGTTTAGTTCTGCAAAGTTGTTTTAACCATTTTTCTGGCATTTCGATATGTATCCACCACCGCCATTCATTTCAGAAAAAGTGCGGTAGCAAATAAAAACGTTGACAGAACGACGCGGCAACGGTTTGTTTTTGACATTTCAAATTAACTCCATAGAAACCTCAAACACATCAGAAACATAGACAATATTCACAGGGTTGCCAACACAGTCATCTCTTCAACCGTGCGACACTCAAGAATGTATAAATATAGAACTTATGACAAAAGTCGTAGAGATTTTCGTTCGTAGATGGCGCATAGCGAGTAATTCGTGGTAGAGACTCTGGAATAGATACCCAGACGCCCAACTACTGTTATTTTCATACAAAATATATTATTAAAATACATATGTATTTAAATTTCCATTGAGTTCCATATAGGTTATAAGTGTGTACTCTAATTGCTCAAAAGACTTCCAAGAAAGAGTGCTATAATTTACTAAGTGGTGAAACCAGATATAAAACTTTTTACTTAAAATATAAAAGCTCCCACAGTATGTAATCTACAGGTCACTGCGTTTACTCTACAGTTTTTAATTTAATAATACAGATAGTTCTAGGCTAATTGCGAAAAAGAGTAGGTATTCAATAGAGAAATTATTTCTTGTGTTTGAATTGGGGAGTGGCACCATTAGGAATAGTTTATATGGTTTTTTTGTTGTTTGTTTTTGGGGTGTTATGCCGTGTTGCGCTAACTCCTTCTTTAGCCGACGTTTCGGACAGCGTTGCAGTGTCCATCATCAGGGCAGATCCGGTAGATCCGAAGATGTGTTAAGGAGTTAGCGCAACACGGCATAACACCCCAAAAACAAACAACAAAAATGCTTTTGGCCGTGAGAATCTAAAAACTTACCAGTTTATATGGTGTTTAAAAAAATTGCATTGATTGAAGTATACAATAAATTTTAAAACAAAGTTTGTTTTTTTGTGTTAAACCACAAAGTGATCGCTTCGAATGAGCTCGTACATGTTAAAAACATTAAAATAAAAAAAAATCACATTATTATTTGTTTTTACCGGAACGTTTTATTTTATTTTAGTTGAAAACTTTATTTGTAGGGAAAATTTAAAATAAAAGTGCTTTCAACGCGGATTTTTTATTTATTTAATGTCCATAGGGCTTTTACAAACATAAACGTAATAATTTTTATTTACTAACAGAAAATGTCTATAAATTATGAATTTACACTCTTCAAGGGATTCTTCGGAGTCCCGAAATCTGACAAAATTATGGATGTGATGTCTTAATTTCCTGCTCATCTATGGTTAATTTAATTTACACCGCAGATAGACGCAGTACTAATTCTCAAAACTTTGAATAATTAACATCAAAACAACACGCGGCAACAATGCGGTGCTACAACCGCCAAACCATAATAAATTAAGAGAACAATAATGATTAGATGTGAAAAGATTAATTAATTTTACTGCCGGATGAGAAGGTCCTGTCACATTGTGTATCATAGTTCCCAGTTCCCAGGGTGTCAAACATCAATTTAAAAGAACAGAAAAAACATCGGGTGATGTCAATAATATTCGGGTTCGCTAGAATTGAAATGTCAGTGGAGTTGAATGCGTGAAGCGTTTATTCAGCGGAAATTAATTTTTTTTACACATGTTAATTGGTCTTGCGAACACAAAGCGAATGTAAAAATACTAGGTGGATACATTGTGAGGATAAGAATGGCTATTTGTCACTTAATATGTTAGGAACAAATGAGGACGTCCCAATAACGTAATTATGTACTATGGGGACGCATTTTGAACACACGACACTCGTATCCAGAGGTCCGTAGAAGATTTTAACACTCATTACATTAAACTTTGGCAATTAAGTAAAATTAGTGTCGTATTATATTTGATTTGTTGATGTGTGTGCTTATATGTAATAAATTTAATTATATTTAAACTCAACATATAAAGCCAGGGAAAGGGAAGGCAAAATGTTTGGAAGTGACCAAATTTATGAGGCCTGGGTTTGGAGCCAATGCGCAATGATATTCACAATTAGACATGTATTTATATAATCATTAATCAAAGAAAATCTCCATGGCATGGCGTTAGGATTTTGGGTATAGACAAAACCCGGCGAAATGAAAACAAAATATTTTGATATGAAACTTAAGTAACATTATTTTGGTAAATGAATTTAAATAACGCATTTTTGCTTCATCTCTGATTGGAATTTATCATAAAAGTTTATGTAGAATCTTCATACAGAATAGAAACGTTGCGTTTTTTTTTAAGTGTATTTAGTAACTAGAATCGAATAGCCAGACACTTACTTATCCTCCTCCTACTCAGCCTTCACAAATTCCTCAAAAAATATATGAAAATATGTGATAATTCGGGGAGCCTGATTCTACTGTATCTAAGCAGTAGGACTCCCAAGTAAAAATAAATGGAAATGCAGGGAAATATTTCATGTCTCTAAACAAAGAATCGGTCCAAGGCCAGAAGAACGTTGAATATAATGGTACGTATACACTTGCGAACTTAAACGCGAACCGAGCCACGAATTACTTGCTTCGTTCCTTTCCCATATGTTGAGGTTCTATTCAGCAATTTGGCTCGCGTGTGTATACGTAGCGTAAGGTTGCACTGATGAATGGTGTCGGGCATTCCTTTTCCGTCAAATTAATAATATTCCCAGACAATAATACCCGTATTTGAGTTTTGACTAAATTACTCAAAATACCCCGGGACCGACGGTTCCTGTCGTTGATTGGAATTTATGTTTCCTGCGGGAAGAGTACATCACCAATATAAAACAAACACAAAAATAACGGCCCTCACCGCCGGGGATTGTGTCATTTCACAAGGAAATTTGAGGGTTATTGCTAAACTTTATTATTCGGATTCTTGAAGCTTCGATTTCGAGTTTCTATTTCTACGTAAGGCTTTGAAAATTACTTCTGATGCAATATAAAATGGACGATAATACGAAGAAAAATCCGTTCGTAACATTTGTTTTGCTAAAAACTTTCTATACAGTCTAAAAAGTTCAGATACCTCACAAGTTCTTTGATTTCAAACAGTGGTACCTTCCGGGAAGTAATTGGCCTAATGGAAGGGCCATAAAACAATATCTCGACGGCCTCCCTCTCTACTAAGGCTCTCAACTAGCAAGCCAAAGGTCGTGGGGTTAAATCCCGGGGTGCGGGATTATTTTATTTGTGTTGTGTCACAATTTACTCATTTAAAATAATATATAGTATATTTGCGGCACGTTCCAGAGTGGAAGATTCTCGCAATATCGCCCTGGCGTAAGAACACCATTCAGAATTGAAACGTTGCTTGAAATGGCTTTGGCCGTGTTTGGTGACCAGATCTGAATAGCCATGTACTTCCCCACATTTGTCTTCCCATCTCCATCCCCCCATCACCTTCAACCTCACAACCTACCCCAATAGGGGATGCCATAGACTCTTGTTCGGTTTCACATAAAAATTTACTTTATCAATGTCCTATAAATTGATATCCAAGATAGCCGCCAATTTTTTTCAAACATAATAAATTGTTCCTATCCCTAATAACATAGTAGATAAGTAAGAAAATTCAGAAAGAGAATTATAGGTACCTTACATTGATAAAATTTAAAAAACCGTAAAATTATAAAATTGTGAACAAAATGGCTGCATGCATATGCTGCTTGGCATTTATATTTATAGGAAAGTTTTATCTGCATGTTATTGTGTAATACTAAGTGCTTACCTGGATCATTTAGCGCAGCTAAATGGCGCTAAAAAAATTATCCAATTATTATTATTATTAGTGCACTTTTGCAAACACTTTTCAAAGTTCACAATAAAACAAAAAAAAACGCAAGAGGCAAGAAGCCATTTTCAGTGACAGGTTTGAACAAGCAAATAGCTTTTTGCCCTCATCTTGGTAATCTGATATGTCGTCTGGGTTTCTGGTTTCTATGCCCGCTGTCGTGACTTTTCGCGACAAAGGTGAAGTGTACAATGCACTCGCAAATCTCAAATAATAACGGATTAAATTCACGAAAGGTAAGACAATATTATAAAGTGTCAAAGGCGTAACGCGGCAGGAATAAGACCTAATCCCAAATATGAGAACAAAAAGATTCGTCTGTTCTGCCCCTAATGGAAATACAAGAAAAATAAACGATATCCAAAAACACTCTGGCTTATAAAGTCTGTATTGCATAGAAGGATATCCACTGGGATCTTGGATAGTGGTATGTGAAGAGAGCTTATTGAAACGTTTTGAAGACAGCGGGGTTTAATATATGGATGGTGGCTGAGACTGACTTATTTTGTATATTTACTTTCCGAGCTACCGAACCAGCAAATTATTTGTAAGGTTTATGGGCTCGAGAAAATAATATTCAAAATCGTGGAGCTTAAAGCTATAGGACTGTAATAACTGGGGGCGAGAACTTTGCTGTGGTTACTTAAACTTCCGACTTAATATTGAATACTTAGTTTTCACTGAATTGTAAACCGAAAAGAGATTAGATTAGAGATTTTGCAGTTACTTACCAACCATTACATCTGCAACGAAGAAATCAAATAACGAGAACTGGACAACTTCCTTACCTGAAAAAAGAGAAAAGAATCATTAGAATTTTTTTCTTCAAACAAGGCGAACTTATTTTTTAATTATTTATTTATTTATTTTGTAAGAAACAAACAGCTTTTATACAATATACGATGATAGATATAAATATACAAGTTAGCTGAAGTCAAACCACAGAAGTTTCTTATGTTAAAGTGCATTAGAAATAAAGTTTTAGTATCTTAAAATTAATTTGGTGTTAAAGGAAGGGGAGAGGAAGAGGAAAATAGGAAGAGGATAGGAGATGCTGCCGATACATTACATACTCTCATATTAATAATCGATCGATAATTACATTAAAAAGAACACTTCGGACGGATTGTTTAGCAGAATTCTAAGAATTGATCAAATTTGATTTTCAAGTTCTGTGAAGATTCATTCAAGTTCTGTTATTGTATCATTATTGACCAGTTTTTTTTCACATAACTGAAATATAAACTGAACTTGAATAGAACCTTCACAGAACCTGAAAATCAACTTTTAAATTTGATGAACTCTTCAAATACTGTGAAACCACCCTCCTTAGTTTTAACCACTTTTACTGTTTAGATGCAACTGAGATGTTTCGTAAGCAATGCTCACCTCTTGAGAATTTTATTAATAAACCAAAGTCAAATACATATATATACACGTGTCTATTCTTCTATACTTATTTGTTTATTCTTTTATATCTTAATTTTCAGAATACTTTGTATCACGATGAAGATACCTTTGATTTTGAAATTATTACTAAACATAATGGTGGAAACAAGGTAGATTATTTTCATTTAATTTAAAATGACGCCAGTAATTTTGAAATTATTGAAGAACAATAAGATGTTTAAAAAATAAAAACGTACAGTAAGGTAAAAATATGATACAATAACGTTATTAGTATCCTATTAGAACAGGTATTTAGTGTACCGCAGTAAAAAACAAAACAAACAAATGTACGTAAATTAAAAATCTAGCTTCAGTGCGAAAACTCAAATGGTTCATTTGAATCGATTCTGCTAATCTGAATTCTAGTTTTTAACATTACTCCATTAGTTGTAGATAAAATAGCGCAGACGTAGACACGGCGTTAGTCAGTAACCGGGGGAGAATAACGAATGTTCGAGACGCGCGAATTCGAGATATGGAACGTTGTTGTAAAGGAGGTCGGGAATAGTATCTGCGTGTTGTTTACCGCCGGGGTCAATGGCCCGTGACGTCTTGTTTCACGTTGCACTTGCCGACCTCGCGGAGATAAACTACGTCCGAAGATGATAAATGGCTTTCTTTTGCACTTGCGGAAGAGTCTGGGTGACCCCGGCCGTGCCTTATGGACAACGGGATTCGAGAGCATTATGGGCCGTATCTCATCGGATGATTTCTGTAGCGAGCCCCTCGCTTTCAAATCGTGCCCTCCATTGCAAATCACGAAATGTACCACTACATTTTTATTATGACTAAGTGGAAACCATGCATTATTCTTTACTCCCTCTTAGGGACGTAAGTGTCTGAGTCGGCAATAAATATATACGATACCAATTTACGGAATCCATGATAATATGTTTAAGTGTCGAATAACATTGTTGTTACAAATAAATATCATGGTAGTAATACGTGCTCATGAAGATGGTACTTCGTCTATACGAGGGTTTAAAAAACGTTTTCATTAGTTCCTAACAGCGGCGTGCCATAGTAAGCGATTATTTGCTACTTGATAAATGAAAAGCACAATAAAAACTCAACTAATTTTCTTACGTTAACTCCACACAGGAGGCCCCGTAGAAAATTTTTCCTCAGAGTCTGTCTTTTTTGGGGATCCTGGGTGAATGGAAATATGTGTAAGTAATTCGTTAAACCTAGAAAACAAATTTATTGGGTGTAATAAAAAATACAAAAATGGCCGAAAATAATCTATAATAAGCAACTTGCTTGATTAGTTTTTTTAGAGTTTTTTTAAGAGGCCCCGTAGAAAATTTTTCCTCAGAGCCTGTCTTTTTTGGGGATCCTGGGTGAATGGAAATATGTGTAAGTAATTCGTTAAACCTAGAAAACAAATTTATTATTTATTTATACAAAAATGGCGGAAAATAATCTATAATAAGCAACTTGCGTGATTAGTTTTTTTAGAAAGATGAAGGTATGAAAATCTGACATTATTTTTTAAATCTTCTACTGCGATCATTGTAAGCGGAAGATGCTGAAGGACTTAACCAGCCGAGGAATTGAACTCGCAACGCGTGGAAACTGGGAACCCGAACCATTTCCCGAATTCCAAATGGAAGGTTTATAATTTTGTTCATTATATCATAGCACAAAATACACAACATAATATTTTATTTGAATAAACCAATGGTAATTTATAATGTAACTTTTTAAATGTTTGTTAATTTACATACAATGCTAAAGCCGAGGTAATTATAATATAATCTTTTGACTACAAATAATGTTAATCTAAAGACACAATATGTAATTTGAAATCAAAGTGCCTTCGTTTTCTCAATAAACATCAAATAAAGCATATCGGCAAATATTTAGGGGATTTATTTTCACAATTTATCGCGAAAGGGCACTTAACGCGTATTTTCATAAAACGTGTTCATTTTTCAGGCTTTTCGATAGCGTTTACGTCGACTACGGAAGATAAGGATCTTACCAAACCTGCATGAATATCTGTATACGGATCAAAAAATTCAAATATCACGACGCACCTCTGGAACTTTCCTACATTATTTGCCATTCTCTAGGTAAAAAAATGAATCCACATTCCCTCAACGTAGGCACTTCCACGTTCTTACATTCTTTTAATGTTCAACCAGAAGAAATAGCAACACTATGCTTGAAATTACAAAAGAGGCAATGTCTTACTCAGGATAAACCAGGCTAAAAGTGTTGCCGATGCTTAAGTTTCATTTCACCAACCCCGGTGGGACTTAATTAGTTCCAAGGGGAAAAGCTCTTTCTCACCCAAAAGGTACCTACCTGCACTTACTTACAGATTACAAACAAATAAAAAAGTTTCTCGTGTTAAAAGGGTAATGGAAAGACCTTTAGTATCCCCGTCTCACCCTTTTAATGTTTATTAACAATTAAGTTGCTCTCGGGATCTAATAAATAATAAAGCAAATTAATGCTGACATTTTTTCGGGCTTTCGAATAAGCACATTAAAGTTAGAAGTTTCACTATCATGTTCTAAAAGCGAGAGTAATTTTATTTGCAAGCTTTTTAATTTGCTTTTCAAATTTAGGTGGCGCCGGACGTGGTTGGTATAAATCACTATACAGGTACTAAAGGTGACATGATGTAGGTACGCAAATAAATTAGCATGATGTGTTTTAAAATTCATCACGGGCGTAAAACATGTTTTGATAGATGACAATACGTACGAGATAAATAAGTAAACAATACATTTGGCAAGTATAATTGCTGGTAGGGAGAGAGAATTATTGTTTTAACGATTGTAATTTATATTCATGCCAAAACGAAATTATATTTACAATGAAGATTTATAGAGTTTGTGGGAAGACAATAGAAATATTCTAGACAATAGATTATTGATAAAACTTACAATACGATTTTCACGACTCATTTTACGGAGATAAACTAATTGTTAAAATATTAGATAAAACAAAATATTTAACATATAAAAAGAAAACCGAATATGATAGTAGCAAACTTTTATATAACATGACCCTCCAACACGCAGTAGAGAAGAATTATTTGACAACTTTGTAATGATATAAACCTAGGCTTCGTATTGGAATCCAAGAATGTGCCAGAATAAACTTAAATAAGCAAACACATCCCAAAACTAAAGAGTACGAGGGATACATGCGATTTATAGTCCTGAAACACGCGTTGTCATTTGCCAGACACAAGCGTGTAATAAAAAACTCGAAAGTATTATTATTTCGAATACCCTTAACTCCGAACATAACAACTTGGTCGTTTTACACGCGTTATATCACGTTGCACATATTAATGCCTGTGTTCCACACGACTGTTAGGCAGCTAACTCGAAGGTAATAAATTATTCGCATTTCCTATACATATAATTAAATACGACATAAAACTTATGCGATCTTAATTTCCAAACAATTTGTCCTACGCGTCGTAAGTGATTATTTATTAAATTTAAATAATAACGATTTACGATGTCAAGTTATGGTTGAAAAATTGACAATCTTTTGTAACAGGCGTAGGTATTATAATAACATTTAATGTAATATGTATAATACCTACGCCTGTAGGTTAGGTAGGAAATATTTAATATGGTATTGTTTGGGTTGAAAATTATACTCTATTAATTTAGTTTACACCAATTTTCTTACGTTGGTTACAAATGAAACCGGTATTAGTGTAGAAATTCAATACTATCTTACATTTATTTGAACGCCGCTTCGAAGCTCTTATGCAAAAAAACGCACGTTCTTATATAAAAATAAATATGACAATCATGGTCACCAGCATCTGAGATGACTTAGATAAAAGATAATTGTTGTAATCTTTTGTGTTTATTAAATTAAAACATATAACACTTTTTAATAACTGGTTTTATTGACGATGTACGTATTACAAGAAGGATGACAGCAGTGTACAGAGCATAGATAAAAGAAACGAAATCCAAAAGGGTTGCCATACACAAGATGTTGCCAACTTTTAAACTAACATTATTATTATAGAAAATAATGTATTACATTGTATGTTTTAACACCCCCACTCAATGTAACACATTCTTACATTATCTATATCTATAACTTTTAACCACCTATGTTATAACTGAGAGATTTTACATTAGGCCACATTGAGTAATAAATTTAAACAATAGGTTTTTGTTTAATGACTTAGTAAACATATCAGCTATTTGATCCTCAGTCTTAACATACACTAAACATATCTTACATTCCTTAATTAAATCTTTGACAAAATGATAACGTATATCAATATGTTTTAGTCTTTTAATATTATCAGTATTTGCAACCATTATGGCAGACTGGTTATCACAGTATATAGGTACAGGACAAACATTTATGTTATTAAAGTCTTTCAATAAACTTGACAGCCAACAAGATTCACTAGCCGCCATACTGACTGCAACATATTCTGCCTCGGTTGATGATAAGCTTACGGAACACTGTTTCTTAGAACACCACGATATAATACAATTGGAGAACTTGAAACAGTAGCCAGTGGTAGACTTTCTATCTCGTGTGTCACCACCCCAATCTGCATCACAATGCCCAACAAGTCCATCATCATTACATTTGAAAATCAGCTTATAATCTAGAGTATATTTTATATATCTTAAAATTCTTTTTAAATGAGTCAACAAAACATCACTTGCATTATTTTGGTACCTACTTAATATAGATACAGCTACACAGAGGTCTGGCCTAGTGCCTGAGACTGCATACATTAAACTTCCAATAATTTTCCTACAAGTATTTTCAATATCCTTGTCAGACTTACATTCTTTGGATTCTAAGATTTTTACATTAAAATTTTGATCAATAGGGGTATACATGGGTTTGCAATTATCCATGTTAAATCTTTTTAATACATTTTCTAAATAAGATCTTTGACATAATTCAGTTACACCATCTTTCAAATTCTGTTTAACACTGATACCAAGAAAATTTGAAATTAGTCCCAAATCTTTCATCTTAAACGCATTGTGTAATTTTAATTTAAGATCACTTAATTCCTGTTCATTATTACTAAACATCAAGAGGTCATCGACGTAAAGTAAGACATAAGTTTGGTTTTCTCCATTACATTTAGTAAACAAACAAGGATCATTCTTTGACTTTACATAGCCTGCTTTACTTATTACATGGTTAAATTTTTCATTCCAATATTTAGGGGATTTTTTTAGCCCATACAATGATTTATTTAGTTTTACAATATTATCACAACCATTATATGCCCCTTCCGGTAATTTAATAAACACAGTTTCCTTTATATCCCCATATAAAAAAGCCCCAGTGACATCCATCTGATGTATTGATAGTTTTAATTTTGTAGCAACTGAAACAAATAATCTAAATGTTGACAATTTGGCAACAGGTGAGTAAATTTCATATAAATCTTTTGTATCATTCTGTTCAAAACCTCTGGCAACCAATCTTGCTTTATATTGAATAATATTATCAACTTTCTTTATTTTGAATACCCACTTACTACTAATAATGTTTTGTTTTTCAGGTACAGCGCAAACTGTCCAAGTATTATTTTCTTTGAGAGTATCCAGTTCTTGTTTTACAGCTTCTTCCCACTGACAGGCATCACTCCTCTGCATAGCTTCCTTATAGGTGCCTGGTTCTGTCTCTGCAGTGTACACATTTTGGCAAGTATAGAATTGTGGCGCCTTTCTGACACGTTTGGTTTGACGAAGAGAAGCTGGCTGTAATTTACTATCACTATCGCGTTCACTATCTTCATCACTTGTTTCTTCAGGTTCATATAAGCTGTGCTGCTCATCATCTGACATCTGATTTGTAATGTTTGGATCACTCACAACATCTTCTACTAACTCTTGCTGGTTATTGTCAGTTTCATCGTTGTATTCTTCTGTTACAGACTCTAGGTTTAAGCTATTACATTTCCCAATAACAGGTTCCAGAAAAATGACATCCCTCTTTATTAGAACATCATTTTTATCAGGATAAAAAATTCTATACCCTTTCACATTTTCTCCGTACCCTACCAAGATTCCATTTTCTCCTTTAGAATCCCATTTTCTTCGTTTTTCTTTTGGAATATGAACAGCTACGGGCGTACCAAAGATATGTAGGTTACTGAGATCAAAATGTTTGTCTGTCCATAATTCATAGGGTGTTTTTCCTGGTTCATTACTTCTACTGGTTCTGTTGAGAACATAGGCTGCAGTGTTGACTGCTTCTGCCCATAATTTTTTTTGAAGGTTCTTGGCACACAGCATTGACCTTGCTGCTTCTGTTAAGGTTCTTATCTCCCGTTCCGCCTTGCCATTCTGTTGTGGCGTGTATGGTACAGAAGTTTGGTGTACTATACCCCGGTTTGAGAACAAAGTTGACACAGCCTTATTAATGAATTCTAAGCCGTTGTCACTTCTAAAAGTGATTATTTTGTTACCCGTAACATTTTCAGCTTTGTTTACAAAATCTTTAATATAATTAATCACTTCGTCCTTCTTTTTAATAAAATATACAGTTCTATAGCAAGAGTAATCATCTTTTAAAATCAAGAAGTACCTCGCCCCGCCGACAGATACTGCCTCCATCGGCCCGCAAACATCGGCATGTATCAGTTCACATGTTTTGACAGCTTTTGTCTCAGAGTTCATAAAGGGCAGCCGGTGTGATTTACCCTGTAAGCAGCCTTGACACTTCTGAAGAGAATTACTTGAGACTTTAATATTATTGTTCTCTAACACGTCTTTCACCTGCTGTATATTCTGGTGTACAAGTTTCTCATGCCACTCACTCAAACTTGATTTAACTGTAGTTACATTTGCAAAGCAGTTTTTATATTTATAACGAACATCCATAATATACATATTTCCAACACGATTTGCTACCGCACATACTTTATTATTCTTGGAAAATTTGCAAATGTTTTGATCTGTCAACATGACATAACCTTTGTCAGCCGCACAATTTACAGAGAACAAGTTTATTTTTAAGTCTGGCACACACAGTACATTATATATGGTTGTCTCGACCCACCGGTGTCCATTGAATACTTCTAGTTCCACTTGTCCGCAACCAATAACACTTATTTGAGTACCATCACCTATTATCACAGACTTTTGTGACACTTCTGGTGAAAATGTCGAAAATAGATTTTTGTCTTGACACATATGTTCGCTGGCTCCTGTGTCCACCAACCACTTAGACTGTTGATACAGTTCTTTAGGTATTTGTTGTACTACAAACGCATTTTTCTCCTTTCCTTTCTTATGCCAGCACTCACTCTTGATGTGCCCAATTTTGTTGCAATAAAAACACTTTTTTTCACTTTTGTTTGGAAAGTTACGATGGTTATTATTCACATGACTCATACACTCAGATTGATAATGTCCCATCTTATTACATTTGAAACACTTTATATTTCTTTTAATTGGAGCAGTTTTCTTTACCATAAACGCAGATGACGGCGATGCGAGTTCAGCCTTTTCCCTTACTCTCTCCTCTTCCACTAACAAACGAGCGACAAGGTTATCATAGGTTTGTTTGTTATCTGGCGCAGACTCCCATGCTGATATGAAGTGTTTGTAAATATCTGGCAATGACATCAATACCTTCGTAATTATGAATTTTTCCGAAATTTCTTCACCCATTTGTTTGAGTTGATTTTGTAACTCCTGTATTTTTGACAGGAAGACTGACATCTCCATTCCTTCTTCATATTTATATTGGAAGAATCTTTGCTGGATTATGTGAATACTTGTTTCACTTTTTTGTTCAAAAATGCTCGTTAACTTTCGCCACATCTCTGCAGCAGTAGTGCAAGATAATATATGTAACATCACTTCCTCGGTCATCCTGGTCACTAACATTGTTTGAGCCTTAGCATCTTGTGTCTCCCATGCTTTCTGTTCCTCGGAGCCTTGCCCTTTTACGCCTTCAACGACATTAATTAAATTTTGACCCCGTAACAACACCATTGTTTGAAACTTCCAAACATTCCAGTTTTTTATTCCTTCCAGTTTGATAACTGTATTATTTCCGTCCATCGTGTCTTTCGATTCCTTTCTTACTAGTATTTCCTTCCTTGCAGCCGAATGTAGCAAGTATTTTTCTCCTTCCCGGCAACTTAACCTCCAACGCCAACACGGTGTGAGGTTTATTTGCGTTTCTCCGGTAATTGTTTTCAACTAGTCACTTCACTGTACTTTTATTTTTGATAGGTATGTGGCCTGTGGTGATCTGGGCCCATAACCTGTTGTAATCTTTTGTGTTTATTAAATTAAAACATATAACACTTTTTAATAACTGGTTTTATTGACGATGTACGTATTACAAGAAGGATGACAGCAGTGTACAGAGCATAGATAAAAGAAACGAAATCCAAAAGGGTTGCCATACACAAGATGTTGCCAACTTTTAAACTAACATTATTATTATAGAAAATAATGTATTACATTGTATGTTTTAACAATAATGATTCATAGTTGTGGCATCCGAGTGTTTTTTATCCATTAATCGACATGACTGCACAGATTTGATCATAGTTGCAAGACAAGGCGCCAGACCGATTTCGTCACTAGGCACTAGATTGATAAAAAAAGGGAAAACAAAACAATGAGAGTGTCTGGTCAGGAATGTTGAAGAAACTTTCTGATATTATGTACGTAAGGTACCATCACGAGAAAAGACAATTTGTAGGTACATTAAATTCAAGGAACAAACATGGCACGGGAAAGCACCAAGCACTTTGGGAAAGTCTTGGGAAAGGTGATCGCTGGTGCCGTCAAAATTTTTTCAGCTTTTTCAGATTGATGGCATTCAAAACCATACTTTACAGGTATTTAACGAGAAAATAGAGAGGGGCAAAGCTAGATAGTGAAGCTCAAAGAGGATAGTATAATATGCATTTTCTCAGTTCATTAAATATATTGATATTCGAAATCACTGCGCATTAAGAACAATTGTGGTCACCCACTGGAAAGATAAATGTGTCAGAAATTTCAATAAAAGGTCACGAATTCAATAATGCATTAAATTTATCAAATTAGCCTAACGAATAACTCCGTACATTAGTTCCACGTTGGACGTGGAATCTTGGACGTGGCATCATCGGCGATATTTAAATATTGAAATGACCCCACGGTGCAGAGCGCCGCCGACGCTATTAACCCCCTGACCCGCCGTTTATTAATTCCACCGGCCTACGCACTTTTAATAGCTCGAGCGAAATTATTGTACCAAAGCACTCAAGGGGAATAACTCCGGACCGGCGCGAGAAGGAACTCGGCCCACAGAGTGTAATTAAAAGGAATTTGTAATCAAATAGAGTAGAATATTTACTAATAGACAGACAATGGAAACAATAATATTAACGTCAACAAACTTTTCAGGTAAATTTAAAACATGGCCGCAAAACAATTTATTAATGATTATACTTCAAGGATCATTTTGACGCAGGTCTAAATGTCACAGGCGAGAACGAGTTGAACTAAGTTTACAGCTTATATTTCCTGAAGACTTCTTCTGAAACAATATTTGTATTAAATGTGGAGAAGTGGGTGTCGGGTTTTTGTTTTTGGGCACTTAAACTTGTGGTTGATGGTTCACAGACAAGAATAAAACTTAGATATCCACAAATAATAGGAAAGAGGATTTCACTGACCTTCTGAGACAATCGACGTATATAGTTTCACCCCCACACACAGTATAACTTATATACAACCTCTTCCTAAACTTCATCACCACTTTATGATGGCGGTAGATCCAAATCCCTCTATTTTGGGTTCAAAACATACGCCCTGATCAATCTCCAGCGACCCTCGGAGATTTAGATTCCAATTCTCAAAGAAGAGGCGAAGTCCTTATTCTCTTTTATTTTTATGTGACACCTTACAGGATATCCCCTGACTGTACAAGTTCGCAAATCGTTTACCGATAGCGTTACAAATAATAAATCCGGCCCCATAGCCTAAGATATTGCGTAACCCCAGACACTCCGAGATATTTCTATTCAAGAAAGGCGGCAATGTTGACTGTGCATCTTACCCAAAGCCTAAAAACCAAATTCTTAAACCACATATTTCCAAGGGCAAACGAAATTTTCATTATTTTAAAGAATTTTTTCAACGGTCAAAATTGATGTTCAGTGTACACGGAGATAACTTACTAATATGAAATATTGTTAATTTATTAAAAATCTGGTCAAATTATTCGTTTTTTGTTAAAAATCCGACTGGAGGCCTATAACTAATGATTTGACAAATTTTATAACACGAATATGTTATGACGAAGACGGAACACGTGTTCTTGAAATTATTAATATTGTGTTCAGGTACATTCAGAATGACTCGGGAAAATTATTCGGGAAAGATTATGCAATCACATTTTTAACAGTATCTTGATAAAAAAAAATCTGTAATCATTTTTCTCAGTGTACCCACAAACATCTATTACTTGATAGGAATTATTTTCATTTATAACTTGAAATATGTATTTTGTTTGAGGTAAAAAGATTTCATCCGGACCCGAATAATGCCAAGGAATTTTCAAACCGTGGCGATATGTCTATGTATATATTTATTAGATAACCAACATCCCTGCCATAGTCACCCCGAGAGTTTCGCTACGTTTGGTGAGTTAGCAGGGCTGCCCGGGTTCATGGGGTGAGGTTTTGGCGGCGGATGCATTTGCCCACCTGCTGCGTGGCCGGTCGGATCAGGAGAGATTGGTTAAGGGAAACCTTTTGACCTCTCCAACCGGACTTTCTCTCGACCCACCGCCTTGCACCGTAGTGGGAGGGATTACTTCATACGTCGGTCACTCAACACATTGACACCCAGATTCCTACACACTCCTGATACCTTTTTCCTTCGCAGAACTTCCTTTTCTGCCTTTCCCTAAAAAGACCCTCCAAACAGCATTTCCAAATATGACATAGGCCCTGAGGGAACTTTTTTACCTCAGGGCCTCCTGTGTGGAGCTAATGTAAAAAAAGTGAATAACTTTGATTTAAAGAAAATAATGATTCTTGAAACACCATAAACTGTTATTAAGTGAAACAATATTAGCTGATGTAAGCTGTAAGCAGTTGCTAAAGTTCATTACAGCTTACTGTAATGAACTTTAGCAACTGACCTGAACGTAATGCCAATAAACCAGGCGAGAGCTAATTACATTTCGCAATATCAACTAAGATCAACAAAACTTCAGAGAATTACGAACACACTTCTTATTAACGCTGAGCTTAAGTTTGGTATCTAACGTAAAGTTCAACATTTGACAGACAGACGACAAGCACTGAAATGTTTACTTATGGAATTTCAGCAACAACGTCGTATACTACAACATAAACAAAGTCAAATAATGATATTAATCATTACAGTAGATATAAACATCCAATTCGCTCGTGTTTTTGGAATGAGATGAAAAACTACGTTCAATGACATTATTACTTACGTTTGCATAATCACGAAATTCAACGTCAAATATAAACATAATAAATTTAGAAATTTCACCGATTGTTGAAAAAACTGTGAAAAATATTTGTTTTTAAAAACTCTAGACAACTTTACTTAAGACGTGTATATTTGAACAGTTATGTAATTTAATTTTATTGGAATAACTTATGGGTTACACCCATCATAGTTATGTAATTATTCGATAGTGCTAATTGAACACCATTCCCAGTTTTTTTTTCAAGTTTCCACAAAGCGAAATTACTAAACTATAACTTACGTAGTACCTTTGTTCGCAAGTCCACGAAACAACTTACATTTAATCCAAGAACTAGCAAACCGTTACACACACGTTTTACAATTTTGAACCAATTAGGATTATCGTGAAAACCTGGCGAGCACCCGCCGGCGAACTCAGCATCGCGTAAAATAAACACAAATTTTGCCCTTAGGGTCTTATACAACACAGATCGAAAGAGAGTCAACAAATATATTAACTTTTGTTCATATGCAGCAGATATTTGGTGAAGTGACAAGTTATAATTTAAAATAAAACAATAACTTAATAAAAATATCTTTTATTTTTTATACATAATTCCGACCAAGTTTCACTTTAGCTTGTTCAGAGCAGTATAATGTCCTGAATAATACTGTTATACTGTCCCGAAGAAGCTACGGTTATACCGAAACCCAGTCAGCATTAAGTAAAAAAAATTAAAGTGTGTGTAAACTAAGTTATTGTTTTATTTCAAAATATATTAATGCTACATAAATTTTATGATACACAAATCTACGCCGCTAGCATTGGTTCATATCATATCATATCATAAAATATGATTTCATTTGCGAATATGAATATGTATTTTCAAAAAAGTTCATGACCACAGAAACAAATGAAATCAACAATGGGAATTCCCTACACCAAATGAAACACAGTGAATCATGAATTATTTTCGATATAATCAAATAATTATTTGCCTTCATCATGAAAATTCAGCAACAACACAGTATTGGTTTTGTTTCGATTATTACGTTCCGTGTTCCGTTAACAATCGTTATTGGCTTATCCATTAAATATTACCGACAAGAAGAATAAAGGGACACCAAAAACTCGTTTACCACTTCCGTCTTGGGAACAATCGATAAGTAACACATATGTACAAACACTCTGATATCAATCAGAACGAACCCATAAATCCAAATGATATTTTAATATACATACATTACCCGATTCCGAACCACAGGGTTGTAAGTAAAAAATTGGGGTCACAATATTATACCTATAATTGCCACATAAATCTTTTTACACATCTATCTAAAGCACAGTATTATAAAAATACTTCATACACATTTATCTAAAGCACTGTATTATAAAAAGACTTTTTACACATTTATCTAAAGCACAGTATTTATCAACAAGAATGGTTAAAAAAGTTTCTAAAAGTTAAACTCGTTACAGTCAAATTAACACATGAGGCCACAAGAGGCGCGACGTGTAAATACAACTTACTAAAGAAATGTTTGACCGCAGTACCGCAAGTGCATCCACAAATAATGAAACCTTATAGTTTCGGTAGCAAGTAGCAATATGGCTTCTGCGAGAGTGAATGGGGAAATCACGGAAACGTGTAGTGTTGCTTGTAGCTAGTATCTAAGTTTGTACATTAAAGGTTCGCGGTCTGTGAAACTAAACGTTTGGTAATAGCCGGTAACGAAGTTTAAAAAGTAAGTAAAACCAAGATATTGGGAAGATGTAGCTTCTTTGTATAGTTGACTTCACTTTAAATCTAACAAGAAATACGGTATGAAGCAAAAAAAATAATTGGTCGATATTAATGAATCCCGGAGATTTGTGCTTTTGAATGATAAACTTACATCCACGCGGAAGGTTAACATTTAACCCTCTGCGTGTTTTATGTGCCAACAACCCATATGATTAGAATCAAGACTCCTTATCACAAAGCAAATTGACTAAGTTAAATTGGAAGACTTTGAAGTTACTTAGTTATCGCAATTCCTCGGTAAACCCGTTATAAATAGATTACCCTAAAGCTTACCCGAAAAACATCACCCCTTCTTCATTAAATCATTTTTAAATGGATACGGGAATAACCTTATGCCACATAATTTATATTTTTATTAAATAATATAGACGACTTTGTATGGGTATTTATGTATAATTATTGAATTTGTCATGAACATAATGAGCCTTACTAATAATCGTGATTCATATTTTACACAACTGACAAACAACCATTATTGTAGGATAAATGGTTTCTTATAGTTGTGTAAAAGTTAAAACACGTTTATTAGTAATGGGTAGATACGTTAATATTTATTAACTTAAAAAATGAGCATTTTAGTTTCATTGTACAGAAATTAGGTAAATCAACCGTCGTGGATCGACTTTGGCATTAGCGTACTGCCAAAATATATTAGAAACAATGAGCAAAGTATGAATATAAGAAATGTTTGAAGCACAAAGGTCAATCAATATTCAAATTGAAAATATGTAAGCTAAACGTGTAGCAAGTTCAGAATCTCTGTATATCGCGTAGGTCGCCAAGTCGATAATTCTTTACGCAATCGAGTGGCAAAATTGAAATACTTTGAACGGAAAAAGTTAGATCGGCTATTTTCTATCGAAACTTTTAACAGGAGAGCGGAGAAAAGGTGAGAAGCCTCAAATATCCCCGAAGTAGTGGAGCGTCGCCGATTTCTAGATTGAAATTCCTTGACAATATCTTGAAAGAGAAAGTGTTTGAATGCCTTTAACCGTGTCCCCGAGTTAAGCACTTGTTCCGTCCGTGCCTAAGTAGCGGCTAACGTGGGTGCTTATACTCAGCTAACAGATGGTCAACTGGAGACTAGAGACAGAGTAGGCGTAGAATAAATCTTCATAGTTCCGAGACCTCGATAAATAAATAATAGTAAGGTGTTTCCCTTCGGGAGCCAGGCCCTTCTGCAAGCTTAGCTTTCAAACTGGAATTCCAAGACACATTTTTGTACTGAATATTAATATAAGTAAATAATTTTTCATTGCGGTATAATGTTCATAAAACAACTTAATTAGTACACAAAGCAATAGGAGAAAATAGGAGAATAGTTCATAATGTTTTGCTGTACTTTCATTCAAAATTCACAAATCGAGAAAAGTTATTTTAACACATATTATAGTGATTTTATTTCTCTTGAAAGGCCTCTCTTGCTCCAGAAGTAAGGGCTATATGTGTGTATTATTAAGTCCTTACTTCTGAAACGAAAACATCGATTGTAAAATACACCCCCAAGAAATGAATGTGCAAAAATTATTGACGTGATGTGAATTGCATTTTTAAATTTATTTATTTGTATTCTACTCAAGCGAAACGATAGGAAAACCTTCAATTTGTCTAAAGCATATTTTTTGGTATTCATAATGTACAACAAATCGTTATAAAGATTAATCAAAATAGTGATTTGGCATTAAGCTTCGCCTGAACGGGAATGCCCCGGGAGCCCGGGAGTCAGTTGCTACTCCACTGGACCCGATACTGAATAAAGTTAATTGGGATATTATTCTACGAAACTAATTTGGTAATATGATATTGCATTTGTACGCTGAGTTCATGGATCAGTCAGAATGGCCGTAAATTTTGCCAACATTCGCGGCCTGCACACAAATTTAAATTCCGTCCATCACCATCTTTTGTCCCAACGTCCCAACCTTCTTTTCCTATCCGAAACTCAGATAGCCGAGCCGCCAGACTCCTCCTATCTGGACTGCCCGGGCTTTACCCTCGCAAGCAAATTCCGGCTGAAAGGAGGAGTCTGCCTCTATAGTCGAGCTGACGTCAACTGTGTGCGACTATTGAGTCTGGAAAACTCCAGATTCGACGTAATGTGGGTGCGCGTCAATCTTGCCAGTACGGCAAGATTCTACGCATGTCTATACCGCTCACCGAACCATAGCGAATCAGACACTTCCGAGCTCTTCAAACATTTGAGCGATACTATTGATGATCTCTTGCCCCGCTACCCTTCGGCCGAGTTTGTTGTTCTGGGGGACTTCAACGTTCATAACGAACCATGGTTGAAGTTCTCAGGCCCAACGGACTCGGCTGGCCGACAGGCGGAATCCTTTGCCATTTGCTACGGATTAGAGCAATTGGTTCAGGAGCCTACAAGGGTTCCTGATGTCCAGACTCACCGCTCCAATCTGTTAGACCTATTCTTAACTACTGTGCCACACGGTTATAAGATTGACGTCACAGCGCCTCTGGGATCATCTGACCACTGCCTAGTGACGACATCAATCCCCGTTAGCCTCAGACCAACCAATGAGAGGCTGAGGAGAAAAGTGTGGCACTATAGGTCAGCAGATTGGTTCGGTATGCGGGCCCATTTCAATGCTTTTCCGTGGTCAGCTGTTTGTTTTCGGACTTTGGACCCTTCAAGATGTGCCCAGGAGATTGGTGAAGTCATCAAATCGGCGATGGATGGCTTCATACAATCGACTACTAAAGAAACTGGTGTGGGCTCAAAGCCGTGGTTCAGTCGACAATGCTCCGAAGCAGTTCGACGAAAAAACGCGGCTTACCGAGCCTACAACACATCTCGAACGCCCGAAAGCAGATCAGCATACAACAAATCGGCAAAGGAATGCAAGAGAATCATCAATAGATCAAAATTCGAACACGACCTGCAGATCAGCAAAAAGCTGGCTGCCTGCCCGCATGGCAGCAGAGCATTCTGGTCGCTTGCGGGCTCAATAGGTCGAAATTTTTGCAAACCCAGTTTGCCACCTCTTACCAGACCTGACGGCTCACTAGCAAACACCGCCACCGAAAAGGCAAACCTTTTAGGGAAAATGTTTGCGGAAAACTCGACCCTCGACGACGGGGGTGCTGTTCCGCCGTCGGTTCCTCACTGCGGCTTCTATATGAAAAAGCTGAGGATCCGGCATCGGGATGTACTCCACGTCATACGGGGGCTCGATGTTAACAAAGCTAGTGGACCTGATGGAATACCTGCCTTGGTATTGCAGAGGTGTGCTGCGGAAATAGTTCCAGTTTTGACAAAGCTCTTCAAAATGTCCCTGAAGTGTGGCACTGTGCCCTCTGGTTGGAAAAAAGCGGTAATTCACCCTATTCCCAAGAAAGGTGACCGCTCCAACCCGGCCAACTACCGCCCCATAGCGATCACATCAGTTCTGTCCAAAGTGATGGAACGTGTGATCAACGACAAACTGCTCACATACCTCGAGAAGAACAAAATTATCAACGACCGTCAATACGGATTCCGGCGGAACCGCTCGTGCGGTGATCTTCTCGCGTATGTGACGCATGTTTGGGGGCGGTGCCTGGAACGTCACGGTGAGACCCAAACGGTCGCACTAGACATATCCAAGGCCTTTGACCGGGTCTGGCACCGAGGACTTGTCAACAAATTGCATTCTTACGGACTTCCCGCATCCCTGTGTACGTGGATTGCTGACTTTTTAAGGGATAGGTCGATTCAGGCGGTTGCTGACGGTTTCACCTCTTCCTCGCACTCCATAAATGCTGGCGTCCCACAGGGATCGGTTCTGTCTCCGACTTTGTTTTTGTTGCACATCAATGACCTTTTGACATGTGCACCGATTCATTGTTACGCGGATGACAGTACAGTTCATGATAGCTTTTTGTTTGACAAGCCCCCAAAGGGCACACAAACTCCAACGGCTCGGAGGGCTTTGAAGCAGAGAATGGACGGTTATCTCGAGAGTATTTCCTCCTGGGGTAAAAATAATCTCGTCGAATTTAATGTTTCAAAGACCCAATCCTGTCTGATTACGTCTAAAAGGGATCCAAATGATAATCTAGTCTCCTTCAACGGAAGCAATCTTCCGAACAGGCCTTCCATTGATATGCTTGGTGTAACTATAAGTGACCAGCTCAGGTACGGGGGCTCCATCGAAGCCAGAGTAAAGTTGGCCTCTCAGAAGCTGGGCGTACTGTACAGGGCCCGCAGATACTTTAATAGTACACAACTGCTCACCCTGTACAAATCGCAAGTGCGCCCTACTGTCGAATTTGGCAGCCATCTCTGGTCTGGAGCCCCAAAATACCTGAAAAAAACCCTTGACTCTGTGCAGAAACGGGCGGTCCGTTTGATAGATTCCCCAATCTTAACAAACGGACTGCAATCTTTAGAGCACAGACGTCGGGTAGGTATGCTGTCCTTGTTCTATCGGTATTACAATGGAAGATGCTCTGAGGAACTAGCGTCATTGATCCCTTCGGCGCCGGTGCGTAGTCGGGATACACGCCAAACGCGCGCCCAACATTTGTACACAGTTGACACTTGTCACATGAGAACGGGTCGCTTCTACGATTCGTTCTTAAGTTCAACAGCTCGGCTGTGGAACGAACTGCCGGCCTCTGTGTTTCCTCCCTCCTACAACATGGGACTCTTCAAGACCCATGTTCACTCCTTCCTCTCCACAAAAAGACCCTCCACACAGCATCCCCAAAGATGACATAGGCCCTGAGGGAAATTATTTTCTTCAGGGCCTCCTGTGTGGAGTAAATATAAAAAAAAAAAAAAAAAAAAATAGTGCTAACTCTAAAACAGAATAAAATGAATAACAACTGTGGCAGAGGCATAACAAATATTCCAAGAATTTGTTCATAAATGGTTCTGAAAGGGGGAAATGTCAGAATTATTGTTGATAACTGAATACAGTGTTTGAACAACGTTGCCGGGGGAAATATTATTTGTGGTACTTCATCTTGTCTGTGCCGCACCCCTCTAGTATAGTCTAGTCCCCGCGGACGCGGTGGATATATTATTGTGGAACTTTTATCAAAAATAGACAAGGAAAATATTACCCATATTAATAGTAAAAGGGCATGTGGGAATAAACCCATATAATGGCAAAAGTAAATACGACTCAAAGGTAATTAGAATAATAAAATAAGTTTTTTAATTCATTTCATTCGGAGGAATCGCAGTGTCAAAGTGAATAACCTAACATGTATCTTAATAATAATTTTGCATGTATTTCATCTATATTTTCATTTCTAATACGATTTCTATAATATTTTGTTTTACCATAATAATATTTGGTTAATTTATATAGCGCCGTTTTCGTGAGAAATCACCTCAAGGGCGCTGGTAACATATAACATGTCCTTTTCCCTTATGTTTTGTTATTTGTTCTACAAAATATTATTTTGTCATTTTTACATAAATCATGTACGAGTACTATAATACGGCCATGAGCCTAGTATGGTAGTTTAGAAAATCACCAAAATTGTAATCTTTTAAAATTTATAAAACAAAAAATCATATATATTATATTTTATTATTATATATTAACATTCTAATTTAAAGTAAAGGTCCTTATATAATTAATAGAATTCATTAAAACATTTATATTCTGAAAATAATTAATAAAACTGTTTTACATTATTAAATAAAAAATAGCATTTTTGTCAAAGAGCTATTGCGTACTACTTACTACTAATATAAAACGTGTTCCACTAGCGGTAATCGGAAACCACCGCGCGTAGACAGGATTTTGTATTTTCCTGTCGGTCGGCGTGCAATCGGTCGGTAGTGCATTGGAAGCGTTGGATACCAAATCGGGATAAATCGGATTAATTAGACGAATAAAAGTGGAACCTATTTATTCCTTTATCTCTCATCTAAATAATATAATACATCAATGATTTTTGTTCGTTTTCGGGAGTCAACGGGCCACCTAACTTTTCCTTTGCAGCAATCCATAAAGGATCGAAATGCATTTATGGATCAAATTCTCCGATAAGCGATAGGGAATGCTTTCACTCGCGTTTATGATTATTTTTAGTCTGTGTTTTTGGCATCGCCTTGAGGATGCACTACGTAGTAATGCAAATGGCGGCTCGATTTAAAATATTACATGACGTAGTGCATCGCCTTAATGTTTGTATACATATTAATTTGAATACCGTATAAAGGCAAAACCTCCTAGATTGCAACGCCGGGAAACTCATTCAAAGCAGCCTCCTAACATGCATGGGATTTTGCAAAAAAATCATATAAATTTTTTTTCTTTCAATTTATTCTTATTTATTAAAACATCTTAAAATAATTTACAAAATATTTATACAATTTTTTGAGGTTCTCTTACAAGTTAGGAAGCTTATTTGATTCAGTGTCCTTGTGATCTAGGAGGTTTTGATACAAGTGATTATAACTGTGTTTTCTTCTCTTCTCGTAGTTTTTCGTACATTTATGCAATGTAACTCGGAGAAATAATATGTTTCTACCTGTATCCGAAAGATAAAAGCTTTCGAGATACTGTCCCTCCCCAACATTCGAATCCTTCTTGGAATGAGTACATTTACTGTCATGTAGATCAAGATATAAATTGTTTCCGGAAAATAATATTTTTACAAATAAAATACAAAAGTGTCATCAGCAAAAACATAATAATACAATAAAATCTTTCATAGGTACATTAAAATTAATACATCGAAATAATGTATAAAATAAACATAAAATGAATTAATGTGCATTTCTTTAAAACCTATAATAGAATTAATACAATAACACCCCGAAAACAAATAACAACAATACTTTTGGCCGTGAAAATCTTAAATCATATTTAATACAACAATATTTTGTTCCTCCTTTAAATGTTTTTCCCTTCTGCCTTTTCAGTCAATGTAAATAAAGATACTGTCTTTAAAACAAACCAACTTGTAAATTGTATGCATGATTCAACTCCTCCGTTAATTTTTAGTCAATAAGCAAAAATAATTAAAATGAAAAAGCTGTGCATATTTAAAATACAACAAGTTTAATTTGCAACGGATGGATGTTAGAACTCCATAGACATGCGCTTCGAAATGCCGAAGCTCAGATTCCAGGTTAAAATATTTCAACTAGAATCAATAACTTAGATTTAATGTTTAGACATACCGCTTGAAATGTGGGGCCAAAAAATACTTGAGAATATAACATGTCATTGTATACGGGAGGGGAAAAATGAGGCGTATTTATAAAATAAAGAAGAAAACAATATTTAAAATAAATGGCATTCATAATTTGTCAGTTAAACGACGTTACCATTGTGCCATATAAGGTTATTTCTATTGAAAAATCATAGATGCAATTCAATCGAAAGTGAAGCAATTATTTATTATAATCGGTATCTATATTTATTAGTAGGCTGGTAGGTTGGTGTCAATCTATTATATCAAAACAATCTCTTCACAAAAAACTTTCAAAATGTCAGTCGATCGAGGAATACACAATTTATAATCTATAGCAGATATTTATAATCAGCCACCGTCTATCCACTGCTGGGTGAATGCCGCAACAAGCTGTTTCCACTAGCGAGAAGTGTGAACAGTTATTTTTGATCATAAAGTATATTTCTTTTTTTTTTTCAGGTAGCAAAATTTCTTTAGTTTTTTTTTGTTGAAATTTTATCGGTCATCGCAGCCTTTTTTGAAATGAAATAGATCATAATATAAGCACTGTAGTAAATAATTTGAAATAATTGCTAAAACAAGACAAGAGGTCATATTGTTTGTTCCACATTTTTCAATACGAAACTCTTGTAGAAATAACGTTAAAATTCTGGGGAAACCGGGTAGTAAAACTAGTAAGTAATATATGGAAAAAATACCAATTAAAACCTTTCTATTCTGAACAAATGCGCAAAGGTAAAAAATAGCAGCGGCACGCCACTCATGGGTAAGTACATAATACCGCAAATAAAATCCATTATTATTAATAAGATAATAATCAGTCGTTTATTTACATAAGGAAGGAGAATGGCGCAAATAAGCAAAGGTAAAAAAATAAAGGGCGATAACATTCGATGGCTCTCAGCCCGAGAATTCAAATACCTTATTATTGCAATTTGGTAACGCGAATAAGCCATTAACATCGCAGGCTAAACCGTTAAATATTTTCGACGATTGCTAAGTTGGCATGTAATTAAATATAATAATTATTGGACTATTTCGCGAACAGTAGGAAAATTTCTCAAACTGACGATCGAAATGTTGCTGGCAACAAAATATTATTACGATTTTATCAATTTCAGAGGCGGAAGTGTAAGATGTAGTAAATTTAAGACTTTCGGACAAACCGTGATAATGGGTGGAAAATACCTACCTGATGTTTTTAAAACGAATGAGATTTTTAAAATATTTTTACCATTTGAGAAATCATCAGCTCCGGGGAGAATCTAATCAAGTGGTACCTTAAATACACAGTACACCTTAAATACACAGAAAAATATGCTTTCTAAACCACCAAAAACGTGATCTCCGGCGAATTGAATTTTGCACAGCTTTTAATGTGGATAATTTCTTGCCCATAACAATTATTTTCTGTGGGCTACTTCATTTCCATCGTCAGCTTATAAGTATTTAATACAATAAGAAGCCAAATATTGTTTTTTTCTGAATTATTCTTCAATTGTTCTGTTTATAAAGAAAAAATGTTCAGATTGTAAGTAAACAAATAAAAGACCGGCTTAAAAAATGATCGCAACATGCCGTTCATTATGAAAATGATAGTTACCTACGTTATTTTGACAAATAAGGCAGATTTGTGTGAAATATTGGTAATCAAATTCCCGGTAGAAGCTATGACATACGTTCAATAAATTTTATCAGAAATATTTTAGCGAGGACTCACCGCCATGAACGTATTCCACTATATTGTGGAGAGAAATGCAGCATGGGTTGGTTGCAATACCTGCTAGATTATTTCCGTAATGTCCATTCTAACACCCCAGCCCAGGGCGACACATTGTTCTAGTTCCAGATCAAAAGCGAGCTTTAACGAAGCGCCTTTATGTCCAAGATCGAATTCGGCTGCTATTTTAACAAACGGCGTGAGTTTGGAGATAAAGCCTTCATTATGCATAGATTGCACGCTAACGTGTAACAAAAACCGTTTTGAGAAATGAGGAGATTTATTATTTGTACAGTTATTCAAATGTTCGCCCGAGGCTAAATAAAGCAAACACGACCGATGACAAGGTGTAAAATATACCGGCCCTTTGTTTCAGCGAGCCGAGCGGTGCCGGAGCATTTCCGCTAACAGCGTCAGACAGCCTGACAGTCTGACGCTCGCCATTTTTAGAATAAAAGCCTGCACCAACCAACCACCTAAGGTCTTTCCGCTAAAGGTTATTATTCTATGCGTTTTTAATAATATATCACCATGTCATGGGAGCACAATGGAAGGTGCTTGTCTTAGAAACAAGAAAAACGAATTCATGTTTGTAAAGTTGAAATAGGGTTTATGTTCTTTATCTTCAAGTCCCGTTATGAATTATTGCAATAATAATGCTGTTTTGGCACAAATAAAATGGCAACGAATGGGATGTGTGCTGGCGATGTGACCAAGTTCTGATTTGGCGGAAAAATGGTTTTCGGTATTTTAAAGTCACATAAACCCTCAAATATTTTTCAATTTTCTTTGGAAAAAACTTGAAGCATTAATCTACTTCCCGAAAGAATGATCTCCTGACAGATGAGATTTAAAATTCTCCAAGAGACCTTACGACTAACGTATCACAACACATACACACACTTAAAACCGATGTTTATATTACCAAACACACTTTACCAAACAAAATTCGGGACGAACTCATTATCGTCTCAACTTAATTAATCTTCTCCTTCAATAAAAATAAAATTAATTTCACTTAAAACACATCTTAGAGGTATATCTGCATGCAGATACCTTCCATTATAACCTACCTATGTTAGTGCCGGTTAATTTATAGTTTGACATACCAACTATTTTAACGTTTACTTACCAAACAATGAATAGAATATGTCTTACTAAGTGTATGTTTTTTCATTCAATATGTCACACCCCAAAGTATTTGCTTCCTTCTAAAATGAATAGAATAATTTAATATTTTCATTCCTAGTATGAGGTTCTTCAAACACCTTGAAATCAGTGGCGTCTTCTTGCTTTCTTTACAATTTTTAAAAAGAATAAAAAGCTTTTAGTTGCTTTTTTTACACTAGATTTTTCTAATTCTAACACTGTTGTATTGATAGAGCTGTCTGGAACATTCTCTTTCAGGAATGAGATTATGTTTTATAAACAGAAAAAGCTTCCTCTACCCCATTTCCTTCCCCTTCCCACTATCTTCAGTCCCACAACGTACCTAGATTAGGGATGCCATGGTCTCACTGGCTCCAAGCGGTTGGGACTCTTGTGCGGTTTCACATATATATATATATATTTTTTAAACAACGGTATTTAATCATGAGCAGCATTATAATAATTTTATGTGAAGCAGCCTCTGCCTCCTTTTAAAAAAATATTAACCCACACCTCGTGATCTGTGTTGACTCGACCTGTCATACAGCACACAGGTATTCCATTCATCACGAACAAGCGCCGTGTTGCGCCAGGTCTGGCCCAGCCCAAGCTTGAGTCAATGTTTACGCACCGAGGAAATAAACGAGTGCATACTACTTTTGGAATGAGCTCAGTCAAAGGCGCAGTCTCGCCGTTCGAAAATCATTTTAAAACAAACCTTACGACAGAGTGAAACTGTCAAAATTAGTTTCGGTACATAGGAAAATTATTTTGTGGAATATTTGTTTGTTTTTTTCTTTGGAAAGGTACAGCTAAATGACCAAAGCTGAACACCACTGTTTAATTTATCGTCAAATGTTAACTATACCGCCTTACCCCTCTCCATTACTCACTTCAAACATTTTTTTTAAAGGGGACGACAGATTACGCTATAAGTTCAAAGTATTTTATATAACTTCGTATTTCTCGCTATACCGACCTATCACACCTAAAAAGATGATGTGTTATAGGTGTGGGCGTAGCGACAATATGCGCTATGATCTGCTAGCCAGGCTATATAAAATTATGTGTCCCTCTCTTCTACCTACGGCAGAAGGGGCCAGAACAATTTACGGAGCGCCGTAATTACGCGGCTGTCATCTGTCGAAGTGACAGATCCCTACAAAGAAATGATATTCAATAGCAGTTTCCCAATTGATCTGCCCCCTCTCCCGAGAAAGATTATAGCGTAGTAATACGTATACGCCACGTCCAAATTATGCGCGCATAATGTAGCGTAATGTGTCTTAGTATTTAATATATTTATTCGCAGAGCGTTATTTAAACCGTAAGACCTAAAATCATAGACTAAATTATAATACATCAATGCCTAAAATAAAATATTGTGTTTTTTTTTTTAATGTGAAACATCTTTCGGCGGGCCTAGAACTAGACTATAATAACTTACGTCATTTTTAACTGTATCATACTTGGACAGAGAGCTACAAACATTATCTTCATTTTGATAACCAATATTTTTTTGAGTGATATCTTTATGTAAGATTGTAAGATTCAACCCAAACTAAATGCAATCTAGTAAGTTAATATGGTCGAATTAGCTCAATGGTCAGAGCACAGGAAGGAAGAGGTCCTGGATTCAATTCCGAGATGCGACTGAATCTTTTTGTCTCTTCTGTTTCACATATTTCGTGATTAAATATAATATTTTATTGTTTGACCTTTCGGTATTGAGTCGTGCTGCGCTTCCTTATATATCGCCTTGCAGTGTCCACGATCAGGGAGATGTGCAGAGTGTAGAAATATTTAGTATATTTGCGTGGCATATGGTGGTTACTTCTGGAACGAACCTTCAAAGAACAGCTCGCCAGAAATTTTGATTTTGTTTTGGATTGGCATGCGTCGTCTAATTACGTTATTCTCTTTTATTCATGCGAAAGATACTCATAATATTATACGCATTTGGAATATTAAACAAAAATAATTGTTTCTTCAATAGCATGTGGCATAATTTTAATTTTACTAATAAAAGTAGAATTGTCCTTGACTCTCCGTGAAAAAACAATTTCCATATTATTTTTTAAACCTTAGGATTCGATAACTAAGTTGATGACCTTTAAATATATTGCTAAAATCTATAATTATTCAATTAAAAGAGTGGTTGGAATGTACTGAATTCCATCGATTCGTAGAAATTTTGTGATAATTCCGAAATATGATTATGGCAGCTATTTTCTGTTAATACTAATATTCCCGTAATTATTACTTAAGGGATAACTGTTACCAATCCTATAATATTATATTAGTTACAGATTCTTAGATACGATAAAAATTTCAATATTGAATACTAAGCTAGCAGAGTTTTGCGGATATTGAATTTTCTTCACACCAAAGCTGCAACTTATGAATGCACAAAAGCTGAGAAGAAAGTTGAAGAAACTAATACAAGCAACCACAACAAAACACTCGCGACATGCAATGCCTAGAAGTTTATAGTCATAAACCAGTGGTGTGGTGAAGACAAATTTCGAAATTAGATTTTTTAAATACTGGTTTTTCCATATCTCCGGAAGGGGTGTGCAATCGCACGAGTTCCATATAATACAATAGAATATATCAAAGTAATATAAAAAAAACTTTTTGCAATCTAAGACATCGAGAATTCGTTCCCTTGAAATAACAAGGTTCTATCCGCCATTGGTATTGAAACTGAGGTATTGAAGTTTGAATCGCGAATAAAATACTATCACTTGAAATGACAAAAAGTGAAAACGCAGAACATATTTGTGATTTAATTATTTTGTGTATAAAAACATTCTAATAAAAAGACACTTAAAACATATAATCAAAAAAATATAGATAGAACCTTTGAAAATCAGCTAACGTGAAGGCTTTATCTGAATAGTGTTATTAGTTTTTTTTTTTGCAAATTGTCATATATTTTGCATAATATCATGTTAAGTGTAACGCCTGCGCGGCCTTTTTTCCAGAACTTAATTTTAGATTTGAGGCCACAATACCGACCCAAACTGAATAAATGTTTTTTTTAATCAAAAGGTATAGATAGCATATATCTTGTACGGATGTGAGCTGTTTTATTATTTGTATTTTAAATTATGAAATATAAGTCATTAAAGAATTCGATTATTCATGATTTTAGATGCAACTTTAGCAATTTTTAATAAGAGTTAATGGTTATTATTTAAAAAGCTTACCTTACATACTATGTCAATACAATGAAACATAAAATAACAACAACGCGAAAAAGAGTTTTTAGATAGAAATGTTCACTTATATGCTTACGATAAATTTGTGTTCCAAAGTAAATTGGTGATTTGTAATTTGTAAGCTAACAAAAATGCTTTTATTTTATTTTATAATTCATCATATTTCCATAGAAGGTAGAGCGAAATTATTATTTGAATATTTGCCTAAGTTGGCTCTAAAATCATGGAAAATTCTTAAATGGCTATATATTTTATAATTTAAACACAAAAAAATAAATATAGTTCGTATCCGTATTTAAATATACTTTTTGATTAAAAAAATTATTATTAATTTTGGTTGGGTATTTATTTTTGGTATAAAAAAAGCCGTGCTGCCGTTCCTTTAAACCTAAAAATAATTAGTTGATAATAAGTTCTGCATATTCGCTATTTATTTATTTTCTCAGTTTCACGCAACTGGCAAATGGAACCTTTTCGCTCCAAAAACATTTTAATTATGGCAGATAGAGTTAAAGCGCCCGTAAAATTTGCAAATGGAATCCTTGTTCTAAATACGCAAAATATATATTATTTTTAAATAGAACAAAGTCGCTCTTAAATTGAAAATGGAACCTTGATGTTCTAAAAAATAAATATAAAGAATTTTAAATAGAACTGAGTTGCATAATTATCTGCGAACTTACATAAAAGTCCGATATTATTTTAGACAGGGTTAAAGAGGAAACAAAAATCAAAGAAGCTTCTATGACTTTTATTTTAATTTTAGACTGTGATAAATATATTATGCATGTAAACAGTTGCATTTTTAGCGTACACAAATCAATAAACTCGGCATCCTGGGGTAGGTAATATTTAAATTATAAGAAATAACTATTTTGTGGATAAAAATAGCAACCTAAAACTAGTCAAGTTTTAGGTTGCTAGATTGCTTTACTAGATAACTGAAAATCGCGGAAATCAAAACATTACTGCACTCCGCTGGTAATAAACCTACGTTTACTCTGATGCGCATCACCGCCGCTTTCCGTATTACTAAATATTACGGTACGGTGCAATATGAATTCTGTCAGCGCGCCGTGGGTGTGTGTATACTTACACAAGTGTTACTTGCCTGTTTGCAGACAATGCATTCAATACAGCGAGGCTTTACTTGGAAAAAGTTGTAACGACAAAGGGCTGAAAGTTTTCTCAGTATTTTATGTTTGGTGGAAAGGCCAGCTAGCCCGCATAATGCAGGATGCTTTGGAATTGAAGAACAGCCCTGAGTCTGGCCGGGAAATTGTTCGATCTTCGATCCTAACAATAATTTACGAGGTACAAACTAATCTGTGTAATCGGATGAATCTCTACTGTAGATATAATCGTTGGCAACCAATTCGTAGGTTATTTTTCTTCACCACATGAACGGATAAAATTATATATAACATCTATACACTACTTACGCATAGCCGTAAGAAATATAATTTATTTATTTTTCGGAATAACTTTATTGAGTAAAACCTCAAATTGTTATATTTAATTATTGAAGACAATATTGGCGATTTCTAAACGAAAATCTGAAACAGAAAAATCAGAAAAGGATACGGTCACATCTAGGATACGAACCCAGGATCCTTGTCCCGGCAAGACAAGGGTCCTGGGTGTCCTGGGTGTCCTTGATGTGACCGTATCCTTTTCTGATTTTCTGTTTCAGATTTTCGTTTAGAAATAGCTAATATTGTCTTCAATAATTAAATATAATTTATTGTATATGCATTCGCTAAATCGTTTATTCTACTTAAGTGATAGCCAATGAAGCCATCAAAAGACATGCACTTACTCTAGACAAGCTTTGCAAGGTGGATTAATTTTTTCTCGCTCTTTGCAATTTTCAGCCGGCCGTCGACTGTCAACTGTCGTCGGTTGCTTTAGACGCAAAAACCTTTTACAATCTCTACAATGACGTAACGTTCGGCTCGGTGGTGTCCGCCGGAGCGCCGCACATGCGAAGTGTTAGTTTCTTTCCAAAACCGGATTGAGGCGATTTATGAATGGCGCGCATTTTCATGGAATGAAATGTCAATGGAGAGAATTTCAATGGACGGAATAACACGCCTCAGATGCGAGGGAAAAATCCCCGCGCTACTGTGAAAGCCTCCCTTGAGGCCAACACCTGATTTGGATAACACAAACACCAACAGAGAAATGGATTTCTGAATTATGTCCTAAATTCATTGTGAATTTTATCCAATAACCATTATTTTTAAAATCGAGGATGACATGGAAATACGATGGCTGTTGGCTTTAAAAACGAACGGGATTTTGAAACAATATTTTATCACAGCTCGCAATGAAATTTACAGTTTATCTAAGAACGCTACATTTTTTATTTAATTATGTTGGACTGTTCCTTAGATATTTTTGATAGAGGAACGTTATTTGTAATTCAATAGCATTTTTTATGTAATAAACTCTGAATAGAACCCCCATTCTCGAGGATTGCGGCAGGAAATCGCCTATTCCATCAGTTAATAGCTGATCTACATTACTTGGTGGTCACAAATAAATTCCTATGAGCCGTTGCTTTTTGCCGTTGGGTTAACTGTACGTCCCCTGTTTGCACCACCCGATAAATCAATTATGCGAGATGCTTTTATAAACAACAATCATTTTACCGATTAGAAATGGAAAAAATAAAACTGAAAAATTAACTGTAAAAGCTGGAAGCGGGAAGAAAGAGGAAGCTAAAAGAAGCGAGAAGTGAGAAACGAAAACCAAAGTTCAATCATTTCCTTTATTTCTGCCCACTGTAAATTCCAATATTGGCTTTTTAGCTTGCGATGTACATAGCGGTCGATTTAACTCCAACCTCCTTCCCATTCTCCGAGCACGTTTTCCTAATTTCTAACAAATCATCGCTCCCCGGTGTACCTATCGTACTGGGACAGGAGTGCTCCTGGCCGGGGTAGTAGAAATTGTATTTATTATTGCAATATTGAATAAATAATTGAACATATTTTTCCGTTCCATTTTTCTGCAAAAACGAAATGAATATTCTTGTATCAAATATTATTTAATTATGCATAATTTCTAACTTCCATACAAATTCGCAGGTTCTGCCTTCATTTACATGAAATGATAATGATGTTATTACTTCTAGAAGGTACCGAAATGTTTATATACATGTACTTAGAAAGTTGAATGTTTTATGATTTCACTAAAACATTAATAAAGCTGGTTTGTGGTAAACAGGGATACGTCGGAAGATGATAAACGCCCGCGTGATGTATTTGCTGTACCACAAACCCAAAACTCGACCTGAACTCGCGAGAGGCATTATTTAATCGGAGATTCCCTCGCTGTAGATATTGAGAATTCCGCCTATTCTAAAGGGGTTCTTCACGCAACTGTTTTTGGCCATATCTTAATACCTACCCGTACGGTGAAAATTGTCGTTACTGGGTCGTTTTATTTTATACCGAACTATAACGTATTTGAACACGTATAAATATTATGAAAACGGTGGATTACATACCTAAAGCTAAACACTGTGAGGTTTCTTTCAAGGGTTTAGTCTTAAGTCGGAAACTATGCGGTTTACTAAGCTTGTGGAAGTATAACCATATTTCGTATCGTATGACCGACTTTCCTCGCAGCTCTTCAACCGGCAACGGGAAACTTTTCTTTTACATCCACATATCGGTTACCTTAAAAGTTTTTTTCGAAGTGCTGAATATTTTCTTGCAAGGTTTCTTTCTGGTGCATGTCGGAAGGATTATTCAATGCGGAATCTACACGTGGAATTGAATGTTGCATAGAACAAGTGAAACTATGCGTTTAAAGGTACAACACGCTCTACTTGAAAGGCTTTTGATTTTTTGTAAGCAGTGAGTGCACCGAGAAAAATGAGTAGGCTGATATGGCTGATTTATTGAAGATGGCAATCCATTTTATGAAAAAATATAAGTCTATTCAGAATATATCAAAAACGTGACATGCAGGTGTTCTTTTCCTATTAAATATAACGACGAAATGCGAGAATATTAGTATTTTTATGAACATGTGTACCACCGTTCTCACAACACATTCGCGTTTTATTGATACTTTGTGAGGAAATCTGTCAATTCAATCGTTTTCAACAAGAAAACGAATAATTTGACCAGATATTATAAATTAGCAAAAAAAAATTATCCGTAAGTTTTCTCCGTGTGATATGTTGTCAATTGATAATAATTACACAATTTCGAAATCTTTTTTTATCTACCGTTATATAATAAATTACGTCTAAATTTACACAATTCACACAAGAAAAAGTCGCCAGTTAATGAAACATATTAATAACTCATAATAATATTTGAATAAGGAAGTATGATGTTGTATATAACCTGCCTGTACGAAATATAAATAAATAAGAATATTTTTGTTATTTGTTTTTGGGGTGTTATGCCGTGTTGCGCTAACTCCTTCTTTAGCCAACGTTTCGGACAGCATTGCAGTGTCCATCATCAGGGCAGATGTGTTATTTGTAAATAATGTTATTTGCTAAATAACACATCTGCCCTGATGATGGACACTGCAATGCTGTCCGAAACGTTGGCTAAAGAAGGAGTTAGCGCAACACGGCATAACACCCCAAAAACCAATAACAAAAATAATTTTGGCCGTGAAAATCTTAAATCATAAATAAGAATATGTACATTCTAGCATCACGTTCATCAATCAAATGCATTGTAGGTACATAAAACTTTGTATTAGCGATCGATGAACTAGTGGATGCAATCTGTTAGACATAAATTGATAATAGTTTGACTAGTCTATGGTTAGTAATAACATAGATCATTGTAGAAATGTCTTATATATTAATACAGCGCCCTTCAGGTGATTTTGCACAAAAACTGCGCTATACAAATCATCCAAATATTATTATGCTTTTAATTATCGGGTACGTACACTTATCGAGTCCTTCATTTTAGCAGCATTTATAATTAAAAAATATTTTAATATAAAATCAGAATTGCAAGATATTTCATGAACATTTCTACTTCGTAGGTAGCTTTAAATCAAGGCTGCCCAACCTTTTTAGCAGTTGGGCCAAATTGACGATTTTGAATCACTGGCGGGCCACTGAATACCTGGCGGTTCCTATTTCCATGGGGGGGGGGGGGGTTGTTAGAGAATTTCTATAAAACATAATTCCCCACAAAAAAAATCTAAATAAGTGCTCCCCACAAAATATTTGAAATCCATGGGGGGGGGGTTGTTACGGAACTTCGCTGAGAAAAAAAATTCCGCACACCCGAAAACATCATATGTGATACCCCACAGCAATTTTTCAAATTCCATGGGGGGGGGGGGGCTACAGAATTCCATTTCGACGCAAAGAATATTATGTCGAAAACCGGTGTATTTTTGTTTCAAAAGTAAGTTCAACAGGTTAGATTTTTTCGTCGCTGATTCTCGTTCTGAGTAGCCTAAATAGCGATAAATCGCCGTCGTTGGCAACACTGGTGACCGCGCGCAAGCTGCATTGTTTGTTTTACCGCGGGCCCGCGACACTTTTTCAAATTGGCGGAGATTGGCGGGTTTTTTGAAAATGTTTCACGCGGGCCACTTATAATTCGTTCGCGGGCCACATTGTGGCCCGCGGGCCTGGGGTTGGGCAGCCTTGCTTTAAATGGTATGTTACCTTCCCAGAACTTTCACTCCTTCCTTTCCTTAAAAAAGACCCTCCACACAGCATCTCAAAAGATGGCATAGGCCCTGAGTGAAATTATTTTCCTCAGGGCCTCCTGTAAGGAGTTAATATAAAAAAAAATCCGCCGTTATTTTTGGTTGAAAGTACAAAGTCTCATAAGTCTGTCGCGTGCCTAGACTCGAGTTCCAAAGCTTCATACTATACCGCCATCTTCCTTGCTCTTGTACAGTGGGTTGCCATATTCATAGGGATAGTTCCAATATTTCCTGATTTTTATGTTTACTTGTATCTACTTCTAAATAACTTGTATATGATGGCCATTCCTTCGTTATTTTTGTTGCTGTTATCACCACTGACACTTTTAAGAAGTGGCAACACTCGCAAAGTGCCACATCCCTCGAAAATTTAAGGTTTTTTCCATGTGGCCGGCATTTTTGTGAAAATGCGTGATTGAAGTTCTGGTAAATAAATATACATAATAATTATATTTACGTAATTGTAAAAAGCATTCACTTTGTGGCTCGTCATAATTTACAATAAAAACACATAAATTTGTTTTTGACCACTATAGTTTTATTTTCACTCAAGAGTGAAAATAAAACTATAGTGGTCAAAAACAAATTTATGTGATTATATTTACGAGTTTTAACAGTTAAGCTGAACAAAAATGTAAGTAATTATTAATTATCTATTAATTTTATATTTTTTTTCATATATTATTTCAGTGAATAGTTTTTCCATATTGAGTCCAATGTTCTGTTTTTTTCAGTATGGCTAGGTCTTCAGACACGTCCCCAAGAAAATGTCCGGAAGTAAAGACACTCTTGTTAAACACTCAAGATTCCCAAAGGGAAATAGCAGCCATTATAGGTATTTTAAAGTCTGTTGTTAACAGGATAAATTAGAAAAACAATCAAAACCTGCCTCTTGAATTGGATCACAATGGGAAATGTGGCAGAAAACGAATCACTATACCTCATACTGACCGCAAAATCAAAGACGCCTATCTCCAAAACCGCAAAAAGAGTGTGGCTCGTCTGACCTTGATGATCAACGAAGAAGGTATCGAAGTCTCCCAAAGGAGAGTCCAGAGGATATTGGCTTAGGAGAACCTCATTGGTCATCGGCCAGCTAAAAAACCTCGCCTCACGGTAGATATGAGGAAAAAACTACTGGAATGGGCCAACACACACCAAAACATGACTATAGAGAACTGGAATATGGTAATTAACATTTTTGTGGTTTTCAAGCTTTCAAAAAATTCCATTAGTTTGATTATGGCCTTTTTTTAGGTGTGCTTCTCTGACGAGTCCATATTCCAAATTTTGTTGGACAAATCATCGTTCGTCCGACGACGCCCAGGAGAGAAATTTCATCCGGACTGCCTTGTAGAGACGATCAAACACCCTACCAGTATCATGGTGTGGTCAGTCATGTGGAAAATCGATTACTGCCTCAAGTCGGAGAATGGTTCCCTGGTGGCCAGGAATACGTTTTTATGCACAACTCCGCACCCTGACATAAAGCCAGGACTGTCACTGCATTCCTGGCTGAAGAAAATGTGCAGGTTTTACCTTGGCCGGGGAATTCCCCTAACATGAAGCCTATTGAAAACCTGTAGGAGCTCACCGAGAGGGAGATTGCCAAGGAGGTGATCACAACGAAGCAGCAGCTCATCAAAACCCTCATCCGGGTGTGGCATCATTCTCCTGACCGAAAGATTACTGCAAAATTGTGCATTGAGAGTATACCACGGCGTGTACAAGCTGTTATTGCGGCTATAGGCGAAATTACGAAATATTAACTTTCTGTTCAATAATGTTTAATAATATTAAAAAAATAAAATAATCGCAGATTAAGGACAAATACGGTGTTTAAATTTTCAAAAGTCAATGTCCTTGTTATTAAATAATAATAACCGCACCTAAAATCACAAACATCTGTGTTTTATGAACACAAAGTGTGAAAAACACATTTTCCATAGGTGTCCCTATTAATTTGGCAACCCACTGTATGCACTGAAATACAGGCATTCCTATTTTATATATCTCAAACCCCCTATAGACCACTCAATTTGGTTGGTTCAACCGTCGTTAAGTGTTGCGTACAGACGACGCGATGGTTGGTTCCATTTCGTCAGTTTCTCGATTGGGGAACACGCGCAGCATGCCTCCTACTTTATTTAAAAAAAAAACAAACGAAAACGTGTGCAAAAAATGGCTCAATGAACGAAAAAAATCAGTAAAACTATGCTACTAAAATAATTAAAATTTCGCTTTTTACGATTACATTCGTTGCATCCTTTTCAATACATTTGAACTGCTTCAAAATGATCACAAGATCTTCGTTCCCGATATCTCTATCAGAGTACATCTGGCTTGTAGTATCCCATAAGCAAGCTGTATCCTCACATAATGTAAATAAATCCGTCAAAACAACCAAGCACGACGGCTCCCTAGGCAGACTGAGTAAAGTTGGTTCAACCGCTCAGCCACGCGACAGACGATTCAATTTGGTTGGCGGTTGGGTGGTTGGCAACACGCAAACAACCGTTCAACTTGATAGCCACGCCCCATTATCGGAAACAATGCATCTCCACACGGTTCAACTTTACATTGACTCAACCAGATTAATACAACCGCTCAACAAAATTGAACGGTCTGTAGCGCCCATTAGTATGTTATTTCTCCCTCTATAACAATGGCAAAGTTTACGATTCGAGTGTTTTGCTGATCTACATGTTAACCAAAGAAATTATTTATAAAACCATAACAATGCATACGCCTTCGCAATTCGTCTTATAATAACGACAAAGAAAATCTAGTTAGTAATTCGTACCTTGGGCGAACAATATTATCACAAAAATTGAAGTGTTTAAATATAAAGTTATAATACTCAGGAAAGTGATATTTATAAAATAAACACAGCTTGTCTGTAATAAAATGTAAGTTTTACCAAAAGACTTTTTTAGATGTTATTGGTATAAATTATTTAGGTACACTTTTAAAGAAGATTTCATATTGGGTTAAATATTGAAAGATAAATTACAACACACTTTTAATAACAAAAATAAATTTATATACAGTAAAACAACATTTAAAAAATCATCCTAAAAATGAATAGTGAAAAACCTACGTTTTGTTTGTTTTTTAACGCTTAATTGTTTAAAAAAATGCATATTTTTAAATCAAATAATAATATTAACAAAAGAAAAACATTATTAAAAATGCGTATAGAAATCTTGCTTTCTTCACATATTATGCACATATCCTACGAAAAGTGACAAGAATTGTGGCTTTCTAAGGCTTGCAATTGGAAATATTTTTAGGAGCACTTATTTTGTTAATCATCAATAAGAGCTACCAGTGATTACGCAGGCATAATACCAAATATATTTTTTTATAAATTCCCTGTTCCTCACGACAAAATTGTGTTTCGGTTAAATTTAAACTTAAATTACTAAACTTAGGTTCGACTGTGACTACTTTTGTGAACGTCTAAAGTTTGTTCGATTACCAATAATATATTTAATTTAATCAATCAAATTGAAGGAAGAAATATGAAGAGAAGACAAGGTAAGTACGAAGGTGTGATTCGAGCCTCGATCGTCAGGACGACAACAAGTACTAGTTATTACCGCGGCCCCGTTTTCTGCTGCAGGAGATTGAGCTTCCGGCGGGATAATCGAATTTGGAAGAGTTACAGTACAGTTACCGGTGCCGGTGCTTCAATTACCGGAAAGAATGGAATATTATTTTATCGTCATGTTCTTATTTTAATGTATTAACTCGTGTCGTGTCGTGCACTTACTGGTGCTAATCATTAAACCATACAAAATAATGTCCCTACTCGTATCAATAAAGCTTGCATAAGTGCGACGGCGTATTGTCTGCTGTAGTATGGACAAATGGACATTATTGATTAATCAGGTGATTTTTATACGTCCGCCGGCACAATCGGAAAAGGTAACTATGCAGCAAAAAAACTCGCAAAAAGTGAGTTCTGGAGTCACGAATCTATATACCAGAATGTGGGGAGGTTATTGCAATCCCACACATCCCATAAATTATATAGTTACGTACATTCCTACGTAATATTTAGATACATTATATTAACAGTGAAATTTGCTTTGTTTTTCTCTAAAGAATTTCTAAGTTAACGCGAATAACAAAATTGAATTCCGAAGGCCTGCTCGACCTACTTTGTTTTAAATGACTTCTTCAGAGTCTTTTTTTTTAAATAAAAATTTTTACTTCTGTCAAAATGGAATTTATTTTTATAAAGCAGTGACTATTATGTTCAAAGGCATTATAAGGTGCAAACTAGAGTACTCTTCTGCTGTGTGGGCCCCATACCAGAAAAAAAGACCTTCTTAAATGAATAGTAGGTATCTTACATCAATACCAATATACCCATAGTCACACTGCATGTTTTCTATATTATACTGAATTCAAACGCCTCCGACATTAGAAACCATTTATAAGAAACACTAATTGAGCAATTCTAATTCTTTCAATGAATTAATTAACTTTTGCATATTTGTACTAAAGATTAACTTTGTGGCTCGCCATAATTTACAATAAAAATATATAAATTTGTTTTAGACCACTTTAATTGTAATTACACTCTAACGGTTTCCGAAGCACCCTTCCTTGGTCAGGAGAATATTAAAACTCAGTTTTAATATTCTCATTCTCCTGACGAAGGAAGGGTTTTTTTATTGTATTAACTTTTGTTTTATTTTTATTAACTTATTTATTAAAGTTCTTAACCTCAACACGCGCTAGTCCCAGTGAGATTAAAAATTAAAATGTAAATAATAAATTTACCATGAAAAGAAATAATAAATATAAGTTTACATTGTTTGTATTTTAAATTGAATTATAAAATCTTTAGGGGTCGACGTAATCGAGTTAAGATTCCGGGTTCGATCGGTTTTATTGAAGATTTTTAGACGCAAAAACGTTATAATAATATTTTAGGACAGTCGTCTCAGAGCACCACGCTAGCAAAACCCAGCACGATATCTTAACTATAAAGCAGAAAAATATCTTTGTGTAAATTGTGTGAATAGTGACCTTGTGAAATTTATATAAGTTTTGCTTACAATCCTTGTGAAATTTATATAAGTTTTGCTTACAATAGGCGATCGAGCTTAAATTTTTTTTTCTATTTTACAATACATAGAAATTTTAAAATTATATATATGGAACTTGAAAATTAACTTCGAAATTTGATGAATTGTTCAAATTCTGTGACAAAAACCCGTCCTAAGTAATCATTACAATCAATTTCTGCGTATTTGAGAAGTTAATTATAAACGGTAAAAACAATAAAAACAGTGGTATCCATCGATGGTGGTATCACATAGTTTGAGAGTTTGGGCTATGATTGGAGCTACAAATGTCAGATGAAACGTTCGTTGAATGCAATGATGAAAGAATTATTAAACACCGAGAGGACTCTTACCGTTATGTCCTGTTGTACCAATACAATTTAAGTTTTTGGTTTTATAAATCATCCGAAAATTTGTATTATTATTATCCGTAATATTTTTACAACTTTCTAATAATCCTCCAAAACATTTATTATCGTTTATTATTATTTATTACAAATAAATCAATTTCATTCGTTCTAGCCGAAGGAAATATACAGGCAAGCTTGTTCATCCAACAGTCCTTTCTTTAAGCCACTTTTTTATAATTCGCACGACTATGCATGCCAAAGCGAAATGGCTTTGTTAATTAATCAGCAAAACAAAAATATTCTAAGTCACCTTCTTACCTCTGTTTACAAATGGAGGGTACAAAACAGTTTTTGGAAGCTTTTGGTTTTTTTTTAAATGTACATGTTTGAAATGAACATTTTATAGAAAAATAACAAAATCCAATGTAGCACTGCATCTCTACAATTCTGAAATCTGTGCTTGAACGATTGATGGTACAGAAGCTGGCCGCCCGCGCCAGATGAAAGGGCGGCGGCGTTCAATACGGAAGCTGCACTCATCCGAAGAGAATAACCGAAAAAACTCCAATTCGCTCTAATCCCTAATATGTAGTTGAGAGGGGGTCAATAATAGGAGCACATAAATGAGACATTTGTCCCAAACGCTCTCATTAGGCTAAGTGATAACGGAAAACGCTTTCAAACTTACGAACAAAAGATTCCGGGCAGAGAGAAATATATTGACTTCTACTTTATTTTATACTCGGAATTTTCGAGAGAACTTGAAATATTCTTTAAAACAATATTTAGGAAGCGGAGGGTTTCAATTTGAACGTATTGATTTTGCTACCCCAGTCGCCATTGCAATAAAGTAAACTGTCTTTAAACCACATAATTGTTTTTTTTAATAAAAAGGTATAAAAAATATTTGGTAAGAATATGTGATATTTTATTAATTTGTTTTAAATTATGATATGTAATATTAAATTTTGGATGATTTTAAAGGAAAGTTTTTTCAATAGAAACCTTATACATTTACCTGCTCGTTTAAATTTATTTATTACCGTATAGAATTTGTAGATAAATCATTTAATTATTGGTTCAATCACCGATGAAGGTGGTTTTGATCCCAATCAATAAATAACGTGGGAATAATTAAGGTGATGGTAATGTTTTGTTATTTGTAAAATAAAATAAGAGTAAAGTAAAATAATATTGCAATATTAATATAATTAGTAGAATAATTTTATATTATATTTTTAAAATTCAAGTAAATCGTTACCATAAAACAAATAATACAATTTCAGGACCTAATTTTATTGATCTCGTTTTTCTAAAATTCTTGAATTCATACATAACAAAGAAGTCGTTTAAAATATAATCTAACCATACTTACTTTTACAATATTTTGTAAGATGCCAGATTAAAAATAATTATTTTGTGTGGTCGCCCTACTATAGGTTGGCCCTTATTAATTGATTGCTCTGATTCTGGGTTAAATACCTCATTTCATTGCGATAAATTCTTATGCTGATTCCTCAAAATCGAAACTACATATTTTGGGAAAGGAAAATGGATGTTCTTTAAAAGCAAGAATTGAATTATTTCAAAATTGAACACCTTTATTTTATAAATTGATCAACTATATTTATTAAGGGGACAATAAAAAAAATAAATAACTAATATTCATATTTTAATAAATCTTCTCATTAGATTTTATCTAAGTACCCACCATTTTAATATTACTTTAATAATGTTCTTCGTTAAAATAAAATGTCAATCTATATATATATAAAAGAGAGACAAACATTCCCGGGTTACGAATAACCTGACAATATTTGAAAATCTCCTACTACCACCACAGTACGCGGAAAATGTTGCTTGTGTTGTGATGGAGGACTTAGCCAGCCGAGGAATTGAACACACTACGCCTGGGTGAAATCCAAACGCTACGTCAACTCGGCCACCGACCGGTATATATATATATATATTACGATCTCCAGAATAGGTTCAATCCCCTTGTAACTGAACTTTGTATAAAACTCAATTTATAAAATTTACAAGATAATAATGCAAAAAAATGGTTCAGCAAAGACCAATCTTAGGATTTTTTGTTCGAATCCAATTTGTCAAATAATTTCACTTTTCGGGAGAGAAAAATAACCTCGGCCCGGCTACACGATTCTTTCCATTTTATTTCAAATTTCCATTTTCCCTTTTCTTTCCATTTTACTTCAATTTTATATAAAAATTCAATTGCTCTCATAAGTATCACAGAATTATTTTTAATTCAATTTTGTCAAAAAAAAAACTTTTTATATTCTAGTAAGCGGCATTATATACCAGAAAAGTTGGTTTTCAACACCTTATTTGACTTGAGTTATGGCGTCAATAAAGTGTGAATATATAAACATCCCACCAGGGGTACCAGCAAAATTGCATCATTAATTCATTTTTGACGTTCGCCGACAAATAGGATTCCATCAAAAAGCCCTTCAATCTTGTGTATTTTTTACATAATGATTCTATAAAAGTAACGTACACAAATAAAGGGGAATATTATATTTTGACGTTGTGTTATTTTCGTTCAATCATACTTTTTCTTGATTGTCAAAGAGAATATGTCTGTTTTATCAAGAACCCTGTTAGTGATGCCGTGGTATCAAAGTCAATAAAATTATTGACGATTTAAAATAATATTCATATTAATGGTTTGAAAACCGAAATGAAAAGAGAGAAAGTCGCTCAGAATTGCGACTCCATCGAAATGAAACGTTGGGAGGGTACTTGTTTGGAACGATGAGAGTAGGTCAAGTCCTGAAAAGCGTGTTGTGGATAGCGAAGATAAGGGCGTCATCGTTAAGAAACTAAACAAGAAAAAATCAACAAGACGTCTATTCACGACGGGAGCGGTGGATTTAATTACAGGCGCAGCTTATTACATACATAATTTAGGTACACTTTGTACGCTGGGATAAGAATCTATTCATCAATTTAATTACGTACTGACCTTAATTTGCTGGCAATTTATTTTTTTATTGTCCCTAATAATTCTATAGATATCTTGCTTCCTATTATTTTTCATTGCTGTTCCCTAATATTATTTATTTGCAATAACGAAAATTGATGCTTTTGTGTAACGGATATGTGAACTTTTTTAAAATTTATACATTTGAAGTGATTTAAAAAACATATATATTTGGTAGTATGATTACTACATAATTTTATTAGATTTCTTGCGAAGGGTTCAAATACGATTTTTTTTTATGATAAACTAATGTTTACAGGATCAATGGTTTTCGCATAGCACAAAGTATAACAGAATTATTATAAGCAATAATTAATATCCTGATACACCCATACACATTGAAACCTTGTCTTGTAAAATATTAGTTTGTAATGAAATAATAATAATATTTGAAATAATAAATAATAATAGATAAAAAATAAATAAATGAAAAATCAACAAAAAATTAAGATATATTATACCTCGACGCCATCCAATGGGAAATTCAGCACTAACAAAGCCTGTCCTACAAATAAAGTTGGTTTTTCGCAGGTGAATAAAATGCAACAAGCAATAATTGTTGAATGAAAAATACAAGTAGGTACTTATTGAATTTTTTGACGAGTTTGGAATAAGCCGACGTAGCTTAATGGTTACACCAGCTGACGGGAAATCATAAGGCTGCGTGTTCAATACCCGTCTGCGGCATTTGTTTTATCTCGGGAGATTTTTTTCAATTTGAATGGGTGTTTCAAGATTTTAATTATTACTTATAATAATTTGTTACTAATTAATTAATTTATGGTTTCTATTCAGTCACAAGTATTACGTACGACATCTAAAAGGAAAGTAGCTACATAATATACCTACATTAAACTCGTTTTGAAAAGCAATTCATTCGAAAATAATAATAATAATTTTTGTTTATTTCAGCTGAACAGAGCGGTCAGTTCAATACTGTCTGCCATATAAAAAAAATACATACATAAGATGATATTAATTATTATTTTTTTGGTAAACTAACTAAATCGAAGGGACACGGGTTCGAGTCCCGTTGGCGTCATGTATCTTTTATCAGGAGATTTTTCAATGTGGATGAGTGTTTCAGGCGAATAATTATTGCTTGTAAAATAAGTAAAATAAGATGATATTGATAAAATAAAACAAATACATATTTCACTTGTACTACGATTACGGCGGATTGGGGGAAATTCTCCAATTAATAATCACAGGAGTAATATTTACTTAAATCATTCGACAGCAATTTTCCTTTTGGGTTTAAATCGAATTTTGAAACTACTTAGGGATCTTTTATTCCTAAAAATTGAATCATTTCAACTTCAATAGGCTTAACGTTTTTCGAAATAATCTTAAAAACACGTATTATTTAATTAGTCAGTCGAAATTATTAGGAAAAGTACAGCCGCGGGAAATGTGGGTACTTACTTTGAAGTGATAATAATACGTAAATAATATTATTCCAACCATCTGCGATCGAACATTATAATGTTGGTCTTGACACAAATTAGGAGATGCGGTTTTATTACGCTTCTCTGAAAGCCATGCGATGAAATTGTGTGATAAGATATCCATAAATTTTCTTCTGCTCGTTTGGATTCTAGATCTAGGATTTGCATCTCCACAAACCTTAGCTTTGACGAACTTCATCATGATTTTTGTTGGACGATTAACGAGCCGTATAAGGAAACTCATATTCAAAATGGTTTTGTGCCCTTTAGTGCACAGCATATCGATAGCAGTAGTATTTTAGTATCCTTAACAGCACAAACTGAGACAAGACTCATAAGAGTCGTTCCGTCTCCTTTTGTATAACGGTGAGATTAAAGCAGTGTTAGAAGAAAGCCTTATATTGTCACGCTTATTGGCCAGGCTCTGTATTTGCATTTTAAAGTTTATAATCACTTCCGAAAAATTGTGACAGTTGTTCTGTTAACTAAACATTTTAGTTTTAAAAGAATACTATGAATAACCAAACATTAAAAAAAAACAGCCATTAAATTTATTTTTAAAATTTATTGGTAATATATTTATGACTCTTGGTGTATCCATGATTTGTTTTAATTTATAAACGTTTTGTTACATACATAAATATTTTTTACAGTAACATAACAACTGATTAATTACTTTCTCCCACCGAGCATTGTTTTATTTTTGTATATTATTGTTAAATATATGTCTTAATTTTCAGTATATGTACTTTGTATACTGATGAAGAAACCTTTGGTTTTTTGGTTGTGTCGACATTTTTTTATTAAATAGGTAGTATTTTAAACATATTTGCATTTAACTGTGACATATTCAAAAAGTCATTAACCCACATTGCTTGCATGTTTGCGAAAGATTTGTAAAATTATTTTTACATGAAAAGAGAAAAAAAAATTTTTTTTTTTTAAAAGAAAGACAAACATTCCCGGGTTACGAATAACCTGACAATATTTGAAAATCTCCTACTACCACCACAGTAAGCTGAAAATGTTGCTTGTGTTGTGATGGAGGACTTAGCCAGCCGAGGAATTGAACACACTACGCCTGGGTGGGACCCAAACGCGATGTCAACTCGGCCACCGACCGGTCAATGACAATTATCCTTATAATAAGTTTGTGTAAATAAATATATTTTTTAGCTTCGTATAAAGTGAAATTTTCACAGTCTAAAATAAAAAAACACCCCTATTTTAAAAATCAAAAAGTTCATATTTTTAATTGGGTATACGTTTATGACATTAAAATCAGAAAAGAGCCTTTCGTCTACTTTCAAAAAGAGTATTTATTTTTGGGATACATTAAAATTTGAAAATTAATTTCATCCGGGAATATTATGAATAAATTATGAATCTGACAGGTGACCTGGCGACAAAATCTCAGAATACCCAAGGGGTTAATGGTCCACAATGGCATAATGCATTGTGCAATATATTTCTAAGCGCAGATTTATGTACGAGTATTTATGTGGAAGTGAATTGCGGCAACCTTTAGGGTTCTCCCAAGGCCCTCCAATTATTTAATAATTAACAATACTCCCATATTTAGCGCCAAGGATTCGATAATATGTGTCACATTCATTATTTACTAGGAAATAGGTGTGACATTTGGGTAGAATTTGAATCGGCATCTGCTGAGGCAAATATGGCACCGTGTTGCAAACCGTATTGATTACTAATTATTTATTTATTAATTAACGCCCTTTTTCGGGGCTTTTACATATGCACCTCATAAACACTACATTCGTGATTTCCATGGATATTATTTACGTTGTGACTGGTATTTGTTACACAGAAGACATACACGTTTAAAAATCTTGTAAACAATGTAAAATTATCGTAATTATTACCCGTATCGCTGCGGAAGAAGTGATGTCAGGACAGGGAGACAATTACGGTGACAGGATAACTCATCAAAATGAAAATTCAACACACAATTAACAATAGGTTACATATGTAACTATTAACCTAGTTTTTGTTTCATCACTTTTCATAACTTAGTAGCACTTTTTATAGGTGGTTGAATTGTAATTTTGATGAGTTATCATAGAACCCACAATTATGTTGCTACAAGCCTGCCGAGCGAGTTGGGAGTTCCTTTCTAATATAACCTATTATTTAAACAATGTTTTCCAGTAATAACTTGTTTCATACTTGGTCAAAGCTACTGCGTAGGTACTTGTACACAATATAAGTGACCTTCATTAGGTCCTTCAACGTTGATTATTATTTTTATTTTGATTAAAAATGGTAGGTAGGTCGTATAGAAGTAAGATTGTTTTTAATATGAATTCCGCACTTGAATCCAAACTGCTCATAATCGTCCGGAGTCAGTGAGACCATAGCATCACCAATTGGAGTATGCGAGGCTGAATGTAGTGGGGAGGGGATGGAGATGAGGAAGGGAGGGTGGAGATATACCTGGCTATTCAAAACATGTCACCAAACACGGCTAAAACCATTTTAAATAAAAATTAAATTGCGCCGCCTGGAGCCTTAGTTTTCGACAACGGAGGCCGTAGCCGTAAGTAGGAAAACATAATTCCAAAATATTATTAAAAACAATCCAAACGGAAAATTTAGAAGCTAAAATTCCAATGTGATATGAATGAAACATCGGGCAGGATGGGACGCAGTTTTGTATATCTCAAAGGACTGCAAAGCCGTATATCGTCCGGAAGCACAGCTCTCACAAAATATGAACCAATCTACATCGGAAGTTCTACTGCAGCGAGTTGTGGTTACCTAATTCCTTAGCGAGCACGGAATGACTTTTCTCAAAGCAAGAGTGCCAGATATTTAATTTAGAATAACACGCGGCCCGGAATTGGTCGGGCGAGTGAACGCCGACCTGGCCGCATTTAGCGGAAGTGTTCCACTGAGGCATCCACCAACAACTACTCCTCGCTTGTAATTCATTTAGTTAAAGTTATGAATTATTCAAGGTGTTGGCTGCGTACAAACAAAAGTTGCCGTCTTCAAGTGCCAAAAGGTAGGAAAAACAAACGCTCCGACCAAAACCCGCACTATTTCTTCTGCCTACAAGACTATTTCGTTCTCAGAATGTCTTAATTGTTTGCGCGCCGCGATTAATGGACGTGCTTATCATTGATGTGCTGTGACTTTTCATCCAGGTAAAAGAACTTCTATGCATGAATATTTTTTTCGTAAATTGATACTTACCAACTATATTTATTATGTACTTAATGCTCTTAATATCTCAAATTAATGATAACAACATAAGATAAAGTACACTTAATTGTAATTTTAACTATAAAGAAGTTCAATACTAATTTTGTTAAAAATTAACCCTTAAAATGCCAATCGCCACTATTTTCGTAGTAGCTTATTTATTTTTGCAAAATGATGTTTTAGTAAATTGTAATGTATGTATATCTATCCTACGTAGTTCTCCCGGGGTAGCTACTTAAAACCAGAGAAATGTTTTTTTCCAGAAGTACTACTATGGCATCCCAAATCGGGGTACGTTGTAACCCTGTAGAGCAGTTGTGGGGAACCTGCGGCCCGCGAGGCTTTTTGGTACGGCCCTCGAGCTCTTTCAATGCGGTCTGTTAAAGCAAAACAAGAGTTTTATTAATAATATAATTTTTGAAAGAAATCATGAGTGTAATGCTAATTAAACTGGAGACTGGCTTACAGATAAAATAACAGTTGTGGATTCATCTGCAGACGCATTTAAGAAGGAAACCATTTTAGTGTTTGAAGTGCAGGTTTGAAATTCTAGTTGCAGACGGTGTTCTGGGTGTAGTTTTAATTAACGTTGGGAACTCGCTCAAGAATTAAGTTAAAACCAGTTTTGTGTTTAGAATGTAACGATCAAATTCCAGTTGATGCATTTTGAAGGAAATATTATCGCGTTCAAAGAGTAGTTATAAAATCAAAGATACTGTGTGATGCAAAAATCGGAAGAAAACATTTAGCACAACTAATCAATATTAAGTTAAAATTTGCGGACTCGTCTGTAGACGTAACTAAAGGGAAATCATTCTCGCGTTCCGAGTGTATGTAGTTATAAACTTCTAGAGATGGACTCATTTGTGACCAAGAATTCTTGTCAGGTGTGATATAAAAATAAAATATAATCGGTGCTTGGTAAAATGAGGTTATAATACAATATTATAGGATTCCGACAAACCCCCCGCCCCTCCCCCCACCGCAAAAACTAAGTGCAGCCCGCGGGTGATACTACAAACATCCAAATGGTCCCCGACAGCGAAAAGGTTTCCATCCCTGCTGTGGAGGGTGGGGAGGGAAATGAGATGGGGAAGAGGAAGGTTGAGAAGTACATGGCTACTCAGATCTGGATCAAATCACGAAACACAACTATTACTGGATTTAATATTACTGACATCCGACCCACATACCATAAAGGAACGTGAAAACGCTAGCTAATGCCAATAGATACAATGTGGGGAAATGTACTTACCACAGTTATTGTTATGTAATTATTTAAATTTATTTTTTTCATTATTCAGAAGGTACTAGGAGTACATTCTGTTAAACAACATTTAATTACAACCTACTCGAACTTTGGCCACAGATCCTTTCAGTTTCCGGACAAATAATGTGCTCCGAAAACTTATGGATGTAATCAATGATTTAATAACTGGTACAATGTATTGTTTGTGTTTTAAATTGAAAATATATTTCAGAATTTAAGTATTTAATTTACTTAAACAGCCCTGGGAAAATTTTCGGGGTGGTGGGTGGCATTGAGAATTTTAAGTGAATTTATCTGAAAACTTGCTACCGTATGTCTTTCTTTAAAGTATTTAATTTCACCTTTAACCTTCAACAATGACTATACCTTCAACACTTTCTATAAAGAAAACATTAATTTCCACTGCCCAGTATGAAACACACGCTCAATCTAACTACAATCAATTTTCAGGAGAACATGTACAAAATACAATAACATATTTTCAGACGCTGGTAATTTTTATTTGTCCTCAGATCAAGTTACTAAATGCATACCAGAAAAAATCAACACTTTTTTTTCCTATAATAGATCTATTTTAAAGTTTTTTTTGGTTTGACTGAGGATTAAACCTTCCTACCTAGGAACGATCGGGTAGGACCGTTATTTATTTCGGATATTAATTGTTGTAATGTCATCCGATTTCAGAGAATACATATTTTTTATTTCCTTCATTTTTTCCCAATTTATACATTGGACATTACAGTTTTATAATAATAAGAAAGGGAACCCACTAAGGCGCAACCTGTGCGCGGTTAATATAAGTGTATACATTATATTTTAATGAAATAAAAACAATATTTTTTGTTTAAAACCACGAATTTTTATTAATTTTAAGACCGACCGGTTTCGCTACACTCGAGCATCGTCAGGGTACAAAATTAAACTAATCAATAATACAAAATGTGTCATTATATATACATACAGAGGGAGATAGAAAGTAAAACCAAAATGAAACAACAATATATTAAAAGAAAACAATTAGTGTATATAAATATTATAATAATAGAGAATAGGCATTAATAATTGTAAGGTGATTAAGGGATACTGGGAATTTTACAGTTTACAGGGAATATTCCCAGTATTGGGCTTTTTGACAAATCTAATTGATTATTCAGAATTAAACTTTTGGTTATTATTTCTTATTGCTTATTCTCTATTATTATAATATTTATATACACTAATTGTTTTCTTTTAATATATTGTTGTTTCATTTTGGTTTTACTTTCTATCTCCCTCTGTATGTATATATAATGACACATTTTGTATTATTGATTAGTTTAATTTTGTACCCTGACGATGCTCGAGTGTAGCGAAACCGGTCGGTCTTAAAATTAATAAAAATTCGTGGTTTTAAACAAAAAATATTTTTTTTATTTCATTAAAATGTTAAACCACAAAGTGATTGCTTTCTACGAAAATACATTATATTTTTGTACCTAAAAATAACAGTAAGCATATAAATAAAAACGGTAGGATTATAATTAAAGTTAGTCTAAAAGATTGTGCAAGAGGTGCATATTAAAATAAATCAAAGTAAAAATAAAGATTGGAAGATAAAATATATGAAGTAAAAGAACACAAAATAAAATAATAATAAATATACAGAAACAAATAGAAAAAGAGAAAAAAGTAAAAATTAAATGAATAATGCTTCAACATTTGCATTGTACAGCCACAACTTTAATTCTTTTTGGTATTGCGCTAGTTTAGTTGTTACTTGAATTTTTTTGGTAATAGATTAAAAGTGCGAGGTCCAATAAAGCTCCTGTGAGTTTGAATTAGTTTGGTATTGGTTTGTGGGGTATAAAATATATGATTTCTTCTAAAGTTGATTTTGGGTTCATATTTTTGAAATATGTTTTGGTTTTTCAAGACATATTTCAGGCTTTGAAGTAAAAATAGTTTACGGAGATTGAATATTTGAGATTCCTTGTACAATTGATCAGTCGAAAAATGCTTATATTATAACCGTGTATGTACATGATTGCCACCAAACGTTGATAGAATGCATTGTCATCTACAACGAGTGCATCGGTCAAAGTTTCAGCTCGATCGAATGCAGGAAAGCGGGTTAATTTCCGCTTACAAGATTTGCATTCATTCATTACCGAAAACATTTAAAATTAACATTAAAATAGATGCATTTAAAAAAATAAATCGAAAGGTTAATTACGAACTTAATACCCCTGCTTTGCGTGGGATGTTATTTTTCTATTTTTCATTATATTTGTATGTTGTTTTCTTTTTGCATTTGTTTCATCATCTTGTTTAAATTGTTTTATGGTGAATGTATTATTTTTATATGGTTTCATTTTACTTTGCCTATGTATTTATTTTTCGTCTGCTTTTTTTCTCTCAATTCGACTATCAACAATTAGAATTTATATTTTTTAAGAAAAAGATAGTTACTTCAAATTAAAACATCACTGATTTATGAAACCCAGTAAACATGTAAATTAAAAATTATATAAAATATGTATGTAGGTACAATAAAGTGCCATGCCAGAAAAAAATAACGCCGGGTGAAATTTTGCTTAAGAATTTCGTTTCGAAATAAGGAAAATTACTTAAAAAAAAAAAAATAAATGTATTGCAAAACATATAAAAAAAAACAAACAGAAAAATCTGGTTACATGCACATGGGTAGCTATAACATGAAATTACAGACATAAGACACCATAAAACTGTTAATTTTCAATAAAATGGACCTCCCTTATTGAGATAAAACATTTAAATATAAAAAAAATTTCATTCATGTTGAAAACATTAATTTCTTTTATCGGGTATTTTTTTCTTCTTATAATCTCCTCTAAATGTTCATCGTTACGTTACTAATGCTTTGATCCTAATTTTTTTAAATTAATATTCTTGGAAAATATTATTCTCTAAGTTGTTCGAAAAAGTGAACAAAACAATATTTCTAAAGTCTTAGTTAGCACTTTGAAAAACTTTACTTATTCTTAATAGGAAACCTTGCAGGATTTTCATATAATTTGTTCGATGTGCTTATCAAAAAATATGTAAACACCTAAATCTTTACACGTAAGACATAGATTGTAGAAACGTCGGCTAAAGAAGGAGTTAGCGCAACACGGCATAACACCCCAAAAACATACAACAAAAATGCTTTTGGCCGTGAGAATCTAAAAACTTAATAGATTGTAGAAGTTTATTATTTAAGTTGTAAGGATAGATAATTTTATTTTTATTTCTAGTAAACTTAATCGCGTGACACTTGGATGTGTTTAGGGCAATAAGTTTGATTCATACATAGTAAACTGATAAATGATCAATATTGTATAGTTTTTTTGTTGTTTGTTTTTGGGGTGTTATGCCGTGTTGCGCTAACTCCTTCTTTAGCCGACGTTTCGGACAGCGTTGCAGTGTCCATCATCAGGGCAGATCCGGTAGATCCGGAGATGTGTAAATTTTTGGTTGTATAAGAATGGAATATTTCAAGTTGTAGAGCGATTTTTCATGAAGCCCATGTTGATTATTTAAGAGTGAAGGTGAGATGATAGAATGATTGATCATAAACAATTTTTTTCAATACTTTAATAATAATCATTAATTTGGATACAGGTCGATAGTTCGAGACATAATTTTTACTGCCATTTTTAAAGATTGTGGGTAATCAAGGCTGTCGTCCAATTGTCGGGAAATATTCATTCAGTTAGCGATAGTTTGAAAATAGCAAATATGGGTGGCGTCAATTGTTTACTACAATAATTTATAAAGATCCCTGGAAGTTGATCCTCCCCTGGTCCCTTCTTGACATCGCTATACTTGTCGGTATAGAAAATCTGTTATTTTTCTCGCATTTTTATTTGTAGAAAGATATTTGAGTGCAATAATAATTGTTTTCCCTTGCGGCAGGCCGTAATCTGTCCGGGGTAATAATCAAAGTAAAAATTTTAAGTGTCGGGATAAATGAATTATCTCAAGTTATTGATTTATTCCTACGACCGTCGAAAGTGCATTTAGCTCTCCTCTCGTTTATTTTTCAGTCTATCTACGGGTAGCTACTTTAAAAGATGAAGAGACAACCTTTTGACATTTTGATCATTTTTTAAGTTTTCGCACTATGGGAAGAAGAGAATCAAGATATATTTTTAAATAACCATCATCGTACAAGGAAACAAAGAATGCGATGTTTTTTCCATGAACCTCATGAGGAAGGGGGCTCCTGATTATATTAGGGTTCAAAATAAGTTTTTGAGATTTTTCTACACGTGGAGTGCGGCCACTATAGCTGGCTCTATATGACAAACTTTCTTCTGGACATGCTCGGACACTCCTTGCAGCCCAGAAGAGAGGGGTATGCAGATACTTATTCAGATTGCTGCTAGGCTATATTGAGAACTCGGATATTTTGGAGTGGGCGAGTCTCTATGTTCCTGATCTTAGACGGCGTCATCATCGATTATTCTACCTTCCTGCCTAGGAAGGGAGTAGTACATTGAAAATATCTGTAAATCAGCCACAAAAATGTTGGGTTTGTCACACATAATTTAAAGGAGTTTACCAACCTTGCAGTTATAAAGATGCTTTAATTTAGCTTAGTGAGTAGCATTCTCGAGATTGGATCTCAGGTTTGTGCAAAATATTGCTACTGAACTAAACCCGTTTCGATATCGATATATTTTGCGTCAGTGAGGAGAGATTCAAAAAGGAACACCTATTGATTCTTGAAAGAGTCTCTTCATTGCCGTGAATCACTGCCCGATACATTTGTTTTTTTTTATATCTCTACTTTTCGCAAATAATATTATATAATAAGAAATGTAATAAAATAATATTATTATTAGGAGATTTAGGAAGAATGTTTACGAGAGGTAGCAACGTGGAAGAAAGGCTGACAGAAATATTGAAAGAAGGGTAAATGCAGGTAACTCCATTAATAGAGGACTGAACGCAGATGGCGCTAGAAAAAAAATATTCAAAGGAGTGAAGCTAGCTCCTAGTCTTCAATGGAGTGCTGGTACCTACCCTGATGTACGGCAGTGAGGCATGGAACTGGGAGAGGAAGGATGAAAATAGACTGAATGCTATATAAATAAGATTCCTGAGGCGTATGTGTGGTAAAACCATGTATGATCATGTGAGAAACCGGAAAGAATGCAAGGCTGATATAATCGTAATGAGTAATATTAAGAAATGGACGCTTAGATGGTTTGGGCATGTAGAGCGAATGAACGAAGAAAGGAGTGTAAGGAGAATATATGACGCAAATTTGCATGGTAGCAGAAATCGGGGACGCCCGAAGAAGACATGGCACTATCAAGTGAATCAGATACTTGAGTCGGGCCATGTGAAGAGTCATAATAATAGAAGAGTATGTATGAGAATGTATAAATGTGAATGAGGCAAGGAGTGTGTGCCAAGACCGAGTTGTTTGGCGGTCGGTTCTCTCTGCCTACCCCTGCGGTGAAACGGCGTGATGGTCAGTTGGTTAAGAGATGTCCCAATCGCGCAAAGGCTGACAACTTTTTGGGGCTGCAGTTTTGAACAGCAGGTCGTATGGACTGTGCTACCTAGTCTTTCTGACAGAAGAAAGAGAAGAAGATTAAAGTTTATTCCAGCAAATTCCAATCTGAGACAATCGCCTGACCTGTTCCATTTTCCTTCAGGATCTCATTTCACGAAACGCTTTACTATGAATCGAATACCTCGCGACCTGGAAATTGGAAGAACTCGATTGAGAAGATGTCTTTCTCAACAGCATTATAAAGCACTTTATCAGTACGACCGCCGCTTTATCAGAAACTAGCGTTATGTGTCACGATAGATCAAATATTGAGATAAAATTGAAGCCTATGGCGAAAAATACTCGAACCTAAAATAATATCGTTATACCCGATCGAGGGGGAAAATCCATTCAGGATACTATGTCAGTTACTCTCTTCATGGGCCTAACTTAAGGTGTCTTGAATTATTTAACTGGTTAGGGATATAATAAAAGATAAACGTTTGCCTACTTACCTAAGCATAACGACCGTATAAAATAGCATTGTCCCAGCGCCAGCATTCAGCCTGGATGCTGTTTATATTGAAACAGTGTATGTAAAATATGCTTCCTGCGAGAACTTGCACGGTTGTTCAACATTATAAAGCTTTTTAAATAACTCTCTTCGTATAAAACGTGAACACGAGCAAGTGATGCTTGACATTTTGTTGACGCCAATTAACAAGTTTCGGCTTTGTACCTTTAAAAACTTGATATGGGATGGTACAGGATTTCTTCTCCATATTGTTTTAACGAGATAGTGTTTTCCAACCCCCTGCGACTATATTAAAATATATATTTCACCGTATGAAACATCTAGAAACAATAAATAGAAATTACTTTATAATAAAAACACATAAATTTGTTTTTGACCACGATAGTTTTATTTTCACTCTACCGGTTTCGGAAGATCCCTTCCTTCGTCAGGAGAATATTTAAAACTACTTTTAACTACTATTTAACTACTTTTAAGAAATTACTTTTACTAACATTCACGGAAAGATAAAAAAAATAAAAAAATTAAAAACGTTAATTATTATTTGAAGACAGATGGCTATTGCCTTTCTTCAAAATATAGGAAAGGTGATAGTAAAAATATTTTCTTAGCATTTGAGAAAGATAGCTAAAATGTAAACTCAAGCTCGTTAAATTATTACAGAAAGCATTTCAAATGTCATTTTTATACAATTTTTGTTTAAAATAACAGTTTTTATTTAATTAACAACAAAAACACCCATTAATGCACCTTTTTCAAAGTCGTGGTGCAGGGGTTAAACAGTTCAAACAAAAAAGTTAAGGACGGGTTGTTTCGGAGGGTGACCGGGTATCTCATCAAAATGACAGTTCAACACACTTACAAAAAGGTATATAAAGTCATGAAAAGTGATGAAACAAAAACTAGGTTAAATAGGGTACATACGTAACTAGTGAAATGTCCTCCGGGCTACCGGATTTAAATATTGGAGTAGTCGTGTTTTTTTGTATGTGCTCGGGAAAATTCCAGGCGATTATTTATTATAATATTTGAAATTGGTAGGAATCATATAGAAATATAATTTTAGCTTTTTACAGAAAGATCGTCAAAAAAATGCGGAGCAAAATTATCCCACATTTTATATATATAATTTGTATGATTTCGGACGGATTGGTCGATCAATTTTTGTTTGTTATTTTCTATATTTGGAGTTGTTTCAATATATATTTTTATTGTATGTTTTTCAGCTATATTTCTGTCAACATTTGCAAAGAAATCATTAAACGCATTAGCCCCTTTTTTAGTGCGTTAGTTCTATTTTATTTGGTAATAGCCAAAGAATAAAAAAAAAAAGTGGGTGTGTCAAGCCTACGCAAGACAGAAGTGAAACTTCTAGTTTCAGCTGATGCTTGGCGTGGCGCAGTTCGCTGGTGTCTGAGAGAGAGGAAAGAAGAGAAGAGAGAGAACGTTCGTGAGCGGCTCCCCCACCTCAACAAGGTTTCACTTCAAAAATGCCACAGCCGAGAATCGAACCTCGCTTAACTGATTGAAAGCCAACCACGCTGAGCACCAACTGTAAGCAAAGCCGCATAAATTGATTATATTATGTAGGTTCTGAAAATATGAGAGCTTGTTATGTTTTATAATGTTACCTACATCACACCCAAAATATAATATATTTTTAAAAATAATGTACAATGTACAGAAATAGAATCCCACACAAGATCGCGTAGTGCGCTCTAGCGAACGGATATTTTATCAGAGGGAGATAGTTTTAATTTTTTTTTCTGTAAATTATTACATATTATCAAAATAAATAAATAAATTAAATAAATGTAATACAATTATCATAATATACGGATTAGATAATAATTTTAATCCAACACAATAACGCAAAGCGCGCTCTAGCGGAGTAATGTTTTATCACAGTGAGATAAGTGTTTTTATTATTTTGCAATATTATTTTCTTTTAAAAAATGTTCTGACCTACTAAAAAATAAGATATTGAATGAAAAAGGCGTTAAAAACAAAAAAATAATGTGCGATGGCCGAGAATCGAACTCGGATCAACTGCTTGGAAGGCAACTATGCTGACCATTACACCACCAACGCCAGTTGTCGGGATGAGCTAAGAAGCATTTATATGTTACTTCAAAACTTTGACTAGATCAAATGAACTTTAATCGGTGGTCCCGCATTTTCGTTTCGGTCATGAGTCGGTTTTACTCCGGTCCTCGAAATTGCATGACGCGCGTAAAGAAGTTTCACTTCAAAAACTCAAGAAATGCTTTGCGGGCATGTTTCGCGATTCAAATATTTTCGTAATAGAGACTTAAATATCCAATAAAAAACTATATTTACGAAATTGGTGTATATCTACTATATCAGACGTGTGTAAGTGAGACAGAGCGCTGGGCTATTTGGCTAAACGGAACATTTGTTTCCAATCAAATTTGTATGGAAGGCACTTCAAGCCTTCTTTTTTATTCTATGGTAATTGCAGACCCATGTCCAAAGCTATCAAAGACAGTATAATAAAATAATAGTCTGAACTTCGTTGGAAGCTGCAAACTCAGAGGATCATTATTTAGGTTGCCAAACCTCTGAAACCACGACAAAGTCATATTACAGTAAATCGTTTAAGCTCCAACAGTAATTCAGCCGCGTCACACAGAGCACTCTGTCTGGTGACCAAATGACCGTCTACCATATTGGATTTAATACCCCAAAAAATGACAAAGCCTTCAACGACCAATATTGTGACGAAGGCAAATCATGCGGAGGACCTGTCGACCAGTGGACGTGAAATGCATACATAAAACCAGTTCATTGGGTTTACTTTTGAATGACCGCTCATCCGAGGCATGATTAATGAACCAAAAACTTTTCTCATTTCAGACTTAACTTGTTCATTTTACTGCGGCATTAAAGTATACATTTTTAGGGGAAGAGGAAATGAAAACAAAAACAATCATTTTAAATATAAGCCTAGATAAACATTTTTGGTACTAGTGTTGGTTCTAGTAATTGCCACAGAAATAACCAAAACAAACTCACTTAAAACACGAGCTTTTAATTTACCCCAACAGTCGCGCGGTAGTTCTTTGTTATTTTTAGATGTTTACGATCTTAAGACGCCATATATGCTTTCGCTGGCTTTGCCTTGAAGGAACCTACCGTGTGTACGATTTGCTGAATTTAAGTCAACAAGGATTATTTTTACGTACCTTGAATCTATAAATAGTATAGTATAAGTAAGATTACAGAAACATTAACATAAAATAGTCTAAAAGAACTAGGTCAGTATCAAAAATATTGTTATATTGTTGTATTTTTGCGCATTTTGAATATGGGAAGGCAATAAAAATGGAAAGAAATGTGTTATTGTATTAACTTGTACGTGTATCTGTATTTTAAAAGATGGCTCACAAAGAGCTGATTTTTCTTTAAGTTTTTAAAATTTAAGATAAACTAATATCTCGGGTGTACCGGTCATCTGTATTCTACAGGATATAAAAATTTTGCGCGGTGGTTGGAGCAAAAAATTAACCCAACAACTCATTAAAGATCTGTCTCACTACTAGATTCCATTGTTTGTAAATAAGAATACAAACTGCTTTCTTTATGATAAAAAAAACATACAGAAGTTTAGATTTAAATTGTAATAAGTCTAACCGTATTTGCCCTATACTCGATGAAATGGCCATCATGACTCCAGAAAGTTTATTAGAAACGTTCCAAAATAAATTAATCTTCATTATCCAGTTTTATTACCACGAAAAAAATATTATTTTTGTCAGACACTATTATGGTCTAACTAAATTTAATAATGTTGAATATCATTCAAACGTAAAATGAAATGTTCGTATTAAAATAGGAAGTTTTGATTGAAGTGAGAAATAAACCCGTGACCTCTTGATAAGAAAATTAATGAGGACAATGTATCTGCACCACGTGTTTCTTCGTCAATTGTATTATTTATTGGGAATTCGTCGATCCGTTATATATATATATTAGTTTACACTTGCTTAACTGCTATAATGAAAGATGACAAGCTAATTTTCATTTCACAGAATTTTAACAATTTGTTTCAGCTGTCCTTGCCTATAGTTCTTGTGTAAACATTATGAATTAATTGGATTCCTCATTCGTTTCCTATCCATAATTCGTTAAATTCGGTTAATTTCCATAAGTGGTACGAGGGCATTATTAACACACAATTAGTGTATCTAAGAGTCCATATTCAGTGACAATTTGCTTAGGTGCCTAGCCTACCTACCGGAGCGACGCCGACAAGATCTTAAGCGTGTGTATCTCCCAGGGGAAATTCATTCAACGCAACGCCGAAGAACACAGGAAAACATACTCAACAAACAAAAATAATTTATTCAAGATAACGTTAAAAGGACTTGTATTTTTATAAGGGTCTTAATGGAAAGATCCTTCCTGTTTAGCATATTATATTAAACACACACATTAAAAAAGAAAATAAAATTACTGCTACATTTATTATCATATTTACAAGGAAGCAAAATGTTCCGCATCGTAATTTTTTGACGTGGGAGTCGTTGCTTGCCATTGAGACTAGCTCTATTGATGCCTTTTTGTAACAGCAATGTTCCCTTTTTGTCAGATTGATATCTACACCTACAGTATACTTAACCTGGTCATACATCCCACTTTGAACGGGACCGTCCCATTTTTCGACCATCAGTCCCGCTGTCCCCGAGGAAAGCCTCGAGACGTATCCCGTTTTCAGAAATACAATAAATAATGTACTAATTTAAATGGGAATAAAGACAAAGAAGTTTGTGATAAATAGGTACCTTTTCTCTTATTTCAAACTTCATTCCAGCCATATTTTGCAATATACAGTTTATTGTTTCATTCATTTCAATCTTTCAAACCGCAACCCTTTTAGAGAGTGTAGCCGGCTTCTTTCATAGGTCAAACATACCTAATGAAGTTCTCATTGTTCTTTACACCGGATATTTTTTGCAACTAAACTTTTGGCGTGCTTACAAATTAGTTTATTTTACAACTATACAATTTTCACATTGTTACCTACTCATGTGAAATATTTTTTTGTAACAATTTAATAATATTATAATATAAAATCCGAACTGTCTACGGTTTAAAAAAAATATTTTGTGAAAGGATCTTAACTAAGTTGTTACGTTAAGACCCTTTGAGATTGTATTAAGAAACCATTATGTGTAAGTCAGTGTTTCATAATATTGCATGAAACTGTAGTTTCACTGGTAGATAAGGCCCAATTTCCCTAAGTGCACTATAATCCAGCGAATAAATGAGCGCTATTAGAGTTTTTGCGCGCGTAAAAAGTTACAACTGGCAATACCAGTCCGCCGAACCTCCCCTCGCCCAACCGCCCATTGGCCGAACCTCGTATTTGTCCGTGGTGGTGAAATATCGGCAACCAGTGTGGAACTTGCAAGTGCTCGATTTGCAAGGGTTGAGGCGAATTTATGTGGCATAAATTTTAATCTAGAGCGGGCAACGCAGTACCCAGTACCTACCCATGAACGCCGCTCTGTACGGGGAGCTTCTATAGATCGACACGATGAGAGCGATCTGGGCGAGACCGTTGAGATCGAAGTAGCCATGATCGGTGTAACAAGTGTCCAAGTTGGGCAATTTAAACCATTTGGCTGGAAATGTAAAGCACAGTTATTAACAATGCAACAACTTTCATCACGAGCGGCGCGACGCCCCAGGGACACCTATTCTGGATACGTCATACTTCCAGATTTTATGGGTGATCGCGAACAGCCCATTACACCCCTGTATCATATTAATTTTCTAGTACAGTTGAACCGAGTTTTTTTATACGGCTTATTTGATGAAAAATTAAATCAACAGGTACATGTAATTAAAAAAAACCGTACTTAATGATGTTAAATAAATATAGTGGACACTTATCAGAGGATATGTAAGCCGCGGGATGCCGATGCTCATATAATATGTCAAGTTCCGGATAGAAATTTTAAATTCTTAAAGAAATATGTTGGAAGATGTCATATAACAACAGAAATGACTCCTCGTTTAGAATCGCAGCACGTTTGAATTCACAGCCTAAACTTGTTTTCGAACGGATTTCGGATTCAAACTCAAAAGTTGTCCTTGAGACATACGAATGTAACTGGGATTACAAGATTGCGGTCTTTCCTGAAATCTGAAGTAAGTACAAGGAATCATAATAAAATAAAGATCAAAGAGCATGAAGTTGGTCTTAGTTCAAAGTCCCATAGGAGATATACAAATCTAGATTAAAAATATATGTAGGTACGAGTAGTCTAAAATGAAGAGCTTGTACATACCACAAAATAGTTATTGATAGGATGAAGTGGTCTGATCTTGTCCCGATTGGAGAGGAAGAGAACAATCAGTAGAAATCATAGTTATTGTGTTTTTATAGCGGTAGTCAAAGAGATTGAGCCGAAGCGAGAAAAATCCGTCATCATTTATAAGTCTTTCGGCGGATAGACCACGGAAATGGAATAGCCTTTAAAAGAAAACTGCCGATAAGACCGCTCTTCGTTTTGGTTTGGAAAGCTCTGGTAATTTGAAAAGTTGGTCATAATTCTAATTTAGTTTTTCGATTGAGGTTCACAAGTTTGTAAGAGTTCATTTGATATTCAAAAAGATATTGCCCAAGAATGATCATCGAACCATGGGGCGTCTCGTATTTGTGAAGAAAATCTAAAATAGAAGGCGTAAATAACAGGTACATCGTACACACATGTTAGGTGTTACGCCTTTCGTTCACAAAACTACACGAAACGATGCTTTTGGTATTCTGTTACTTATTATACCGCAAGAGAGCTTCCCGGAGATATTTATGAAACAAATTGCTTCCTTATTCAGGTGTACCCGCTGTGTTAGATGGTAAATGGGAGGACCCACCCACATACCTCGGTCAAGAGGCCATTTCCCTGTCTCCGATAATTGTTTCTCAATATTATATGACTATCTATTATTTACAAAATTGCTGGGAAAATATTGCCTAATCCGAAGAGCAAAGACGGAGTATTCAAGGCATATGTGCTTATTTGAAACTTAGTTACAAAAACATAGTTATTTTGTTTTACTCCCTTCACATCATCCTCAGTTCCAATAAAATGTTACAAGAAAAAAATGCAAATTAGGATGATTGTGATTTGATTAAATTGTTATGTTGCGCTTGTTCAAAATTAAAATTCAAAACGAACATTTGGGAAGAAGTAAGCCAAATACAACACATAGGAATTATTATGTGTGGCCTTATCCGATTACTTTAAGTGGAAATTATATTGGCTTGCAAGCTTCTGAATCTCAAATCTCCCCAAGCCGGTAGAAGTTTTGCTTCGATAATGGAATAAAAACAAGCAAATTGTATTTATTTAGTTTCCCGGGAATTCCTTGCTAGAATTTTCTAGGACTGATTAAAGAATCGTTATTCCAATGTCCAGCGTCGCAAATATTTTTCGACACGATAAACTTCTGATTTAGTAGGTAATCTACAAATAATAATTTTCGTGAGTAACATGTATTAGTAATACTTAATCTACACGATAATATAAAAAAGCAGAGAACACGTTTAAAGTTTTTTTATATGGATCTTGTATTTTCCCTAAGCCTATTAGAAATCTATTAACACGACGTTAACTGATTAAGTGTATGAAATAATATTATTATACAATGCAATGGGAATGAATTGATAAGAAAACTGCCAACCCCATGACATCAACTTTTTAATGTGCGTTCCCTTTTATCACATATTCATTTATTTATACATGTTCTCAATAGCCACAGGCGAAATTCGCTGCAAGCTTTCATTACAATTATTTTAAGCAATACCGAAAGGCATATATAACTCCTAATAAATAATGTTTATTGAAAAAAACATCACAAAATGTTAGATCACCGACAGTTCTAACGCCATTGATTATGAAATTATTATTTTTTAAATTTAATTTAAGTAAATAAAATTTGATAATGTTATAACTAAGTCTGAAATGATTTTAGTTGTTTTTATTGTGACAGCTGTTTCGGCGTTCAAGGCCATTATCAAACTGTTTGAAACAAAAATTATGACGATGACACAAGTATTGAAAGAAGCTTATTTTAGGACTGCGAAGAGAAAGTTAATGAGTAGGTAGTTCAAAATACTATTGGACATTCGCCAAACATGAAATGTTCACCAGATCGGAGACCTCTACCATAAGGAAATAATACTTACCAATAAAACGGTCAATACACTCATACGCCGGTAATTGAAAATCAGATAAATAAAAATCTTCTTTACTTTGCAGATGATTATTCCTTGCCAAGGAAAATGAAGATAAAAATGCGCCCACACATCCCCAAAAATAATACTGTAACACCGAATAGAAAAAAAATCGTTTAAAAAAATAATATTATAAATAATTAGGAAATAGGAATCGATGTATATTGAGCGTTGATTCTCGACAAAAATTATCGGTATAATTATATTAGGTATAGTCAAAATAACTTCTTTGAAACATAATCAGGTAGAAATGCGAAAAACTTTTTTCCATAGGAAAGCTCATAGCTCAGAAATGCACAAAATAATTTGCAAGGCAGATAGAAACATTACACCTTTAAATTTATACGACGAGAATGCCAACAGTTTTATAAATCGCAACCAGGAATTATTAGATTCCTGATGAAATAAAATTTTACACGCAAAACACTTCAATTATCTCAACCAAACGTATGTTGACCAATTTTCGTGAAACAAATGGTTGAGTATTGGAGAGTTGAGCGCAGAAATAGAAGGATTTATGCTTGCCATTCAGGATAGAGTCATTAATACTAAAAATTATAGGAAGCATATAATCAAATATACAAATCAAATTGATGATTTATGTAGAAAATGTTTGACTTTTCCGGAAACTATAGAACATATTATATCGGGATGTTCTGTATTAGCACCGTCCGAGTATACATTTATGCACAATCAAGTTTTAAAAATAATTCACCAAAGTTTGGTAATTAAACATAACTTAATTGACTGCCGTAATATAGTACCATATTATGAATATGAACAAATTTCATTATTAGAAAACGAATTTACTAAATATATTATGATAAACCTATACTAACAGACCGAACGATTAGTCATAATAGACCCGATATAGTTTTACATGACAAAATTAAAAAAAGTAACTTATATCATTGATGTCGCTATTCCAAATTCCTGTAATATTAAAAAATCTGTTAATGAAAAAATAAGAAAATACACAGATTTAGGAAATGAGATAAAAAGAATTTGGCATTTTCAGACTATAAAAATATTACCATTTGTTATTTCGGCTAATGGCATTATACCTAGCTCTCTCATTAAAAATTTAGGCGTATTTTAGATCTATCAAAAAATTTATATATAAAAATGCAAAAATCAGTCATTTTAAATACATGTAGGATTACGAAAGATTTTTTAAATATTTATGTTGAGGGATCAGTAGGATTTATAGGCCATGTTAGGAGTTCTACCGAGCCGAACCCTCTGATATGAAAATATCTGGAGTCGGTGAATTATTTTCCTATTTGATCTCTGGTGATTTGACGTGTTGTTCTTGTATTGTTTTGTATTTATTATACTTATATAATGCACTTGCATAATGTGGATTGACTAGATGATGGAATGGTTTAGTTTTTCCCATGGGGAAGATTTAACACGGACATAAAGTCGGAAAAATGTAATAATATTAACTAATGTACAATTAGGAGATACGATTAATATTTGGGGTTCATTCTGGATAATTACATATATTAAGAAATAAAAATAAAGATTCGATTAAGGCAGCCGAATTTAGATACTTTCACAATTAAAATGCTAATTTGGTACTATCAACAATAATTATTTTTATATTGTTGATTTTTGTAGCAGAAGTCGGGGACACCCGAAGAAGACAAAGTGAATCAGATACTTGATTCGGGCCATGTCAAGAGTCGGAATAATAAAAGAGTATGCATGAGACGATGTATGAATGTGAATGAGGCAAGGAGTGTGTGCCAAGACCGAGTTGTTTGGCGGTCTGTCCTATCTGCCTACTCTGCGGGGAAACGGCGTGGTAGTTAGTTAGTTTGTTGATTTTTCACGATAATCATGTGAAAAGTATTTTATTGAATTGCAGTTCAGGTCCAAGCACATTATGACCTCTCCAGGAGAACTCTCTCGACCCATCGCCTTGCAACACAGTGGGATCGTACTATACTATCCTCACGAAGAAATCCCCTCAATGAAATCAGACCTATACCACAATTAAACTGTACCTATAAAAATACAAAATGGCCAGCTCAAACTAATCATAATTAAATCAGTCATTTTTAGATTTGTTTATTCGCACCATTGCCCACATTTAAAAAGCTAATACATTAAATAATTTAAAAAAATAATTAAAGATTGATGCTAGCTGTAAATCTCAAACAGACATTCGTAAGAATTCGGTATTCCAAAGTTACTTTGTCGGCGATCGTAAAAGTTTATGGGAAGAAAAATAATACGTAAACCTGAAACGGATCTAAAAACGCGAAAGTATCGCAAGTTGCACTACTTATTTAGGGGAGAACAAAATCGAGAGGCAATGCTGTTAAATGTTTTATTTGAGTTGATGGTATACTTGACCTCTGAACAAATGTTTTATTTGAGTAGGTGGTATACTTGACCTCTGAACGAAATATCTTTAAAGTGATACTTTACATAAAACTTTTGGCCTTTTACGAGTATTGTCTTGAGACAGATTTCCGAAAGTGTTTACAATTCATCAGCGTGTGATTTAACGTAGATATAAATATAGGTATAATATGGTAGACGCTAAAACCCACCGAAACATTTATCTCTTCGTCTAACATTTGAAATCCAAAAAAGCACACCAGAGGACAAAGTTGATAAGCCCCCCAGTTTAGAAGTAAGATAAGAAACTAAATTTGAAGTTTCTTACCGTACTAATATGACAAAGCGGAAACATTTAGCTTAATTAAAACGTGTAAACACGTTGCTTCACGTGTTTAATTAGAATGGCTTTGTGTGCGTTCCCTTCTACTCTACTATCTTTGCTAAAGCTAAATATTTATATTTTCCCTTCAATCTTCCAGACACGAGAACTTGAATGCTCGTCGCACCTAGGCTTAAAGGCGTGTTCTATGGTAATACGTGGTATTTATCGAACCAGGAAACAGGATTGTTTCGTTGGGAATCTGAAGTTGTAGGCAAGATGTATGTAAATAGCCTGTTACCAAAAATACGTTCGCTTTATACGAAGCTAAACTGCACAATATTGAAAAGTTTTGATTGAAGCACAGTTTGTACACTATAAAGAAGAATTGAATTGCTGTGATCATAAAAATAACCATCTAGTAGTATGTAGTTTAGGTGTTTTAGATTTAGTAGGACTAGCTGAAGTCCCCGGCGTTGACAGGGCTTCCCGAAGCGGATCAAAATCAATTTGAGTTTTTCGAAATCTAATGCAGACAGTGACATTCCTCTTGTTTTGAAGGTCAAGTGTGTAAAATTTTATCAGTCTAGGAACTAAAGTGTAGATTTGTATAAAAATCAAATACAAGCCGCACGCTAGATGTCCGCCATGCGGCTGCCCGCCACAGACGCGCTTCTTCAAATGGATGGATGACAATCAATTGAGTTCTATAACATAATAAAGATGCAAAATGTAATAAAACAACTAACTTAATAGCTCCCTGTTTTCGATAGTTTCATACCTACAAATTTTATAATCGCGAAGAGATATCTTTCTGTAGTCATAAACAAAATTTACTTTAAGAGTTATTTTATTATTAAAACAATATTGAATAACAGCTCACAGCCCGAGTATTACACAGCACGATGGGTATGCTGTTCATAGGAATTGTTTGTATATTTAAAATTTGTATTAAAATAATCGTAATGGTCGATAATAAACAAAATAATAGTAATGTCATCCCACGCAGTTGAATGAACTTTAAAATGAAAAAAAATCACAGCCGTTTTATTTATACGGTTTACACAATATTGTATAAGATACATTGCTTCACAACGCCCACCTAACATGGACAGACAAGAAATGTAAAGAATTGCCGCACTCCTACACTTTTTAATATTTAATTAAACCATGGCTTATGGAAACCAAGTTTGTTTATCGCTTAAAGCAGCGGCTCCCAATTATTTTTTTCTCAAATACGCTTCATGGAAAATGTCTTATCCACGCGCACTCATGTTCAAAACTTTGTAAATAAAACATTATTTCTGCCTATACAATATTAACATCTTGACAAGCCGGGGCTTTTCGCATAAACCCTCGGGTGCTCTCGCGTACTCGCGAGGGTACGCGTACCACTAATTGGAAACCGCTGGTTTAGAGAGTTGAGAAATTTCTATTTGTAGATGGTAAGATGGACGTAGGAACAGGATTAAAATAATCTATGAGAATACAGACTTTGCTTTTTACATTTAAATGCAAGTTTATATATTTTTTAACTAGTATCTGTATCAAAGGAATAAATTATGAAGGCTAAATTATAAATAAATATTAATAAAATTATGCATTCAAAAAGGATCGAATGTAAATTTTAAAGCATGACGATGAAGATTTAAAATGAAAGCTTTTTAAAAGCTCATATACCAATAGATAATTGGATGGCTCGGTGGATAAAAAGGTTAGTTAGTTTTCATGCGGACCGCTTTTTAATCCAACTGCTCTTTATAGAGAAACTATCTTTTAAAGCTCTCTCTAGTCCGGAGTCACGTTTTCCGGGCTAATCCAGAGTCTTACTTTTGGTTCGGCAAGGAAAATAACTACTGCACAGACTTCCCATGAAAACTTTTTTTTCAGTTAAACAACAATTTCAGAAAGGAGCTGTCCTTAATAAAAAGTATTTTTGAAAAAATACATTATTTAGTTTGGTCAAGTATTTTGGTTTCAAATCCAAATTTAAGTTTTGTATGAAGAAGGCCGCGCACCCGTTCCTCTTAAAAACGGGAATGTAAGCTGCTTCCTGATAAAGTGTTGGTCAATTCATAATAATATCGGAACACGTGTTCATCCACCTGCGTTGGTTTTAATAATATATCAGGACGAAATGCAAAAATGTTAGGACTTGTATGAACACGTGTTCGGATAACGTGACTAAACATTGGTATTTTACTTAAAGTTTTTAAGGATACCTATCAATTAATTCGTTAATGGCTTACAATCTCGTTTTTAACAGGAATACGAATAATTTGAAGAGGAAGGAGTTGTAGCTGAAAACAATTTTTTATTTATTTTTCGCTAATTTGATATATGAAGATTTTCAGGAAATCCGTTAGGCGGATCCAAGAATCCACAGCCAAACTGAAATTTCCTGAAAATCTTCATACAATAAACAAAAATAATAATAGTCGTTTTCATCTACAACATCAATAATGCCATTTTTTGTAATATTGGCAATCTAGAACACTCAAAAATCACAAGCCACCACTGGTTTAGAATAAAAAATAATCAGGAAGTTTTCTCCGTGTAGTTGCCATCCAAGGGGTTGATTAGGGTTAAATTCTCGGCCATGGCATTTAAAAAAAATTAATTAAGGTAGGTATTTATTTTTCATTTTTATTTTTCAAATTTATTTTATATCCTATGATTTTTCAGTATATAATATTATATATATATACATTATACATTATACTGCACTCTTCTGCCCCTCGACCACTATCCCACATAATAATAATAATAATAACATGGCATTTATATAGAGCAGTTTAGTGTCATTTCACTTCAAGTGCGCTTAACTACTCGTATAACAAACTTAAAAAATGGTAATTCAGTATTAGTGGTTCTTAAAATTATTCCTACAGTGTGCCTTACCCAATACGGATCTAATATTATAACACTAAATACACTGTTTATACAAAGTGATGACAAAACTTAGAATAACAGCAGGACAGGACAAAACAAGAATATTAAAACTAAAACATAATATTCATAATAGGCATTAAATTTCATGAAAATATCATAAGTCAAAAGCTTAAAGCGTCCACTATTTTCGGACAAGACACTATGAAATTAGGTCATATTACTTGGCAGTAAAGGCACTGGTTAATATTTGTTGATGTCGAAAGGAAAGGCTTAATTAGCCAAACTGTGGTGAGAGACATGGCTCGAGGTCTCCAAAGGAGGATATATCCCTAATGTCATCTTAATAACGGCCCTCCACGAACTGATTTGATTACCAGAAAACATAACCGGCATCATTGATATAGATTAGGTATATAGCCTGACCCTCGTGGTACTTAAAATGATCCCACATTGAGCTACGAATTAGGCACAGCAATTCCGTAGGAAGTCAGCGCCAAAGGCGTGCCCAACACGGTCAGTATTTTCTACACGATAACGGTTCGTTATTTTGTTCAATTGCTTGGCTGTGGAATGATTTGCCGGCCTCTGTATTTCCTCCTTTCTACAAGACGGATTTCTCCAAGATCCAGGTTCACTCCTTCCTTTCCTCAAAAAGACCCTCCACACAGAGACATCTTCTGTACATATGTACATACAATACGCAAATAAATTATCGCCGTTACAAGCCTTGGGAGCCTCGCACACCTCCAGAAAAAACAGTACAACCCTGTCGGTTTATTGCTTTCCCTCCAGTTCCATATGCCTATGACCCAAGCTTCGGCACCCCAATACTCCTGCAATTCTCCTCGATCGCAACAAGTTAAAAAAATAACATTACTTTTTTAGGTACCGGAATACTTTTGGACGGTTTAAAAAAACGTGTGAATTGTAATTCTTCCTGCAGTAATAGAACGACGGTTAAAAATGTAAGCTTTCTAGCGCTTCTATATCAATGCATAATAACTGTTTTTTTTTTTTTAAATACATATTTCGCTTTGTTAACTTAAGTGTACATTGATTAAAAACAAAAATAATATTTTTATAAATAATTATGGTTTACTACCTAAGTAACATATTTTTCTTAAGTAAGAGCATTTTGGTTTTGCTCATTGATCTTGAGGGCAAACAGTTTTTTCTTAAATATATTTATTCTATTTACGGTTGTCAGGCTATCAGGAAGGAGATTATATATGTGTACACCCTCATGGCCTATGTTTCTTTTACCACACTCTGTCTTTGCTGAATTTGTGTATAATTTATTGTGTTGTCTTGTGTGGTGGTCATGTACTTGTGATGTTTTCATAAATGAAGTATTTGTGTGTATGAGGCCATTTTGGATTTTGTGAATTAATAGGCATATGTTGTATTCGTACAGTTTTCTAATTTTAAGTAAGTTAGTTTCTTGGTATACTCTTTTGGTGGGGGTATCTGGTCTATAGTTAAAAAGTTTTTTTATAACTTTGTTTTGTATTATTTGAATTTCGTTTAGATATGTGATGTTTGTGTTTCCCCATATTTCTATGAGATAATTTAGGTGGGATTGAATTAAACTAAAGTATAATCCCCTCTTTACTTGTATTGGTAGAAGATGGGCTATTCTACCAAATACACCAATTAGTGGGATAATTTTTTCTTTTACTTTTTGTATGTGGTGTTTAAAAGATAAGTGTTTATCGATATGAAGTCCCAGGTATTTTTCACTATCTGAAATTTGTAGGTTTTTTCCTTCTATTTGCAAAGGTTTATGAGACGGCGTTTTTCTTTTTTGTGAACTTAAGATCATGTAATTTGTTTTTTTAGTGTTAATAGTTAATATATTTTTAATTAGCCAGTTATTTAATTTATTAAGATCCAGTTGGGCTTTTTCAAGTAAGTTTTCTAAGTTTTTACCAAAGTAAAATATAGCAGTATCATCCGCGTATAAAAAAGTTTCCCCATTTAAGTTTAACTGACAGATATCGTTAATATATATTTGAAACAAGAGAGGCCCTAATATGGATCCTTGAGGTACACCATAATTTATATTATTGTGTTGACTGTTTTTGTTATCTAAGCTGACATATTGCATTCTGTTATTTAAATACGATTTAATGAGTTGGAGAGCAGGGCCGTTTACACCTATTTTTTTCAATTTTTTTTAGTAGAATCACATGACTCACGGTATCGAATGCTTTTTGGAGATCTACGAGGATTGCTATAGCGTAATTTCCATTGTCTATGCTGGTTCTTAGTTTGTTTATTAGATCATTAGTTGCCGAAAGAGTATTTGATTTTTTTCTGAAACCGTATTGTTTATTATATAGCAGTGATTTGTTTAGTAGAAATTTGTTTAATCTTTCATAAATTACATGTTCGAAAATTTTTGATAGAATTGGTAAAATTGAGATTGGCCGATAATTTGACGTATCCGTTTTTGATCCAGATTTGTATATTGGTATTACCTTCGCAATTTTAAAGCAATCTGGAAAAGTCCCCTCTGTAATGCATTGGTTAATTAGTTTTGAAATAGGGGGAGCCAATAGTTCGGACAGATTAAGTATTGTTTTACATTTTATTGTGTCATAGCCAGCACTTGCATTTGGTTTAAGTGATTTAATAATTCTGTTTATTTCAACCTCCGTGGTAGGTTGAAGATATAGTGATCGATTACTATTATGCTCTAACGTTATTTCGTTAGCTGTATTGTGTGCGGGCTTAATGTGACAATGGTGACCGGATAACTCATCAAAATGATAATTCATCACATTTTTGAAAAGTTATATAAAGTGATGAAACAAAAACTTTATTAACTGGGTTAAGTAGGTTAGGGTAGGTTTAATTTTTTTTTCATCGTTTCTAATGACTTTATATCCCTTTTAAAAGTGTATTGAATTATCATGGAACCGTGATGAATATGGGATCGTGTAAACAGTAAAACATGGCGGCGGACATCTGCCGAGCTGGGGTTAATGGAGGCGAAGGGCCAAGATAACGCCACCGAAGGAAAACAAACCGATCAAGACTGCGTCAATGTTTATTTAGATGTTAGACTAAAACCCCGCCTTATTACGGGCGTTTCTCACTGTAATGTGTCTTGGAGTTTTACATGTTTAAACTGCGTACCAACGCGTTGTTTTAACTGTGTCATTTAAATCGTTAGCAAGTTCAAATCAGATTATCCCCTGCAACCATTCCCGCAATTTACTATATTTTTTCATAACAACATACTACATTGATACCTACAATAATTCAAAGTTTTGGAAGAGCAGGAGACCTAATTGGCCCAGTACTCTGTATGCCAAATTATTTATGAGTAAAAAAAAGTTTACTTAGATGTTCCGTTGCGATTATGTTTGCGATGTTGATTGTTGCGTTTGCGATTATCACTGTTGTATCTTGGAACTCCGCATTTAAACTAACGACATAGTTAAAACTCCGTACCAACACGACGTTCAGTGTGGCTTTTCATGGTACCATCATTAGCATTTCAAGAACGTTATGTCCATAATCTGCAACCATGGGAGAAAGGCGGGTGGAATAAACAATAAGTAGGATATTCAGAGTGGAGACTGATGATCCAGAACTGCACTGCCAGTAATATATTCTGCTGATAACTTTCGGCTGCCGGCCCCCTGTGAAGGAAACTTGGGTCATATTTAATCATTTAATACATAATGTAGGTAGCAGGAAGGTTATTATATGTTATCCTATGTTCACCTAGGTGTTTTCTAAAGTTGTTAGTTTACGAACAGCACAAAAACGGCTCTAAACTTATAGTCATAAAAACAATCCAAATCATTTACGTTGATGGTCGCTGCAAAGAAATGTATGACATGTGGTCCGCGGTTGCCACTTATGTAAGTTCAGATCAATGAATATTTAGACTATCGGCGATATTGATTATTTTCACTTTTTATAGTGTATGCACGAGATGTAACATCAAAATAAATAATTTACAGTGAGTGGTCAGTTGTGCGGATGCGCTTGGGCTGCATGTGATTCTTGCATACTCAGTTCAACGAATATGTTAGAAACGGACATCAAAGAACAGGTACCTCCGGGAATACAAAAACACGACCCAGTGAAACCAAACAAACGGATAGTACTTCTCGTGCGAGTACTTATCTTCTATTTTTAAAAAGGAAAAATAATAGCCCATCAAATACGTAATCGAGCAAGTTTCATTTTACCAATACAGATCAGGTTCGATTTCGTAAAAGGCCTTTATTATATAATATTACTATGTTGGCCGAATGTGCAGTGTAGGAAGAACAACATTCACACAAAGAAACAAACACCCACGTAAGATTTACCAAATAATACCAACAATCTTTTTTACTTGTCAAATACATAGTGAAAGCAACTTGTGTAAACGTGCAGGCTCATATTCGGCATTTGACAATCGTGAGCATTATTTGTCATTATTACTAATGAGTTTTTTGGTACTTCAAACAACATTAGGCTTAGTGACGACACCCGTAGTCAGATGTTAATGTCTTCCTTAAAAACGAATGAGCAGGAGAGTGCAATATTGTGTAACAGTGTCATGAGAAATTATCTCCAATTATGAGATGAAAAATGTTGCTTCCAATAAAAATAATTTTAAAAATTCCCCCATCAGATGATCACGCTTCAAGAGACTTCTAATGAGAAAGTTAATCCAATGTCGATACAAGATATTTTCCAGTTACAAAATCATAATGATTATTGAACGCAATTACATTACTGTACTGATGATACAGAGCGATGTGGATATTCAAAGAACTAATTAATATTTTCCTCGATTGCGAAGTTTTACGATATAGAAACATAAAGAAAAGAGTCTTAACGCAATAAATTCTAACGATTGATGGCAGAGAAGAAACTTCTTAGCTGGAGTGGCAAATTAGCTCCCTAAGATGCGGCAGTTTAGTGAATTTAATTAGAATTAGAATAACAATTTAATTAAATAACAAAAATATTCGGAATGACGTCAAAATTTATTTAGAGTTTAACTTTATAAGTTTAAGTGAATTATTATAATTATAGCTAAATTATGAAGTATCCGTATTGCCATTAACCTACATTTTTCTTTCTACATAATATTATATGATGTATGCGACGCCTTGTGTATTTATAACAAGGTACACCATATCAAATTATCGATACTGAATAATTAAATGTTCCGTGTTTATTTTCCACTGTTTGGCAAGTATTTTGTAAGGTATTGAGGAATGCACAGTCATTGAGGAAATATAGGATTTAGAAGAGGTCTGCGAACGATTTAAACCAAGCTTTCGGTAGATTTTCAACAATCTGCTGAATTTTTTTTCGCAGAAAATATATTCCATGAGCGATTTAATGTACGCATACTTTATTCTTTTTGTAATGACGAAGTGTTTTGCGAAACCCTTGAACTTTTTTAAACTATACCCACGTGGTTTGGAACGCTTGAGGCAACGGGTGGAACATTTGTGACATCATTATTCAATGTTCTTATGCGAAAAGAATTACGCATTCAGTTTGAACCGTAATTAATTATTGTGAAAAAAATCTTAACATCCCAGGGCATTAAACAAATGTATCTTTTCGAAGGGTTTTGGTAGGAGTCCACGCACGTCCTCACGCTCGTAACTAAAATGGCATACGACACGAATCTCTGATAACAACAAAATGGCCCATTTGCTGTAAAAAAATGTTAACTTTTTTTTAACCCCAGTACCAGAATTCGACCCCAGCTGTAAGGAAGGACCCTATAAAATTTCGCAACAATACCCTTAGAGGACGGTACACTACCCTCGTTCTACCCTAAATAATTGAAGGTAGCTACTCGCATCGGGCAAAGTTGTTTTTATAAAGGTTGAGGAACAAAATAATGACGATACAGTCTCATAACCTACATAATCTGTACATAACTAGCACAACATGCACGATTTCTCAATTCACAATATTATTGAAGTCTGTAACCTAAAAGATAAACGGCTTAATTTATAAATAATAAAGTGAACCGTAAACTAGCAGGTGCTTATTGCTTACCGAGCATTTTTAAACTTTATTTCATCGGGAGCACAAGTCCATAGGCTTTCAAAAAGCCTAATTCTTTCTCTTGAAAAATATAGTGTTAGACTGGAAAATCTGCAATCTTTGCAGTAACAAATTATGGAAATAGACCTAGATGATCTTTAATGCTAAAGCATGTTGTCCGATTTGATCTTGAATTTAAAAAAAATCAAATCGCAATCGGAGGCGCTTTTGCATGGAACATTTAAAAAATCTAATACGAGGACGACTTCGATCCTCGGCACAGCAGATAATTTCAATTTTTTTTTATTAAAACATGAACTTGGTTCATGAAACATGTTGAGATTTTGTATCGAAATAAAGTGATGTAAACAAAGTTATTTGTGTTTTAATAAAAAAATAAATAATGCCATCACAAAGTGAAAAGCAGTTAGAAGAAATTTTCTTCGAAAAATTAATTTCAAAATAATTTAAATTAAGCAGATTTGACGCCAAAATAATACGAAGACAAGCGTAAAAGAGAGAAAATTAAGATTTTAATATGAAACCGCACAACTGTTCCAATCCCGTTGCCTGGAGCCAGTGAGACTACGACACCTCCGATTGGAGTATATTGTGAGGTTGAAGGTAATGGGGAAAGGAAGGAGATGGGAAAGAAGGAGATGAAGAAGTACCTGGCTATTGAGATCTAGTCACCAAACACGGCCTAAGACATTCACAGCAACGTTTCAATTCTAAACAGTGGTCTTAAACCAGGGCGATACTGAGTATCTTCCACTCTGGAACGTGCCGCAAATATACCAATAGTGCAAAACACATCTGACCCGATGATGGAGACTGACGCTGTTCGAAACGCTAAAGGAGAAAGCGTAATACGGCATAATCACCTAAAAACGTATCACGAACACACATCGTTTTTAAAATCAATGAACCCAGGAAACTAATTTTATCATTAAATTAAGTACTTACATATAAATTACTCATCGGGTCGGGTATAATATTTGTGGTAAGGATTAGAAAAATGTGAGCAAGACAACTTCTTATTTCAGCCGGTCCTTGTTCTCATGTCAAACATATCACTCCTCGCCGCCGGGACATCACATTATTTAGGAAATAAAATGTATGGCACCCATTGTTCTGTCTTTGCCGGAAATTCACTGCATTTGTTATATTATTACGTTCGGTTATTCCATAGACATAACAAACAGTAGACATGCCATAACACAACATTTGAGTGTCATTTCGACGAGCTGGAGGCAAACCAAGTCACAATTATTTTGGCGCCAGGAGCGTTCAGCATGTCTTCAATAAACAACATCATTCTTTCATTGACCGCCGGCGAGTGAACATTAAAATAACCAGACCTTGGGACTTTTCTGCGCAGGGTCTAAACTATAAATAATCGTTTCTAACCGAACCTACTAATTAATACTGTCAATAAATACAATAGAAATAGAAAAATACAAAGAATTCCTAGATAATCAGGAATGTCATGTAATAAAATAAACAGATAAATTTTTGTTTTTAACTCAATCAAATTGAATAATGTTATTAATTTTTAAAAAATTAACACAGATAATTTTTTCTTTTGATTTCCAATTTTATGTATAACTCCGTGGTATTATATATTTTACGTTACTAAATTTAAATATTTAATTATTTATGCATGGATATTGTACCCTTAAAGAAATATAACTTTTTTTCAAATCCTATTCAAAAATACTTATCAATTAATTATTGTCTAAAATTATGGCTACGCACTTAGATATTACTTCTTCAGCGGTTGTACGATTTCTTTTAGACGTCATATTAATTATATGAAAATGAAATACTTAATTTTCATTATTCTGACAAAGAAGCCATTGGCTTTGAAACGTGTAGATTATTATGGATTAAAATTGTGTATACAATGCATTTCATTTTCATATACTTAGGTATCATTTTAATTAAATTGTGTGTGAAATAAATCACATAAATTAATTATATAGAGGTTGCCGACAAAGGCATCCCCACTCACGGATGTTGTGTGACTGGAAGTAATGGTGACAAGTCCCTGGCTAAGCAGATCTGGTCACTAAACACGACTAAAGCCATTTCAAGAAACCAGGGCGATACTGAGAGTTTCTACTAAAAAGAGGCTAAAATAATAATGTACCTGCAATGTATTATTGTTAATACTTTTTAATGTGTAAAATAATTACAAAATTAATAAAAATTAAAATAGATAGGCGCATAGCTTTCATAGGCGTTCACTCGGGGTACACCTGTTTGTTATTGGGGTAATTAGAACTCATTTGTAAAAGTGTTTTAACTAAATATTCGATTTCGGAACTTTTCGCGGGATTTGGAAATTGCAATAATGTTTATTACTGCTGCTAGCAATTCGCGCGTTATTATAAAAATGACTAGTTCCGGGTTGTTGGAACGAATCATATAAAAATAATGATTGCAGATAAAATTGATGTTTTCATTTTAGTAAATCATCACTTCACCGCAAGCTTGAAATCATTATAAAGCCTTACAACCAGGGGCGTGCAGTCCATATAGGCAAACAAGCACTACATACCCTACCTTAATCGCATAAAGTTAAATAATTGCAAGAAACCAATCCACACATTAAAAAATACGCGCAAAGTAAATTATGTCGCGCGCGCTGCACCGACCGCTGTAGAATCGAAGGCTGAATCTAAACATGCCAAAGACCACACGTCATATTCAAAACATTTTGTCTTCATTCGACATAAAAAAGGACGAATCGTTTGTGTTAGTGTCGAAAAAGGCTGTGCCTTTTAGAACAAATCCCAAACGTAGCTATATAAGTTTTTTTTAAATATGGAATGATTCGCAATTTTCAAAAACTATATGCAATCCACTATTACAATAAAATACAATAATAATACGTACAATCCATAAAGAATTCTTCAACTGTTATTAAATAATATTTTACAGTTATAGTCATTACTAGGAATCGGTTTAGTACTTCTTTTCGAGTGCCTAGCGGGATATTTGAAAATAAAACAATGCTAATGAAGATTCAGTTTTAATTGGTAAAATATGACGTTGTTTTTCAAATCTGATCCGAAAATGCTTGTTTTCGAAGCTTATGACAGCAAAATAACAGAGTTGATTTCTCGTTAGGTTGTTTGTGTTTAAGGTAAGTAGTTCCTTTTATGAATTCTGCTACTTATCATAATTAATCCAAAATGTATGGTTCCCGTTTGAATGAAAACACAAACTTTTTATTTTTATCAAAAATAAAAATAAATTACCTTACGCTTAGGCTATGCTTATTTAGTAAGGATGTAACGTAGTAAGCGTAGTAACGTGTAGTTTATACGCATATCGAGATACTGATTATTACAACATATTGCACGGTTTCGCCCACATTTTCAAAAAATATTTAAAACGCAAGGTCCTATTTGTAGATAGTTCAACAATCGATATTTCAAATCTGCATCACTCGTGATGGAAAGGATGTTGCAGCTGAAAATAAGTAGTTGGGTAGACATAGAAAAAACCGTGCAATGTTTTAGATTACGAGTTTTTGTTACTGAATCTCACACATTATCTGCATTTTAGTTAAGATTATCTGCAACATTAATAAATCTAAAACTAAACGAAACAGAATGAGACAAAGAAAATAAAAATGTTACTGTTGCAATTGGGGATCGAACCCAGGACCTCTGTTTTACCGGGACAACATTCTAACCACTAAGTTATTGAAACCAGATTAGTTTGTCACTTTTTAAAGATCTCATATTTGAATTAGAATTCTCATATAGAATTATTACCAATATTTTCTTCAAATAATCCCCTTTTCTTGGCTGATATCTTTTTGTATGATTACAAAATTCTACACATACATATTTGTACCTCAGATAGTGTTGCGGATATCTATGTATCGGATTTTTTAAATTTATTTATACGGGACACCTAGTAACTTTTCTATGTTTGACATTTTGTCTGTGTGTAAATCTGTTTGTGTGTTCCATTTCCGTACAAAAAACAAAATATATGTTCAGATAGATCAATAAACGCTGATTCTGAATACATAAGTTACATTATATGTATGTTATTATACAAAGACACCATCACAACTGAATCTGATGATTCTAATAGGTCTGACATCACAACCAGTCTACGTGAGTAATATCTATATCTATGGTCTACAATGTCTTTTTATTTCCTAGTAATAATGTAGGTTTTTGAACACCGGTATTAAAACTATAACAATAAAAAATAATGCTATTCAAGTGAGAAGGTAATTATTGACAAAAAAACAAGGGTTTAGTATTAAGAAGGTAGGCATTTTAGTAGGTACCCAATAAAAAATCTTTTATTTTATTAAATCGGAGAAATTCAGAAACAACCTTTTTTGGACGCGAGTTCTACTGTTCACAATTAATATATCTTATAATTCATTTTTTAATATTACTTTGATAAAGCCTTCAAAAGTTATTCCAATAAATTAATTTAGTTATATCACTATGTTTATTTTATCTTACTTAAGTACGTGATATCTAGAAATGCAGTAACGATAAATCATAATTAGTAATAGAATACAATCTTCAAAATAAGAAGTGCTAAAATAAGAGCAGATGAACTTAATTTTTTTTTTAACAGAGTTGAAGGTCTCCCTCCCACGAAAGTAGTTTTTGTCTGTTATTTCAGCCAAATCTCATGTTCGTTTCAAATGAGCCAGTTCGCTATTTGAACGAATGCCAAAACACGTAATAAGCGCCTAATTTCCCTAGGAAGAAAGTTCGCCTTGGCCTTGACAACCTCAGTGGCCGGAGCTTTCATTATAGTATCTTTTATATTGGCAAACTATATCATTATAATGGTTATAGGTGTATTTTTGTATATTATCCGTTAGTAAATAATACAATACAGTGTTTTGACTGTACACAACAGAATGTACTAGCGACTTAAATGGATGTATCGACTTTGAAATCAAATTTAGGTTATTTTGTTTGATTATTACGATTGGATCAAAACTGGCCGTGTGCAAAAATGACCAATCCGTTTGATAGATTCTCCAATTGATTGCAACATTTAAAATACACTCTAAGGTATCTAGGTTTGTTCTAGGGTATTTCAAGTGAAGGTGCTCCGAAAAATTAGTGTTATTGATTTATTCAACATCGGTGAATATTGGGACGTGTTTAACCGGTGACCGGATAACTCATCAAAATGATAATTCATCACATCTTTAAAAAGTTATATTAAGTCATGGAAAGTGATGAAACCAAACTTTATTAACTGGGTTAAGTAGGTTAGGTTAGGTTTAAAAAAAAAATCATCGATTCTAATGACTTTATAGCACTTTTTAAAAGTGTGTTGAATTGTCACTGTGTTGAGTTATCATGGAACCGTTTAAGCATGTTGTGCTAGTCGTTATTTTAGGTAGTATAGTATGTACCAAGCCATCTGTCATATATTTATAAGGTTGGCACTACTGGCGTGTCACTGGACACAAGCCTTTGAACCTGTATCAAGTCGAAAATAAACTTATCACAAGTAAACCGCCTTTTATCATAAACTTCGGAGATATTACAACACAGCATCCTAAAAGAAGAACAATGATGTTGGGCGGTCCAAAGCTTTGTGTTCCCCACCCAGATTTCGACGATTCAATCCCTTACTAGCTAAATCCTACATCATTGCATAAGCCACATTTGGATGGTAGGTGAAATTGAAATATTATCAGGTTGTTCGTATCTGGGAATGTTTGTATTATTTAAAAAATAAAATACATACTGTTTGTTGCTCGTATAAAAATTTTAAAAAAGTTCAGTTAATATTAATTATTACAAGTTAGATATCACCCCTCACTAAAGTCTCATCCAGAATTATATGTTGACATTGCTAACCTCACATTTGGTTTAAATAAATATTATTTCATTCACCAAAAAGTAATATTCACCTTCCGAGAAACAACGAAGGGAAATAATTTTTTTTTTTTTAAACGAGAAGAGATTTTTTCAAAAATTAATTCTACACCGAAAAGGATTTTATATTACAATCCCCGGCGTTAAGTGTTATCTCCTGTGCAAAATCGGAATTAAAAAGCGTTCATAAAAACAGAATTTTTAGTACGAATACATTACGTTAGGTAGGTACAGATCATTGGTCGATGATACTGATACATAATTTTAGACATATTTTTTTAAAGAAAAAAAGAAACATTGCCGGGTTACGAATTACCCGACAATATTTGAAAATCTCCTACTACTACCACAACAGTAAGCCGAACATGTAGCTTGTGTTGTGATAAAGGACTTGGCCAGCCGAAGAAATGAACACACGACGCCTGAGTGGGACAAATGCGATGTCAACCCAGCCACCGACCGGTCTGACACGAAGTTTTGCGCAGGCTGATTGAGATATTTTTTACTTACATTATTATCGCCTAAGGGTAGTGTGTTTACGAGAAAAGAAGATGTGGGAAGAGAAGCTATAAGAAATTTGAAGGTAGCCAAATGAATGACGAAGAATTAAATCATGTAATCGACCTGGGCGAAAAGGTTATTCCAAATCCCGGCGTGCGCAAGTAAATTTTATTTGATTCATTTATTTTATTTCACAAATTACTCGTTTAAAATTACATATAGTACATTTGCGGCACGGTTCAGAGTGACAGATACTCTCAATAGCGCCTTGGTGTTTCAGAATTGAAACGTTGCTTGAAATGCCTTTGGCCGTGTTTGGTGACCAGATCTGAATCCCCAGGAACTTCCCCACCTTCCTCTCATCACTACCTTCAGCCTTAAAACATACCCCAATTAGGGATGCTATAGTCTCCCTCGCTCCAGACGATTGGGAGCGGGAGGGAACTCTTGTGCAGTATTCAGAAAAAAAGGAAGTATTACAATAATATGACCGGTCAGTGGCCGAGTTGGCATCGCGTTTGGGTCCCGTCCAGGCGTAGTGTGTTCAATTCCTCGGCTGGCTATGTCCTCCATTGCAACACAAGCAACATTTTCCGCTTATTGTTGTGGTAGTAGGAGATTTTCAAATATTGTCAGGTTATTCGAAACCCGGGAATGTTTGTCTTTCGTTCGTTTGTCTAATGAGAGTATCTTCCACTCTGGAACGTGCCGCAAGTATATAATTTTAAATAAATAAACATTATGAACTAACGCAAAGTAATCAAATAAAATTTACTTGCGCAAGCCGGGATTAGAACCCGCGACCTTCGGCTTGCTAGTCGAGAACCTTACCCCTCGACCACGGAGGCCGTCAAATTACCATAAATAAATAAATTGATTTTAATAAATCAATAAAGTAACAAGTGATAATATTTTGACCAGATAATCATCCAATATATTATATATTTGAATGTGTAATTCTTTTGTTTAAATTCCATAGAGTTAAATCTTGACAGGCAAAGTCAGATTTACGACTTTTTTAAGGGTCTGCGATTATTCCATTATTCGAAAGCGTTATTTACTAACAAAATATCCCGTGATATTACGCGGGTCTCCGATGATAGACTTCTATAAAATTGGTAATGTATCTTAGTTATTATTATAATCCGTTGAAGGTGGTAGGCGTTCAAATCTGGGTTCCTACCTACTACCTACGTCATTGTGCAAATGGAAAGGCAAGGCCAGGAACCGACCATTAAAAATATACTACATCGATATAAAATTATGCTAATGTCACTGCAAAGGCAAGACCATGATTTTATTTCAATATCGGAAGTGGAATATAATAAATAATAATTGGTTATAAAATCACAAATGAGGGTTACGGTACATGTTATGAAGATGTATTCCTTGAACGTGCCACTTATCTTTAAAAATAATAAAAATCGTTGGTAAACGTTTCTAAGCATTTCAGATTTATCTCGAGTTGCAAAACATCTCGATATAATCGCTTTATACTTAAACCAGAGACTATTCCAATACTCAATTTATTGTACCTGCATCTTGGTAAATCGTCTTCCTGTATAATATTTTGCCCATGCACCCATCGACTTGGCAACAGCGCTTGCAACACCATCATGTCGGCTCCGGCTCTACACGGTACCTGCCGGTAAACAGCAGCTGACCGGTTTTCAGGTCTTTGGTTCTGGAGACTGATTCACGATCAAAACAAAGCGGCCATCTTCGTTTTGAATAATTAAGATGCACGAGATTCATGTCCTTCATCAAAATTCACAACATCTGCGTCGTAACTTCGAAAGAACTATAATAAAAACAACCTACAAGAAGTGGGATTTGGTTGGAATGAAGAAGGAAAGTCGAATCACACTGCAACATCTCATTGAACGTGCTTTCCAGGTTTGAATGTTTATTATACCTAGGAGAACTTAAACAAAACATGTATAAAAAAACATCCGACGGGTCTGGAGAATTTCAAGTAACAAAAAAGAGTTTCCAAACACTTCAATAATAGTATGGACGTAAATTTTGGTTTGACTTACCTTATTAGAATGCCGGAAGAAATCAGAGGTATGTTTTCCTAGAGTACTATCACTTCACCACAAAAACACCCTTTTCTCACTTGCACTTGGTAGAATTATCATAAAATGTATTCACAACTGACAGTAAACAAACTTTCAATACTCAAAACAACCACATTGATGGCTGAAAACAAAGTTTTGAAAAGTTTCACACGATTCAAATCATTTGAGGTTATTTAAATGTTCGAAACGTAGTTTTTTCACTGTAAACTAATAAATAACTGCTCACAAGAATCTTTGACTCGAAGTTTATGAAGAATTTAGAGTAAAAAAGTAATTTAGAGTTAGGAAACGATCATGAAATATAGTTTGTATGTAATTTCGAGAGCCGACGGGCGAGCAAATACCGCTCCGTTCAACGCGCGACGCGAACTAGCAGCAGGAATTCATAGAAGCCTACCTTTGAAAACCATAGAGATGGAGACAAGACTTCCTTAATACTTGCTGTCTCTTTCTCGCGCGCGGGAACTTGATTGCAAGTCTCTCTCACGTCGGCTTTTAGCTGAGATAACTTTATTATTTCAAAGTTTTGGATCGGTGAAGCTTTGCTAAGCTCTCTTTTCGAAAAGTTGTGTCATTTTATCGGAGAAATTTTTGTGAGTAAGCTGTGTTAAATCTTTATATTATTTTTCTAAGTACAAACTATTTTTAACAAATAGTATCTACTTAATAACAATAAAATGTAATTGGATAATTTGTATAGAGCCGTTTTTGTGAAAAATCACCTCAAGGGCCCTGTAAATAGATATCAACCATTTTTAACCCATCTGACTAATTTGTTCGCTTTTGGGAACAGCTCATATTGGTCTCATATAAATCGTCCTCTCATGGTAAAAAAATGATCTTAACGGCGCGGAGTTAGAAAGAGAAAAACAACACGTTTTTATTTAAAATCCAGAAGTTAACCACAAAATAATGCAAATATTCACATCTATGAAACCCAAGTTTCCTACCGCAATTTGAGAAAAAAAATGAAATATTTTTTATTATTAAGTATTGTATTTTTTTTATTAATTATTTTTCTATAAAGAAACTCAAAAATTAGGTAAGTAACCGCAATGTTTATAATAAATTTGTAAGTTTTTTTGGTTGTATGTAATTTTTGTTCCAAAAAACGTGAGGTGAGCCATTATTATTTTTTTTTGTTTTCAATAAAAATTTTAATATTTCAAAAATTATGTGATTATTTCAAATAGTAAATATTAAATGAAAAATACACTTTGTAAAACACCACTTTTATTTTGAATTAATATTAACAGCCAACCAGGTTTCGCTTAGCTCAAGCTTCATCAGGGCTTATTATACCATCCTACCCATCCTGTAATCAGTATACATCCTTTCTCGTTCTAGCACTAATAAGGTGTCTGCTCTTTTATTTCTATCTCTTTCACTCATTGTTTTATTTTTTTCATATATATGTGTCTGTATGAAAATAACTTTAGTTGATATAATAAGCCCTGATGAAGCTTGAGCTAAGCGAAACCTGGTTGGCTGTTAATATTAATTCAAAATAAAAGTGGTGTTTTACAAAGTGTATTTTTCATTTAATATATAATGTCACATCACAAAGTGTTTGCTTCCTTCGATAAAATCAAATAGTAAAATTTGTAAGCTTATTTCACCATCTTTCAAAAAAGTTTTTTTATTTTTCGGATACGTTCATTAATATTCCATTTATTTGTATTGTATTGTAAAGCGGAAATTTTCAGGCCTTCTGACAGAATATGCCAGAGGCGTGAGTGGTTGAAAGATGAATAATATCAATTTATTATGTAGTACATTAGGAGAATTAAACTTATAATATAATCGACATTCTGCCATTGGTGTTTCTGCATAAAAATACTAATCACTCTCACTTTACAAAAATCAAAATAATGTCTATATGTATATAATTAATTTGTAAATAAGTAGCCGGAACATTGTTTGAACTAAGCGCTTAGTGAACTGAAATATTTAAAAACTTTTCATAGGAACATACTGTAAAAATAATGAAACATACTCCCGAAAAAATCCCTGAACTACCATTGAAACAATGCTCCCACAATTAAAACTGGCACAACAATAATTGATTTTAGTGCGTAAAAATATATTTATCATGTCCAATTAATAATTGTGACAAGGGGCGTAACACAGAAAACGGTAGTTGATCGCTACGCCACAGTGGCGGCAGGTGACCTATATCTCAAGGGGTGCAATAAAAAATCGTAGGTAGGTACATCTTTTTGTACACGAAATTCAATTCACGATCTTTTTTGGTGTGTGAAAATCACGTCGATGGAGGAAATACATCGATAACAGGGGTCTTAAATTCTGTAAGAGGCGATATAAAGTAGGTAAATGACATGTTATCGGCGTCCAGACTGTAGACGTGCACAAACACGTATGTTTTTTTTAGTTTTGGAGCTTACTAGATGACGGATGTATTTATGGATCTGTGCGGACGGAAAATTGTAGTTTTTAGGGTATTTTATTGATTGCTCAATGGTCTTTAAAAAATGTTGTGGTGCATTGCACAATTGCACATTAGCACGAGTCGTCCCTGATACGGCACTGATGTTTATGTGGAATTGTGGACGAAGATAATCGGATATATACATACCTAGGGGCCGTCTGTTTCATCGGAAAGCTAAATCGTGAACTAAGTCTAAATTTTAACCATCGGTTATACTAAAAAGGAAGTTAAACAGGGCCACGCGCTGTTTCAAGCCTATTATAGCTAAAGTAAAAATAGTTAGTGTGGCCAGTCTACAAAGCAGAATATACCTCGAAATTGTCTGGAAAAACGCACAGCAATATTTTTTGGTGCGGCAACACCACAAATGAAATTTGAAATGCAATAGAACTGTCAAAACATTGCTGTATCTTGTTTCCCGTTATTTACGATTCAAACATTTATCATCGTTGATTTGACATCAAGTCCGACAAAAATTCTTTAAAATGGCGGAATATGTAAAGAAGTAAGTACAATTCTGTTGTTTTACATGTATTTATAAATTACATGGATTTATACGTTATGTTAATATGATTACATTTTATTATTACAGATACAAGGCGAGTAATTTCTCGCCGAAAGAAATTTCTAAATTGAATGAGCTGGCTGCGAAGTATTCTCAAGTAATATTTAACAAAAAAACAGATTCGGGGACCAATCGACAGAAGATTGAGGTATGGGACCGGATATCCATGGAATTCAACTCTAATATGCCTGGTCCCATTCCTCGATCGGCAAACCAACTAAAATTGAAATTCTCCAATTTAAAAAAGGTGGCCAATACTGTAAGTATTATTCTATTATGTAGGTATTTCGTTCTCCTAATTTTTCATAAAAGTTCCTTAATTTAGGTAGTATACGGTATATGTATGTTTGTTTTAGGAATGGAGCCATGTGGTCCAGGAGCAGAGGAAGACGGGTGGAGGCCCACCTCCGTCTGATGTCTCGGAGACCACACTGTGGCTCAAGGGCATCATGCAGACGTCGATGGTGGGTGAACCCACTACTTCAGATTGCGATGGTATTATTTAATAAGTATTTAACTCAATCATAATTTAAATATAAAAAATGCCAGATGTGCAACATGTGAGTGTGCAAAGTGACACTACATAAATGTTGAAAAACTATCATTTTAACAATATGTACACATATTGTAGGATACCACGGTACGTTGAGCGACCCTACCACTACTATCGAGCTGGTGGAAGTGGACGAAGCTGAAACTGATGCTGGACCTTTGAGCTGTGAGCAGGAGGAGGATGATGTGATATGCTCTGAAAAGCCCATAATCAAAAGAAAGATGGCCAGTCCACTAGTAACAGGTAACAAATTAGTACAAACATATATATAAACTAAAATAATTATTTATGGAGCTTTCTCTCATTTGCATTTAATATTGTTCTACATTGTGGAATCTTTGTAGCGTCAAGACAATGCGTTTATAACAATTTCATTGTTTGCAGTTTCAAAGAAGAAGTCTGCAGTTACTCCGGCCATATTGAGAAAAAATCTCAGTTCCATGACGAAGAGGAAGATGGAGTACTTTGATGAAAGTCAAGACGTCATGAAGAGAAAGGAAGCACGAGAAGCTGAGCTTCACCAGTTGCACCTGCGGAAGGCCCTCGCTGAGTGCAAATCTGCGGAAGCTCAACAGGAATTGGCAGAGCTATTACTGAAGAAAGAAATAGAAAAAAAATAATACTGTTGTTTCTATCAGCTATTTTTATTTTATATTCATGTGAAGCAGATATTTTGTGATGTAACGTTCAAATTTAAAGAAAAAAAAATAACTTAGTAAACACCACTTTCATTATAAAAGTGGTTTTACGAAGTTATTGTTTTATTATTACTTGGATAAATGTACTCTAATGTACACATTATGTAGACACAATACTCGTAGCATCTATATTTTTATGTTTTACTGCTATAGTTTATTATTACTTGGATAAATGTACTCTAATGTACACATTATGTAGACACAATACTTGTAGCATCTATATTTTTATGTTTTACTGCTATAGTTTATTATTACTTGGATAAATGTACTCTAATGTACACATTATGTAGACACAATACTCATAGCATCTATATTTTTATGTTTTACTGCTATAATTTATTATTACTTGTATAAATGTACTCTAATGTACACATTATGTAGACACAATTCTCATAGCATCTATATTTTTATGTTTTACTTCTACAGTTTATATTTATTCACTGTTACTATTCAATATTTATTATTGTCTGCTATCTCTGGACTCTCACATCGCTGTTGTAACGTTACCTAAGAATAACATGATGTATATGAACATATCAGCTTTAAAGTTTCGATCTCATCTGGGAGCATTTTAATTACCTTGCTGTCATTAGCTCATAGTTTTCTAGACATAACGTAAGAATGATAAGATGTGTATGGACATATCAGCTGTGAGCACTTTAACGTTTCTATCTCATGTGGGAGTAATTTAATTACCTGGCTGTCATTAGCTCATAGTTCTTTAGACGTAACCTAAGAATAATAAGATGTGTATGGACATATCAGGTATCTGCACTTTAAAGTTTCTATCTCATGTGGGAGTAATTTAATTACCTGGCTGTCATTAGCTCATAGTTCTTTAGATGTAACCTAAGAATAATAAGATGTGTATGGACATATCAGGTCTGTGCGCTTTAAAGTTTCTATCTCATGTGGGAGTAATTTAATTACCTGGCTGTCATTAGCTCATAGTTCTTTAGATGTAACCTAAGAATAATAAGATGTGTATGGACATATCAGGTCTGTGCGCTTTAAAGTTTCTATCTCATGTGGGAGTAATTTAATTACCTGGCTGTCATTAGCTCATAGTTCTTTAGACGTAACCTAAGAATAATAACCTGAGCACTTTTTCTCGTCGTTCTTTAGTTTATATTCATAATTAATAAATTATGATATTTGGTGCTGGCTGAAGGCTGTATTATGGGAATAAATAACAAAATGTACAACAAAATAAATTTATTTTAATTGTTAAATTTAAGTTTAATTGCAAAAGTTACAAAGGAATAAAAAGCAGCTCAAAGATTGGCAAAAAAACAATTTATTAATTTATTTCTTTTTTCACCTCTCCCACCGCCGCCAAGTGGAGGCCCGCCCAACGTTTCTTCATCAGGGTGTTCTTCCGGATTCGGGCCATTTTCCGGTGGCTCCATCTCTTTATGCAGAATGCATAAGTTATGCAGAACAGCAGCTGCGACTATTGTGTCCTGCACTCTATCTTTTTTTATTCGTAGTTTCAGCGATAAAGCAGGAAAACGCCTTTTCCAAACCCCGAACGCTCTCTCTACAGTATTTCTCGTCCTTATGTGACTTTCATTATAGAGCGTTTCGGCAGGGGTCGTTGGCAGGCGAAGTGGTGTCAATAGGTAATCGCAGTTTGCGTAGCCCTTGTCACCTAAAAGGTGATAATCTCCAAATTCTTTGGCTATCAATCGCCCTTTGATAGCACTATTGTTGAAAATAGTGTTATCATGAGCAGAGCCGGGCCAGCGTGCGACAATATCAATAAACTTGAGTTTTGCGTCCACAACAGCCTGTACGTTGAATGAAAATGTTGATTTTCTGTTGCGGAACACCTCAGCATTATCTCCTCCTGGAGACTGGATAGGAATGTGTGTTCCATCTATGGCTCCTATCACACTGGGAAATTTGGCAATGTTATAGAAGGAACACGCAACCTCCGACATCTCTGCCTCGTCTGCTGGCATCTTTATGTACTGCGGCCTTAGCCTAGCAATGGCTTTAATAACCCGCCACACGACTCTGGAGACAGTTGAATTATGGAGTCCGCATAAGTCACCATTGCTGATGTGGAAACTTCCAGTTGACAAAAATCTTAATGTCATCAGTACTTGGTCAATGGCGCTGACGGTAAATTTTGGATAGGGCCTGACACGCTTATTACGAATAATTTTTAGAAAAAAACTTTATATTCGCCTTAATTACAATAAAAGAAAACTTTTTGCATTTCGGGCGGCGGAAAATTATGCATTTTGATTTTCAATTGCGTAAAACCAAAATTCACTCCGCGAATCGATGTGGCGACATTAGGAACGCACTGTTATGTTGGTATCACTGATGCATTAACAAGAGCTAAATACGACCGTTGCTATCTTCGTGGGATACCTAGGTTTGTGTAACATGGTTTGTGATACAAAGGAAAGTGCCCCTTAATAACGCCTGCTCGCGTCAAGGCAAGAAAAACATCCCAGTTTTCAACTAGTTTACCGGCTACGCTAGGTTTGTGTAACATGGTTTGTGATACAAATCCATTTGTCTTCCACGAAGTTAGCCATAGTCGTATCTACGCAATGTATCAGGGATACCAACATAACAGTGACGTACCTAATGGCAGCTGATTGCCGCCGCATCGATTCGCGAAGTGAATTTTGGTTAACGCAATTGAAAATTTAAATTCATAATTTTCCGCCGCCCGAAATGCAAAAAGTTTTCTTTTATAGTAATTAAGGCGAATATAAAGTTTTTTTCTAAAAAATATTCGTAATAAGCGTGTCAGGCCCTATCCAAAAATTACCGGAAAAAAATATAATTTACCTTCCAGTAGTTGTAATATCTCCTTGTATTTGTTGTGTCACAAAATTGACAAGGTTTTTCGACATCCGATAGCGCGCCAAAAATTCGAGATCGTCCCAAATAACCATATTATTGACGCGGGGTCGAAATGTTTTTGGTTTTCGCCGCAAGACATATTGGATTAGTAATTCATCGTCACTATCATCACCTTCTACAATATCTATCATGATTAGCAATCGATTTTGAAGCGCGTAATTTCGTTGTTTACCTCCCGACTCTGACAGAACCGTGAATGGTATTTATGCATAAGACAGAACTGTCAAATATGCCAACATGGCGGAGTAACTAAAGACTAAAGGATAACTGTCTATTTTCGGAAAGTAAAAACTAAACATAAAAGTGACGTAAAACCATGAGTTAAATTGATTGAAAAACGCATTTTGGTGAAATTTAACTTTAGCATTTACTTTAGCATTTACTTTTACTATAGCTAGCGTTGAAACAGACGGCCCTAGGAAGTGATGTCATCCAACCGGTTCGCGTCAACCAGTTGTCAAAATTAGACATCGGCTGGCGAAACGGTTTTTAAAAACCCAATTCGGACCATGAAATTAATACTTACATTGTTGCATATAATTTTAAATCTCCTAACCTCTTTTTTCATAAACTGAGATTTGAATGCCACCAGTAGCATTTTTAAAAACATGTACAAATTTAAAATTGGATAATTTGAAACAATATTTATGTTGGGTAAGCTAAGCTGCATAGAGTAACAACGGAAATTACGTCCCGTAGTATTCTATGTTCTATTCATAACTTTGATCTTAGATTGAATCAAAATTCTTAATACTTTAGGAAAACAGTCCACAATAATTTTGTACCTACAGTATTTTTTTTAAGAAATTTAAAAAAATATATAGTAGTAATTGTGTACGTAAAGTACTTAGTTCCGAAATGAAACTCAACATTTAAAAATTAATACTATCTACACAATATATTGTTTCTCGTGTAAAGTTCACAAAATGGACATCGGTGGAGATTTCAGAGGCGATATGACTCCGACATGCGTAATTTACCGATTGGTGAAAATGTGGAATTACGTCATTAGCGTCAGGGCGAGGCTAGTTCCATGTTCCATGGGTTCCATCATAGACATCCAAGTTATTCAAAGAGACGTCGCGCGAAGTAAGTATCGTTAAGTACCGAATGGGGTTGCTCCGCCTTCCCATGGGTATTTTTCTATGTCCATTTTATTTTTATGAAACTGCTCACAGAGTAGTTAGTTACACGAGGTAAATACATGTTTATCAACGCTGCAAACTATTTATCATCACTTCACATAAGTTTTGCGCCATTTTTGTGAACTTCGATATTGCAGGGTGGAGTATAATATGGTTCGTATACATTTGCGAACCGAAATTACGGGAAAGGAAGGAAGCTACTGTAAGCGGCGCAGCGTTTTGCGATATTTGAGGTTGCTTCATTCCTTTCCCAAAAGTTGAGGTTCAGCTTGGCAGTTCGGCTCGCGTATGTATACGTAGCATAACAGTCGTAACATATCGACATTAGATTATTTTTCACAAAAACGGCTCTACACAAAAAAAAATCATCCGAATATTATTGATTACAGTGATCACCTACCTAGGCGTCTACTGGTTTTGACAAACAATTTTTCGCGCAATGCGTAGGGTTGGCTCAGGGCCGACCCTGAGAGTGATATACATAGGATCTAAAAAAAAATAGTTAAGTATTCTGAAAAACATTTAAGGGTTTAATATATTTAGTTCAGTTTGGTTGGTTTTGATAGTAATTACATATTCAACAAGTCACTAGGCAATGTAATAAGTAGATAAACTAGAATCATGTTTTGGGGTTGCTTTGCGTACGCTAGAGTTTTCAAAAAGATAAGCACTGGAGGTTATCCACCGCTTACCCGCCCTGGTATAAGTAACAGAAGGTTACTCCTTCAGGGCTCTCACAAGGATTCTAATTTTTTTTTGTTTAACGACTCTACATTTATTATAAAATGAATCTAGACCTCCAATGTCCCCGCATAGTGGTTAGGCTGCAGGATGCCTACAATATTACACAAAAACACAAATAACAATATTAAAATATGTACAGGTATAGTAAAATAAAATAGGCCTAAAAATAATACAGGACGAAATAACTGCTTAAAGCCTAGGCCATCTGTAGAGAAAGAAAAAAAAGAGAAAGGAAACACATATACATTCATGTTTATATTGTAGGAATCTATATTTAAACATATATAAATATTACCGGAGAGTATTACACCCGTCCACTGGCAGTCCCATCGAGAATGTGCATGGCGATCGGTCTTTCCGTACACAAAGAACGACTACCGCGCCCCTCCGCCGGATTACCTGATTATGCCCTGAAGAAAAAGTATGTGGGAAGGTTGGGGGCGTGCCCGAAGACCCTAGGGACTAAGTGAGCGTCAGGCATTCGGAGGGTGGGCGGAAGGTTGTCGAGCTTGCTCGGCCATTCCTCAAGCCCGCCATGGCGATGGGGGAGGCGCAGTCGACTCTGTGTGAACACTTGTCCGGTGTGGGAGGCGTCTGATTAGGCAGGGACGAGGTCTATTTCACACCCAAAACGGGTTGAAGACGGTACAGGACGATTAAAGTTCAGTTCCGGCTTACTGCACACACTCCTAATGATATGTAAAGCAAAAAAGGAAGAAAAAAAATGATAAAGGACAAGTTAATTAAAAACTCAAAATAAATTAATTAAATTCATTATGACGGATTGAGCGATGATGTCATCACTACCATCGCTCAAGGGGTCAGTCTCGCATGGAATCCTGCTGAAATAGAAACAATCATAACAAAAGAAATAATTAAAATAATAGCAGATACTATGGAAAGAAGAAAAGCATTAACAGACAAAATTAAAAATAAAACAGCAAAAACAAAAAAAAAATCAAATATATAATGCAAAGGTAATTGCAAACCTTAATATAAAATGAAAATAAAAAAGAAATATAAAACAGACATCATAACGAAGGTAATATGAGAGCAGGAAAAGAATTAACCGAGGAAACCAGAAGCAGTCACACATGGCACCTGAAACTCTGAATGATTTTAATCTAATCAGCGACTCTAAGATCAGGCCATCTCTCTACCCAAACCTTTGTAAACTTCCTCAGGCACTCAACGTTCACCTTATTCGAAACGAGATCGGCATTCCATACCGGTCTTGTGATGACGTTCAGACCTTCCAACATTTCCTCTCTTGCATCCGTCAAAATCTCACAATGCCACAGAATATGCTCGGCAGTCTGGTCAGTATTGCCACATGCGCAGTTTGGATGGGGGGACAGGGCGAGACTGTGAAGTCTCCCTCTGAATTCCCCATGCCCGGAGAGAAGTTGGGTCACATGGTGATCCAGGTTTAAATATGCCCCTTCCATTCTGAGTTTAACAGACGGGAAGAATGAGTAAGTCCATCTACCCGAATTTGACCTGTCCCATCGCGCTTGCCATTCACTCGTTATTTCTTGCATCTCTCTAAGAAGAGCAGGGAGAGACACAGATCCGCCTGGTATTAAGTTAACACCTAGGTGAGTAGTAGGTCTTCCTCTGATAAGCTTCTTCTTTGTTAGCACCTCCCTAATTTCTAAATCAATTGGCAATATGCCGGCCAAAATTGGCAAAGCGTCCGAGGCAACTGTTCTATAGGCACCAGAGAGTGCCAACAGGGGGATTCGCTGGCCCCTCTTGAGTGCCGACTGGATCAATACATTATTCAGGCGGTGCTCCCACACAGAGGCTGCATAGGTGACTTGCGACACATACACCCCTCTGTATAGAAGGCGAAGCGCTGGAGAACGCAATCCCCACTCGGCAGTTGAGATCCTTCTCAGTTTCAAGAAGAGGGCTTGGGCCCTGCTTGATACACTCTTGACATGTGCCAAGAAAGAGGACGATCGATCCAAGAGAACGCCTAAATACCTAGTGGTTTCCGCAAATTTGATGTTTGAATCTCCCATTTTGATGCAGGGATTTCTCCCTCTATTGAGGGAGCCCTTCATCAGGAGACCCATGGTCTTTTGGGGAGCGAAGGTCAAACGATTTCTCTTACCCCATTCTAAAATTGCACTTAAACCTTCTTCAGCTTTGCACTCTACTTCTTTTCTGCTGTTCCCCGAGACCAAAAACAATTTGTCATCAGCGTAATCGATCGAGATACATCCCTCAGGCAAGGGCAACCTGGAGGAGTCGTCAAACTAAATGTTCCAGTAATCTGAAGCAAGAACCGAACCCTGGGGACAACCCATATTTACCTCCCGTTCAATAGTGACATCCCCGTAGGACAGAATTATAGAACGGTTGTTGAAATAATCTGCGGTTATCTTGAATAACCTTGGAGAACAATTACGCGATTTTAGTTTAGAGAGTATCATCGGCCACCACGCATGATCGAAAGCACCAGTGATGTCTAAGAAGACCCCAATCACATACCTCTTAGGGCAAGCCTTCACCCATCTTAGGGCAAGCCTTCACCCAGATAAGCAGTCAGCTGCTTTATTTTAAGTAGTATAGTTTTATAGTTTTTTCCTACCTAAAACTGTGAATCCACAACATGAAAGTAACTATTTATAGCCGTTGGATTTCAATAATTAATCTTTAGAATATTGATTTTTTTTTTGATTAAATTATATTTTTTAACGAACACTGTTATTTTATTTTTCAGGGTGCCTCACATATATAAACCGAAATTAGGATCAAGATCACTTAAAAAGTATTATGAAAATAATACCTTAAAAGAAGTCACAACGATCGTTAAAGAAAAAATAAAGATCTCTTATCCAGCAGAGAAAAATTACAAAATTCCTAAAAGAAAAATTCTCAATAAAGTCAACAGTTCGACAACGACTGTCAAAAAAGTGGTCCTCCGACGAGATTGAATGATGTTGAAGACAGACAATTTTTAAATTTGACTTTTTATGCTTTACCAATGAGAATCGGCATACTTTTAATTATTTCATGATTCCTACAACTAACAACAACTACAGTTCTAACATCTATATTAATCTGCACTTACTTCTTATTTAGTTTTGCTAAATCTATATAAATATAGCTTAATTATTACAAATATCTATATATTTTTTATATGTATAAAAATGTTAATGTTCAAAATCTTATATTTCCGAAAGGTCTTCACCGATTGTTTTGAAATATTTTATTTTTATTTATTAGATAGATGTCAACTGTGGAAGGTAAAAACATGTTTTTTAAAAACAGCACCATGTTTTGGACAAACATGCTTTTTTGAAAAACATCGCCATCTGTTGGACGTAAAATCAACACGCGCTATTGTTTTTCTATCTGCAGTGACAGACTGATCCACAGCAACACATGGCGGGGTGCAGCTGGTATGAAATAAAAATTAGATTAAATTTTAAATTATTGTTTTAATTTTTATTGTTGTGTACAATATGAAAAGTTACAATGGATGATAATCAACTTGAACTTTGGGGTAAGATTGCCTACGAATAAAAAAATATCTACAGACAAATATGCGGTAAAAAGTTTTAAAGTTATTAGTTATTTTATTTGATATTATAGAAACAAACAGTACATGAGTTACAGTGATGAAACAATTCACAGGAATTAGATATTTCATGTTGGGTACCTATGATATGTTTCCTTGTAATGTCTGGTAAGTGGTATATGTATATTCTTTCATTACCTGGTGAAGTGTGTAGTACATAGGTGTGTGTGTGTGTGTGTGTGTGTGTGTGTGAGAGGGTGTGTGTGTGTGTGTGCGCATTGAACAGTTTATATTATTGACATGATGCAACGTTTGAATCTGGGCAGTGAATCCGAAAAAAACGTCAATGTTTGATTTAAGACAAATATTATTTAGATAATGAAGAGCACGGTTAATTGGCAAATTAGAATATGCATTTGTTTTGTAATTAAACGTGTGGAAGAGCACTGTATGTCGTATACATCTCAAAGATATGTTAAAATTAAAAATGGACAGAAGTTTGGTACAGTAGATGTTATTGTTTCAAATTCTATGTTTATTAAGTGACTATCAATATTTGGCAGATTTATCTGTACCTAGACCTAGGTACCCACCGAAAACTAATTGTAAAAAATCTTTTAGGCAAAGAAAGCCCAACGGTGAGGTTGCTTTGCCTAATTTTTACGTTTAAAAAAAATTACCTGTTTATCACGATTTTACAATAAAACAAACTATATATTAACGTAAGCAAATTTTTTGGAAGGGCTCTATAGATAAGTACCATAAATTGACTCATTCCGGTATATATAAACTAAAATGCAACGACTGTTCCTAATTTTATATCGAGAAAACCACTCGTAATATGACATTAGAATCAAAGAAAATTTAAGATGTCTTAATAATAATAATTTTTCAGATTTTGTGAACCTGCGAACAATCATAGTTTTGAAAAATGTGCACGAATAAATATTCTTCATATTAATAATAAAGGAAAACGATTAGATAACTTAGATGCCTTAGAAATAAAGAAATGCCTTAACATTAATGAGTCCATTATCAATAAACAAAAAATATTATCGTATAGTCCCATTTTAGACATGTTCCTGTTCAATGTACGTTCCATTCCCTCACCTCCTCCACACCTTTAACTAATTACTAGTCACGCCCACAACCCCACTTCAAGTAATAGTTCAGGAGGGTGTAACTCCAATCGAAAATTGGAACCGTAGAAAAGACACGGTAATCTTTATGGTTTGTGACGTCATATTGTTGCCGAACTATATCCACCAATGAAAAACTCACAACAACATCTATGGTTATGTTAATAGCCTTAATTTAAGATCACCGCAGAAATGAATTGATTTTTTTTTTCAGTCAGTATCCGTGTTCGTGCATTTACTAACATTATTTTAAGTATTTATGTGACTTACTTGGAGGAGCAATTTAGAAATAAACTTAATCATAATTGTGAAAAATTACATCTTCTCCCCTTAATTAACGAAACTATTGCCAAACGTGTGTGTTTTGATTGGATTAATTGTGGAACACAGAAAAAAAATTATCGAAACAATTTTTAAATTCAATGTGCCCTTCATCATCAATTATTGGTGTGCAGATATCAATAAAAAATTATGTGGCAAAGACACGAGACCGTATAATGGGCCAGAGTCAGTGAGAAAAATGGCCATCCTACGTTATTTCAAATATTCTAAATATATAAAGAAATGGTTGTTATAATTATTTTATTTGTCATTATTTTAGTTTATTGTTTTTTTTAATTACTTACTCAACGTCATAATGAGTGTCTTTCAACACCTTCTTTAAAATGTATTTTGTTCTTAAATATTCTTGTATTTCTTGTTCTGTGTTATCTTTTTATATTGGTACACATTTGAAATGTGTTTTGTGCTTATATGTGCTAGCATTTCCTGTTTCTGTGTTATCCATATTATTTTTGGATTAACTTAATGAGTAAAACCACAAATTATAATTTTTAAGCATTGAAAACAATATTATCAACTCTCAAATGAATATTTCAAACTGAAAAATCAGAAAAAGATTCATCACAGGCTTGGTACACATTTAAAATGTGTTTACTTATACATTTATGTGTGCCTCCTGTTTCTGTTTTCTTAGTGAAAAAAAAAAAATACTTCACAGCACGTAACTAAGTTTTTCATTTTTCTGAAAAGCAGAGAAATGTTAACATTCAATTCTGTCGTAAGAAAAGCACAATCATCATTTGAAATTTTTGTTCCTTTTTAAAGTAAAGGAATTCAAATTTTAAGTTATTTTTACAACGGCATCTCGGGACGACAGATTTTCAACTTACAAAGCGCCTTTCTGAGAAAATTTGCTGTAAGAAAAGATACTTTAGAGCTCATTTTCGCAGGCTCGCACTTTGTGCGTTGGAGACTTGTCGTCTGTTAATCTGATTATGTTAACATTTATTTTTAAAATAATATTTTAGGCTGATGAATGGCCCTTTTTTATTGTTTCCTCTACCTTGTCTGTATAGCTGTGTCGACGTCATAATTAAAAACTGTCTACATATCAGAAAATCTATGGTTAAATAGTGAACAAAATTTCTCATTACAAAAAGCTCGAAGTTATCAATCTAGTGAGTGGTTTATTTATGGATATTCGAATATTTAGATAAAAATTATGCGTGCGACAGCACGACGTCACACACCATCGACGAGGATAGAGGAAACTCAAAAAGCGCGAACCACAAACCACCCCGGATATTTCACTCAGCCAGCACTCACCTTTCAACAATTTTTCCATAGATAATTAGAGTTTTTCATTCGTAAATGTGTTTAGGCAATAAGGAAGTTGAGTGAAAAATATTTTGACTTATAAAAAATATGTTCATGTAGATCAAAAAATATCGATTCTAAATATATAAATATATTTCTATATTATTATTCTTAGAATTAGTTAAACGTTCTTGAAAAGGCATTCAATAGCAATAGACTGTATACACTCCACGATTGGTCGAAAGAATTCTGACGTCACATGTGTCGTGACTTGTACGTACAACGGATCACCTATGGTGCATCTCTTTCTATTACATGAGAGATGGTCGGTTTAGATGAGAGGGGTGTATAGGCCAAACGTTTATTTGGGTTTGTCAAATATATGTACGTATTTGTTGTTATTATTATATGAAATGGATTTCTAAAGATACATATTCGTATAGTGCTTTATAATAGTATGTTGTTTATTGCATAACTTAGAAGTTTTTATTATTATACATGTCACATAACATGTGATACACTTCAGGCCGCCGGCCTCCCAGAAAAGTCTCACAGTGAACTGGGCTGTAAACCGTTATTTTACTTTTGGTCTTTACTTTTCTGCGCGGTGGTCCTGAATTCGCGCGGGGCACGTCAACAAATAGCGACGGCAATACCGTACAAGTACCGTACCGGGCGGGAAAAGCAAATATTCTAACTTAAAATATTAATTTAACTATGAAATCTTAATTAATTTTCTTTTTTTTTAATAACATCAATTGTAATAGACGGTTAACATTGGTAAAAAAATTACTGGAATTCCTTGTTGAAGAATTAAATTTTTTTCCATACAAAATGCTTAAGCGACGTGGTTTTCACAGTTCGAATGACGTCACACCCACACCCCGCCTCTTACCGTTTGGATTCCGCTCGTTTTGGCGGGCTTAATAAAATTTAAACTTTGAGAATTAATTTAACTGTGAAAACAAACTTAAAAAAAAAAAAAAAATACCAGTATTTAAGTTTGAATGCGAACATTGATAAAAAAAAATAAAAAAATGGACTCAACTTCCTTATTGTGTAAACTCACAAGCCATGGTGATTACCGTGTCTTTTTTTCAGTTCCAATCAGTTTTGATCGGAGTTATACCCCTGGCTTGCTGTTCCGGCTTGAAATGATAGCCTCGTGTGGTGAGTGGTTTTTTTATTCTATTTTATGCTCGTATGGATCGGGTATTAGAGATGGGCATCATCACACATCACACGTCGCACGCATTTTAGAAACATCAATATGCAATCGATACATCGTCGTACGAATGCAATATTAATTAAAATTGCGTTTATAAATGTTAGAAAATCAATCGTTTGATAAAAATATTGACAAAATAATGGTAATGTTTTTTAAACTGATTACTCGCGAGCATCGATCTATAATACTTGGTGGATGTTCTCATGAAATATTTGTGCTAAAAATATTATTATTTTATTATGACGACGATTTGGCACAAAAATCTTCACCGTCAATGACTTTTAAAATCTTTAAATTATGTGCAATTTATAGTATGAAGTAAGTTCCTACCTAAGATTAGAGTTTCACATTTTGAACTTTTTATTTTTATCATCAATATATTGTATTATCCTATTGTATGACAGTTTTTTTTAAATTCTAAATACTGAGATATGGAACAATTATAATTATTTTTTATTAATAAAGTTATTTCTGATGTTATTATAAACCGTAATGTTTAGTAAATTTACGAAAGTTTAAACATATTCAATTCAACTTAATTTATAAATAATTGATGAAAAGAAAAATTATATAGATTATGAATACTGGACACGTTATTTAAAAATAACTAAATGTAAGCAATTTCGATTCGGCAAACTACGATAATGATATTGGGGGTACATCTTATATTATTTAAAATTATTATTTCATTGTAACATATTTTTTTGTAAATGATGTATCATTACTTTAATGAAAAATATATGTGTCTTGTGTAAATAACACATTGTAAAAATTAGTTATTTAGAAAACCATTATAAAAAGTTCTGTATGAATTTGAAGGATAATAAATATTATATTTCCTCCAGGTTATCAATCTACCATTTTTTGCATTTCTGACCCTATAATGGCTACCAAAAAAGCAATGTTTTTTAGTTCTCTTTTGTATATTACATTACCCATCTATTATATTTGTCTATGGTATTTAACAAACCATAGAAAATGTGCTGTCACAATGACAGATGATCGCAACATTTTGTTCCGTTCATGTTCAGAATATCGAATATCTTGTTGTAATACAATTTGTAACACCATTGGTCTTGACAAATTTTTTGTAAAAATAGCTTTATGATTGTACATAACGAAAGACGCTATGAATTTAGAAAGTAAATTTATTTGCGTGGTGTGTGGAAATAGAGTAGACGCTCTCTTTCGCCAATACGGCCCAACCGTTTTAAAAGTCAACAATTGTGTAAGTATTTTTCCATACAGTATTATAAACATTTTAATTGCAAGTATTTTATATAGCTCTAGTTAAGAAAATATTCCTCCCCATGTGAATAACTTAATAGGACGGTAATTATTCGGGATCGCTGGCCACGCTTAATACGTTTTAAAAAAAAACCTTTTGATTCACCTTAACCCATTGGCATCCGAATTGTTTGGCTAAAAAATTGTCCTTCACATCCGAATTAATTTTGTACCAAAAGATTTAAGTGCAGTGGTGTACTAAATCTTACATAACTTTTAAACTAAACATGCAAACGAAACAATCTTTTTTAATTTACTTGTGCATTGAATCAAGGTATGTAAAAAATGTATGCATTGTTTATAAAAAAAATAATAATATGATTAAAAGAGGATATGAAAAATTTTTTTTTCAAAAACCAATTTTTTTTCTTCATTTTTTATAATTGGATTAAGAAAAGTTGTACATTAATCATACTTATTACCATAATATATATTTTTTGCCATTTGGGCTCTTGTTAGTCGCCCACCATGCGTTTTACGAACAAGCTTGTCAATTCCCGAACCACACGCCATTTTGAAAAAAATCAATGAAGCTGAAATATAACAAAATTTCAATCGTAAATACCAGGAAAAAATTGTATCAACGGAGTCCTGCCAATTACTACGAAATAAATGCTTAATTATCTACAGAGCGATTGGCATTTAAAATTTTAAACACAGATGTCAATAATGTATCCCTTTTTCGTTTTTAAGCCGACAGACATCAGACCCGCCGGGACAGCGTCGTTTGATTTTAAGACACATCGCCGTACACACGCCGGGACGGCGTCGTTTGAGGCCAATGGGTTAATTACTATAAAAGGCAGCTATCTGCGCTTGGGAAATTTTAATTTTAACATTCTAATTTTAAATCAAGTTAAATGAAAATTCACTTTTGTTGTATGGGATGACAGCCATTTACAATAATTTAATTAAGCGTGGCCAGCGATCCCGAATATTTACTAATAGGATTTGTATATATCTTCGTCTTTTGTAAAATCAGTGGACCCAAATATCGAGGGGTATTACTTCAACCAAGTGATTCCGAAATCAGAGTTCTCGAGTTACACACAAAACTATACTTTTAATTCCTCACCCGTCCACATATTTAATACGTCCACATGTGTTTGTGGCATACATGGGGGAGGAAACAAAGTTATGGTTTTGTATGTAACTCAAAACGCTGATTCGGATGCTAATTTAATTAATTAATTAAATTAATTAAATAAATTAATTAAAATTACCCCGTGATATATCGATGCAGGAAAAGTTTTGTATGAAATTAAGAATTGAAAGTATGCTTGTATGTTGTTTTTCATTTTTGTTTTAGAATCTACCTGTATTTTGTAAAATGAAATCCTTTGCCATTCTTGTCCAGTGGTCGATTCTTGATGTTGAGCTGATTTTTGTGTTTATCATTTTCAGGAACGATGTGGCAGCATCTCCGACAAGTATATTGAATATGATCCTGTAATCATTATGCTTGATATGATTCTATTATCTAGAGAAGCTTATAGACACATTCTTTATAACACTACTTTTAAGGTGATAGTATTTATTTAATTTATTAAGTTTATCAAACAGCATTGAAAAATCCAGAAAAATGGGTGAAAACTACAAATCTTATTTATTTACTCATACTTATTTATTTAGTGCCTACTATTTACATATGTTATTTTTCTATACTAACTTGGTGAAAGGAGGTGAACCCTATGAGATGGGTAAAGTTTTGTAAATAACCAAATGTAAAAATGAAAAATATAATTGAACTAATAGACACGCTCCTACAATATCAGCTTTTTTACTTTGGAATTTTCATTGACAGTAACGAAATATGTTACTGTGACCAGTAACTGCATAATTCTGTTGCAGTCCTCATAAATAAGTTAGGACTATCAAAATTTGTTATTAAACCTCACCGTAAGATGCATTAATTAATCTGGAAGCCTACGCTCTTATGTATATCCAATAATAATATACTGATTTTTTTAAATTTTAGGCTTATTGGAAACTCTTCATTGTTTTGCTTCTGATGGAAACATATTTGGATTGGTCTAACAATAAAAATTATAAGAATGAACTTATCAATTCGTCTTGTAAAATTGAAAATGATACGCATTCTATGCTACAAAATATGCAAGTACATAACACAAGCCTTGACATAAAGTATTCTCATAGGTAAATTGGAATGATTTTGTAAAAATGAATGTTATAAATATTTTATATAAGTAATACAAACTATATTGAATACTTTTAGTGGCAATAAAACTTACAATGCATCAACAGATACAAATAGAAGTATTCCATCAGAAAGGGAAAATTTCTGTCAGAAAAGTGTTAGAAATATAAAAAAGCAGCTGTCAAGCGATGATCCATTTCTTACTGAAAAGGGAATTTATTTGACTTTTCTCTATATCTGCTTTGGTAAGGAAATTATCATTACTGTTTTACTTTTACTGTAATTATTTGAAAGGCTTTTTTTTTAAGTAGACCCAAGGTGCTAAACTTTTATCTTTTGCCTCTCAGTAATTTGGGTCTTTAGTTTATAAGTAATAAAGGTTTACCACCAGGCAATAAAGACCTGACTATCATTGATGCCTAGTGATAATATTATCTTATACCCATGCTGAAAATCCGTAGAACAGAATGGAGCAAGAACAACAATGTTGGTTAAAGGGTAGTGGAGCAATAGATCATCAAGTTTTGCTCAATATGTGAATAGCTCTAATGTATCTTTTTTGCTAAGATTCAGTGAGTTAAATAGACTAGCGATGGGTCATGACTCATTTTATTAAGAGCGGGAGTCACGGTACCAATATTTTCATACGGCTCAAAGAGTCGACTTAATTGAACTGGAGCCATAAGCTCAGAGCTTATGAGCAATGAGAATACTGTGCTCGCATGATACAACTCGCCCTATATGCTCCCAGCTCTCAGCGTATAAATGATTGTAGTACTCTTGTTACTGGTACGCCGCCTCGTAATACGAGATAAATAAGATTCTAGGTAGTTAGTAAGTGTAGGTGCATACGTCCAAGTCCAGATGTCGGACTGTGATGCCGTTCACGTCTTTGAGTACGTAATAATAATTAATACTTGGATAATTTTAAACATTCTATTTTTCTAAAATATCTTCTGATAAAAAAGGGTAACCGGTCAATTGAGTCGTGGTACGGTTTACCGGGAGTCATATGAATACGGCTCATCAAAAAGAACTAGCTCAATTGTGCGGCTCCCTCATATATTTATTTATTTTAAGGAACATAAACAGTCTTAATATTAATTTAATATACAAAGGAGGATGGAAAAGAAACAGACCAATTACAAATGTTCACAGATGGTTGAATTGGTAATATACAACTAAGTATTTAGTGAATGTAGACTAAAATATAAAAAGCAGGACTGAGTTACAAATTTAAAAGCCGAACTAAGTAACAAGTATAAAAAGTATAAAAATGAAAGTAGAACAAATGTAATAAACCTATATAATGCGTTATACAAGAATATATGTGTTTATAAGTATACAGGACGGATAGAGTGGGAGACAGGTTTTGGCGTTGTAGCGGGATGGGGGAGGAAAGGGATGAGGGAATGTTGCCGCGTAACTGAAATTAAAAAATAATAAATTAGCAATTTATAGATTAAATAAGGTACAATTAATTTAATCATCATGATTTTGTGCTATTCATATACATGCTCAAAATGTGATACAATGAACTTCTGTAACGATAGTAACTAGCAGTGAATATGTCAGCATGTATATCTATATTTGCAAGTTTTTTGTTGTACCAATTGCAGATTTTGTTCATAAATTCGTTTTGATTGGAGTTGGTGTTGCATTTGTCAATATAGAAAAGGGTTTTCTGTCTGCTATATCGAAGCGGTGCGTGGACATTTATTTTGTTTACAATTCTGGGCAATAAACTTTTGAGTTAATAATTTTGTAAAGGAGCATATGATCAGCGACAAGCCTCCTGTTGAGTAGTTTCGTGATTCGAAAACGTTTCTAGATTTCATCGTAAGAGTTGAATATGTTGAGTAATTTAAAATTGAGAAATTTTAGAAATCGCTCCTGAACTCTTTCTAACCTGTTAATATAAACAATGTAGTGCAGATTCCAAACTTGTGAACAGAATTCCAGGTGTTGACGAACATGTGAATTATAGAGAACCACGTAAGTGTTAGTGTTGTTGAAGAATTTGCATGTTCTCAGTAAAAAAACCTAGACTTTTGGTTGCTTTGGTGACAATATGAATGACTCATCGATAGAATAGCCCAATAACCTTTTTTACTTGTACCAACAATTTTCTTGCATACTGAAGTGTCTTTCATTTTGGTCCTCTATACAGCTGATGCGCATCTTATTTACTAAGAATCAGTGAGAGGAATAGATAACCAATAACCTTATTATATTGGCAACTTTCATGTGTACCGAAACTTCTTCGAGTCTGGCCTGCTAAACAGCTGATGCGTGACTTATTTGCTAAGATTCAGTGAGAGGAATATATAGCTCAATGACTTTATTATACTGGCAAGTTTCATGCGTACTGAAACCTTATCCAGTCTGAATTTTTGAATTTTGTCACCAGGACTAACCTCACTCCATGAACCCGGGGACCACTTCTAATTCATTATATAGGGTTTTCCAATAAGAGGTGTTATTTTGAAACTTTTCCCATAAAAGATCAATGGTTTCGTTGCTTGTGTGGCACGTAGCGTCGTCTTGTTGAAAGTAAACGTTGTCCAGATCAATACCATCCAATTCCGGCCATAAAAAATCATTAATCATCTCTCGATAGCGCAATCCATTCACCGTAACTGTTGCTCCAGCCTCATTTTCGAAAAAGTAAGGTCCAATGACTCCGCCGGACCATAAACCGCACCAAACAGTCACACGTTGAGGATAGAGAGGCTTTTCAACAATAACTCTTGGGTTTTCCGAGCCCCAGATGCGACAATTTTGCTTGTTGACGAAGCCACCGAGGGGAAATGGGCCTCATCACTCAAGATGATTTTTCGATGGAATTCCGGATCATTTTCACGCATTTCAAGGACTCAATCAGCAAAGACACGACGTTGTTGATGATCAACCGCCTTGAGTTCTTGTGTTAACTGAACTTTATAAGCCTTAAAACACAAATCTTTATGCAAAATACTGTGTAATGACGTTTGTGGAATGCCTAATTCCAAAGAACGACGAGGAATGGACAAACCTGGGTTTTCTTCAACACTTTCGGCTACAGCAGAAATATTCTCGGCTGTTCTTGAGCGACGTGCACGGGTTTTATTCTTCACATCACTAAGTTGTCCCAACAGCTCGAATTTTTTCACCAATCTCTGTATTGCGGTCCGACAAGGTGCTTCACGACGACCCAAAAATGTTCGAGTTTTACGAACCGTCTCTGCCAAATTTTCACCATTTTTATAGTGAATTTTAATAATTTCAATGCGTTGTTGAAGCGTGTATCGTTCCATTTTTATTAATAGCGTAGTTTCTACTTGTCAAATGTCAAAAAATGACAGCTTCAAAAGTAACATCTACCGAAATAGTGGGCTATTCAAAATAACACCTCTTATTGGAAAACCCTATATATAGTGAGCCTTTCGGGGTGACGTATGCCAGGAGTGTAGATTTCCCAGTAAATCATACCCATGGCTGCGATACACATAATCGCCTACCAAACATACTTGAGCTGGTATGGACATATTCTATTCTCTATACCTAAGATTTTATTATTATACCATGACATGAGTTGTATTAATTAATTCATATTATCCCTTTTATTTTTCTCGAGGGATTCCATCATATAATCATTATGCCTTGGCTACAAAATAAATAGTCATTGTTAATGTTTGATGCGGAATGTGTTCATCCACAAGATTGACAGAGTAGGGCTGTAGTTGTAATTATTGTGAAATATCTCTATAAATCTGCCGATTGATTTACTAAGCTCTGCAATAATAGGCTGACTATGTAGTATTATTTTATGAATCTGCATTGTAAAAAATCATTGCTCAACACTTGCAGGAGATAAAGAATTCTTAACCTATATTTTTTTGTAGCAAACACTTTGTGGGTATACATAATTATAATAAAGTAACTTTGTTTTTAAAGTTATTTTATTCTAATTATTATAATTCTTAATATTATGTGCATATCGCTATTTACTGTTTCAGATATGTTGGTATTTCTAGTCGCAGTTTTTATACTTTCTTTGTTTTTTGGAACTTCTGCAAGGAAAAATAAAGGTACGAAAAATTCTTGTTTCCCTAACGTGTGCATGCTGTAGTAAAAAATTATGTTCAATGTTGTGAATGTTTATAAGATAAATAAATAAAATGCCTTTGTACGTGACTAGGTACCCTGTTTATTATTTAATTTATGGATATAATTCTTCTTATCAAAGTTGATGGAATTCGTATGCTACAGGCGACTCATGACTCACAGTCATGACATACATAATATTACGACAGTCATGTGCTTTAACCTTCGGCATGCCAAGATGCAAAACCAAACTTTGGGTTCCATGACGGGTGACTCTATGACCCCAGGCATTTTCTAATTTGAATGCCATTTTTCCCATTAATTCATAAATTTTATTGCAAATTATTCTTATGGCTTACACATTTCATGTATTTTCATGAAATAATTATAATATAGTTAATTTCATAAAAAACCTATTCATTCATCAACGAACACAGCCTCCGGCCGCGAGACCTTCCGTTACATCTGTTCGGTGCTTTTGTACCTGCTAGCAGTCAGCCCGCGGCACATAATGTCCTCATTCCCTCAAGCAGGTTTGGTTATAGCACGAGTGAATGAGATGTCAAGACTGACCCAAAAGTTACTGTGCGAATAGATTGGCCCAAAAACAAACTAATGCACGAGTGATGTGAGTAATAAACTCCACCTTTAACTACCAGTTGTCATGGTAACGTGATATACAAGTAAAGGGCCATATTGGGGATTGATGTTAAATACATTTGGCTACATTGTAATTTTTTATTAACAAATACATTTAGATAATATTTGTACAGGCTCAGAAGTGCATTCTCATAATCATTCTTAAAAATATTTATATACTTACATAGTATTATATTAAAAAAACATGTTTATAATGATAAACTGGTTTAACCGTTTGAGTGCTGTGCCTTTTTTTATAATATATTTTTGCTGTGAAATCACGGCTCGCAATTCACTGTTTTTGTAATTGAAATAAGCGATTTAAAAAAAAAATAATGCACAAGTATAAAAATGGAAGTAGAACAAATATGATTTTACTCACCGTAGTTTGAGGTAATAGTTTCTGAGAAGCATTTACATAAAAAGTGATGGGTTATAGTGATTAAAATAGTATTTCATGACTTATCTCTAAATTGTATAAAATAAAATCGCTTTACGCATCTGTCTGTTTGTGCGCTTAGTTCTAGTTAACTATATATTTTGATAGGGTTTTCACTATCGTTTAGAAATTTCTTCCGGAAGGTTTATATATATAATACATGCATATGATATTTATAGAAAGTATAGAAAAGACAATGTTTTGTAATCAAGTCGTAAAAAAATATTTTTGGGCGCTTACATTGCCAACTCTGGCTAAACCTTATGAGATACATTATAAAAATGTACTATGGAATTGTGTATCTTAAAAAGGCTTACAGAAAAGCCTGCGATACGGAAGAATAACCCACAGTAATCATTTTTATCTTTTACTTTTATATATTATGTGTTATTTGCGAAGCTATTTTGACCATTTTTATTTTTCTATTTTTCCTATCCAATTAAATGTGTTAGTTATGTTAAGCATTTAATGTAGATTAAAATTAAAAATTAACAACTAAAATTTAAGTTCACAAAAAGACAGACATATGACAAAGTTCCAAGCAATTAGTGGAATCAGACTGCCAAAATATTCCAACGGAGAAAGCAAGGTACTCTAGTTGATGGCTTTCCTGGAGTTAAAAAAACTAATTCTCTTGGGAGGGTCTATCTGGTTCATCCCAACAACAGTTATCGGAATGTTACTTCGTATTGTAAAAGGCCAACATCTTTTGCACACATCAAAACTGTACAAGGATTTACTTACAATACCTATCAAGCAGCATGCAAAGCAATGGGTCAGATAGGTCATGAATCAGCTAGGTCATTGCGGAATTTGTTAAGTGAACGACTGTGTAATTCTGTGGAATAAATTAAAAAAATATATGGATGAAGATATTTTGATTCGGGGATGGCGAGAGTTAATATCAGATGAAGTTCAATATGATCAAAACATCTTTGACGAAGCATTATTTGAATTAAATACTGTTAATCTCAAAGCGCTAAAAATGGATCGAATAGTAGTCAGACTCTTCTGACTCGGATTCATAGGATTTATAAAAATAATAATATCAATAAATTATAATAAGAGCAGGCTAGACTTTATTAATAAAAATAAATGATACTTACTTAATTTCAATAATACTTATGAAATTATACTATTAAACAAAATGTATTTATTTATTTATCGCATCTCACAATAGATTTTTAATAAATTATCGAAGGAAGCAAACACTTTGTGGCTTGACATTATTACACAAATGAAAGAATATCTTTGTTTTAAACCACTTTATTACATTTATATACGTCGACCGGTTTCGGTTGAACTCAACCTTCATCAGGACAGTACAAATATAAACTAAAATATAATACAGAGGAAGATTATTAAGTAAACAATAAAGAAAGAGAAAGTATATAAATGTGAGGGAGAGAGCATCAGGGCAGCGGAGTAGGTAGTGGGGTCGGGGAGGGGTGGGGATTACCCAGGGAGAAAGGAAACATCTTTAAAATAGGGCTTTTAGTTAGTTCTATCTGTTTGTTTAAAATTGGGTAATTATTTTTATTTTTATTTGCTTTTGAGATTTCCAATGATTCTAAATTATTGAGACGTATTCCTATTTTATTTTTATGTAGTATTTGAACTCCTGTCGTTCTATTGAATGTATGATTAGTATTAATTAGGTGTTCAGCAAATTCTGAAAAACCGGTATTTTTTAAACACCTGACATGTTCTTTTACTCGAATATTTACATTACGCGCGGTTTTACCAATATATATTGCCGGGCAATCGTTGCAATTAAGTTTGTAGATCCCAGAGTGGCTAAACGTATCTTCTTTATCTTTACAATTATTTAAAAATTTGGCTAAGTTATTATTAGTATAGAAGGCCGGCCTAATTTCTGATGGAAGTTTAGATGTGCAAAGGGAAGAGAATTTACTTATGAACAAAATTCTACGCCATTGGGTAGTTAAATTATTATTATTAATAGTTGGTAGAGCTTTATATAGAAATTTATTTGTTGCGATTCGGCGAAGTTTTTTTGAAAGGATTTTATCAATAAGATCAGAGTGATAACCGTTGTTATTAGCTATTTGTTTTATTGTAAGGAGTTCGTTAGAAAAATTATTATTAGATAATGGGATGGTGACTAGCCGGTGGATCATGCTGTGAAAGGAGGAATGTTTATGTGAGATAGGGTGATTGGAGGTATTATGGATTACGGTGTCAGTAAATGTAGGTTTTCTAAAAATGTTGAAGTTAATTCTATTTTTAACGATAGACAAAGAAAGATCTAGAAAGTTTAAGCTGGAATTTATGCCCATCTCTAATGTGAACTGGATTTGTGAGTGGAAGGAATTAAGGAGTGTCAGGAAAGTGTTTAACTGGCGCTCTGTGCCCGTCCAAATACAAAAAATGTCATCCACATAACGTTTCCACAAGAGAATATTTTTTAATAATGGGGATTTACATGCAAATATTTTATTTTCTATATTATCCATAAAGATATCAGCTAGTACAGGGCTAGTAGGAGCGCCCATTGGTAGACCAGATCGTTGCTGGAAAACAGTATCATTAAATTTAAAATAATTTTGGTTTAAACACAGGTTAAAAAGGCGAGTAAGATCGTTAGAGAAGTCATTAGGTAAGTTGGAACTATTTAGTAAGTTAGCTATTAAAGATTTACATTCTATTATAGGTATATTAGGGAACAAATTGACCACATCAAAAGAAATAAGTTTAGAATTAGCTGGGAGTACTAGATCCTTCAAATCGTTCACTAATTCCATAGAGTTCTTAATTGTGTATTTGGGGAAAAACACATTGGCATTATTGAATACATTGGTTACAAATGAGGCTAATTTAAAAGTAGGGGAATTACAGCAAGAAACAACGGGTCTAATGGGGCTATTGTGTTTATGAATTTTTAGGAATCCATATAGTCTGGGTATTTTAGGATTTTTAGTCTGAAATTTAACTTGATCATATGATGAATCCACGAATATTGGGTTTTTACAGTCTTTCAAAGCATTTTTTACATTTTGTTGGAATTTATTAGTGGGGTCTGAAGGCAATATTTCAAAAGCACCATTATTTAAAAAGTCTTCAATTTTGCAGTTATATTCTGCTCTGGGCATAATTATTACGGTGTTGCCTTTATCTGCCCTTGTTATCACTAGGTTATCATTCTTTAACTTATTTCGAACAGCTCTTGCGTGGAGGGTTTCCGAATTAAATGAAGGGAGGTTTGGGGGTATCAACTCCTTTAGCCTTTCTGCACTTTTGTATAGGAATGTACTTGGAGCCTTGTGTAGCGCGGTTTCGACATCTACTGCAACATTTTCAATGGCGTAATTATAGTCACGTTTGGTATAGTGAAGGTTGTATTTCAATCCCTTTGCCAAGAGAGACATCTCCTGTGGGTGAAACTGTGTGGACGAAAGATTTTTTACGCGGTCGTAAAATTTTTTTGGTGGTAGTAATACAGTTGTTTTATTTATAGATTTTTTTTCACAAAGAGTTTTTAATTTCTTTTCTAGGTTGATACGTTTTTCAAAACCTTTACTAGACACATAATTTCTCACTTTATCGTCAAATAAGTCCCATTCCACTGGGTGTAGATCATGTACTAGTTCACTATGTAGGATTTTTATTTTTAGTTTAATATTATTACGGTGTTTGTAGGCACTTTTTAAGTCTTCTTTCAACCATGCCATTTTGGCTTGGTATATGGAAGACGAATCGATGGAAGTTTTATTGGAACCATTTTTAAAATTTGAATTTAAGTAATTGGGAAAAACTTTTAACTTGATGCACTGTTGGTAAAAATTAATATTAATAGACAATACTCTGTACTTAATAGAATATATTTTATACAATTTTGCTTTTTCAGTCGTACTCACTGATATTAAATTATCGAAGGAAGCAAACACTTTGTGGCTTGACATTATTACACAAATGAAAGAATATCTTTGTTTTAAACCACTTTATTACATTTATATACGTCGACCGGTTTCGGTTGAACTCAACCTTCATCAGGACAGTACAAATATAAACTAAAATATAATACAGAGGAAGATTATTAAGTAAACAATAAAGAAAGAGAAAGTATATAAATGTGAGGGAGAGAGCATCAGGGCAGCGGAGTAGGTAGTGGGGTCGGGGAGGGGTGGGGATTACCCAGGGAGAAAGGAAACATCTTTAAAATAGGGCTTTTAGTTAGTTCTATCTGTTTGTTTAAAATTGGGTAATTATTTTTATTTTTATTTGCTTTTGAGATTTCCAATGATTCTAAATTATTGAGACGTATTCCTATTTTATTTTTATGTAGTATTTGAACTCCTGTCGTTCTATTGAATGTATGATTAGTATTAATTAGGTGTTCAGCAAATTCTGAAAAACCGGTATTTTTTAAACACCTGACATGTTCTTTTACTCGAATATTTACATTACGCGCGGTTTTACCAATATATATTGCCGGGCAATCGTTGCAATTAAGTTTGTAGATCCCAGAGTGGCTAAACGTATCTTCTTTATCTTTACAATTATTTAAAAATTTGGCTAAGTTATTATTAGTATAGAAGGCCGGCCTAATTTCTGATGGAAGTTTAGATGTGCAAAGGGAAGAGAATTTACTTATGAACAAAATTCTACGCCATTGGGTAGTTAAATTATTATTATTAATAGTTGGTAGAGCTTTATATAGAAATTTATTTGTTGCGATTCGGCGAAGTTTTTTTGAAAGGATTTTATCAATAAGATCAGAGTGATAACCGTTGTTATTAGCTATTTGTTTTATTGTAAGGAGTTCGTTAGAAAAATTATTATTAGATAATGGGATTACTCGCCTTTTTAACCTGTGTTTAAACCAAAATTATTTTAAATTTAATGATACTGTTTTCCAGCAACGATCTGGTCTACCAATGGGCGCTCCTACTAGCCCTGTACTAGCTGATATCTTTATGGATAATATAGAAAATAAAATATTTGCATGTAAATCCCCATTATTAAAAAATATTCTCTTGTGGAAACGTTATGTGGATGACATTTTTTGTATTTGGACTGGCACAGAGCGCCAGTTAAACACTTTCCTGACACTCCTTAATTCCTTCCACTCACAAATCCAGTTCACATTAGAGATGGGCATAAATTCTAGCTTAAACTTTCTAGATCTTTCTTTGTCTATCGTTAAAAATAGAATTAACTTCAACATTTTTAGAAAACCTACATTTACTGACACCGTAATCCATAATACCTCCAATCACCCTATCTCACATAAACATTCCTCCTTTCACAGCATGATCCACCGGCTAGTCACCATCCCATTATCTAATAATAATTTTTCTAACGAACTCCTTACAATAAAACAAATAGCTAATAACAACGGTTATCACTCTGATCTTATTGATAAAATCCTTTCAAAAAAACTTCGCCGAATCGCAACAAATAAATTTCTATATAAAGCTCTACCAACTATTAATAATAATAATTTAACTACCCAATGGCGTAGAATTTTGTTCATAAGTAAATTCTCTTCCCTTTGCACATCTAAACTTCCATCAGAAATTAGGCCGGCCTTCTATACTAATAATAACTTAGCCAAATTTTTAAATAATTGTAAAGATAAAGAAGATACGTTTAGCCACTCTGGGATCTACAAACTTAATTGCAACGATTGCCCGGCAATATATATTGGTAAAACCGCGCGTAATGTAAATATTCGAGTAAAAGAACATGTCAGGTGTTTAAAAAATACCGGTTTTTCAGAATTTGCTGAACACCTAATTAATACTAATCATACATTCAATAGAACGACAGGAGTTCAAATACTACATAAAAATAAAATAGGAATACGTCTCAATAATTTAGAATCATTGGAAATCTCAAAAGCAAATAAAAATAAAAATAATTACCCAATTTTAAACAAACAGATAGAACTAACTAAAAGCCCTATTTTAAAGATGTTTCCTTTCTCCCTGGGTAATCCCCACCCCTCCCCGACCCCACTACCTACTCCGCTGCCCTGATGCTCTCTCCCTCACATTTATATACTTTCTCTTTCTTTATTGTTTACTTAATAATCTTCCTCTGTATTATATTTTAGTTTATATTTGTACTGTCCTGATGAAGGTTGAGTTCAACCGAAACCGGTCGACGTATATAAATGTAATAAAGTGGTTTAAAACAAAGATATTCTTTCATTTGTGTAGATTTTTAATAGTTTTTTCTCATTAAAATCAACCGCACTAGGACTAAGCCTATATCTAGGTTAACAATTTACATTTGAGTGAAGCAAAAATAGAGTAATCACAAACATAAAGTAATACTACATACTATTTAATGTTAATTCAGCTCTGGGCACCTTCGGTTAAATACAGATAAACTTTAAAAAAGATTAACATTATATGAATGTTACGCATGAATGTATTTAAATGTAAATGCTACAATAAATAAAAAATATATTAAAAATACTTGCTTATGAAATGAATTAAATACCACTATCGGTTTAGATTTTTCATTGCTTTTGTTGGAACACAATCATTTTTCACTCAGAAGAATAAAATACGGAAGCAACCTCTCGTAAAGACGAACTGCGAGCGAATGACGTCTGTATAAGTTTTTCAGCCCCAAATTTCAAATGTTCATACTTTGACCCCAAGTATGGTCTAAAAGCTGCTTACAATACTATCCATACAGATTTACCATTCCGTGGCTTCGTATTTCCAACAATATAAGAATACAAAAATACCAAAACTGTAAGGCCTTTAAAATTATACATGTACAATATTAAATACATTATACAATATTAATGTTTTTGGGTACTCCTGTTGGTAACGGAAGGGTTAACATTATGCATATTGGTTTAAAATTTGTCTTATTTGTATAAAAAGATAGAATTCATTCGCTACAGTAAACCCAAACATAGGTTTAAACAAATTTAGATTATTATCTCCAGAAGTAGATAATGGAGATTAAATAAAATCAGCATAAAAATAACATCTAATAAATCATTTTTATTATAAAGAACAACAGAACCAAACACAAGCAAGGAAAACCATTGATTTGGATTTTGAAAATTATTTTATATTCAAGTACACAGATATCCAATAATATTATACTGTCACAATTTAATGTTAAACAAATCGATCTTATCAGCAAAACAATTATCAAATCATAAGCTATTTCGATTTTTTTTTAAATTTTGCAGCTGTGTTCTGCCATATTAACACCAATTTTTAACAACATAATCACACTATTTGTGTTATTTTCTTCTTACAGTTGAATTCATCTTACTGCTAAAAGGGCTGACATTGGGAGGCATGGGAAATCTCTTCATGCTTCCCACACTTATTTGGGGTACGGAAGATGATACATCCATTCACGCCCCTCTGGTTTTGGGCTATGTAATCTTATCATCTCTAATCATTCATTCTGGTTTGTACAAACATTTTGAACAAACACATTATTATTTGATGTTTTTCAAGGAATCCGATTACTGAATTTTGTTAGTAATCTAGCATTGTATCAGTAGAGTGAAACTTCTAAAATAAAATTACCCACATGTATCCAGGGCCGGCTCTGAGCCAAACGGCATCTGGTGCATACATGCAAATTTTGGCGCCCCTTGTCAAAACCAGTTGACGCTTAGTTAGGTGATCACTATCATCAATAATATTTGTATTTTTGTGTATCGCCGTTTATAAGAAAAATATTTCAATGTGTCGGGTGTTAGGCATGATTAGTGTCTTGGCGCCTTGGCAATTCAGCGCCTTTTAAAAAATTTACTATTGTCTTGTTAGCGTCAATCAAATTTTTAGCAATGTTTATGATAATGAATTAGAATAAAGGTGGTATGGCGATATCTCCTAGGAAAGCACTAGGCAGCCGAGATTTGGAGGAGCCTGGCTGCCTAGTGTTTAGCTTGAATACATTTTCACACAAATTTAAAGATCATGCTGGCTGCCTAGTGTGTTGCCGTGAAAACATTTACACACGATTTTGAAGATCATGTTGGTGCGTTAATGCGTCAGCTTGTATACATTTTCATACAAATTTGAAGATCAAGTTGGCTGTCTAATGCAAGGAATAAGGAAAAAATGAGACACCGATATTTTATCATTTTTAAATGCTTTGAGGTGTTGTGCAAATGTAGATACCTATTAGAAAAATTCTCCAATCGATACTTTTTGCTTGTAATCTACCTACACCCTGTATACAAATAAAAATGTAAATTATTTTTATAAGCAATAATTATTAGCCTGAAACACTCATCCACATTGAAAAATCTCCTGACAAAAGATACATGACGCCAACGGGACATGAACCCGTGTCCTTTCGATTTCCGGTCGACAGCTCTGACCACTGAGCTATGGCGGCTTATCTCTTATCCGCGAAATAATTCAATATATACTAGTGTTTCATTCAACAATTACTGCTTATTACATTTTTTCACCTGAAAACAACCAACTTTATTTTATATGAGAAAGGCATTGTAAGTGCTAACTCTCTCACTAGATGGCGTCGAGACAAATTGTCTACATTTTTTTTGGTGAAGATACTTGAACTTGTCAAATATTAATTATTATTTTTTTGGTAAACTAATGTTTTAAGACAAGATTTTTTATGCATAGCACAAAGGGTAACAATTATTTAAAGGGTAATAATTATTTTTTACATGACGCCAGCGGGACAACATCAAAGGGACAAAGTCCCGTTGGCGTCATGTATCTTTTATCAGGAGATTTTTCAATGTGGATGAGTGTTTCAGGCTAATAATTATCGCTTATAAAAATAATTGTTACCCTTTGTGCTATGCATAAAAAATCTTGTCTTAAAACATTAGTTTATCAAAAAAATAATAAAAATGTAAATGCTCGTTAGTTCAAAACCTCAAATCTCCGAAAGTTCTTCACTGACCGCTTTGAAATTTTGACACAATGTTGCATTCGAATACGCATGTTTTTATATACCTATATTATATAGATGTCACCTGTGATAGGTAAATACATGTTTTTTTGAAAAAACAGCGTAATCTGTTGGACAAACATGCTTTTTTTTAAAAAGAAACTGCACCATCTATTGGACGTAAAAGAAAAATGCCCTATTGTTTCTCTTTCTGCACAGAGAGGCTGAACCACATAAATGCTTGGTGGGGTACAGCTAGTTGGTAATAAAAGTGTTGATATTATTTTAAGAGCTCAACAAAGGAACCTTTATAATTTTGATAATGCATTCAATGAAAGAAACATTGCTTAAATAAGTGTGTTGGCTGTTATTCTTCATTTGGTACAAAGGAACTGGTATGTTTAATACAGTTGATGACATAATATATTGTTGTATTTAATAGTCTTACAATTTTAGATGCAGCTGTTTAATGCCTTCACTGTGTAAATCTATTATTAACGTGTAAAATTTTCTTTGTACAACTGTTTAACAATAATCAAACAAAGAGAGCACACATTTCTTTAATTTGTTCATGTACTATTAAAAACTTGTGGATTTACATAGTGTCGCCCGTCATCTAGTAATGCACACTAGAGTGCACATGTGAAATAAATCTAATCCTACTCTGTAACTTGCAATTTCTGGGTCTGAGTGTGATACAGAAATTATGGTTTTAGTAAACAACTTTAACACAAAATCGCTTTGGTTCTGAATAGTCAGTTGAGTCTCACACTATGTATGCGCGGTAAAATGTTTTGAGTTGGGAGATTTGATACACTAAGGGGGTATTTCACTATGTCGGGCTAAATATCTGAATAGCTATCCGTTGGCTGGCTTTAAAGTTCAGAATAACTTCGTTATTCAACGGCCACCGTTTCACCATTGTTTCGAGCTTCCGGATAGATAACACTCGAAATAGTCTGGCAACATCGCAAAATGTTTGCAGTTAGTCCATCTACTGCCACGGCTGTCATGCGTCACAGTCCGCACACCGCGAAGTGTGCATTTTTTTGGTTATGTTATGTTGATTATCAGGTCATTTTAGATAGATTCGTGTCGAATTAATACATTGTTTCTTATTTTGAACACAATCAAATAATTCAGGATGGATCATACAAGCATTCAAATTCATTCTACAAAATTCGACTCACTTCTCAGCTGTTAAACTCGGAATGTTTTGACGCCATCTTTGATTCGAGGAATAGCGCCTAACGTGAAGTTCGAGCACTGATTAGTCAAATCTAACTTTAACCCGAGCGTTATTCAGATATAGTGAAAACGAAAAAATGACTAATCCGCGGATTAGTGCTTGGTCAGAACATAATCAGAGATAGTGAAAAACCCCCTAAGCAGAATTGGAATTTCCAAGGCTGTGCCTTAAATAATAAATTATTAGTAGTTATTAGAACAGTAGAAGGCAAGTTTAAATTTCACACATTTGGATGTTTTTATAGGTTAGCGTTTTTAAGGTGATATTGCCCAAAAATGACACTATACATGATGCCTGGAAATGGGATATAATCGGGAAACTGGTGAATCACATAGAGAACACAAAAAAACTTTTGTTTCCGATCTGAGCATTTGGAAAAATGTTTTCCATTTTTTTGACAACTAAAGGGGTAAAATACTTTTGGAGCCAGGTCTAAGCTTCAACGCATTATAAGACATTAAACAGCTGTTATTAACTCCTTAGTGACAAGTTTTGTCAAATTTTTTCTAAAATATTCCAACTTCGGACACCATTTACTCGAAAATCTAAAAAGCTACAACCAAAAGAAGTTATACCTACCACAAAATAGACTCCCAAGGTCACTGTGGGTCCACCCAAAATCATGTGATGTAGGTTCAGCAGTTTCCTGCTTGTACTACAAGTTTCCCAACACTATAAATCATCAGAATTATTATAAAAAATTGGAGTGCTGAGTTCTGGCTCCAGAAACAAAATAGGTCGGCTTCATATATTATCAAAATTCAATGAATAGCTATCTGACATAAGAAATGTATAAATTCTTGAAGAAAATTTAGATAATTTCTCATAGACTCAGAAATAAAGAACTGCTCTTCCTCAATCAACACTCGACTAATTATGCATATAATTCACCATTGTCCAGAATATGTAGAATGGTCAACTCACGTCAAGACCTTGATTTTTTTGGTATAAGTCAGAATGTTTTTTGTCGCTCACTATGCAATTGAGGATATTTTGTATCACTTTAGTTTTAGCAAGGTCTTGACTTCACTTGACACTTCTATTTTCTTATGTTTTCCCTGTTTGTCTCTGCTTTTATATACCATCCTTTACTCTTGCATTGTACATTGTCCCAAATCTCTTGTCGCTTTGTAATATATTAATTAATTAATAAATAAATAACAAGATGAAGATCTGTTAAAGTAGTCCCAGAGACCTCTTTCTAGGATTACATACTACTCTTTTTTGTAATGCCCCTTGTACGTTGGCCCAACGTATTGGGCCAATCCGCCAACGTGTGAACGTTTTTGGCGCCAAGATCCTTTGACCCGTGTGCATAAAACCGACAATAATCAGGTTGGCCGGCCAACGTTGGTGGTCAATGCATGCAACGGCCAAGTGGTCCTGTATATTTGCCAGCGCATTGGCCCAATGCATCGGGCCAACGTGTACTAGGGGCATTAGAGAATCTCTAATGTGTAGTCTACAAATTTAATAGTTTTTTTCTGTATTTTAATAACATTTTATTATTATTTTTCAGTGATTTATGAATGCAACAAAACAAGATCTTTTGTAATCCTGACACTGGCATTGATTTTGAAGATATCAACACAAACATATCTAAGAACTATAACACAGTTTTAGTTGTGTGTATTTTATATTATATAGAATAATAATGGCAAATAAATATATCTACATATTGTATTTTACACCATTAAAATATTTTTCATCTTTTATGGTTTCAAGTCAATGTATGATACAGACACGGGTCTTGTTTCAGAATTCAGAATCTTCACAAGCCTTACCGCGACCGGGAGATTCATGTGACCACGTTTTTCATACACAACAAACTAGTCGCATACCGTGAGGGTACATTAAAATTTTGTGCACGTTTCAAAAGAGTTGAACACTGTCAAAATCGGGTAATGAAATCTCTTGAAAGGATAAAAGCTGCAATAATTGACTTCTACATTGTGAAATAGCTTTGAATAAAATACAATACAATAAAACCTATGCATATTGAGCAGTTAAGAAATGCATGTTATTACCAATGCTGTCAGCGAGACACGTATGGAGTTGATTTATGTCGTTGCTCATTACTAAATCTTTTTGATTGATACAACTGCATTTTATTTTTGCATTATTTAGTTATTATGTGTAATAGTTGTAACACAAAACCACATTAACCTTAATAGTACAGTTGTGTGCATTGAGATTCAGAAGACCGTTTTAAAAACAACTGATGCAACCCTTTGTAATAAATTCTCATGGAAATGCACACTTTTTACCCATGTTACAAAGTAATATAAATCATGAAAACATTGCAACAAATTTACTCGTAAATGAACACAGTTCATGCTTCTCTTGCATACTTCTGTTTGTTATGATAGTGCGTTTATAAAACGTGAACCTATAAAATAAAAAAAATTAAATTAATGTTAAGGAGCGCAGATAAAGAGGAATTCATATATTTTGGCTTAATATCTATACAAACTTCTTTAGTAGTTACATAAGGGGATAGCAAAAATGTATGAATCAAGCAGCAAGTGATACATGGGCTTCTGATAATATACTTGCATTGAACTATGATTTGGAACATTTAACAATGAGAATTCTTCGATTGGTTCGATCGGGTCTTTCAAAAATCAAAGTGAATCATTATAATGTGAGGAATGCAATAATCTAGTTTCCTTTGGTATTGTAGGGATGTGGTCCGAGTCTGGGATACATTGGCTGTGATTCTTGGTTGCCGGTTCCGGATGAAAGTGGGAAGAAATATAATATTTTTATGGCCTTTTTTGTGAAAAATTTCCCAAAGGGTGCTGTAATCTATGATATAATGTGAATGCATTCCTTTGTTGTGGAGTTGGAACATATTTTGGAAAAAAAACCCACATTCATTTCTTGAGTTTGCTACAATTTCAGACAACCGCTGTGGAGGATTGTTGTTGACAAACACCGGGCAATGTGGTTTTAGGTGATACTTCAGCAAAGATAAATACATAGTATCAAATGAAATAGGTATGTATTATGAATGATCATTAAATATGTTTATTACAATAATTAATACAAATACAGTATTTACATTAGTTATAGAAATACAATTAATTCAGTCAGTATTTTCATTACAATACATAGTTTGATTGGTTCAGTATTTTTACAAAAATAAGTTAAATTATAAAAAAGCTTATAAATCGTATAAAGTGTGTGACACTAGTAGGCAATGTACAAGAAACTTTATAAATCCAGAGAGAAATGACAATATAATATATTATGTAGTGTGAATACCAGCTACTAGCCATCAGTCTCTTAAACTGATGTTTCACATTACATTTTATAAACAATGGAATGAGATAAGCTAGATAAGATTATAATAACAAATAATATTGTGTCGGGGAGATGCATGATATTATCAAATGACTAAGACCTATAAACCAACAATAACATTCTTTGAACACATAGACCAATTTGCTTGAAATAGTATATACACCAACTTAAAATTACTGTATAGCTGTACAAAGTTACTGTTGGGAGGTTACATTAATAAATAGGTATGCTTAAAAATATTAACTAGATATACATTTCAATTGGTGTCTTTCAAATAATGAGATCCAAAATAATTACATAAATTATGTCAACTAGTGGTTATCCTGCAGCATGCCTCGTACTCTCTTCACGTTCAAGTGAAAATTATAACTGCTGTAAAAGTAAAACTTCCCGCAGTTATACCTGATGTTATTGCTAAATAATGAAAAGAATGAGGAGCTGAGAAAACCAGAAAGCCATTTATTTATATTCATTGGGCAAAAGCTTTGCCAGCAGGCCCTTCTTATGCTGAAATGGGAGGATCATCCTGACCAATCATAACATCCTCGTAGGTGACCCCGCTATCTCTTCTGGTGAATAGCTTTTGGCGAAACCATCTCACCAAGTGATAACGGCGGACAATAAACACTAATGCACACACTATTAGAACAAAGGTGAGTAACATAATTATAGCCATCGTCCAAGAGTGACCTCCAGATGGCGGAAGGGCTTTGTTGGAGGGATATATAACGCACGCATTCACTAGAGCGGTATTAAAGGGATCGAATTCATATCCTTCTTGACATTCACATTTGCCGGATTTTTCACTGCACAAGATTCCCGGATCACCACCACACGCCAATAAGTCACTAACCTCACACTTAGGCAGGGAAACTGTAACAATTGAAATCGAATGTATAACAACTGACATGAGATAATAAGGATGAGCGCATTAATTGAATCAATTTATCAATTGTTACTTACCAGACTCGCAAAATCCTACAAAGCACAACGGCAGTAGAAAAACGCAGAAGTATGTTTGAAAAGTCATCGTGGACTTTTGTTTAATGCACACATATAATATTGTATATTGTCAACACTTTGTTATTTAATAAAACACACGTCGGCGACTCTCACACCTCTCACATCAGACGAGCTAGCGCATATTTACCGTGAAATGTGCATGTCATAGATATACCATTCACGTGCATGTGCATAGATTTATTTTATAGGCAATGATTGTTAGAAACGTCAAAATCGTGCAAATACGCTTCGTACCGTCCATAGAATATTTATTAAGTCCGGCAATAAAAGTCTGTACTATAATAAGCATAAAGCATATTTTAGTATGAATAAAATATGGTATACAAAAAGGATATTGAAGTAGTAATAAAAACAACAGTTGTAATATTTAAAAAATTAAATGGCAGTAGTTTCCAAACATGTGGCTTATGTATGTTCTAAGGTTCTAATAAAATATTTACTATTTTACGAATCTTGGGTAATTACTAATGACTATAAGTTCACGGGACAATATACCTTTCTAACAGCATAATTTTTTTCTTTATATCCCGTAATTTTTACTGGTACTAACCCTTTGAACCCTTATTAACCCGTATTAACCCTTCGCTGGTTGAACATAAATTCCTTACCTAAAGCTCCTGTCCAAAGTATCGAGGCCGCCGACACAGGCTTCTGATTCTTCACAGGCGTAGAACCCACTTGGCAATGGTGATACCCCTGGGAAGATTCACTAGGTTTATTAAATGTGGATATTTTCCACCTGTCCTACAACGTATTCAAGCACGAAATATTATTTGATCTTTATCTGCGTGTACCTATGTGTAACTTTTTTTCACACACTAGGTTCATTAAATGTGGATATTATGGATATTTTAACATATATTTGTACGTGTAATATGTTTATATATTTACTATTCCAAATATTTTTCTTGTAATTTTCTTTATCTTTAGGTTTTTTTTTTATGTTTTGCAAAATAAAATAAATTTAGAGCATAATTTAAATGCATATTTTTAAAAGTTTGATTGTATACAAGGTATAAATAAATAAAACACTATTAAAAAAATATATTTTTATTTACATAACAAAAACATAAAAAAAATCGATAACAATCAAACATAAACAAATAACAACTTAAAATACGTAACTTATGCTTGTGTTTAATATGTTTTTGATACATTATATAGTATGGTAGCAATGGGAGTTCTATTTATTTATTAAAATACACACCAAAGGATGGATAATTATACACACAATGCTTTTTTATTGTTAAAAATGCATTTTCGATTACTTTTCATCGGATCTATTCGAATGTTATATTACAGAATAAACTACCGATAGTGAATAATAGCTAGTAATGAAACAACGCAAACATTTGATTGGACATTATTTGAAAATTGTTTCTACTTAAATGTATATACGGTCACCAAGTAAAGTTATCACGCAGTGAAACTAAACAAATAGTGATGTCAACGTGGATTCTTAATATCGATTAGTACCAAATTCATGGGTTTACATTGAGATCCTCATGGTGACGAGTTATTATACATATAGGTACTGTTTGACATTTGCTCTGCCGGACGATGCAAGTCTGTCGGTCAAGAATCAGTATAGATTTTATGAGGTGGGTTCAAAATAGTTGGAATTTATTTGGTAATTTTTTCATAGAAGAAACTGGGGCTGGTTTTTCTACGTTCAGTTTTTATTTAGAAGTCGTATTCGTTTCCCGATCCATAGGTGTAACTTTCCGGGTTTTCGTAGTTGGCTGCGTCGGCCTCATCGTAACCTGAGTCGTCGATTCCGGCTTCCGATTCAGAAACATTTTCTCCATCGTCATCTTGGCTTTCGTCATCGCCTTCTTCTGCCTCTTCTTCGTCGCTGTAGTCGCCATCATAGTCATCACTGTGGAAAAAAATCAACATGTTTTATTTCACTTATGTAAGGCCCAGTTGTTTCGCAAAAAAATATAAGTAATTGTCAAATGGCCATTCAGCGAATTTACGTTTTTTTGAATTTTGAAAGGTTTACGTTTAACGCAGATTCTAAAAGTTTCAGCTTTCTATCGAATTGTAATAAGCTGACAAGCTTAACAACACGATAAGTGTCCTCTTCTGCTAATCACAATTTGTTCACAAGCTGAGACGGACTTAGAACCGGCGTTTAACGGGAACCTGTCAGATTGGTCGTTTGATGACTTTGTCTCACGTGAATTTCTGCAAAACATTGCCTAACTCTCTTTTCATTTTCTACACATGTCGTTTGTGAGGTAACAGCGGAGTATCGGAGGTACGCCCTCGTGTAGTTACAGTTACTATTATTATATTTTATACTTATTTAGCAAGTGTCATAAAATATACTGGCCTCGGAATCAAATCTCTGGCATTGAAAACCCAACGTAAAGGTACATGATTTGTCCCAAGATCTATGGGGTCATATGTTAAAATCGACGTAATGTTGATTTTTTCGATTTTACAGCTCGTAGAGGGTTCATGCAAACTAGGAGTAAAATGGTACTATATATGAACAAGGAACACACAAACAAATTTACTTAAATAAGGCAATATTACCTGTCTTCGTTAACTTCATACACGATCGTTTCTTGAGGTACAACTTGAGGTTCAGCTGAAATCATAAACAGTGTCATTTATATTATCATAAAGGTGAGATAAACTCATTGGTCCGCAAATATAATATATTGTAAACCTAATTTAAATATCATTCTGCAATTAAAACGTATAAAGTAAAATTTTAATTGTCATGTATTCGAAATAAAAGTAACTGATAATACTTATTTAAATATGTAAAAAGTAGAGATTATTACAATAAATCTATTTAATTATTGAAGACAATATTAGCGATTTCTAAACGAAAATCTGAAACAGAAAAATCAGAAAAGGATACGGTCACATCTAGGACATATCCTTTTCTGATTTTTCTGTTTCAGATTTTCGTTTAGAAATCGCTAATATTGTCTTCAATAATTAAATATTACAATTTGAGGTTTTACTCAATAAAGTTATTCCGAAAAATAAAATACAATAAATCTAAATATTACTCAGTTTTTTTAGACTCCACGTAAAAAAAAAACTGAATAAAAATATTAAAAAAAATCAATTCGTAAAAAACATTTTTATAAACTAAAATACTTCTATTTTGTTAAAAGACGTATTAATAAATACATATTTTTTATTTAACTGAGAACCTTCTTCCCCGCGACTCGAGTTAACCGCGTTAACAACTGAGCCAAATACCGATTGGGTAGGACCGATATTTATTTAGTATATTATCTGCTGTAATTTCATTCATTTTATGTATGGCCGCGTTTGTACGCTTGATTTCCACCAATAGTTAATAGAATGCATCATCATTGACAACGAGTTTATCTGCAGTGTTTTAGCTCAATCGGATGCCGGTAAGTGGGTTAATTTCTACTACTAAGATATGCATTAATTCATTACCGAAAACACAAAGTGAAATTCAAATAAATATTTTTTTTGCCAAATGCATATATTTTTATCGATAAATGTATTTAAAAAAAATACTAATCGTTTTATGAATGTATACATATATTTGAAGAAAAAAAAAATAAAAAAAAAACTAAACAAAAAATACCTCATCCCATACACACAAGAAAATTGGCTTATTATGGAAGAACATAAAAAATAAAAAATGTTCGTAAATATTATTTGGGTCTTACCCTTTGTCTCCTCTCCTAAGGAGCTGTATGATGCCTTTCCGCCACCCCCTTCAGCTCCCAATTTCTGCTTGTTTCCAAAGGAATCGTGCTTCTCATAGCCGAAAGAGTCACCCCCCTTCTTGTGGTATGAATCGAACTGTTGGTATCCCTTCTTCCCCTGGTCGGCCTTGTTACGAGTGTAGCCCACGTCCCCCTGGTTCCCGGAATCGTACGATCTGTGGTAGTTGGCGGGGGCACCGTCGCTGTCGTTTGCCTGTTGAATGCAAACGAGGTTTTAAATCTTTGAATAATGCAGATTTTAAAGGGCCGGTAAAATGTAATAAGTAATAATAATATTTGAATAATGCAATACATATGCATTATAGCAAGATATTGAAAGAAGGGTAAATGCAGGTAACTCCATTAATGGAGAACTGAACGCAGTTGGCGCTAACAAAAAAATGTCCTAAGAAACGAAGAACCCTGATGTCTGGAAGTGAGGCATGGAACAGGCAGAGAAAGGAAGAAAGTAGACTGAAAGCTGTTGAAATGAGATCCCTGAGGCGTATGTGTGTAAAACCATATATAATTGGGGGGAAATGTGGAGATTCGCAAAGAGTGCTGGGCTGATGTAAGTTTAATGAGTAATATTAAGAAAGGGGCGCTTAGATGGAATGAGCGAAGAAAGGAGTGTAAGGAGAATATATGATGCGAATGCGAATGGTAGCAGTCGGGGACGCTCGAGGAAGACATGGCACGATCAAGTGAATCAGATACTCGAGTCGGGCCATCTCAAGAATCAGAATAATAGACAAGTATGTATGAGACGATGTATAAATGTGAATGAGGCAAGGAGTGTGTGCCAAGACCGAGTTGTTTGGCGGTCCGTCCTCTCTGCCTACCCGGGGAAAAAAACGACGGTGAAACGGCGTGATGGTTAGTTAGTTAGTTAACTTATTGAAGAAGTTTGGGTCTCGAAACAAATGCCAAATTTGGAACATAAATATATTATGAAAGGTTTGGTGATTTAATTTTTTGTTATTTTTTAAAGAAAGACAAATATTCGCGGGCTACGAATAAGCTGAAAATATTTGAAAATCTGTTACTACCACCACAGTAAGCGGAAAATGTTGCTTGTATTGTGATGGAGGACATAAGCCAGCTGAGGAATTGAACACACTACGCCTGGGTCATTTGTCAAATGGTCCTGTAGTAACAGGGAGTTTTGTTGTACCTAACCTGTACCTGCAGGTTAGGTTATGTTAGGTTACACTCGGTAAATATTTGTATATTTTAATTTCTTAATGCAATACTTAAATGTATTGCGGAGGAATACCAAAAAATTTCAACCCTGTGTTTAGTGTATTTAGAGAGATATTTTATTAACTACAGACGATGTTCACTCAGTTGATAGCACCGGCAAGGAAAGGTTAAACCACGAACTTACTGGTTTGTTAACCCGAAAGATACATAGATATTTGGATCATATATAGATAGAGTAGGCCCCCTTGTGTTGATATAATATATCTACCTTTGCCGCCCTGACTTCTCTGACTGACTCAACAATCGTCGAGTCCCCTTCTGCTTCCTCGAATCCCAACAAGGGAGCTGCATTGGCCAGGTAGACCAAGCTCCCGAGCGCCAACATACAAAATGTTTGTTTCGGAAACATCTGGAATTTCAGAAAACATCCATGAATAAATTTCATGCTACAACATTTTCATAATTTTATCACAGAGTGGTTTGCTGCAAATTTTTCTTCTCATTTTCCTGAATAAAAGTTTGTATCGTTTAATTTTATCCGAGAAAACTTTGTATGGAAATGTTGCCTCTTTCAGGAATGAAAATAACATTTTTTTGAACTAAGAATACACTTTCCAGAGAATTAGAACAATTCTTCAAATTTCAAAGTTAATTTTCAAGTTCTGTGAAAGATTTTTTCAAATTCTGTTTTTATTTTAGTTCTGTCAAGCAACCAACCTATAACGATTAATAACAGAACTTGAATGGAATTTTTCACAGATCCAGAAAATGAACTTTGAAATTTGATGAATTTTTCAAATTCTTCAAAACAACCGGTCCTAAGAACGTTTTTAGTCTATTGTATGGTATTTTTTTATTTTTGTCAATTTTGGAATAAAAATATTATTTTTTTATTATAGAATCGTATTAGCCGTCCCGGCACGCTTTTACTGCGTTATCGAGCCAATGTCATTGATATGATAAATAAACAGATAGGGACAGTTCGATTGTAATTGAATTTTTTTCACAATTGGGTGTAGTTTTAGTGTATTAATCATAGGATAAAGAATAACACTAGAATTGCCTTGTGGGCGTGTTTCGTGATCCAAATATTTTTGCCTAATCGAGGTTAAAATTTTCAATACAAAAGCTATGTTTAGGAAATTCAAATGGGATGGAGGTTTATGATGTCAGGCGAGTGTAAGTGAGACGGAGCGCTGGGCTACTGTGCAAAATGAAACATTTATTTCAAAGCAAATTTGTATGAAAGGCACTTCTAGTGTTATTCTTTACTCTGTGGTATTAATATTAATCTAGCCAAAACTCGATAACAGTGGAAAACAACACATTTTAAATAATGTTAATATCTTGTTATTGCCGTGTTATCTATGTTCGATTGTTATCTTAACAAAAAGGATTTTTTCATGAAATTAGCATAATTTATGAAAAGAGAAGCAAATCTCCAGATCGTCGCGTGACGTATAAACCGACCCATTTTCGGAGATTACCAAACCTGACCGAATTCGCTAAAGATACCACGATTATTTACAGTTTCACTTTGATTTTATACCGAAAATTTATAATTATTTTGTAATGCGTTTTTATTATGCAATACCGATTGCACACTGTAAAATTCATTTGGTACCTACTCTTCATAACCTACAATGTACGTATTTATTTAACATAACCCTAACAATTTTTGGAAATAATTGAAGCATTTTCGTTTTACGATTCATTCCTGCATGTTTTTAAATACTGTACCTAATGCTTTTTGATCAGGCCATAGGATTCGAATAAATATATAGTTTATATCAGTAATCTGTGTACCTATAATTTACCTAAAGAATTAAGATTTTTTCTACACTGCAGGCGTGTAGGTTTTTTACTCCTTTCTTTCAAGGGCTTTCAAAGTTGAGTACCTATGACTTTTTGAAAACTTACCTTATTCTTTCTGATTCAATAATAATGTTGGCCGTGTACCGATGCTTGATTTACAGATTATTATACTTCTATTTTTTAATATTTACATTTCAGCAAATACTACTCGGGTGTGACAAACAAATATATTTTCGTCTCCGCTCAAAATCTCTAATCGCCGGCTGCTATAAAAATCACAACAAATGCGTTTTAATGTATTGCGTTATATTCAACAAGACGTTCGGTAATATGTAGTTTTTTTTCTTTATTTAAATTGGGGTAGTCTAAGGTCTAAAAAAAATAGTTTTTGAATTTTTTGGGCTTCTAGTGCAGGGCCTAAATTAGCATGGAATATATATTTTTATATTTTAGCAACCAATTGAATGCGCATCTTTTGAAACCCTGGATATATCCAATTACGAAAATAAGTTTTGACAGTCCAGCCCACTATACCTACAAAATGACTTATATCGCAATACTAATTAAATATTTAAAGTTTACAAATAAACTAATATGGAAGATTCAATTATATACGTACCTTATTCAGTGTATACTATACATAATAAAATATACCTTAATATATCGGTGACCAATCTAAACCGAATCATATTGATTTTGATAAAATACACAGAAAATATGGTTATACCTACAATAATTAAAAATAATTATTTTAGATTAAAAATTGACTCATTGCCGTTAACAACATGTAAGAATAAAAAATCTATGTATTTTGAAAACGCAATAGCGATTGGAAATTTTTTATAATTAATTGCCTGCAATCCGGGCGTTTACTAACATAAAATAAGATAATTCAAGTTACGTTACCCTCCTCGCTAGAAGATGTCTGTTCTGGGATGGGTATATATTACTTGTGTACCTTATTCATGTGCAATGTAAGTATTTATTAATTCACTGAAAAATAATTATTTAACATTTTCTCCCCATGATTCTGTAACATTAATTAATAATGTAATGCAAAAAGGTAACTATTGTACTGTATTATTATTGAAACTGTCAATCGAATGAAAAAAATATGAAAGAAGAGAAAACGATTAAAATAAATAATAAATCTTAAAATAAAACACTATTTAAACTTGCATTATACCACGATCACGAATTTGATTCGAATTGTCATTCGATATTTACATAAATTTATTATAATTATTCGAATTTAACCATAACTTTTCACTTTTCCGAAGAACGATTGTAAAATCCAGGGAAGAATAATAATGTAGACGTATATCGCGATTGAACAATAAATCAGCCCTCGATAGGAAATTGAAATTACCTTCGTTCGAAAAATATCACTTTATGCAAAATATTATCTTAGACAGAATACTTTTCCCGTTGCTATTAACACTGAGTAATGATCAGTTTCATCGCAGAGCGTCCATTTTTATTATTCTGTATTTCGCAGTCCTTTTACGGCTTGAATGAATTACGACATTTTGGGAGTTGTAAATTTGCCCCCTTCTACTAGCTGGTGACCACTGGTATTTTAATTCGGAGTGTAACTGACATTTTATTACAATGCAATGGGCCTGTAAAAAATCTATCAGCGTTAGAGGAGGGTTTCGTAAACTTTGCGAAAACCAGAAACAGAACTATGAACATTGTGGTCGATTACCACGAACGAACCACGAGTGTTGTAAAGCAATATAATTAAATTCATTGAAAAAATAGCGGAGATGAGGCAAATTGAGGGTACAACTTTAACACAATTTCTCTGCAGATGAAATTTACTGAAATCAAGAAAATACCCATGGGATTGAAAATATGCAATCATTTTTGTCATAAAGAGATTTTATTCCCACAAAAGATTTCCTGACAGTGTCTCTGACATGTGCCCTCTTGGTGGAGGGGTTCGGCTCTCGACTAGCAAGCAGCGGATTAAATCCTGGCGTGCGCAAGTAAATTTTATTTGATTAGTTTGTTTTATTAATTTTAAATAATGTATAGTATACTCTTAGTATCGCCCTGGTGTAGGACCACCATTCGGAATTGAAAGCCGTGTTTGGTGACCAAATCTGAATAGCCAGGCATTCTTCCACATATTCGTATTCCTCATATCCTTCTCCTCTCTGCTACCTTCAGCCTCACAACATACCCCAATCGGGGATACCATAGTCTCACTGGCTCCAGATGGTTGGAAGAAGTCGGGACTCTTGTGCGGTATTCACATTAAAAAATATACCGTTTGGAGGCAGCTTGATTATGTTAATTATGTATTCTTATTTATTTATTTATCTCATGTTATTCTTATGTAAATACGGAGTATTTTAGTTAGATCGTTACACACGGGCGTTTATACGATATTGCCGGGCGGTTTTTACCTGTAGCGACTACAAGAATCTTTAGATACTAACCGAGCAAGCAACTAGTTAACTAAAATTAGGTCCGTCATAGATTGATATTGTTGATATATGTATGCAAATTAGAAAGTGAAGAAAAATCTTTGGTGATGATGTGCGAAGGGTGTTCTAAAGCTAGATTACCAGTTCTCATAGCACGATGATTATGCATATGCAAACCGCGTGCAAATATCAACAATACGTTTGATATATCTCCCGGTTATGCACCGGTTCCGAAAAGATGAATGATGTTGGTTCTTTGAAACGTTTTCCCTTGAATTACAGGTATAATATACAAAGCTTTCAGATTATCTGACGCATATATTCTAAAACTAGCAATCTATCAAAAATTAAGGGAATATATCAAACGTACCGCAAGAGTCAAGACTTTTGATCGACTTTCTATGATAAAAATATAATCGTTCGTAAAAGCTAATGAAATTTTGCACACTCGACAATCAAAACAAGAGGAAGCTCACTGTCAAACATTAGATTTCGAAAAAGGACTCTGCGTAAAGCATGGGGCAACCTCACGCTGGGGACTTAGGCCAGTTTTATTTAAAAAAATCCCTTGTGGTAGCAATCTAACCAAGTGAAAAATGTATATCTATGCTGTATTATAATGCTTGTGCGGGATTACACTCACCTTCCCAGGTATTACTTATTTTATCATTATCTGTATATTTATATAAAGACGAGTGTCTAAGGCGGGAGGCATGGATTTGACATTTATGCTTAATATATGTAAGTTTTATTCAGAAATTGATGAAATTTTACACACTTGATCTTCAAAAATGAGGAAGGTCACTATACAAACCATATTTCGAAAAAACACCCCATCCCTTAAAGCAAAATTTTGATACTTGATGAAATTTTGCATATTTAATAAGAGGATAATCACTTTCTAATAACTAGGTACTTACACACAAAATAATTTCGAAAATCTCTGCGTAAATTCAGGGCAACGCCCGGGACTTCGGATGGTTACTTACTGTTTTTCAGCTCTTATTATAGTATTATTTAATTTTAATAAATAAATATAAAAGTTTTTTCTATATGAAGGAGAAAAAACGTCATTCAGTCATCTTCCAATTTGGTAATTATTCAGAAGGTCATCCAATTTCAAACGTTTACAATTTTTTTGTAAAATTAAAATTGAACTTACAAATGATATTAATACTTATTTGTGACATGTAAATAACGTTGGGAGCCGCATAATGATTTTTGTATTGCAGATTCTCACCGCGCTTACCATAACCGACCACATCACAGATTGCAAAATCAATAGTCGATTGCATTAAATTTGTTGATCAAATGGTCGCGGTCGGTGTAAAAATAAAACAACAAGCTAAAGGACGCCGACTAAATCGTTTTGTTGCGTTTTTTTCACTGATTAAATAGTTATTTTAGTTGTTTGTTTTTTCCCACGGTTCATAAAATTATCTTGCAATGTTTGGTTCATTCCGACCACATAAATATGCAAGCATTATGCGAGATGTCTAGCGATAACGTTGAAAAACGTTTGCTTTTTATATTGAACTTCGTCGATAGTGAGTTTAATAATGCGAATATGTAAGTAAATCGATTTTATGTCTTCTGTCAACCTCTCAAGACTTAATGCTGCTGTAAATTAGTGCATTGAACTTCAGAATGTAAAGAAACGTATGTACCTACTAGGTTGAACATTTATATAGAAGGGTTAAACAGTAGTAGAAGAAAGTTATGATTTATATTAACAGTTTAAAAAATGATTTTCCCTCTATCATTACTTTTACCATATTTTGCCACGAGTCGGGAAGTTTTTGTAGTTTCTTTTGAAGTTGTATAAGAGAAAGCCGAAGTAAAACATGGGGATTTCCCCAACTTTCATTTAAAGACAACGGTTGGTTCTATCTTTAGTCTGTGGTTCTAGTAGACATAGACACATAAAAAGCCCTGCATTCATGCGATTTTGTTCAAATGGTATTGAAGCCAAATCTAGGGTGAAGGGAAATTGCTTGATAGTCATCTTGTATGACAAATTTTCGAACTGATTTGTATAAAGTGGTATATAATGAATTATTATTGTTACTAATAATGAAGTTATAACAGCTTATGATTTTTTGGGTATTTGATGAGACAGGGAATTGGATAATGTGGGTTTTGTCATTTTTTTCTTTCCCACTACCCCACGGCTTCAAATTGTTCTCGGATAGGTTCATTAGGTTTTAGCAGTGGCGAAACCTACTTTTGAAAACAACACATGTTTTCAAACGGTTATCTTAATTTTAGAACACATGTTCATCGTGCACGATCTATGTTGGTAGATACCTACTTACACAAATTCGTCTTCTTAGGGAAGCGGTTATTTTGATTCAGGTATTTGAGAGTTTGTCAAGACCTAATAACATATTTACGTGTGTATTTTAAGAGGTTCAACAGTAAGCTGCTAATAATCGGAATATTATGGCTGAAGAAGATTTATTATTATTTTTTATATATCTAATAAAGAATTTTCAGCAAAATGCAGTCATTTATCAGCAAAATGCATTTTATAACATAAACTTATATAAAATCGAAAATACTATTACGTACCTACTTATTTACTACCCCTGTTTTTGTTGTCAAAGTATACTAAATGTAAGCTTATGTTAAGCTTTTCAAATAATATATCATGCGAAAAATTCTAAAATTACGTCATCATTATGCTGAACGAGTTCCGAAAGAGTCAAACAAATGGTTTATTCTTATATTACCAAACAGAATCTTTATGTAACCTCGATTTTTGTTGAGAATGTTGAGTTATTTAGCATACTAATCGTATTCGTTGTGAGCTGTACGAAATTTACTTTGACAATTAATGTTATAAAAACACATATAAAAGGTTTTCGTAATATTTCGCGACTCGCAAATAAGAAAATATCAGTTTCCACATTATAGTTACTTTTATGAAAGCTTTTTATATGGCCTTTTCATCTGGTTATCCCCCGGTGAATCAGTAATTATGTCATTTTACTGTAGAGTTACAAGATTTTATGGAAAATTGTTTGATTATAGTAAAATGAATTACAAGTTACCTCACTCAAATATGTTTTCCACAATTTGGGTTTATTTGCTATTACAAGCACAAAGACAAAGTTGTTGAAATTAGTTTTGGGTGAGGTTATCTTACCCAACATGTCATTTGAACCACCAACATAGAATAATACATAAAAAGTTGGAATTTTTCAGATAATTTTCATGTGAAATGATCTCAATAATAATAATTCGCTGATAATCGATGTACATAAACGAAAGTGTAGCAAATAGAGCGTTTTGCTTCGCCGATCAGTGTACACGAACAAAAAGCGCAGATCTTATCAAGATCTAGAAATGTTCATAATTTACATCTGTTACTTGTGGTTGGTATGGACATGGTTGGTTTTGTAACAACACTTCTAGAAACAATCATTAAAAAGTTTATCAAATCATCTAAGAAACAGGTTAATTTGTCATGTCGACCAAAATTCAATGGTTCGGACCCGCTGTAAATTTGTTCCAAACATTTTTGCGCAATTGTCACTCAGATAATTGTGTGCACTGGAAAACTTCATAATATTTATAATGATTGTTAATTAGCCGAAAGAAGCTGGCTATCATTCTAATCACCATTATTTATTGTGGGTCCACAGTAGAGATGAGTAGGTTCTGCGTTTTGCCGGAGGCCTCCGAGGTGTGCTTCCTTTTAAAAGTACTCGAATTATAGAAGTGTGTCCGGGTTTCCAGTTCTTGGGTACGAACTGTATGACGCACGGTTCCGGCCCCGGATTCGGTCTCGGACCCGGACCAGGACTATCACCAGTTCTGGTTCTGGTGCGGGTCCGGACCGTGTTCTCACTATTCTGGTGACACCAATCACCAAGAATATGCACGAGAGAGGCAAATGGAACGCGGGTGCAGGGAAGTCACGCTGCCGAGCGCTGGGTACATTCGAAGAGGCATCCGGGTCCGAGTCCGGATACGAGTCCGGGTCCTAGTTCTCTGAGAGTAGTTCATTAGAAAAGGAGTAGGAGTGGAATCCGCTTCCCGTAACGAACTCGGGTTCAAGAACTCATTCGATCTGAACCTACACACCGCTAGTCCACAGATCACAAGTGTTACAAACCCCAACTATTTTTCAGCCTAGTGGATGTTATATTATCTAAAATAATATTTTTTATAATTTCCAAACTTACAGCAACCACTTATTGCTCATGGTTACAATCAGTTTTAGTCATTGATAAATCACAAAAAGATTACGAGGGTGTTACTGGTAGTGCCATCCAGATTCTGTAATAATGGATTTCCAACCAAAAAATCTATTCATATTGCGTATCTACTTGCATAGGTAGATACGATTATAATTTTTTCACCAGCACTAATGCTATAACATTAATCATGTTCATTATAAAATTTCTGGCAAGCGAAAATTAGTATAAAGACAAATCATAAAAGCTTTCCGATTTTTTTAACAGAAGGTTTCAGGGATCTTTTGGAAACATGCAGGATATTATATGTACGAATGGTTATAAGATAAGTCACGAGAGCGGAAGGTTTTCCAACAAAATGTTTTTCATTTCAATCTACTGACGAAATAAACCCGAAAAACTTAGATCGATTATCTGAATTCAGTTTTTCTAATTAATTGATGTTTTTTACATACATAATTTATTGTTTTTTATTGAATTTTTTCCTGAGTTATTCAAATACCTTAGTAGATACATATTAAAATAATTTTAGTTTTAGCCCAGTATGAAGGTTCAGGTATTCTCTTTGAATCTGGACCGGAAAATCCGTAAAATCGTATTCTAAACGGTCCGAGTGTTGCACGTTGGAGCCGCCTGCAACAAGGAATAGGCAGTGATTCACTTGCCTTTAAAATATCAAATTATATACGCTCGTGTTTTTTTCACTAGTCATTAAATAAAAACCCAATTTAAAGTAAAAACGTACTTACCTATTGACAAGAATTGCGAATAGTGTTAATGTTTGATTGAGAGCATAATTAGATTAATTGGCTGGGCAATGCACGAAATTACCTATATATAACCGAATGAAAATGGATATTCTTCTACCTAGAATGTAGAATGTATACACATTCAAAATTATTTTAAGGTTTATAGTGTAATCTTAGATGTTGAAAAATATGATGACCATAATATTCCTTATTGCTTCAGGGGTCGGCAGACGGCGGCTCGCGGCTCCTTTCGTAGGTGTTAGCGCGGCTCTACAAATCCGGCTTTACCTCCACTTTCCGCACCATAAACGGCCGCCAAACAAACTCAAACGTCACGATCGCAATGCATTTTTCTATTTGCTTGCTCGCGCTATTCAAGAAAGTTTCAGATTTTTTTGATAATATGAGTAGGTAGGCACGTATATTATTCAACAAAACCTTTTGATTTAACCTTCTCAGAAATGAAAAGGTTGGGATTCTGTTTACTTCTCTTCCCACAAGAATGCCTGCTGACCCCTGGTTTATGTTTGATATGCAGGAATGCAGGCATGTTTTAATGGTACAGGCACATGCATCCGGAATCGACATGACTCCATGTAGCTTTGCTTTAAAAACTTTTGTTCAGTGGCGTGCCTTAATCTACGCCAAAAGTTAGGCTATGTGTAGTTTTTCAAGTTAGTAATAATAATAACATAGCATTTATATAGCGCAGTTTATTGTCATTTCACTGCGCTTTACTATAACAAACTTAAAAACGGTAATTTAGTATAAGTGATCATGTTCTTAAAATTATTCCTACAGTGTATGTATTATAATATTATAACACTAAATATAATGTTTATACAAAATGATAAAACTTAGAATGACAATAACAGCAGGACAGGACAAAACAAGAATATTACAACTATTACAAAATATAAAACATGAAGCAGTTTGTGCTCAGAAATGAGAATCTTCTGAAAAAGGTACAATAAGGAGGCAACTGAAACCAAAACCAAACCGAAACCAAACAATTTCCGAAAGTTTGAGAATATGGCTTATTATAAAATATTGAAAAGAAGTTTAGATTTATGAATGGTAATCAGTGTGTATTGTGAATAGAATATTTGAAAACAGTAATTTTATCATATTACTAAATTTTTTCGTTTAAACAGGTGCCTACCTACCTATAGCGATTCTGTAGTCACATCTAACGAGCTTATTGCATGCATTTTCACCTTTCCGAGAAAAGATTGTGCCAACAGATTTTTCTTCTGAAAAAATTAAAATACATTTAAAAAAATTTAAATAATGCGTTAAAAAAATTGTAAATCTTGCAAACCAACCACATGAATACGATCGTCTTCGATAATTCAAGATAGAAATAATTTAAATTACATATTTCGTTTACATAATAAATAATGCAACATTAACGGCATTGAAAAGCATACCATTCTTAGATTCAACCGAATCTTGATTTTTCTGTTTAACATTTTTCGTTTGTCAATCTAATCTAATTATCTAATACTTATATTTATTTTTTAATAATGTCTCGAAATCCTTCTGCAAGAGAAAAGAGTAGCATAATTTACCGATTCAATGAACATTCCATAATATCAATGACAAAATTTGCTCCTCCGTATTTTTTTGGCTCAAAGAAGGTTACCTTTAAGAGGTAAAACTCTAAAAGCCACCAACCTAATTGTGTTATTATTTTTTAACTGTGACTAATGGACGTTGACTTTATCACGCAGGAACCTTGAAAGTGGAAAATTGGTCGAAACTATTGGCATGCCCACTTTCTATATTAGTTTTCAAATGATTTCTTTTTGTGAAACGAGCCTGTTCATTTGTTCAAGTTTGCACCTGTCTGACGGAATACCACGAGAATTAACAAATAGAACCTGATTCGACCTTTCCACGAATTTGGCGGTATTAGAAATTGATTTATAATTGCTGGTATTTTTACCCAATTTTTATCGTGCTTGCTTAATTTTTAAGCAATTCTAATCGTAACTTCAATTGGTAGATGCCTAAATATTTTTAGAGTTGACAATGTCAATGGGGATGGCATTGTCCCACAGGCTTCGAGCGTGGTCACCAGATCTTTGTTAACATAAAAAATCTTTGTGAACCAGTGGAACCGAATGTGGTTCACTAAATATTTAAGAAAAAAATAAAACATAAGGTGAAAATAAAATTTTATATTTCGATTTCGTACGTCCTCTAACGAAACGTAGAAATAATATGTAACAGTAGTTGGAAATAGTTTCAGAAACGAATTATAGAAGTACTCGTAGGTACCTATATTATCAAATTTAGGTAGGTACCTATCTCCTCAACAATTACCACAGACTATTACTTAATTAATACTTTGCAATTTTAGTGACATCTATTGTTATTCATCGAAATGAAGGATAATGATTAAACAACTGAATATGTATGATTCACTACAGAGAACTACTTCCTCCCTTGTACCTTGTAGGTTACTTATATTTGAAATAAATTCAATGTAGCTAGAAAACCATAATAAAATGTATGTATGTATTCATGTAATTAGTAATAAATTGTATGTATATATTCATATAAGTAGTAATAAAATGAATCTCGTATACTTTCATTTGCGTAGTAATAAATTGTATGTATATATTCATATAAGTAGTGTTAAATTGAAGGCGGTGAGCGCAGTGTTATCAAAAATGTTTTCACAGCGATCGTTGAAGTAAAGCAATATTAATAATTGAAGAAGAAGTTTAGTAATCCTCTTTGCCCATCAAATACAACGCTACGTGACGATTTCGACGAAAATGAGTTAAACATACAGTTTTTTCCATTTTTTTCCTCCACCTTCTACAATTTGAGCCATGTAATAATAACAACCACGCAAAACCACAAACGCCCACGCCGAGAGTACCTGGAGGACCTGCTAGTGGACGTGCGCTGCTCATCATATGCAGAAGTCAAAAGAGCCGCACAAGACAGGGAAGAATGGAAGAGGAGATTAGATGAAATTGCTGCAAACCAATCCCAGGATTGAAACCAGAGAGAGAGAATAATAACACATATTTAAGGATATAGAAAACGAACCATGTGCCAACAGTCAAAATGTTGCATTTAATCAAGAGCCATGGGATCTTACTAAACATAGCCCTTATTTAACCCAAGGCTTATACAATGGTTCATATTCTACATCTAGACTATTTTGAATTAACTAGAGAGTGGATCCAACACACTGATACGGATGTTTTTTTTTACTATTGAATGCGGTAATTTTAGTTGGTTTAAATTTAAAAAATCAGAAACGAAGGGTCTTGGGGGAAAGGTTATGTCGGTTTGTAAAAAGCATTGCGGAAAATGTGAACCTCGGTGGACTCTTTCCTCTCGGGGTCTTCGGGGAACCAATGGGGGAGTTAGAGGAGAGCTGAGACCGCCTTGGTGGACTCTTCTCTATTGGGGTCTTTGGGAACCAATGAGGAAGTGGAGATGAGAGCTTAGACCGCCCCGGTATACTCTTCCCTCTTGGGTCTTCGGGGAACCAGTGGGGGAGTAGAGAGGAGAGCTGAGACCGCCTCGGCGGACTCTTCCCTAATGGGACCTTCAGCAAACCCAAATAAAAAGGGATTTTTTATGTGCAAACCCTTACCGCTACAGGATACTCCAGGGGATCCACACGTTACCTGGAAACCATCTTAAAGGAATGAGTTGAAATATGAGATAGCACAATGGGCCCATGGCCTGAGTGCTAACTGAGTGTGCGTACTCTCTCCGCCTTTATAAATATATATATATTTTTAAACATGTTTTATAATGAAAAAGTTTTCTTTTTCCACTTACACAAAGATCAATGTGATATTTGTGTAAGTGGAACATGAAAACTTCAGGTGATCAAAAGATCAATGTGACATTAGTGTGGTCTTTGAATGCGATATTATTGGGAAAGAAGTTTACGATTAACATAATATTATCATCACAAGCAAAAAACAAGCCAAAATTTCCAAGAAAACTGCAAATCTGCCAGCGAACATTTCATGTAAATGGGTCGACCCAACAGTCACATCATATAAAAATGTTCATTTTGACTTGTTTTTAAATTTGAAAAATTAAACACAAATTTAAAATCTTTGAGACCGGGAAAGAAAGTAGAGAAGTATTGGCCAGAGAGTTGCTTCAACGCCACATGAATGGCTAAGTTCCTTCGTTGCCTCTGTATACCAAACCCCTTTCCTTGTCTGAATCCAAATTCGTAGCAACAATTAAAACTTAATAAGACAAAGATCCTTTTTATCATTCACTAACGTCCGTGTAGGAATTGTAGAAGCAAAATCATTAATTTAGTTTTTTGTACTGTGAATTGTGTTAATTAATGATATCAACACCTTATTTTTTAGGAAACCCGTCAATTCATTCGTTAAAGGCCTGCAGTCCCGTTTTTATCCCGATTAAGAATAAATTTAATAAACCAGCAATATTTTATATTAGTAAGTTTTCTCCGAGCAGACAGTTAGGAGATAAAATTGTTTAATTACATATTACTTATGTGTTGAAAAATAGAATTTCGCAAAATGTTATTTATCTTCTTACTTCTAACATCATGTATTATCATCTCATAAGATTGTACACTTTACCCCCGGACACCTTGTTTATGCTAGGAAATTTTGAGTTGTAGTTACCTGCATAACTTAATTACCTAACGTGTTTTTTGTTTGTTATAAAATAATTATTAAATATTTGTTAAACCAACTAATATATCAATGTATATTAATTAGTTGGTATAATAAATCAAGTGCTGACTAAGTAGGTGTATAGTGTGCACGGTTCTATAACCACCCCGTGCTGCAACACCACCACAGCCCAACAATTTTATAAATATAGTGGAGTGAAATGGTTTAACCAATTACCTCGAGATGTAAGATTAAAAAAAATACATTAAATTCAAAAACACCATTATAAATATAATTCAGTAGAATTTCTTCAATTATTACACTTTTAAAATAATATCATAATTCTCTAAAATAATATTAGATATCCCTTTTTCTGCTTTCTTTTTCTCTCCTCCTTTTTTCCATTAATTTTTCACAAAAATTGTTTGTAAATTTTATTTTGTTTTTCTTTGTTTAAAATAATAATAAAGTTCAAATAGTAATTAATTACGTTTCTCCAACTTTTTAACACGAGCGTGTGTTCAAAAAAGGTGTGTTACGATACTGTTTCTGATATAAAAAAAACTTTGTAATATGTATAAATTATAACTGTACCTATTTAAACCAACCAACCCGAAAAAAAATACAGTGTGTGGCAAGCCTACGCACGACGGAAGTGAAACTTTTAGTATTCTTCTCTCTCTCTTTTCATTTCATTCTCTCTTTTTTTCTGTCTATTGACATATTTATAAGTAGCATGTGATAAAAAAAATTAAAAGTTATAAAAATATGGGATTCGAACCCGGGTCCTGCATAACGAGTGTCGAACGCTCTGCCTCTAGACCGCGGTTATTACGTATTCGACCAAAATATCATATAGTCAAAATATCTACCACGAGAGCACGAGAGCATTTTATCACTTATCCTCATATTAAAAAAATCACAAAAAGAAAAAAAAAATAGTCTAGGCGGGGATCGAACCTCGGTTCTTCACGACGAGAGTCGGGCGCCCTGCCTCTAGACCGCGAAGCTAAGTTTGGAGGGTGACCTAAACTAGGTATATAATATTAGCTAGGCTCCTATAGCGAAATGATCACGGTTTTTCGTGACGGTCTTGAGTCGGTTTTACTCCGGTCCTCGAAATTGCATGACGCGCGTAAAGAAGTTTCACTTCAAAAAAAAAAAAAATATATATATATATTATCTAACAATTTCCCAAGGATTTTCGGAAAATGTCTTCAAATTCACCCGAATGAATAAGTTAGATCGTATAATGATAATTATACTTTGCAGCTTGGTAAAAAAGTTTTTCATCTAACCGAAGTATGAATCAAGAGACTTTTTGTATGAGACTCGTTTTAATGGAAATTGAATGACACCTACTACTATACGAGTATAGTACAAATGTTCCCAACCGTTTAGAGCACAGGTTCTCAAACTTATTTTCACCACCGTCCACTTTGAGATTTTTAAAAATCTAGTGCCCCATATTTTTTAACTTACCTTTTAACATTACCATCTGCGGCGTATCTTATATAACTGTTAAGATAGAATACAGGGCCCGCTGTATGCAAGCGCAATAGGAGCAGTCCGCTCCGGGCGCCGAATTGCCCAGGCGCTAATAATACCTAACATCTAACAGTCCTAACACTTCTCCATTGAGATTATATTTCATAAAAAAACGACGCTACACAAAAATACAAATCATCCGAAAATTATACATGACAGTGATTACTTATCTAGGCTGGTTTTGACAAGTGGCGCAAAATTTTACTCGCGCCAGGCACCGTTTGGCTCAGGGCCGGCCCTGATAGGATAGATTAGGGTGTGACCCATATCCTATTTCTGAAATTAAAGAGTGTCGATTTTTTGTTTTGTTTTGACAAAGCACTAAATCTACGTTCACACAAATACGATGATGGGAATGCTATCCAGAAGTCGTTGAACAATTCGAAGCAAAACAAACTGTTTATTTAATTCAGCTAGATTCCGTCGGATTTTTATAGAAACTTTTCTTTGTGCCTTCTATTGCCCACCTGAAAGCCTCCAGCTCCCACCAGTGGGCGTTATCGCCTTCTTTGAGAAAAACTGGTTTAGAGGTTAGTATTGAGAGTTACTTTTTATTATAATTTTCACGGCGAGATTGATCTACAACAAGAATCTCACAAGAACTTTTGTAGTAGTTTTTTTCTCGTTCTTTAACAAATAGGCAAGACTCTAGCAAAACCGATTTGTCCTACATCCAGAATACACCTAAATAATTTATTTTTCCATGCTTGAAAATTAAAAATATGGTTTTAAAAATTATGTTCAAAATACATAATCGTAATTATTGGGATTGACCAACATTAATTTATTAACCGGTAACTCTTAATACTATATTGTACTAGGCCCAATCAGTACGAACTAAGTACCAGACAAGGGTGCAATTGTGTCGGAATGCGACGAAACGCTTTTACTGAGCATTAAAAAATTGTTCCTTTACATAAAATTTGTTTTAACTTAAAATCTAGCGCAAGTTTTATTGTAACTTTAAATATTCAATGTTATCACGTACTTAAAAATGGTCTATATTTCGGTCTGCTAATACAAAATCTAACGTTCCCGTACTGGAAAAATACGGGTGCAACCCTGGTACCAGAAAGTAAGAAAATAAATACTTAGACATGAAAAAAATGCGAGAAGGTACATAATATTTATAAATATATTTTTTTAGCGACATTAAAATACTAACCTATCTTCTCTTTCTCCGCACTTTGAATCATCCAAGGGTGTTGGACTTTCACCCTTTGCAGAGGTACATTTTACAAGGTAAAATAAAGGCTTGAATAATAATTGTTTATTTTATTTGTACCAAATGCAGAGTACCTAGTAACTACAGAAAATAATAAAAAAAGAAACTATTTTTTACTAACACTAGAAATAATTTAACATCATTTAAGTCTACAAATATAATACATAGTACATAATGGGTATTAATAATAAAGGAATAAAGGAAACACAAATATCGCCGAAGTTTTAAGGTGGAAGAAAATTCTGAAAAGTAATTGGCTTTATTTAGAATAGTGTACCGATCAACGCAAATAATTTTTAATATAATTTTAATACAGTGTTTTGATGAATCATTTTTTTCTGCAATCGCAATATTTCTTATTCACCCGACATTGTAAAATAATTTAACACTTCGAAGACATTACTTTTGAATCTTAAGATTAATTGTACGGAGAAAACATAATTAAAAACTATGACACATATTATATTTGATAATGATAGTACCTACATATATGCGCAAAATTACGCCTCCAGAAATGTCTCTGTTTTTAAGATGATTTCCGTAAAACATTTTAAAATACTGTGAATCTATCCTACGCTGTGAAGTCAACTTTAAATTATGTAAGTTTTTTAAAAACATTCGTTGTTCTTTGTGATTTAAAAATACAAAATCTCCATTATATTTATACAATATCTTGTAAGTAGAAAATAAATGGCAATAAATAATAGTAAGATAACATTTTAACTGATTTTTTAGGTCAAGAATGAATAAATACGCAGATGAAACAATTTTGTATTATTGTTTGATATTTTTCAATCGCACTATTTGTAAAGTGAAACTTTGTACCTAAAAAGCCCGAAAAAGATCCAATTATTTCGAAACCGTTTAGCCTTTACTCTTTTCTCTAATTCTCCAATCGGTCGTGTTTCGATGAGGTTATTTAGTTTCGATGAGATGATCAAACACCGGCAGATCAGTTGCTAAAGTTTCATCGCAAGACGATTTGTCTTGCGATGAAACTTTAGCAACTCTTCTAGCAATTCCCACTCAAGCGATATTTATTGGGACGTGCTCGACGAGCGCTAGAGAAGAATAATAACACCCGAACGACAATTGCGGCATCTTGGCTACTCCTACTATGTACAAAGACGTGTGAAATATCTACCTAAAAATAATTATAATTCATCTTCGGAACAATTTTCTTCTCTACATGGTGAAGTGAATCAATGTCCAAAAGGATATTAAGATTTGTATGCGTATTGCTTTCCACCGGAATGACCACCTTTCTTTCCGTAGTCAGACTTGTGTGCATGATTTTTCTTAGACCCATACTGGTTCTTGTGTCCTTTATGGCCTTCATTGTGGTGTCCCTTGTTGTATTGTCCCTTTTTACCGTTATGCTTCTGGTGAGTGACTTGGTCGTGGTGGGCGTTGTCGAATTGTTCTTTGTCCTGCTTCGAATGGTGTCCCTTGAAACCTCCGTACTTTTTGTGGTTGCCGCTCTTGTGGTGGTCGTCGAAGAACTTATGCTCCTTGTGGTATTCATCCTTTTGGTATTTGTTATGATAACCTGGGAAAAGAGTTTTTTTATGTATGTCATTGAAAGCATTTTTTGGAAATAATTGACTCCTGACAAAGTAACTGAAACAGTTATGTTCAATCTCAAAAGTCTAAACACATATGTATTTACACATCTAATCCTCAGAAGTTAAACTAATGTTGGACACAACAGCCCAAACTATTAAAAAGGGTAAAGCCTGTGACAGACCACGCTATAAGCGCGCTGTATTTTCGTGGCTTGGCCTATTTCAGCATTCCTATTTGTAGTGTAAGGCGAGAGATATGTTGAAATAAGCCAAGCCGTGATGCGTATAGCGTATTGTGTCGCCTACCTTAATAAAAAGATCCTATGATTTTGAAGTTACAAAGTTACATTATTATATAATTATGGGACGGTTGCTTCACAGAACTGATAATAACAGAACTTGAATGTAATTTTCACAGTACTTAAAAGATAACTTCGAAAAATGAAGAATTAAAAACTCGTGAAAAATTAAACTAGGAAAAAAAATGAAAACAGGAATAGTATAAATAGTGATGAGACACTGATGGATTATGTAACATTAAGACCAACTTGAACAGTCCTTTCAGAGGGTTCCATTATAACTCAACACAGTGACAATTCAACACACTTTTTAAAAGTGATATAAAGTCATTAGAAACGATGAAATTATTTTTTTTTAAACCTAACCTAACCTAACTTACTTAACCGAGTTAATAAAGTTTTTGTTTCATCACTTTCCATGACTTTATATAACTTTTTAAAGATGTGATGAATTATCATTGTGATGATTTATCCGGTCACCCTTTCAGAGATGTTGACGTATTTATTACGGTGTAATGTAATGTAGTAATGACTTTATATCACTTTTCAAAGGTGTGTTGAATTGTCACTGTGTTGAGTTATCATGGCACCATTTATTACCTTTGGTGTTGTGTCCCCGGTCGTGTTCTTTGGCTTCCGCGAACTTTCCTCCCTTGCCGCCGTGGGTTGCCTCATAATGTTCTCCACCATATTTGGCTGCGTCGTGCTCGCGTCTTTTTAGCCCATCCTTCTCCTTGAAGGATTTGGCGCGTTGTTGGCTACCTTCATGCCCCTTGTTGCCCTTCTCGTAGTGGTGTGCTGACTTGGAACCCTTGGAGCTCTGAACGAAAACAGAAAATGTTAGTTCAAATAATACACGATTGGTAGTGCTATTCTAAAAAGACCCTTACACCGAATATAAATATCAGTGGCTTTGCTAAGAATTGTGTGTACTTAGGTAGTTTCTTTGGTTCATTTTATGTATTTATTGACAAAAAAGAACAGGAATATATCCATTTATATGTACTAGTATAGTAACATTTCAGATTTTTTTTACTCAACAGATATTACAATTTTTCATGTTTTTTTCATTTATGTTCGGCTGATATAATTTTACAATTAAGTGTCCTTGAGTCTTCTAAAAACAATAATCCATGGTTTATATTGGGAATTCATATTGACATACTTCTTATTAACAAATTAGTACAAAGTTCGGTGAATAGCCAACTTCGCGCAATGCTGATTACTCCAACTTGACGGATCGCAACGGTCGCAACGCTCATGCGCTCCTGGTGGAGTAAAACACACAAACAAATTTACAGACAGACGAAATCCAAAGTGGTTGAGTTAAGACAGGACATCGCTACGCTCAATCAATTAATTTGTTCGTTTTAAAAAAAATAAATCAGACATTGTTTTCTTAGGACGGGTTATTTCAGAGAATTTGAACAATTCTTCGTTTTCAAAGATAATTTTCAAGTTCTGCGAAAGTTAGTTTCAAGTTCCTTTATTATTTCAGTTTTGTCAAGGAAGTGGCCTATAATGATATAATAACAGGACTTGATTAGGACATTCACAGAACTCGCAAATGAAAGTTGAAATTTGATTAATTGTTAAAATTCTATGAAACAACCCATTCTAAATGTACAGATCTCTTCAATATACAAGTTATATTTATGGCAAATACGAAAGACATGCAAACTGTTTGTGTGTATAATAGTACTTGTAGAAATAATTTCTTAAAGTTAGTTAGGGGTAGGTATATGAAACATTTTAAAATAAAGTTGTAGAAATACCACGAGTTATAAGTTTTAAATAAATATCCTCATACGTGTACATACACTCATATTATGACAAAACAAATATCAGAAATACTTAATTATTGACTGAGTACAGCGAATATGTCTATGAATTTGATTGTCAACGCTGTCGTTATGGTAGCCGTGTTGGATAGTACCTATTTACTCCGTCAGAGTTCGTATGAGCTGTCAAATCGAAATAATCAACATTATGCGAGGCAAGACCGGCCCTGAGCCAAGCGGCGTGTGGGGTGAGTAAAATTTTGATGTCCCTTGTCAAAACCAGTAGACGCCTAGGTAAGTGATCACTGTAATCTATATTATTCGGATGATTTGAATTTTTCAAATAATTTTGAAAGTTTTATAAAGTCATTAAAAGTGATGAAACAAAAACTAGGTTAAATAGTTACATATGTAACCTATTTAATCTAGTTTTTTTCATCACTTTTAATAACTTTATAACACTTTTTATAGGTGTGTTGAATTGTCATTTTGACGAGTTATCATGGAACCATTATTAACACACCTATGCAATATTCATTGTTCAGCAATTGAACGGATGCAAACGTTAATGCCAATCTTTCCAAACGTTAATTAGCAGAATGGATCGTACCCAATTATTACTCGTATCCCGAACCTGAAGGAAGTAGCTTGAATCAGCTAACTGGACTAATTGGCGCAACGTATGCGCGAAACGCCGCTTGCGGTTGCTTTGTTCCTTTCCCGTAATTCGTGGCTCGGTTCGCGGAAATTTTGTTCTGTTTATGCGTACCCTTGTGTCAACATCAATATGGTAATATTCCTTACCTTCACATAACATTTAATCTACTATTTTAAATAAATACGGATAATTTCAGAGGGTCGCAGAGGGCCTGGTAGGAGACAAATGTCTTGGCTGCGAAATATACGAGAGTGGACCGGCATTAGAAGTGTGGAGGAGCTATTTCGGGCAGCGCAAGACAAAGAGACATTTTCCAGAGTGATCGCCAACGTCGGGGGGACCTGATACGGCACATAAAGAAGAAGAAGGATAATTTCAAATGCAGTGGGATAGGTACGTGCTTTTACGGAATATACGCAGCTCAAACTGCACGTAGCTTAGTTACCGTTTCCTAAAATTTCAATAAATTCTTAAAGAACGTTGTGATTATAGCAGTCGATTGGTACCTACGCAGCGGGTACCGATAAACTGTCCTTTTATAACATTAAGTACTGTACGACTAATTGCGTTGTGATCGAGATCCCAAATACAATGTAACATGTAAAAAAGTTCAAACAAAAAAAAAAAATCAACAGGAGAAATTCTTATGGACAAAGTTTGCATTTACTACTATTTTGACATAATCTTGAGTTTACCTTGTAACGTCGTGAATTTATTAAAACCAAAAATAATTTCACCGGTTCTGACAAAGAAAACAAAACGTCGTATTGTTGTTATTTATGTTAGATAACACTCTTTTCATTTACGAGTATTATTACAAATTAAAGTAATGGATAGAATATTAACTAATTGATATAAATATGAAGAAATTGAATCAAGTAAAAACCTTTTTTCCAGTAGAACCATCATGGGATGCCTGTGATTTATGACCACCGCCTGCAGCTTTCTTGCTGGAGTGGGACTTCTTGGAGGCTGCCGGGGTCATGTCTGCATTGCTGTAGCGCACCAGCGGCGGGGCCCCCTCGCCGTGCGTAGCATGGTGGTGCTGGTCGGCAGCACGCACGTACTGCACGCCCCCATGGTACAGCACGGCCGGGGGCGGAGCACTCTCTGAAGACAGCGGTTCAGACGCCTCCTCGGAGTTCTCTTGCACTTCATATCGCGCAGTGGACCTCGGCACCTTGAACTTCCTGCCAGACGGGCGACTTTCTTCAACAATGGCATCGTCCTCGAAAGAGTCGTATCTCATCTCGTTTTGGTGACTTGCACTCCTCGTTTTCCTGGATTTCATTTCTGCGTTGGTGTCTTCTTCAATTTCTCCATCTTCAACATCTTCTAAAGGGAGATCTTCTACTTCCTCAACTTGGAGTTCCTCAGCATTCCAATCTTGTTCGTTTTCGTATTTACTCTTCTTCTCCTCCTGCAACTCGGTTCCTCGCCTCGCGCGAACTTGGGTGTCCCTTTTCTCCCGGTCGTAGTCCAAGGGCCCCCGGTCCCCGTAGATCACTCCGTGGGGGATTTCATCATCCGTGAACTCCGAATAGTTCTCGGTTTCGAAAAAGCTCGAATCCCCATTTCCACGATCGTTGAACTCCGAGTCTGCCGAGTATTTGGCAACACTTTGGCCCAGAAAAGCGACCAGGACAATTGTCAGTTGACACAAAACTTTCACTGTTACATTCATTTCACGATTGATCGATTACGGCTCATGCAAGAGTTAAGTTGAAACTGAATATATAATTTGCTTTTGTAAGTATTTATATTGTAAATCGCTCCAAATTACCACTTCTCCTTCACTCGTACTTGAAAAAGCTATAAGATTTCACAAATTGTAAAGTATTATACCAATAATATAAACTGATCTCGTGTAAAAAACGCCTTTTAGTGATATTAAAGAAAGCATTGTTTTCTTTTAAAAAACATAAATGGACAACATTCAAGAAATCTCGCACTTGTGTTTACAAAATGTTGAATTTCACAAAACAAAATTATATCTTTAAAATTTTGAACACTAGTACAAATTAAAGTTATCCAACACGAGTGAAAAAAAATGGGATTAGATATTTAGAAAACGATCATGGAATTTATTAGACATGTGTTAAATGCCAGATGGAGATCCCCGATAAACTGCTTACGGTAGCACTGTGAATAGAAAATTGAATCATAGGTATTAACGATCAGCAAATATTCTGCTTCAGAAGAGATCAACGTTTAAATACTGGACGTTCGCAGATCATAAAAGTGAAATTAACGCGATAGCTAAATGTGGTACAAATTTTATGTACGACGTTTAGCTAATATTGCTATCTCATTCATAGTCTGACTACAAATAGGTAAATTTACACAATAATATATTTATAAAATTTGACACGGGTACGGTTAGCCCGGTTGGCTGTCGAAGGTTGTGTCGAAGGCAGTGTATAATAATGCACAGAAAGATTGGTGCACACACAGAACTATTATTTCTCAGATGCACGAGTGACTCTGCTATTTAGGTGCCAACAACAAAATATGGAATTGATCCTATGGTTCTTTCTTATAATTATGTTTCTGTTGCAACTGAATTATATCGCTGTACAATTGCACAATAATCGGAAAAAACCAACCCAGGGAATGACATTTTTGAATCAGAGACAAGTCGCCGCGACAGTTTTATTGCAATTGGCCGCCAAACATTTGCATGAAAAATAAATATTATATGGGTTACGATCATCAACATTAAATAATCATGCGCACGGAGACTTACTTTTAATACCAATCGCAAATAATATTCACATTAACGTAGGAAAGTTTTATTGACATGTCATTTTACCAGTTAAATATGTATTATGCTTGTTTAGTTCTAGTTAGATACTTAATAATATGTGATTAGTTAATTAACTATTTACACTTATTATTCTAGTTTCATGCCTACCTATTGCCAATAATCTGTTCCTTATTTAGATATCAATGTATTTGCAAGTGATTTAGATTAATTGCTTTCCATACGTATTCTGTAGATAATTTTCTTATCTTGACTGGTTCGTGGCTGGTTGGTTTAGTTGACTTTCAGCGAGAGACTGGCCGCGGCGAGTTTACAGCGGCGAGTTTACAGCGGCAATTTTACAGCGGCAAATTTACAAGACCCTGCTGCAATCAAATCTACTTCCAAGTCACGACCGGAGCACCCATTGATATTTTTGGTCTTATTTTGTTTCTGCACTACCGAACACACAATTATTTTGATCTGTAAACCTACGATACAATTTTTATTGGTGTATACTTTGAGACCGTTTGTTCAACGGATCAATAAACTCTAAAATAACCACAAACACGAGGAATTTCTGATGAAACATTTCGGTTAGCTCTACAATTTGTTATGAAGCTTTTTTTTATAGATCAAAGGTTAGGATTTATTACATTAAAATTGCTGGGGAAATATTATACCGAGAATTTAAATTACCTAACCGAATTAACTAGAAAGCAGGCTACCGGTCAGCATAACCGGCAAATCATAAGTCACTTGCATTGATTTCATTTTAATATCATTAAATTCATAATACTGCAACCACAAACGGTTAGTGCACTTATAATTGGAATGTTTACATAATTATTGAATAACATTAACCGTTTAGATAAATATCTAGTAATCATCAAAACTTTTGTTGAGAAATTATTATTAAATTGACCTCTGTTTGTTGGTTACTAAAAGTACTTACAATTTACTTACTTTGTAAGTACTAAAATTGCAATCAATAAATATTTCACTGAGCACTAAACTACTTTATTACACACAGGAAGTATTTAATTACCAAACAACCGAGGAACTCGGAACTTCGATCACAACACAATGGACAATTACACTGATTTTATTTTGTATTTATACTTACATACTGATTGTTTAAGCGTCTTTTCATAGAGCTTAGGACCAATAATTATGACAAGAGAAAACTGATAACGGTTTTTCTACATAAAAATGCTCGGCAAACGTAATGTTATCTCCATGTTCACTCTACACCAGATAACGCCAACATTTTCGTTTTGGATTATTACATCTAAGACAATAAGCGCGTTAGTAGCATTCGATTTATTGTTACAACAAATTGCAGGTACCTATGCAGACAAAATCGTATCTATGATTAAGCACCGAAAAAAACATTGAAAAATAACTACTACTTGATAACTAAAAAAAGAAAATTTTCTGTGGGAGGAAAATTAAATATTCATGTAGGTAATATTGAAACACGAAACATTTGAAGGAAAATAATTATTTATTTTTTGGAATAACTTTATTGAGTAAAACCTCAAATTGTAATATTTAATTATTGAAGACAATATTAGCGATTTCTAAAAATCTGAAACAGAAAAATCAGAAAAGACGCTGTCTAGATTGCATTTAGTTTGGGTTGAATCTTGCGATCATACATAAAAGATAGTTGCCAATAAATAATGTGCGGTGAAAAAATGAAGACATTGTTGGTAGTTCTTATTCGAAGTATGATACAGTTAAAAGTGACCGAAGCGGATAGGGTCCCAATAGCTCAGTGGTAGAGCGGTGCCCCGGCAAGGCAAGGGTCCTGGGTTCGAGTCCTAGATGTGACCGTATCCTTTTCTGATTTTTCTGTTTCAGATTTTCCTTTAGAAATCGCTAATATTGTCTTCAATAATGGAAAATAATTATTTAAAGCGGATTTTCATAGGCGAATAATATTTATCTACAATAGTTTAGGCACTATTTGGACGATGCGAGCTTCAGAGATATGATGAGAACTGTTTATTATAAATGCTACGAAACCGTCTGAAAATAATTTTTATTTTATGTTAAAGAAAGCGTAGGCACATGTAAAAACAAACATCAATGTTACACAACGGCCGCGGCTGGTGAATGTGTTTGCAATACATACTCGTATAGGAGTAGACAAGTTTGATGGGCGGCGGTCTCGTGCAAGATTTAATCATCGAAGTGCGTAGACTGGATTATGGGCGGATTATGTATTCCGAAGAAAGAGTATTTATTGCCTTTAAAAGAACAGTTTTCACGTGGAATCCAATTATATTTCAAATGAACATAAGTAGTAGGTGGAGTAGGCGCAACGCCGACCACCCATGACTGTCAAAACCTTAATATTTATTTTTTAATTTTTTATATATTGACTCCCTTAGAGTTTGCATATAAAACAAGAATTAAATTAGTGTATAAAATGTAAATAATAGTTTTATTTTCGGTTCCATGAATGGGTTGTTCAATTCAATTTATCCGTATTGGCAAAAAATAGAATATAAAAAAAATAGATTGGAACAAAATTAACACAATATTCGTACAAAAAATACAAAGAAAAGATAAAAAAGAAATGGATACTTACCTCCAGAGTAAAAATCAAAAATCAAAATTAAAAGACAAAGTAAAGTAGAGGGTAAATATCCCCATGAAAATTATGTTACACCTACAGATTATTAAAAATATTAACTCCGGTTATATGTCTGTACCTTCGGTTCTATAAATTCTAGATAGAACTCGGATTTGCTTTGAATTTAAAAGTTATTTTCAAAATTTGAACTCTTTAAAAACAAATTCAGACACGCGATAAGAAAGGAGAGGAAGTTTTGGGAAGGAAAAGGTATGAGGGGTGAGTAGGAATCTAGGGATCAGTGTCTAGGAGTGACGGACGATTGCTCTATTCTTCCAGGTGGGTCAAGGGAGACCAGATGGAGAGATTGTAGGCAGATAGGATGGACCGCTGAACAACCCGCTCTATACACACACTTCTTATCATTCCCATTCGTACATTACTTACCTCGACATTTATACACAGTTTCATACAACATACCCTTTTGTTCTGTTGTTTGCTTAACTTGCCATGTCGGGCGTCCCCGACTTCTTTTATCATTCATAACCTCATCATACATTCTCCTAACACTCCTTTCTTCGTTCATTCGCTCTACATCACAAGCAATCTATGCGACGTTTTCTTAATCTGACTCGTTACATTAGATTTACATCAGTCTTGCATTCTTTCCGATTCTCCACATTTCTCATACGATCAAGGGTAGGTAATCTACATTACGGACTTTTCTTTGAATTATGTATAAAACTACCTTAGTTCCACTGGTTACGGGCAGATAAGTCTGTCATGCATTTGCGAAGAAAGTCACGTTCGCAGTCCGTTCCATTTCATCCCCCTCACTATCCACTAATCCCTAGTCACTCCTCCGCCCCCACTTCAACACCTAATATGTTCACCCATAGTAATTTTGTAAAATTAAGTTAGCATATATTTTGCCCTGAGGAAGGAACGCATATTCCGAAACCTGTCGACATTAATATAAAAAAAATATTATGGTTTAAAATATTTTATATTGTTTTATTTAATTAAAAAAATAAATGTATTCAAAGGATTGCCGACTCCTGTAAATGCTACTACTGTCCTGAATAAAATTTACAATATTTAGCTAGTGGATCTCTCGACTGCAATGAACAAATATTGATCACTACTAATTTTTGTAGCTGAGCAATGTCAAGAGTATGAAAGGTGAATGTCGGCGGCTCAGGTGTTCGCGTCCGTTACTTTGTCTCTTGCTTCTTGAGTACCTGGAGACAGGTGAACGATTTATGATACAATTGTTGTAATCGCGCGTCACTTTTCCGCAATGATTAAATAAAATAAATGCTTTGCCTATTTACTCATATTTTGAAAATCAGTGTAAGTACATATCAACATAAATGTTTCATTTAGGTAACTGATTTTCTATCAACCGAGACAAGAATTTCCAATTCGAATATATATTATGATGATTGGTACAGTGTACTTATAACCGTTCATTTCCGACGCAAGGTATATTTGTAGGCCCTTTCAAACTTAACAAACAAATACATAACACTAGACTGACATCGCCCATAATGCAGACCATAATATTTTGAAAATCAATTGATTTTTTACAAGCTGACGTGTACCCGGCGTTGCTCGACTTTTCTATACTTTCAATAAATATAATATCCATTTATTATATATATTATATACAAACCTTTCGGAAGAAATTCTCTAAATGATGGTGAAAACCCTATCAAATTCAGTTGCATAGTTTAGAAGAACTAAGCGCACAAACAGACAGACCCGGATAGTGACTTATACTATTTATAGATATTTAGGGATACCAATGTATTGTCACGATGTCGGAACACGTGTTCCTAAAAACATTTTCGCATTTCGTCATTATATATTATCAGGTTGTATCGCAAGTAAATGAACACGAGTTATATTATATTACTACGAATTTACTAAAAGTTTATCAGGAAACGGTCTATAATTCCGTTTTTAGTTCATTATGATGTTGCATGTTCCGGGATTTTCCCGAACGTTCCAAACTATTCCCGAACATTCCACAATATTTGTTGTGTGAATGTTCTGGGATGTTCCAGAATGTTGTGGAATGCTCTCAAATATTCTCGAATGTTCTGGACTGTTCTAGAAATTTCTAGAGTGTGAAACATCCAGGCCTTATATCTTCAAAATTACGCCCTTCAGGAAAAACGGGAACCTTCTTCGTGGATAGGGGATAGAGGGATAGAGACCGGGACTCGTTTCTGAGTTTTAGCGGCACGCACATTGTACACGTACTTTTGTAATATATAAGTATTGGTTAATGAAACTGCGTAGGTAACATAAATAGACGTAACAGTAGCTAAGTTTTTAAAATTAAATATTCCGAAAAACTGTAAATAAATAATCCACAAGTACTTATCCTGCATTATCATGTGCCTGATTTTTTAATTTATATATTTATACTGGGTTTTTACAGACGATCTCACGAGAAAAATCCAGTTGTAAAAACTCAGTCAATACACAAATAGGTACAACAATTACAAAAATCTACATTGATACATTATTTTTCATAAATCTAAATAAAGATTAAAATATAAAATACAAAATTATATAAAGCTCACTCAAAATGGCCCCTTCAGAAGAAAACAGCATTCCTGAAACTTATGAATGTGACAACCTTGAGGATGTAAACACATTATTCAACGATACATCATTCAACATAATAAACATGAACATCAAAAGAATAAGGAAACATTTTGATGAACTATGTATCCTTTTAAATACTTTATCCTTCCAAGTTGATTTTATAGCACTCACTGAAACACAAATGCGCGAATGTGTTCCGTTTTACTTACCGAACTATATTTCTTTATCAATTCCGGCCAGACATACCTCCCATGATGGCATTACCATATTTTACAACATGCATTCCATATCCAACATAAAAATAGACAATCCAAACTTCAAATATTCAAACGCTGTCCATGCAACCTTCACTGCAAAGGGGAAAAATACTCTATTTTGACCGCATATCGCTCTCCCTCTCTATCTACAAATCTGTTTACACACGAATTTAAATATTTTATTAACAACAATAGCACAAACCAATTTGATTTTGCATTTTTTATGGGTGACCTTAATATAAATATACAAAACGATTTACTAAACCCGATCTCGAATGAATATCTAAATGTTCTGTATTCTACTGGATATCTATCCTACATAAACAACACCACCAGACCTAATTACCCTAACGATACATGTCTAGATCATATTTTTGCAAAATCAAATAAAAATTATCTTCATAAATCCGCTACACTTAAAATTGACGTAACTGACCACTACCCCACTTTCTACGGCCAATATTTTCAAAATATGCCCATCTATGCTGAACCAAATAATCTTAACAAAATAATTACCAAAATCAACTATTCAACTCTAGACAACTTACTGACCGAAGAATTGCGGAACGCCGTCTTATCCAACGATAACCCAAATTTAGCTCTGAATAATTTCTATGAAATAATACAAAAATATATTCTAAAAAGTCAAGACCCAATAGCACCACCAAAAAAGTAATCATAAACACATAAAACCATGGATTACGCGCGAACTTATAATCTCTATAGAACACAGAAACAAACTTTTCAAAATCTATAAAAATCACGAAAAACATTGCACATCCAACAATGTAGAACAGAACCATACCAAACGTAATGAATATGTTATATTTAGAAACTACTTAAACACAATCATAAAAAAACAAAAACAACAATACTACTCTACACAACCACACAATGCGCACGCCGATTCAGAAAAACATGGAAAGTCATTAATAAAATTACAAATAGAAATCAAAAAGTCCACAAAATTCCTCAAAAATTCATTACTGACAATAACGAAACCATCGAAGACGCCGAGAGCATTGCTAACAATTTCAATCACTTCTTTACAAACATCGCCTCAACCCTTATGGATAATAATCTCAATCTTAGTATTCACTCAAATCAAAATCTTCCCGGCCTTTCAAAGACTAAAAACACTACCTCTGAGCTTTTTACATTCAGAAAAATAAAAAACCTGAAATCTTAAAACAAATTGATAACCTTAAAGAGAAGTCTGCAAATGGCCCGGATAACTTAAGCAATACCACAATCAAATCAATTAAAAAACACATAATCATCCCATTACATCGCATCTTTAACAGTTGCATCAGACATAGCATTTACCCCGACAATTTTAAACTCTCCCACATCATTCCAATACATAAATCTGGATCCCAATGCAAAACAGATAACTACAGACCTATCACTCTAACTTCGCAACTATCCAAGATCTTCGAAAAATAACAAATTATGAATTTTCTAGAATCTAATTCAATCCTCTCAGCTAATCAATATGGCTATATAACAAACCTTTGCACCGACGAGGCTATCTTTAGTTTAACCAAAAACATATACTCTATCCTAGACTCTGACACTAAGACTCTAACGATTTTCTTAGACCTAAAGAAAGCTTTTGACATGGTCAACCATAAAATTCTATTAAAGAAAATCTTTAACGTTGTTATCAAAAACAAAAGTCTCATGCTATTTAAAAGCTACATATTAAATCGCCAACAATCCACAAAAATAGGATCAACCTCAAGCGCTTACGATCTAGTAAAAGATGGTGTTCCACAAGGAGCTGTCTTAGGGCCACTACTATTTCTAATCTACACCAATGACCTATGCAACATAGTAATAATACCAGGCAAAATTCTCTCTTTTGCCGATGATACTGCAATAACAGTACAAGGTAAAACATGGGAAGATACAATAAGTAAAGCCAACAAATGCATTGCTATAGTCAAAGATTGGCTAGACATAAATCTTCTTAGTCTAAATTATGATAAAACCGTTTTTATTCTCTTCTATAATTCCCAGAAGGCATCCCCTAAAAATAATCCATACCTGAAGTTCCATAATGTTAATTGTAACCCTGCTACATGCTCAAACTGCGAAGATGTAAAATTAGGAAATTGTGTCAAATACCTAGGTGTAACTATTGACTGTCAACTCAAATGGACTTTTCACATAGAAAAAACTGTCAATAAACTGAGGCACCTAATTTACATTCTCAAACGCATGAGCAATATCGTTAACATAAGAACCATGAGGCTTGTTTATGATGCATTGGTACTTTATCCATTTCCTACGGAATAATGGCCTGGAAAGGAACATACAATAACCATGTGAAACCTATAGAAATTATTCAGAAGTCTATCATTAAGATAATGCACCAGAAGACCGAGACATATCCCACCGATCAATTGTTTCAGGAAACTGACATTATGGAACTAAGGCGGATCTACTGTGTTCAATGTCTTAAATTTATATACACTCGTCCTTATAATTTCTGTAAAAATCCAAATCGTTCTTGCCAGAGACACAACACATGCGTGTATACAGTGCCTCACTGCAAAACTAGTCTAGCCCAAAGACACATTAACTATATTGGACCAAAGTTCCATCAAGATGTGCCAAAACCTAAACTCGTCTAAAATAAATGTCAAAAGCTGGGTAAAAAAGTATCTGGAAGTGAGAGAACTTTTCTATAATTTATACTACGAATATGATACCTATATATGATAATATGTTACCATCTACATTTAAAAAAAATGTTAACTTCTTTTAAACTGTTTTTTTATTAAATACGCAAAAACTCCAGTAAAATCACATTAAATTAACTATATGCACTATATATACATTTTTTCTTTATTCATATTTCTTTTTTCATTTAAACCATAGATAATGTAACCACCGCGCCGGTGTTTTGAATACATACCTTATAATGCCCACGCACAGGCTTCGCCTTTGTGGATTTTTTGTTAGTGCCTTATATTTAGTAAAATTATATATGTACCTGTATGTATCAAAAAAATTGCCAGTAAAAAAATTGTTAACATTGTCCTTTTATAATGTAATTCTTTTTTTTCTTCTCTCTAGTACCTACTTTTTAAATTAATAGTTTATTACGTTTTTTACAATCAAATATCAACATATAGTTACCCTAAATGTTTACTACATTATACTATAATGAATTGGCTGGAATTAGCTTAAAAGGTACCTAAAAGACTCAATTTGTATTTAACATGAATGTACAATATTGTTCTCTCAGTATATAATCTTTGTGTTCTTTAATTATTTTGTAAAATTAATAACCTCAACATAGGCTTGTCCTACTGAGGTTAACAATTCTAACGCAAAAAGATACAATTTAATGAAACAATATTAAAATTCTCAGGAGCTACCAACAAAATAGGTTTATTTGTGAAAATCTACCAGGAGCAAAAGCCGGAAGAGGTAACCTTTTTATAATCATTTCTGCGACCATTGGGATCATTTCTGAGCACAAACTGCCTCCTGTTTTAAATTTTAGTTTTTAAATTTAAATTCAAATTTTAGTTCTTGTGTTGTCCTGTGTTGTGTGTTGTGTTGTTGTTAATTATGTGTTCTCTTATCATAGCTTTGTGTGTACACTGCATTTTTATGTCACGTTAGTTATTAATATCCTATGCTATAATAGCACTGTTATTGTTACTCTTTGTTTTGTCATCGCTTTGTATGTACTGTACATTTGATGGTTTATTTGATTTGTAATGGGTAAGGCGCACTGTGGGAATAATTTTAAGAACATGACCACACTAAATTACTATTTTTATTTTTTTTATAGCCAAAGCGCACCTGAAGTTAAATGACACAAAACTACGCTAACTAACTAACTAACCATCACGCCTTTCTCCGCAGATAGGACGGACCGCCAAAGAAACTCGGTCTTGGCACACACTCCTTGCCTCATTCACATTTATATATCGTCTCAAACATACTCTTCCATTATTCTGACTCGGGCCATGTCAAGACTCAAGTATCTGATCCACTTGATCGTGCCATGTCTTCCTCGGACGTCCCCGACTTCTGCTACCGCTCTGCTTCTGCTGCGCCATATAAATGTAATGTAATTAAAAAAAAAAAAAAAAAAAAAAAACTAAATATACCACAAACGGCTGGAGAGGTAAGTGAAAAAGAATGATTAATTTATTTGAATAATTATTAATGCCACCTTTAGCACTTTACTATACAACGAGAATAAGAACTTGTAAGAGGTAAAAGAAGCATGATGCCTCATAAATTCTCAATTCTTGCAACACTGGAGGTATATTTAAGAATCAGAAATTTTTTGTCTTTAAAAAACCTATATTTAATATATTATGCCTTGGTCCAATCAACTCTACAATATGGTATCATTAGTTGGGGATCCACATACAAAACTAACCTTACTCCAATAGAAGTGGTACAAAGGTTAATAATTAAAATAATATTACGAAAACCTTCCGATTACCCAACGGATCGATTATTCGAAGAATTTCAAGTGCCTTCATTTAAAGATCTTTATACTAAAAATGCATTAATTCAAATCATAAAAGAAAGAGACAAGTATCAATTTCTAACTGAAAACCGTACTCGACTTAAATATATTTTCCCATGCCCAAAATTAAACACTTCCTTTGAACAAAATTATTACACTTACGGGGCAAGAATATTTTTCAATCGACTACCTGAAGAAATTAGAAACATTAATGATAAAATCCAAATAATAAACACTGTGAAAAAATATTTTAAAGACAAACATACAAAAAATAAAAATGTTTCCAATTGAATTAATCTTAAGAATAACTCACTTCAAATAAGTTTAAAATCATTTTATTTTTAATTACTTACTTATTGTAATAAAACAATGTACACTCCTCTTCCAGCCACAAGCTAATGCTTCTATGGAAGAGGGGTCTTGAAATATTTGATCATATACTGTAACAAATAAACAAAAATGTACTTATATAATAAATATAATAAAAAAAAAAAAAAAAAAATATTGCAGAATCATATTTAAATTAACAGATTATGTTTTATCTAGTACCCCCAACATTGCAGAAAATAATTATTTTTTAATGCTACTATTATAGGTATTCTGCATGGAACCACCGTGATTATCGCACGATCGTATTGGGGTTTGTTGAGAGTCTGAAAGAATTTCGAAGGAGAAGAAGATGTGAAAGAGCTTGGCTGGGAAGAACTTGAATACTAAAGCACGGCTAAAGCCATTTCAAGCTGCGTTTCGATTCTAAAAGGTTGTCTTAACCAGAGTGGTACTGAGAGTATCCAGCACTCACGAGAAATTTACCTTTTTTATTTTGTGATCCAAACAAATTAATAAAATATCTAACTACGTGAAATAAAACAACAGATCAAAAATTGTGATTCCTTTATTAATTTTACATGTGTGTAACGAAATAATTTCAGCGAGGATTATGATAATATAATTATATTCCTAATGAGATACACGGTAAGTTCTGTTTACACTTGGTTATGATCATATTACTGTTTATTAAATAAAAAAAATTACCTAATAAAATGTTGCTCAATATAATGTAGAAATGTTAAGAAACCCTTTAGGATTAAAACATTAACATTGTAAACACTTATTTTTCACCCCAAAAGCTGATTTTGGTCAAGAGTTAATGTTTCCCCTATATTAAAAATAACGATTATTGTTCTTCGTTCGGTAAACCCTTGAATATAATATATACAAAGTCTTATTAAGTAGTTTAAATGGATAAAAAATAGGATGGAAACAATACAGACCAAATTTTCATAAAATATTAAACAAAAGATTTCTATAAGCATTTTTTCAAAATAAACCCAAATTTGTGTATTTCATTTTTCAAGCTTTTCTCGAGACGTTTCAAGAAATCATCAATTCTACTTACACAAGAATTGTAGTGAAAACTAATACTTTGATTATAATTATGAATCAATTCCTGTACAATCAGTAGAAACTTGATTCGCTGTGAAAGGTGATGTCAAACGGTGACCGGATAAATCATCAAAATGATAATTCATCACATCTTTAAAATGTTATATAAAGTCATGGAAAGTGATGAAACAAAAACTTTATTAACTGGGTTAAGTAGGTTAGATGAGGTTAGGTTAGGTTAGATTAGGTTTAAATATTGTTTTCATCGTTTTTAATGACTTAGGTGTGTTGAATAGTCACTGTGTTGAGTTATCATGGAACCATGTCAAACAATAATAATTAAAGTGTTTTTATTAATCTATCTATATGGTAATTATTTGGCTTTATTATCACAATGTTAATAATTAACCACTAATTACTAAATAATATCGGTGAGTGTATCAGAAACAAAAATAACATACTATTTGTACAAGTTTAGCAAAAATCTTATCATTCCGTTGTGACATCTAAATGTATAGTTTATAAATATGGCATGTCTTTCTGTGAACAAAAAATTAGCTTGGTGTGGTATAAAAAAGGATCTTTGTAAAATAAGAATTATTAATTTAAAGGTAAGAATTTAAATGTGCCTAATATTACAAAATAAACATTTAAGTGAATTTGGCAACATATTTTTATCTAGTAAAAATTATACAGTGCTTTTTAACTACTTTAAATAAAAAAAAACTATGCAACTGCGGAAAGAAATTGTACTAATAAGAATATGTAATGTATCAATCTTAAGCTTAGAATGTAATAAAATATATATTGTTCAAATACACATACGAATACATATTTTATAAAAAACATACTTTGTATATTCACAAACCTTATCATAAACATACTGAAAAGTCTTTATTAATTTATATACACATGTTTTTTATTTTTATATTTACAAATTATTAAAATGAACGCTAGTTATCACCTCTAAGTCTAACGAAACCAATGAGTCTTTAACATCTAGGAACCTATTGTTCAATGTCATAATTTTAGCTTAGCTTATCAGCAGAAAAATATATTATTCTCTTTAATTATTGTGTTGAATGTAAGTGTTTAAGATTTACATTTATGATAATACAGCATTCCAAAATAGTCTATCAACAAAGGACATTATGAATACTTTTGAATGTGTTTATTAAGTAAAGACACAAACCAATTTGAAGCAAACCCTACAAAGCGTCGACAAAGTGCTGAATGAGCCAAGGGGTCACGGCATCTCCATTGGTGTTGTAATCCCCACTCTTGAGATGCTTGGATCTTTTGGAGCTCGTTCTGCACTTTACCTTTCTACACAACTTCAGCATGTTTCCTAAACGAATGGCATAGAAGCACCTGCCTCTCTTCAGGTTGACTCTTTGCAAGTCAGACTTGTTGCATCGCAGCAATGATTCATGTGGATCCATTGTCACCGAACTGTTTAAATTAACACTGTTTATGACATACTTGTCACCGTCATTCAACGCCTCCATATTTCTTTGATAATTTGAATCGTTTTTCCTGGCATCTGTTATATTCGTGAATCCATTAAGTATGTTTGGTGAGCTTGCGTTAGATACACCATGCTTCTGTTGATCATTAAATTTTGAATGTGCATTATCTACTTGACCCACCGAGTCCTCGTTATTTACTGTTTTCTGAAATGCATTCAGGTGTTTGTGTGTATTGGAGTGTGTATGAGGATTGATGGTGTATTCATTGTTGTTTCTTGGGACAGAAGATTGATCGAGGATAGAGTGATCCAAGCAGGTTCTTCCAAGCTGAAAATTAAATACAAAATTATTATTACATGTAAGCTCTTATTCAAAATGTCAAAGTTTTTCAAAACTATTTAAATAAATCCAAAATTATAAATTTACTGCAGTTTTAGATAAATAAGACTTTGAAGCATTTTATTATTGCCATCTATTGACAAATAAGTTAACTATTTGAAAATTGGTCGTGTGTAATTCGAATCATAGATGGCAGTAAACAAAATTAAAGCTCCAAAGGCAATATTACTACACAGCAAAGTTTACAGTCTGTTTGCCCCGAGTAGGTACTAACAAATGCCACCGTGTCGAAAGGCTCGGCAGTCCTAACGCCCTATCCATAGATCAAGTCTATTTTTAAATCCCTTCCCACATGTTTTCTTCAAACCCAAAGACAAATTACTATGCAATCGACTCGTCTGTAGGCACTTAAATATTTAACCCTAAAATTATATTATTGCCATCTATTGACAAAATAGTGAACTCATTTAAAATTAATAGGGAAAAATTTAATTCATAGATGGAAAAACAAAAATATTTCTGATGGTTAGTTTTTAACCACTAACTAGCATAAGATAACCACCACTCAAATTGAAACACTGAAATAAAATTCAGCAAACCAAATGAAGAAGCGTCTAAGCCTCATACTAAAACATAAAATTTTAAGAATCAACAAAAAGTGCAAATGACGTTATATAGGGACTAACCAAATTCGTTCTGTCTTCTTCTGAGAGTGGTTGTGGCAAATAGAAATTGGCACGGTTGCTGAGTTCTTGTCGGAGTTTCCATTGGTGAAGGTAAACATCCCGGGCGTAGTGGACGGCTCCTCCCCAACGTTTGCCCACGTGCCACCTTGAACGATACAATAAGCAAATAAGATTATAAATATAATAGATATTAGGAGAAGGCCATATTGACATTTCAAATCACGTCATAGAAGATAGATTTATGGGATAATGTTATGTGTCCCTCGCCGTGAGCAGATGTTGAACCCTGCAGTGTCCGAAAATTTGGCTAAAAGGAGAGGACGGGCTTAAAATAAATCATTATTATATTTTTAGCCGTAAGAATCTTAAATGAGATTGAAATCATGGAAACATCTTACAAATCATTAGTAATTACAGTTAAATCAGAAAAAAATTGCAAAACTTTCCTCTAAAATGTTTAAAAATCCATTTCTTTAATTTCCCATAGTTTATAATTAGAAACCCAAATAAATAAAGTAGCACATAAGCGTGCTAGATTTTTGCTACATCCATTGATTAAAAAATAATTATTCAGATATTTTGGATTCAAATCCAAATATAAGTTTCGTATGAAAAAGGCCGCGAAACCGTTCCTTAACTTTTTATTTACAATGTTTTTGTTCAAATAATAAAATTTCATAAAAAATTATAAAAAGTACTTTATTTTTCAACATATTACTGACACTTACAAAACTATGAAAAATAAAATAAAAACGCATCTGAAGAGCTAAAACGAATACATAGTTTTATAATTGATTCATTTCTGTGATGATATCAAATTCCATATAAATGTAGATAGGGTCTTAGATTCATATTACATTTTGATTTTAGTAAGTGCAATAAACCTATGAATTTGTAATTACCTTGTAACAAGTTGAAGAATTCTGGATCTCTGTCCAAAGGACCTCAGAAGAAGGCAAGCTCCTCGAAGTGAAACTATGTCTCCTTTATCCTGGGTTGATTTCTTTTCACTGACCCCCAGTGCTATCAGGTATATCTTCAGAGCTTCCATTCGATAGGCTGAAAGTAGAGACATTATACATACATACATAGAAAATACACATATAATATTATTGTGGGAGCATACTTAATATATTGAAAAGAAAGTATGTAAATTTATCATAATTTTTTTTTTATATGTGTATACTCCACCTAGTGGGACTATGGCTTAGTTTTGACTGAAAAGAGTGTGGAAGGGAAGTAGATGGGGAGGAGGAAGGTTGGGAAGTAGGTACCTAATCGGATCTGGTCACGAAATACGACTGACGGTATCCCAATAAAATAGATTCTGAATGTTGGTCTTTGACCAGGGCAATACTTAGGATATCTACCACTTTAGAGGTGATCAAATAACTCAAAAACGATGTACTAGTATACTTTGTATTTACCATTATTTTCAAGCCAGTGAGCAAATCTAGCGTAGTGCTCCCAGTTGTTTGGCTCCAGGGAAATCACTTTCTTCAGCAAAGGACCTTTCAGAGGTTCCGACTTCAGGGTAACCAATTCCAAATACGCCAGCACAAATTTTGGATCCAGAGTCACACACCTCTCTAGCATGTGCAGAGATTCTGCTGTCCGGTTGTCGCTCCTGGAAGATTAATTGAAATCATGTAAGTAAAACAAACTGACATTGGAGAAGATACATTTTCTCTTTTAGCACTGTGTCTGTGAATTGGTCCCATTCTACAACATTTTAATGTAATGATGTGACAAAAGTTTTAACTGTATGGATCCAATGGGATTATGTATGTCTTTCCCAATATTGATGAAAGCGGTATGGTGAATACAGTAACGGTTCTTCACGGATGACTCTGTGTAGGATATAAAACATGAAATACAATGTTTTCATAATGAATACTAAACTTTTTTTTGTAACCGAAAACTGACACATACAGTATTATTATAAATTCTCCAACAGATTTCAAGTAAGTTTTATTTTAAAAGTTACCTGTATAACTTTCCCAGATTATAATGCGCGTTCACATGGTCACGAGAGTATCGGATAGCTGCCAAAAAGTGTTTCTCAGCTTTAGTAGTTTCTACTATCAATGTTCCCAAATTATTGTGGGCACTTGCATAGCTCGGCCATAACCTACAAAGACAAATAAATTATTACATAATTAGAAATACAAATAATATTCTTTGAAATATGTTCATTTACAAAAAACTCCTGTTCTCATTTTGTGGAAATGCTAAATACAGTCTGAATGCTGAATACAGTCTGAATACCGAATACAATCTGAATTTTTGAATTTGTAAAATACTCATTTCTTATTTTATGCACCTAAAAGTAATGTTTGTTATGTATAAGAAATTAAATTATTTTATTTTATTGTTACACTGTAGACATAGACATCCAATTTGATAGACTTGCCCTAACATGAAATCTGGGTATCATTTCGAGGAGCTGCACGGAGATAAATGAGTATTGCTGATTTATTAAAATCCTGTTAAAAATGGGATAGCATGCCGTTTCCTAATAATCTTTTAGTACATTTAGAATATATCGAAACACGCGATCATGCACCTGTGTTTGTCCTGATAGTACACAATGACAAAATGCGAAAATATTAGTTTTTTATGAACACGTGTTCCGACATCGCCATAACACATTTTTGTTTTACAGATAGTTTATTAGGAAACTTGTCACTTCATTCGTTAAAGACCTGCAGTCCCGTTTTTAACCATATTACGAATAATTTGAGGGTATTTTTTAATAGGCAACGGTTTGTGGCGCAGTCCATTGTGGCCTTTTCAAATCGGGTTGCATAGCGACGCTAAAGATGAGTGAGGTGGGTAAATTAGGAATGATTTGTAAATGTATCTAACTAAATAGTGTAAGAAAAAAAAAAGGAAAACAAGCGCGAACTTTTGTTCACCCAATTTGGGATTTGTAAATAAGTTTTTACGCAGTCATCAAATTTTCGCGACGAATTACGGAAAGATAGATAGGTCACGTCGCCTCCCTGCTCCTCGCACTTGGTTTGTTCCTGACGGGCTAGTATATCAATTTGAATGTCTGTGACTATACAGGACCAGAGCTAAAATATAAGACTTAATTTTATAAAACCATGATAAACTATCATAATAAAATATTCTAAACAATTTTAAAACAAAATAAACTGATATAATTATAAAATTACATTTTTTACAATTATTACACTTTTATTTTCAGAACTAGCCTAACTTATTACCTAAATAATCAACTTTAGTGTCATTTTTTGTTTGAGTATCTTTTGGGAAATTATCACTGGTTCCCTAAATCCTATATTAAATAGTAAGTAAAAATAAAGTATAGAGATATTAGTTATTGGTGAACACGGAGAAACATAATAACATTATTAGTCACCACCCGAATGAATTGTGAATGCATGCTTCATGCAGTACAAACATTTATTATACAAGGTGTCCGGAAACTCAAAATACATGTGAGAAACTGGTGATTCTCCATCACATTTGTGGTCGATTTTGTGGAAATTACTTTTATTGATTTAAGTTTTGTTTCCGAATAAATCGAGTCCGAATATGAAATTCTTGATTCAATTTTTTTTAAAAAATCGGTCCCTTAGTGGTCTGTTTTTTGTGAAATGCGTTGAAGCGTAAACTCAGCTGTTTTTTAACCCTTTAGTTGCCAAAAAAAGGAGAAAGGTAAATTAAAAAAAAAATCATATATTTCAAATTGAGAGAGTAAAGTTTTTTTGGAATCTCTTTGTGATTCACCAGTTTCCCGCCTGTATAATGAGTTTCCGGACACCATGTATTTAGAACCGCACAAACTCAGAGTTCGAAATTTACTATTCAGTTACAATCTTTAATACCTCAAGGCTTCGTTGTAGTGGGTAACTGCATTATCAGGTTGATTAGAGTCCCTCAGAAAGTTGGCGTAGTTGTAGTGCATCTTGGCATTGTGGGGCAGAGCGGCCAATCCGGACCTGGAATCAAAAACACCCCCACACACGTTAGGGCTAAATCTTTCTTAAATACTTTTTTGATATTAGCCCTACATAGGAGGCCTGTAAATAATAATTTCCCTCAGGGACTTTCAATTACCTTTTACCTAAAAATATTCAACTGATAACTAATCTTCCTCAATATTTAATAGAGGTAAAATTATGGCTTTTCAATACAGCAGTTGAAACTATTTTTATTTAATTTGCATCACTTTAAGTTTCTCACAAACTAAACACTTATAACTTCAATATACACTATAATTGTAAACAGTTTTTATACAAACCGCTTAGACAAATTGTAATCTTGTTTTTGTTTTATATGCCCACAGTTTGTTTCTTTGTAGGTACAATAATATAATGTATTTAACTATATTACCCACGCAAAGGCTGCGCCTTAGTGGGTTCCCATTATTCTTATTGATTTTTAAGATATTGTATGTACTTAATGTAAAAAAGGGAAAAATAAAGGTATTTAAAAAAAATCCTTGCCCTTTTTAAGTACAAAATATTTTTTATTTATAAAATCTGAGAACAGAGGTAGGTAGACATACTCGGTAGAATGCTCATTATACTTGCTAAATAATTCTTACTAAACGTAGGTGTTGGAGAGCCAACTTTTTTGTAATTTGTTCGGTTGACTTTGGGAGCGTTTAATTATTGCTTTTGGGGTCAGGAGAAACCAAGGAGGGCGCATTCATGTCCCGACTCTCTGACAGGACTGACCGGACACGGAAAACACAAAAAATTTTTACAGACATTCGAAATGTAAAATGGTCGTGTCAAAGCAGGACTTCGCTACGCTCAGAAAATAATCATTTATAATGGTAGTACATAAAACCTTTAATTATTGAATAATTTAATAGCATAGAGAAAAATGAGAATTGCTAATTTATTAAGAATTTCTTCAAATTATTAGTAATCCTGTTAAAAACGGGATTGCAATTGTGAACAGTGGTGGTGGTATGGTGGCTTTTTGCTCGGCCGATATTGCTTCCAACCAATGCAACCGCTGGTAATCAATGTTTTCTCACGACACAGGTTATCGTGTCACAGTTTTTCAGTGCCTCTTTTCAAGTTACAATTCTCGTGTTACAGTTCAAAAACTCAATCATCACATTACTCAAATGTTATTAATCTTTTAACAATTATGTTTAGGTTGTACCTGAGAAGTGTCTCTCTGGACTTCCAGTCCCGGTTGCGCTGCAACGTGCGCGCGGCACTGCCCACCAGCAGCACGAGCAGTCCCGCGCACACCAAAACGCGCGCACCACGCCCGCGCCACCACACCGCGCGCGCACCTATGGTAACCACCAGCACGCCTCCCACACTGCAATACACAACAACATTACAGTTAAGGATAACACATAACAAACAAAATATGGATCCATAAGAAAAACAGAACAAAGAGTTACAAAAATTCCCAACCCATCCTATCCGGTACTTACAACTTAGTGTGATTATGCTAAGGTGAACCTTATTTGGTTTAGAAATTAATCTAATTTTGAATTAGAGATACTTTCACCGCGGTAAAAGTGTTTCCTGTTAAAAAAATAGAATTCTAAACAAATTACTGAAATGACACTTCATTTCAACCTAATTACTACAAGAAACAAGAAATAACTCTGTACGGCTGGATGGTTCCAATTGTTTTCAATCAAGAGTTCGAAATTTCCCGTGTTTTGACGACATCAGATGCTATGATTGATCTTTTTAGTATGATGCGACGTTTGCAGGAAGATTTTGTTTGAACCTAAACAGATTATTTAAATAGCCAAACTAAGAACATATAATATATTTCTTGTGTGGTTTTCCATGTCCTCCGACGTAAATACTTTTTTCTTGTACTAATTATGTTGAAAAGAAGTGATATTCAAATAAATTGTGCATATTAAGATTGAAGTGGGATTATAGAATTTTACCATAAATGTTGTAGGTATTCCTTTGAGTGCTCGAATTCTGCATTATGTTTATGTATCTTATTTTTTATCTAATACAAATGCAATACAAAGAATATTTACAAAATATTCTTCAACCTCGTAACAAACTTGCTGAAAAAATATATCTCTCGTTCAAACATAACTATCATGTTATCTGTAATTTCTAAATAGTATAAAACAAAGTCGCTATCCACGTCTGAGATCATTCAGAGAATTTCTTCCGGAAGGTTTATATATATAAAACATACATATTAAATATAGAAAGTAGAGAAAAGTCGATGTTTTGTAGTTACGATGATAAAAATATAATTTCGGGCGCATACATTGCTAAAGCTGGCTAAACCTTATGAAATCATCACAACCTCAAAATTTTACACCAAACCATTAATAAATCCCCAAGCAAAGCCGGGTACACGTCAGCTAGTACTAAAATAAAGTAGCTATCCGCGTCTGTCTGTTTGTGCGCTTAGTTCTTCTAAACTATGCAATGGATTTTGATAGGGTTTTTACTATCATTTGGAGAATTTCTTCCGGAAGGTACATGCTATATAATTCATGCATATTACATTTATAGAAAATAGAGAAAAGTCAAGCAACGCCAGGTACACGTCAGCTAGTTATTATTGTAATTATAATTGGCAACGGTCTTCTCTGGTAAGAATTTGTGCGCGCTTATTTCTATCTTTTTTACGGAGAAGTCACCATATACATTATGCTGTTTATGATTACAGCATATTCCTGGTACATTATTATATCCCCTGATAAGCCTATATTTTAAAGCCAGCAGCAGCACCAATTTATGTATTTAAACAATTTTATAACATATTTCGGTAGTTAGTAATATCTATGAAATTAATTTCCCAACCTTTTCTAATTTAAACACCTCTTCATTTCTGTTAAATTCTCGCATTCTTTTGAGCCCAAGTCAAAATTTTGAAAACTGAACGTTAAAATCCGGTTGAATTCAGCGATTGCTTACTTGGGGCATAAGCTTACCTTTAGTACCTATTTACCTGTCGGTTAGGTTTTCTTTCTGTCGTAGACTGTACCAATGCTTTTAGATTAAACGATCACCCAAAATGACAAATCATGGCTATCTGGAGGATCTGCTTTAGAATTGAAATGTTTTCTAAATAAATAGCGCTTTATGTATTTGTCTAATTTTATTATTTATTGGCTCGCCAACAAAATACGTCACATAATTATAACAGTAATGAACAGCTACATATACATGATTGCAATTATGGGTGAGCATACTATTCATTACTAAATTCTTTGTACAATGATGTGTTTAAATTAGAGGTAAGTACATTTATTATAACTGGATTGTTCTCACGTAAGTAAGATCGTTTGTAAAAAACCCATGGTAAATAAATAAACATTATTTAAAGAGATCCAAAGTTAAATATTTGTAAATACATACACATATATTTTTTTTAACGTATGTTTGGATTGTAAACAGTTTTCACAAACATAATCAAAAGAAGCACCGAGGCAAGAAGCAGAGTAATAACATAGCTATAAACTTTGAGCTTTGAACGACAAAAATACTGCGTTGGACGATTTTTTTTCTCAAATACTAGATTAGAAATTCAACGAACTTCACACCTTTTGATAAAAATAAGATAAAAAGAGGGATTTTTGGTAAATAATTAAAATATCCTAATAAAAGGTAATACGCAAAAGAAAAGCCCAACTTAGTTTGTATTTATTCACAATAAGAGTCGGCATAAACTACGGATTAAAATGGTAAAACATAATGAAAACCTTTTCCGCTTAATAAAATCGAATATATAATTATTCTATCCTTCTCGTAAACATTTTCTTTTCATAAACTTTGTAGATTTAAATACCGAGATACTTAGGTAAATTTTTATAATACCACATTGAGGCTGGATTTATCTAAAAAGGCACTTATTTGCTTCCAAGTATTATGCCGTATAAACCGACAATAATATAAAAGGATTTAAAAATTAATGAAACTCCCACTGAATTCTGAATAACAATCATTCCACGGGTACATAATTTATTCTTATATTATTTTCTTAGTGGGTGCTTGCTTAGGACTAGGCATGATCATGAATTTATTTATGAGATGATTTGAATTAATCCCGGAGATTAAATAAAATGTCTAGATATAGTGGCAAACGCCATGAGCGTATCAGATAGTAAATATTAGATAGTGGACGAGTGCGTAGCATCCACACGAATCTGCTAAATGTAGCTACCTTTCTGATGGAACTGGCTTTTAAGGTTTGATGGCGTATGTCTATAGTGTACGACTACATACCTCACATTTTTGTTAACTGACTGGTTTGATTCGTTGAATTCACAAGATTTTGTGGAGATGTGTTTTGTATTTATAAACAATTGAAACTATTTTATAGAGCAAAACATCTCGAACGGTGGGTCGGGCTTTGGGTCAGCTTCAAGAAATTTGTTTTTTTTTTTCCTTTGAAAATTCCAGGTCTGCAAAACCAGATGAGCCAGCACATCCTGAGATACGAAGCTTTGAAATACAAATTTATTCTTATTAGTGTCGAGACATGGGTGAAGCCGGGAAAAAGCTTTACATTAGGCACAATAATATTAAATTCTCCAAATATCGGTAAAGAACCAAGCACTTAATATTTCTTACTTTGTGTTAAACCATTTTATTGAGTTATATACGTCGACCGGTTTCGGTTGCACTCAACCTTCTTCAGGACAATGGAAATATAAACTTTATTAAATACAAAGGACAATTACAAGGTAAACAAAAGGAAAAGAGAACGTATGTGCGAGAGGGAGAGAGCATCATATACTAGCTGGTGGAGCGGTAGGTAGAGGGGTAGGGGAAGGGTGGGGGTTACCTAGGGAAAATGGAACAACTTTAAATTTGGACTGTCGGTTAATTCTAAGTGTTAATTTAAAAGTGGGCATTTATTATTATTTTTATTCTATTCGGATATTTCCAATGCTCCTAAATGTTCTTTTATTCGAATATTTACGTTACGCGCAATTTTATCTACATAGATTGCCGGGCATCGTTGCTATTGAGTTTGTAGATGCCAGAGCGGCTTAATGTATCTTCTGTCTCTTTACAATTAGTTAAAACGCTGGCTAAGTTATTATTAGTATGGAAGGACGACCTCATTTCTAAAGGAAGTTTAGACGAGCAAAGGGAAGAGAATTTACTTATGTACAAAATTCTACGCCAGTTAGTTAATTTATTATTATTATTGATAGTTGGTAGGGCATTTGATGTATTTAATTTAGTTAATATTTCCATTGTCCTGAAGAAGGTTGAGTGCAACCGAAAACGGTCGACCTATATAACTCAATAAAGTGGTTTAAAACAAAGTGTTTTTTTATTCATTTATATAATTTCAAGCCAGAAAGTGTTTGCTTTCTTCGATAATTTAATATTTCACTAGCGATCAAAAATTTTCGAGTTTTTAAAATAAATCTAACGATTTTCCGATACACAATGAACATAGTCGTCTTCCATGTTCAATGTCTGAATCTGTTCAAGATTTCATTCCCATATCTGTCGCACGTACGTAGATATTATATGTGTTAGGTTGGTTTATTTTGTCGGTTGGCTTTTTGAACTCACAGTTAAGTAATATAAAAATGAACATGAGCTTGGCTGAAAAGACTCGCAGAACATTCGAAAGAAGCAAAGAAGGTGAACGAGAGTTATATCCCATTCCTTTATTCTCGTTTAATATTGCAAGGGGTACGGATCCCGGAATTGCTACTAGCTTCTTGAAAAGAATCGCTCGGAGCCACTCGGATACATATTGTGGTTCAAAAGCACAAACCTTTTCAACCGTCCAACTATAAGAAATGACTTGAAGTATCTTTCAGGGAAATGCTACCATTTCTTGTCTACTTGTGAATCATAAAAGAAACAATATAAATTAAGTATCATGTAATGACGGCCGATACAGAAGAAGAACATTGAAAGGACTGAAATAATTCGTAAATATATTTATACATCTCAAACTTATTTAGGACGATCATGAAATGGGCATGCACCTAGTACGGGGTAGCGACAACTAAAATGAATTACAACATGTAAAAATGCCAAATATAATAGGTATAAATGTCACGTTTTATAAATTTCTTCATAATATACCTATACACGGTGTCCGGAAACTCGAAGTACAAGCGGGAAACTGGAGAATCTACACCACATGGGGAACCCAAAAAAACATAAAGTTTTTTGATTTGAGCTTTTTCACAAAAAAAAAAAAAACCAAAAAAAAATATTTTTCGGCTATTTTTGGGTTAAAGTTTTATCTGGTGTTTAGGGTTGAACAACAGATGTTTTAACCCTGCAGAGCAGAAATATTTTATGATTACACCGGATTAAATTAAGGGTGATTTCAAAATAATGCTTCAAATCCGAGTTTCTTCATTTGTTTTACTTTCAAATAGTTTTAATTAGTTGGGTACTTTGATCTTCAGTAATAATTTATAAGAATTTGATTAAAAAAAAAAAAAAAAAAATGAACTTCTAACTCGATTTACTCGATAACGAAAGCTCAAATAAAAAAAATATATACTACAAAATCGACTCCAAATGTGATGTAGATTCACCAGTTTCCCGCTTGTACTACGAGTTTCCGGACACCCTGTATATCTATATGACGACGAGAGATGAAAGAGATGAAAGACGTTCTTGCTGAACCGTTTAATGAAATATAGAATTCCAGATTCCAGTACCAGAATTATGCACATGTTTATAAAAATAATAATCTACTGCATCCTCATTACTTTACGCAATGTAATCTGATTGACAGGAACTACTAAACAGAGAAAAATGAGTAGGTGTTGCTAATTTATTAGGAATCTCTTCAAATTATGTTTTCCGACATCGTGATAATAAAAGTTTATCCGGATTATAAATAATTTGAATAAATTATTAATAAACTAGCAATACTCATTTTTCTCTGTGTAACCTAATATAAACAACGATAAACATATAGGGTTAAAGATTAAGTTAAGTTTAAGTTACAAGATTATTTTCATTGTATTATTTTTTAATTTTAAATGTATTATTATGTATTTTTATTTTTAATTTTAAATTTATTATTTTCTTTTCAAATTTACTATCTTCTCTTTAAATGTAATATGTAGATAAGATTTTCATATTATAAAATGAAGGCCTCAGCACGGGCAAGCCACCCAGTGAGGCCAACATTACTGGAAAATTTTGAAATGTAAAAAATATTGTACCAAATAAAAATAATAAAAAAAGCCTTAGTTAAAGTTATTACAAAAAAAATCCTTTTAGATTCTCGTACATATTCTCGATGGTACAGTTATTTAAGGACTTCCAACTAAATCATAATTTTGTACAACACAATTAAGTTTATTCCTACTACATTTATGTATTCTTTCTTTTCTGTTTTTACTGGCACTACTCCCCAATTTAAATACGAAATTGGTGTGTCTTTTGGGCTGGTTAGTTTTTTAAATCTGTATTTTAAAGTCTTTAAATAAATAGAACCGTACAGCCATATAAACCGCACTTGACACTCGACAGATCAACGGCAATATGATTTCGTACTAATAATAACATACCATAATCGTGATTTCGAAAAAAATCATTTGAATTACTGTTAATGTAAAAATCGGTTGTTTTTAAACTGATTTCACTAAATTAAACCTGAGCTTTATCATAGAGGACCATCATTTTTATAAAGCGATTTACCCCCATTGGTAACAGTAACAATTCAGACCTCTTTTGTGATTTTACTCCGAAAAAATGGTAACATTTAAATTCAAGCGCCGCGCCGCCGCTCGACACGGGATTGGTACCAGATTTTTAAATTTCGGCAATTTTCGGTAGCAATTGTTTTTCATGGATTTATATACTAAAATTAGTCTCCAGTGACAGTATTTTTCATTAAAAAATGACTTTTTCAGTTTTTTAAGCACAAAAAAACATTTCTCTGAATTTACTCTGGGAGTGAAAATAGTTTGAAAAAAAACATCAAAACGAATTTAATTCAATCTTAAAAGTTTGCCTCACAGTAATTCAGAAAAGGATTTGTAACAAATACATTATACTAAGAAGAAACAATTGTTTTAAAACAACCTAAAAATGTATTGTTCGATACCTCAGTAGAGAGAATAATAACAAAGGTTGTACATACGACAAAAATTTGTACATTCGGGGAAGGTTGCGATCAATGGACCAGCACAACGAAAGGAGCCTTTCATTATTTCAGGATCCAAACTTTTCTGAATTCTCAGTGGAAATGTTTTTTTTGCGTTTTCCATATTTTGGATTTTTTTAGGATGGCAGAAACAGGGCACAGTGGAATGAAACTAGCATGCTCTTAGCGTCGAAAACCTTGTCTCATAACCAAGTTGGTCTAAAAGCAGCAAGTAGGATGTATAGAGTACCTAGGCGACACTAAAACGAAGACTCGACGGCCGAAACGAACAAGCGAAAGAGGAGCAGAAACTGATTGGATCTGAAAAATTTGTCACCATTGTCCCATATTATAATATGACTCGGTGCAAATAAATGTGCAAAGTCTTTGTTCAAGAATAGTCTGCCGGCGTTAAAAAAGAGCTTGATTCTTTTTTTCATAGTACTTTTTTAAATGTACGAATTAAAAAGCACCAAATGAATATTTTCACAAAACCTATCATTATTTCACTAATAAATTAACTATCGATATTTATATCGATAATGTTTCGATGTTTATTGTGTATTTTTAAAAATGTTTATTTTATGTCATAAGAGCAAGATGTGTTAGTATATTGTCACTACCTTGTGCTATATGACTCAAATTAGGCAATCCAAAAATTATTATTATTATTTTTTTCACTTTTGTCGTGTAATGATCAATTCTAAAATAAATAATGATTTTAACTAATTAATTACTTTTATTCTATGTACAAAGACTGAACAGCTAAAATACCACAAAATTAGGTAGTCCAATCATCGCAACCTTCCCCTATTTTAATATTTTGTATCCGTTTGCTTTTGTTTTTGGACGCTGGAATTGTTTGACGAGCGGGAGCGGCCGTGTAATGATGGCACAGTCAATTAGAATATAATTCATTGTACCCTGGATGGGCGATCGTAATAAAAATGTGTACATCAGTATTCCTGACGCGGGTCGTTATTCGTTTTTTTTACAAAAACCAAGTCGGTGGTGCAAGTTCTTTTAAATAAACGACCGTATAAGGGTTCACCTTGTGTGTGTTCGTGAAAATCACAAATGTTCTACCGATGATTATATACGCGATCCCTCGCAAATCGGTATTCCGCGGACTCCGCGAATTAAAGCATAAACCTCAAGTGGCGCTATACAAGCCATATTTTTCTAAACGAGAAATGGATAATAAAATCACACGCCCGGACGGCACCCGCTTAAGTAAACTGCCCGATCAGCTCCACAATTAATGGATTCGCTCCATAAACGCTAGACCCGTTACGCTCCAGAATCGCTTATCAGTCACCTTGTCGGAGACGCTGGACCCGTCTCCTGAACACGTTACTCTCGGACCAAAGCCCTGATGGTGCCAGCTGGATCCGTCTGGGACAGATCACCGCCGGCCGGATAGAAGCTCCCCGCCCACTTCCCGTTATTCAGTGGTTAGTCAGTATAGATAGAATTAAAAACGAATTTTTGATCCCTGGGGGTAAGTTCCGACTCATTATATGTATCATGTTAACATAAATATATTTTCCATGATTTATACTTTGCAAAAACTATCATCTTTCATTTCACTACAATTAGTAGAACCTGTAGTCCTTTGTGTGCCCATGCCTTGGCGACAGTTTTCATGCTCTGCTCATCCCGAACATTACTCGAGGACCGAGTATTGGCGCGCAGTAAATCTGCAAAGTTCTGGATGGCATTAATTTAAAATACGACCGGTAACAATAATAATAATAATAACAATAATACGCCCTCTGGGCGTTAAATAAATAAATAAATAAAAAATAAAAAAATTTCTAGCGAGGAAATCTAGTAAAGGGGAACCAAGTTCCTGGAATGCGGGAGGCGACGTGATTCTCTCCTTTCTGTGATTGGTCGATGAATCTGACAGTATTTAGGCAACTCGCATTGTAATATCGCAGCTGTAAATATTTGTCTTACTTTAGCGAACTCAACTTTTCTGTGCAGGGTATGGTTTTTTCAAAGTGAGCTCTTCGGCTCACATAATTTCAAAAATCATAATTTATTCGAAGCATTCTCGAACTCTCCTGGAGCCAAAAATATGGTCACGTGGTTTGCCTCCAGCTCGTCGAAATGATACCTAGATTTCAAGTTTGGGCAAGTCTATCAATTGGGATATCTATGTCGCACACATATCACCTCGGCACCGGATCGGCACCGCCTAACCTCCTTTCACTAGCTCGTCCCGAGGCGTGGCGATTTCGTAGCGTTGCAGTATGGAGTTACATACAAATAATTTTGAATGGCTCGAGCTGAAGTAATGCTGATCCGGTGCCGGGGTGATATGTGTGCGATAACTTTTAAGCTTGTTACACACGGCGAATAAAATATAGAAATTTGTGTGGGCATGTACAAAATATAGGTTACAATTAATAGTATTTGAACTCTGCACATGGAAGATGTCAACTTCCGAATACGTGCAAGACTGTGGCGTGAGTGGGAAGGGGGCGGTGGGAGAGGGGCGCCGTGCGGCTTTTGGCCCGGCACGGTACTGCAAGAGAGTATAAATAGAAAAATATAAATTATAACAATCGCTTGGATAAATATGATGTAGGCCACACCCTCACATATTATTAGTGACCGATTGAAGTTTCACTTTCGGTTTCAGCTAATAAACGAGTTTCGGCTGCAGTTTCGGTTTCGGTCTAAAATTAGGGTAAACTGAAACCTGCGATCCTGATGTGGCGGATCGCGTTTGGTATTACTCAAGAAATTATTATATGTAACGAATTGCCTAACTTCAGGTTACATATATTTATACAGAGCTTTTTAACTTATTTAAATAAGTTTCGGTTTCTGCCGAAACTAGAACAGAAACCGAAATTTAGTTTCGGCTAAAAATCTATTTTCTGTCGATCAATGTGTTATCATTAAAAAATATATGATTTCGTTTGCGATGTACGCAATATTCCAAAATTAAAAAAAATACAGAAGTCTCATATTTTACGTATATATTATGATAGGTGGTGGTGTAATGATCAGCATAGTTGCTTACCAAGCAGTTGTTCGGGGTTCAATTCTCGTCCGTGGAAATTAAAAAAAAACATTATTATTTTAATTTTATACTTTTAGTAAATGAAAAAAGCATTTAACACAGATTTTTCACAGATCATATATATTTTATCACTTGTCTGTGACGACCATGTGGAATCATATGGCGAGCGATATCGTGTGATTATCCACGCCCATTTGTATTTAAATATTATACTAGCCATTCGTAACTAACTACGTTAACCCCAAACTATTTTCACTATAACCCTATAGATACAGTCGTAATGGTGACGTCAGACCCAATGCTAAAATTCAACTGGAGTAATCCGGAACGTTGACCCGGTTCATGACGTTCACCCATTGATTGATTATACTAGTCAATGCGTCCTGTTCCTGCATTACTGTTCCCGTTTGTTAAATACAAAAGAAACTGCTCCAGTAGAGTATTCGGAACAAAATGAAAAAAAAACTGATAGGTATCTATAATCGTTATCAAAAATAATATTGCTAACGGGAAATAGTCCATCAATAAATTCTCAGAAAATCTTGATTTCAATTAGTTTGTTCTGATTGATCATCATTGTTCAGTTTGATTAATAATATTATTTGTTTGAAGATACGTTGGAAATAAATTGAGTGTATTCAAATATTATTCAATTTTCGGTAAGCTCGATTATCATTTTAAGGCAAATAAAATATGATACCTATTCACGAGTCAACCAGTTTTATCTGGGAATCATTTCATCATCTTAGGAATTATTTTGTCGCCAAATGGTGTAAATTAATGTGAATTGTATATATTTATGGTTTTTGTGTTTAATTCGTAGAAATCCATTAATAAAAAAAAGAACACTATTATTTAGATCTGCAAGTATTTTAGTTTTATATTTATTGTTACAGCTGTTTCGGCTTTCAAGATCATTTCAAGGCAACTCTCTTGAAAGCCGAAACACCTGTAACAATAATAAAAATCAAAATACTTGCAGAACTTAATAATAATATTATTAAATTCAATTTATATTAAATTACAAAATAGGGGTTTGTATGTATTGATCAACATTTTGTTTTGTTCAAATCTCTAATTTAATAAAGCAAATTTTAAAAATTTCAAAAATACAGAGAATTTGAATTAGTAACATCAAACAAATAATAGTTTATTTACACTGCAAAATTTATATTATTTAATTTTTAAATAATATTTATTAACAAAGAAATTCTGCAGTGTAAATGTTATCAAGGCATTATCAAACTGTGATGAAGCAATTTACATAGGATTAATTGATATTACGAATAAGATAAGAACACATAATTAAAATCAAATTGTTTTTATAAATAAAAAAACATTCTTACATTGTTTTAGCATACAAAAACGAAGGTAACTTACGAAGGACTCCTACGCTCCAGACAAGCTAACGATATCATTAGTTCAAGAAAGGAATGCGATACGTATTTGAGAATATTTTATCAATTTCACTCGAGAAATAAAAATTGACCTAGCTTCGGGCATATAGACACGCCCTCAACTAGTGTTGGCTCGTTACTTTTGTGTGATACGGTGTTGAGTTTGAAAAATTCGACATAATTGATGTTGTTTAGTCCAAAACGTCAAAAATTGTGAATTAAGATTTTCAGGAAATATCAGTTTGGCCGTACGCCGCACGGATTTCGTGTTAATCTTCATACGAAAAACCGTATTACGAAAAAAAAAGTTTTCGGCTATAACAACATTAAACATGTCATTTTTTAAATATACGCCCAGTAGTACACCCAACAATCACGAGTTGCCACTGCCCTCAACTATATAAATACTTAAAATTTCTGATATCCCAATGGCGCCCCAACCCACAACACACTTCTTGTGTAAGAATCTAATGTTGAAAAGAAATAAGTTTATAAATTTTAAATTGCACATTAGAGTCTAAACTTCAGCGAACCAAGTTGTACCGTGTTTTTGTACGCGTACAAAAGCAAGTTAAATGTAATAACTTCGTACGTAGGTACCAAGATATAAAAAAACCCCGTGATATTAGGGATCTTAAAAGAACAATTTCGTGTGAACCAACCCTAAAGCATGTTGAATATTGTATATTGTACAATATACATGTTCCTTATAACATACCCATAAAACAATCAACAACACCTAACACAGCAGTAAACCGCATATTCATAATAACGGCGAAACAAAAATTTATTAAACTGAAACACACACACAAGAGCCACTTGCACGAAGGTTTTTTGGTTCAGAAAGGATTTATAAAGTTAAAATGTACACAATGAGTATATTTTAAAATAATTAAAGTGAATTTTCAGAACGTCAAAGATTTTTTGAGAATCATTCATTATGAAAAAATATTTTTATTGACGTTTTTTAATTTTTTAAGAGTAATTTTTGGTGAATGAAATTTGGTGGTGCAAGAGACATAAATAGCAACGAGTTATATTTTTTTAACCTTGCACTTAACCATTTATCACAGAGTTAAAATAAGAAAACATTATTTTACATTTTAGCCAAAACAATGTGCACACATTTAAATCATCAATTACAAACTTCAAGGGCGAGGCTACAAAAAAAAAACAGTTTGGGATTTTATGAACATAATATACAGAGTATAAAAAATCATTTAATTTCCATATAGTATTTTAATTTTCAGTAGAAAACTCTATTGTAACGAATCTACTTAGCTAACATCCACGCACAGACCTTGCTAATATTGGGTTTTTGTTATTACATAAAATAAACGTTTTTATTACTGTTCTTAAAATTTCGTTATTTATAATAAGTGCAGAGAAGGAGAGAAATCAATTTTTGCCGTCACGATAAATTATCAGGCCTTATTTATAAAACATCAATTTCATAATGTTTTATTGATTTGCCTTTATGATAAATATCATGACGATACCAAGAATTTTTGTAGTAATAAGTGGAACAAGTGTTCCGACATCATAATATTATTCGTAATTTACAAAATTTTTATCAGGAAACAGGCCTGCAAACCTCGTTTTCATTTCATTTCCTTTCAATAATTTGAAGGGATTCTGAATAATCATTATTCTCCGTGCACTTTGTTTGCACAATCGAAGAAGGTATATGCATAGTCAAAAAAATAATAGAAAGTTACTAATGAAATACTTGCACGAGGCTCATTTTCAGATAAATAAGTTAAGTAATACTTGTATGGATGGGAATGACAGGTCAGATCTAATAATTATTTAGTGTTAAATCCTACCTTGGAATATAAAGCACGCGCTCAGCCACGACGAAACCAACGGTTACGAAGAGGTTGGCAGCGGGGAGAAAGGGCAGAATCAGCAGGAGCATCCCAAGGACTACGGGCACGTGGCGTTGTTGCTGAAAAATTAAAAGGACACTTTAAATCACGAATTAATAAAAGGTATTCGAAAAGCTGAAGAATCTATTAAAAATTTAGAGGATACCCTCATTAATGACTACATCTTTGTCCTTCGGCAAACCAAAATTAAAAACATAACTTGTATTACTATAGAGTACACAATCCTAATTTGATACAATTGTCAGAGATTGAATAGAGATATGATAATAACGTTATTCCAATAAGATTGTTAATAAAAGCATATAGAATAAGTTTAACTAAAAAGGGTGTCAGACGCACCAATCGGATTGTATCGGATAGCTTTATTTTAAGTTTATGGGACGTTGATAAATTTTCAATGCATAATATTTGAGTAAGAATAAAATTTATACGGCAGATGTTATTCCAATCAAACTATTTTTAGTTCTACCTTTTGTCTGAATACAATATACTGTGTGTTTAGAAATCGTCGGTAATTTAGAGTTCTAAGACGAAGAAAATGTATTAACGAATATAAACAGAGCCTTCCGTCAAAAGAGATGTTCCAAGTCAAATAATGTTGCGTATATCCTGTTTACATTCGATTTCAAAAGATTATTATCGGAAAAATTAACATTTTCAATTTATTCTTTCAAAGTCGAACCAAGAAGTTAGGCGTCGAAGCTGATATTACGTTGCGTAAAGGTGGGCTGGAATTGAAAAGAAAAAAAGGCTTTTGAAGCTCGATTTCATAGAAATAATACCAAATATGCTATGTTGCTGTTGAATAACAACATCATTTGATAAAAAATTATTATAAGCTTTAACTACTCGCCTGAAATATCCATTCAAATTGAAAATATCTCCCGAGTAAAAATAAATGCCGCCGACGGGAATCGAACGCACACCTTCTGATATCCTATATGCTCTGCATAAAAACCTCGTCTTATAAACATTAGTTTATCATTAAAAAGTAATACATCATTTGACGTTTTGATTAATTCAACAATACACCTTTTGGAAGAGGAATTAAATAACTATTGCCGTAACCAGCCACTGAGCTATCGCAACATCTTTCAGACTAGCGGAATCGTATTTTAATATGTTTATCTAATACACTCGTGAGACAAAAACTGTTGACAAACTGTTTTGTAGTTTAACGACGGGTTGTTTCGGAGAATTTGAACAATTCATCAAATTACACCGTACATTTTCAAGTTGTGTTTTTATTTCAGTTTTGTCAAGCAACTAGCCAATAATGATATAATAACAGAACTTGAATAGGACTTTCAAAGAACCCGAAAATGAAAGTTGAAATTTGATGAATTGTTAAAATCTTCCGAAACAACCAGTCCTAAGAGAATAGTTTTGAAGAACAATTAAAAAATATATTATTATACATTTTTTTTATTCATTAATAAATTAATAATGTCATTGTTAATGTTCAGCAGAATTGGGTGGAAAGTGCATTTCTAAATCTGCCATATTAAAAATAAGAAATTAATAGATATTGTAATAACACAATGTATCTTTGCCCTTAAAAATATTTCAATAATGATACAAAATAAGCTTTAATGGGTTTTCTAAAACGAAGAAACTTCGTTAAAATATTCCCCGAAATAATTGGGATTTATCTGAAGAAAACTATTTTCTATTTTTTTTAGTTTATTTGTTTTATTAATGATTATTTAAATACAACGTAAAGTATACAGTTTATTCACAGTCTTCCTCGCTATGGATTCCTGTTCCGAGGTGGACTCTAGGTAGTTGTGTTGGCGAAACATCATGATTTCCTCATCTTAATCTTATGTTTCCTGATTTCCTCATATTCATATTGGTTGACTATGTTAGTTTATAATTTTTAACATTTTCATGTTTACTTAGCCAAATTTTGATGTTGTTTTTAAACTTGCTTATCTCCATGGTCTTTTTAATTTTTTTTCAAAGAAAGCTATCTAAGGTTACGAACAACCTGATATTATTTGAAAAACTTTTACTACCACCACATAAAGCAGAAAATGTTGCTTGTGTTGTGATGGAGGACTTAGCCAGCGGAGGAATTGAACACACTACGCCTGGATGGGACTCAAATGTGATGCCAACTCAGCCACTGAACAATCATTTGGAAGGGAATTTTACAATTTAGTAGCATGGAATTTGTTTTTTTTTGGACAAAAGACGTACTTAATTTTGGGATGTTCAGTAAATTTGAGGTTTTCGTCCTTGTAGTTAGGCGAATTACTCATTCTGTCCTTTTTGATTTGGTTAAAGCATTTTGAGTAGAGTTTTATAATACTGAAAAAGCTTTTTAAATCTTCTTTTCATGGAAATCCTACTTTCAGGATTATTTATTGAATTTAACGAGCTACTTCATGTGGATAATTGAGGGAGATTCCCATCTAATAATCCCATGTAGAAACTACAAACTGTAATAGAGTAAAAAAATATATATATTCTAGTAGACATATCGAGCCTTTCCCGACAAAAGAACTAATCTGCTTAAGGCGATGCACTACGTCGTGTAATATTTTAAATTGAGCCGCTATCAATAATAACCCTTACGTAGATGGCGATAAGGTTTAAATTCCCGCTTAACACCATCCGCCTGTTTTGATTAATGCAAGAAAAAAAAACATGGCCAAAAAGTGCCTTTTATTTTATTTCGTGGATGTTCAGGCATAAATATTTAATTTTTTTTCGATCATTTTATAAATAACTCAATTTGCCACATTATAAAATAAAATCATAACCGAGAATGGGTTCGTAAGTAGGAGATTTTGAATTTTAAAGCAGTTTTCATAGGCCTTATACATTATTTTTTTCTGGGCTTATAAAAAAACTTATCTAAAAAATACTCGTTTAATTCAAAGGCCAAGATGTATTCTACTCGCAGTATTTAATTAAAACATCTGAAACATTTCTAGGCGACCAAATTTTCAAACCAAAAACACATGATTTTGCATTACTACGTATGGCATCGCCAAGCACATATTCGCACGAACTGGCCAAAAACCATATTCAGATTCCTTTGAAAACTACATTCAACTGTGCCAAACATCGAAAATAATATCGTAAGCGTATGACGCATTAAAATGGAACTTTAGAATGGGCTCGACACAACATCGTAACTTACGAGAACAAGTTACTTATCGTAAAAGCCAAAAGAACTTGAATTTGAGACAATTATCATGTTTTCATCTAATATTATTTAACGTTATTAAATAATATACATAAGTTTTTAATTTTAACACTTTATATAACAGATATTTAGAAAAAACCTCCCCCTATAAAATGCAATTATTAGTCTTACGCCGGGAAAGGCTCGATATATTATTTTAATGGCAGTCGAGATGTCAAACCATGTAAAATGTCGTGAAAAGGTCTGTCTAATAAGGTACCTACCCGGTGTGTCATTATCTCTAGCCTAAAACACGTGTAAAATGCTAATAATGTTATATTGTATATTATGTATTTGTAAGTAAGTAACTACGACACGAATTTCCATATTGCGAAATGTCAAACTACCGTTAAAACTTTAAATGAATGATTAAAGGGTCGTTAATTTAATGTACATGCACAATAATAACATACAATTAATGGTAAGGTTAGGTTACCTGAGAAAGGATTATGTCAATTGGGTGAACATTTAGTAACGTTTGTGAAACTAGAAATCATAAAAAAAATAGCCCCGAGGAAAATAATTTCTATATCATCTTGAAGGATGCTTTGTGGAGTGTCTTTTTTAAGGAAAGTAAAGAGAGGAATTTCAGGGAAGGTAAAAGTCACGATGGTTGGGTAGGAATCTAGGGTATATGTAATCTAGTGTTTCCCTTATATGAATCCCCCCACTGCGGGACAAGTCGATAGGTCGAGAGACCAGTTAGAAAGATCAAATAGTCTCCCCAAATCAACCTCTCCCGATCGAGCACGCCACGCAGGTGGTTGGCAGGCGCATCCTGAAGACACCTCACCCGATGAACCTGGACACTCCTGTTAACTCACCAAACGTAGCCAACCACTTGGAGTGATCTATGGCAGAGGTGTTGGTTATTTAATAAATGGTTCCAGGGGAGACGGTGCCCTAACCCGCCTCCCAAGTTGAAACTGACCTAAAAGAACACACAACTTGTGTGAACAACAACTGTGGAAACACGGGCTCTCTATTTTTACGGGATTTTATTTTTTTTCCTCCTATAATAAGACCTTGTGTGACTGTGGGAGAAATGTGCAGATTTGCAAAGAATTCAAGACTGATACAAGTGTAATGAACAAGATTAAGAAAGGGACGCTTAGATGGTTTGGGCATGAAGAGCTAATGAACAAAAAAAGGAGTGTAAGATGAATACATGATGCAAATGTGAATGTTAGAAGATGTCGGGGACGCCCGAGGAAGACATTCGGGCCATGTCATGAGCCGGAATAGAATAGTTATTAGAATAGGAATAACACATATTGTGTGACACGATGTATGAATGTGAATGAAGCAAGTATTGGGTGCTAAGACCGAGTTGTTTGGCAGTTCTTCCTCTGTGCCTACAGGAAAACAGCGTGATGGTTAGTTAGTTAATATGGATATCATCTAGACTCTTCTAGGTACACTCCTTCCTTTCCTTTACAAAGACTTCCACACAGCATCCCCAAATACAATCCTCTGGTTCCTCTTTTCCACCAGTTAACATTTAAAAGATAAAGGACGATAATCAGGCTTATAGTCATCCATTTAAGCTCCAGGAGCTCATAAAATCGTTGGTTGATTGTTAGAACATAAGAATAATAATAACAACTACTGGGTTACCTCCATATCCGTGAGACTTCTATAGATAAGAAGCAGGGCTGCCCCAAAAGCGACGCAGGTTACAAGGTTCCTGGAGTCAGTGACGGTGGTCACCAGCGGCACGGAGCCCATCTGCCAGTCGTGGGAGAGCGTCACCGGGCACAGCATTAGCCACCAATTGAAGGCGGCCAGGTAACAGAAGGTCATCAATCTGTAACGACAGGAAATGATGATCGAATTGATCCATTATTGAATTGACCTATTTTTTTTCATTAAACTCAGTTTTTTTCATTGTGTCTCTGTGCTAGTGTAGCCATTACCAACCACAGAAAAAAAAACATATAACAACAATACGCTAGCGCTACTGACGGCAATTGTTCCAGACGCATTGATATAATATATTAAGATGAGAGACGGAGACAAAAACTTTCTAACGACGAATGATTAGAAACTACACGGAGAAAAGGTTTTTCACCTCTTGTAATACACTAAAAAAAAGACTATTGCTAATTTATTAAGAATCACGTGTTCATGAAAATCCGAATATTTTTGCATTACAACGCAAATTCTTTGTAACGTCATGATAATCTAGGCAAATCGATTAAACATTCTTTAATTGATGTTTATAAATAAAGCCTGTTAATTTATCGTGGAACACGTATTCGACGAGTTATAAGCAATGGCGCCTCACGGAATTAAACATAAAAATATAATAAAAAATCGCAAAAAATATCCACGGCCGAGAATCGAAAACTGATAAACTGCTTGGAAGATAAATATGCTGATGGTTACACCACTATTGTACCAAATGGTACTTGCGCAATATAGCAAAAGCTGTGTTTAAAGCCTAGATTACAAATCAATCTCCGAGATGTGTGCTGTTGAAGGGGATTACATTAATCTTGTTGTATCGTTAATTTATAACGTGAACGTACGTCGTACAAACCTATGTGGTATTTTCTGACGAAATGATAATGAAAAATCATAGCTTATCGAATATAATATTTTACTTACTTAACACCTAAGACGAAGGAAGCCGTAAAGTTAATCAGGAATTCACAGATAACAATTTATACTAGTGATTCTAGAATGGAGTACGATATCACTCTCACCCCCCTAGGAGTGCTAGAGAGATTCAGGGGGAGTCTTATTTTAACACAATGATTAAAAAACTTTGAAAGGCGAGCGATGAGCCAAATAGGTTTGGGAAAGTCTTTTAATTCTTTAGGCCCGTGGCATATTGACTGTTATATTTCTTAAAGTCGCTGTTAGAAGGTCGGAGTATTTATGTGCATTTCCACTTTCCACACACAATTTTGTTAAATACAAGATATGAAGGGAAACATGAACAAGATTAAAAAATGAGTCATTTAACGTTTTTTTGTCTAGACACTAAACTAAAACTACTGATAACCAATAAAAGTACCTACATATGTTTTTTTAAGAAAAATGTATTTTCAACATTGTGGTCCTTAAGTTTTTGGCTTTTCATATGAAAATAGTTACATAGTTTTTCTCAAATTACGTTCTGAACCTTTGGTATTAGAGGTGTACATTTGAATTATTCTGTGGTTAGTTGCTATATATGAAAATAAAGCTTCGTATTTTTTCTTTCTAAAACCATTTACTTCATATTATTAACTACGTCGGTAAGGGAGAAATAATGATTTCTTTGAGACCATATGAGCTGTTCCAAAGAGCGAACAAATTAACTCCACCAGTATTAGCTGTTTGTTCCCAAAAACCGAACAAATTTGCCCGAGGAGTTAAACTACAAAATTATTATGAAGACATATTTTTGAGAACAATGCTAATTGTGTCGTTAAATTAGCGTATTTCGCGATGTTCGTTATAAATATATCCCCCAGTGTGCAAAAAAATCGGATTTGTTAAAAGAAGCACCATTTCTACGGTTATTAGAATATCGCCGGCCTGTAATTCTGAATCACGACACGAAATCTCCATGAAAATTTATTCCGATCTCCTGAAATTAAATAATATTCAAATTCAATTGCGCGCTTAACACAATCGATATGGTAATTTATGGCTAATTTTATAATTTCCAAATCAGGTGAAATGAAGTAATACTATTAAATGAATTCTCAAAAATTTTATCACAGCATCTCCATAGAATTTACGATCAAAAGGAAAATTGTGAATAGAATATAAATAGGAAACAAATTAATTTTACTTTTCAATTAGGCAAGTGAAATAAGAGGAAAAGAAAATTGAAAATACGAAAACGCTAAACAACACACGAGTCCGGAGTGCTCGGAGCCTATTGGACTGAAAAGTAAAGAGATAGGAGAGGAGAAGGAGAAGAGGATGTACCTGGATATCATACCTAAATCCTTTTCAAGCAGAGATTTAATAAATCGAATTGATAACGTATTTTTTTGTAAACGTTTAGTTTATTTTGAACCCAACCAAATTTATAAAATATTCATCACCACTTTTCCGAATTTTGAATCTTCATCCTCAGAGTCTAAAATCAAGGCTCTTTACCGTGTGCTACGGCTCTTATCGTCTGGCACCGATCTCGTTAGGAGCCCACCAATATTATTATCACTTTGTTAATCTCGCATCTAAATAATTTCTAAGCTTGTTAGATAGCTGTAATTAGAAATAGAGTAAAAAATTATACATTAATTACCCTGTTAAACACAATAAGGAAGATTTAGGATTTCTATAATTTCAATACATGATTTACAAAATTTAGCATGGAAACGTTTTGTTGCGAATTTTATCTAATTTAATAAAAAAAGTAAGGTTTCGCGATGAAATGTTTTGTAAAGACTTATTTTTGTTTTGTGTGATAAGTCGCCTTCGGTAAAAATATGATCTTTGCTTCAGAGATATTCCACAAATAGTTTTTTTCTATTTCAAATATCTCTTTAAATAAAAATAAAAAAACAATTGTTGTGTTTGGACAAACTTTTGATTTGGTGGACTATCTTCGAATAAGATGGAATATTCATTGTTATACAAATCGAAAGAGAACACATTGCTTATTACGAAAAAAAAAGTTTTTTTCACTCATCATGAACTGACCTGGCTACAGAATTTAAGATGTCGAGAGACTTTTTTTTAAAGACAATAATATAATCTGTAATCCGTGACTAAAAATTTAATACGGGTGAATAAAATGTTCGCCATGTATTTTTCCAGATGCTGAAGTTTTCAGTCCGAGTCTGCGCCCAGGAATGAGATAAGTTTCGCAAATCGGGCGCGCGGTATGCTTAATGGCGCACGAGTCCAATAAATGTACATAACGTAACGTATGCTTAGTACGAGAGAAACGTCGGTTTATGATTTGAATAAACGTGAGCATTTTAACGCAAATGTTTATCTCAAGTGTCCTGAAAGATTTTCTACATTCCAGAGAACATCTGACCGTTTCTCTGGCTGTATTTCTGTACACTGGGTTATTTGGAATATGCAAATTACTGTAAACTCATGTTGCACTCCGCCGTTTGTCCCTCTCTTGAGAAAGCTTGCATCTGCATTATCCGGCGCTAATTCTAGGACTTTCTGTGTTTCACAATCACTAACTGAGCGGTGGCAAAGCTGGGAACAGTTTAGTGTTAATATTATGAGAAATGCAGAAAGTACCAGCATGCACAGAAGACAAGAGCCATGTTTAGAACAAAGCTAATCATTATTTGGAATGACTACAACAAACACAAAGAAGAGCTTTCCAAATTCGTCCTGAATGTACCAATTACATTTTTTTTGCTCGTCATCTCTTAATTGAGATTTGTGTTTCGTACCAAACTACGTATTATTTGAATTGACAACAGATAATCCAAATAAATGCTATTAGAAGCCCGAAAGTGATACTTAACGCTATTACGTTTTTCAACGTTGATGCTTACCTCATTTGGTACGAGAATACTACTAAAAAAATAGTTTTTTTAAGCTAGTTGACAGGGTTGTTTGTAGGCCTACTTAACTTGTTTCCATTGAACCCAACCTCACAGGAGACAAACTTCATGTTCAGAACAAAAATAAGCTTTACTTGAATTGATAACAGTAAATAAAAATAAGATCCTTTCCGTCAGTCAGTATGACAGATATTTTCAGGTGTATTTACGCTTATCTTCTCTGATGCTTACCTAACGTATAAACTGTGATGGAAGGCGGCAGGATTGTCCTGCTGGGAAAACTTAGGCAGGGATCCTTGCAAAAGGGCCAGCCTGATAGCCAGGAGCAGCGCCAGGGACAGGATTACTTTAGCCGCCCTCCTGGAGAACTGGGCGGCCCCGTCGTTCCACCGAACTTCTACCACGGTTCTGAAATTTTAAAACACCATAGCACTTAATATGTAAAATAGACAGATAATAAAATATAGAATAAGACAGAATATAAAATAAATTTGCAGTGTTCGTGATATTTTGAAGTAAGCGTGTAAGTAGTGCCCAGGAAAGTCTTATTCTCGTACCGTAGAAAAGTTGGGGATTAAGGATCATTAGGATGCTGGCCATCCATTCAAATAATATTACTAAATAGTTCACATTACATCTCAAAATCAACGTCCTGAAAATTAACATAGTACATAAATATATATCCTTGTCAATACGGGCCGTTGAAAATTGATTCATTCCTAAAAGCAAGTTGTCTAAACGTAAACATTTCCGTAAATGAAAATGTTACGATTTCCTCGGAAGAATTTATAATTTATATAACTAAAATAAATTGAAGCAACAAGGATTTGAAAATCGGTCAAAATGTAGGCGAACAAATCAAATTATTGAATTGCGCAAAAAGTTGTAATTGAAATCAAATGATAACTAATCAGAATTTTCAGCGGTTGGTTTAAATCTTTATTCTGAAAAACCCTGTTTAAAATTTACCACAAAATTCCTAATTTTGAAATTCAGATATGCACATAACTACTTGCATGTAATTTATAAGAGTCAGAGATCAGTAACGAACTAAACTGAGTAAGAATTCAGTGTAGCTTCTTGTTGCATGTTTTCTATTAGAGGTTGGTGTGGCACTTTTTTTTTACAGATATTAACTAAAAGTGTAGTTTTACAATCCATCACCTTCGATGGTTTCTGAAGGAAAGATCACCAAGCACGACAAGTACGAATAGGATGCAAAAGCTTTCAGGGCATTATAATATTATGTAGGTTTGTAGGTACACCACAGTATTAAAATCTGCGAGATTTGCATGCCTCGACGCCAATACACATGTAGTCACGTAGAAGAAGAATGACTTTACAATATCGGGTGGTACAGTATATTCTTCGGTTGCTGTGTTGAACATCTCTTGCAGTTCAAATGGCCATTAGGCAGACTGGCATATAAACTATTGCAGTAGTTCAGCATGGAGACTACATAAGTATTTACTAGAGTTTTAGTGAACTCTGGGAGGCATCTCTCAATGATTTTAAATTGTTCTCGATAAAAATAAATCAGTTTTTACGAAGACGGAAACTCATTGAAACAATGTTTTTGTCAAACACTTATTTCAAGATAACTTTCTCAAATTAATGAAATAATTTTATCAAAACAGCAGTAATAATAATAATCTGACAAATTGTGAAGCACCGTTTTTGTGAAAAAATCACCTCAGAGGCGCTGTAGTAGAAATTGTACAGTATCATCAAGATTAGTAGATCTACTGAGTAGTAGAAGTACTTAACTTAGAATTAGAAATAAGTAGAGTGTAGTAAAGAGAGAGTAGTAAATAGAGGATAAAGAGGAAGTGCTGTGTATTTCATTGGAATTAAAAACATGTCATTCCAAATCGTTATTTCTATCGGCAAAAAAAGATTAAAAATTGTTGAAAAATATATTTGTTTTATACGAACAATTAAAATTATTCGTTTCAATTGGAATTGTATACATAAGCTGTTTTGGTGAAGTCCATGGAAGGATCCAAGTTTTAGGTACTTAACATCGAATAATCAATATTATGAGATTTGGCTAGGAAACTTCCCACAACAATGATAATTCATCATCTCGACTTGATATTTAAGATTGAATCCTTTAATTTACAAAAGGATTTATTCAGCTGAAATGGACGCAAGATAAATGAACAGTTGCTAAGTTAAATTGATAAATGCCAATTCTACGTTCAGTCCAGTAAGTTTAATTAGCGTAAAAATACTCAAAGGCAACTGAAACATCTTCGGAATAATAATATTATGTTCAGAAGGGATGTAAACTTCTTATTAAAATAACCCAATTCAAATAAGAAAAAAAACTCTAAAAATAATAATTATGTTTGACTTTATGCTCGTTTGTGCTCAAAGATTAAGGTCTCATATTTAATGAAAAGATGTGTATATAATATGTTTGAAGTGCATAAACGGGCTTTTACCAAAAACATTGAAACAATAATAACCAGTAGAAAAATAAAAAATGAAAAAGTAGAGAATCTTCTAGCGAGCGGGTGGATTAAAATAAGACAAAGCCGACATTCTCACAATCACAATCTCCATACTTAAGTTGGACAATGCTGGGTACTTACCACGACTAACACATGACTTTTGGCAATCCAAGATCATTGGATGGCATCCCTTTCTGCGAAAAAATAAATAAAAGTCGCACACTCAAATAAAATGGTCTGACGACCTAAAATAACTACCAGCATCGGACGGGTAAAAGTCACAAGGGATCGGCTAAATTGTAGGTACTTGAGGAAGGCCTATAAATGTAGCTAGACGCCAGATGTCTTGTGAAAGAGGAGATGTGATGATGAAGCTGTATACATGATTGTTTAAAAGAGTAGAGTAAAAAAACAAGAGTTTGTTACCTTTTTACACAGGGCCAACACCTATAGAAGTCGAAGGCTAAGTTGAGGACGAACACCGTGATTCCCGTCTCCTTCGCTAGCATGCTCAGTCCGCCGAGAAGGACGCTGAGTCCCACGTAGTGGGTACCGCTCTCTGGCCTGCAACAAAGGATTAAACATTGTATAAATACTGAAAATTTCAATGGGATATTATCATAATAAACTCAAAACTATAAAATGCGGCCACATAACTTTTTAGTTATGAACACATTTGATAGGTAAGTCTCCTTGTGATGCATTTTCCTATAGTGCGATTTCCGACGTATTTAACAAAGACTACAATACTGCAATAATGTTTTGTCAGACATTCAACATACACAATAAAGAGATTTTGCGGAAAATTGAAAAATTATAAGTTTCTTAAAAGACATCTTGTAAGTAAACAAAAACTGACGATATTATCTTTTTTATCTGAAATCATATACTTTTTTAAATGTGAATACCGCCAAGAGTCCCAATTGCTACCAACCGTCTGGAACCAGTGAGACTATAGCATCCCTTATTGGGGTATGATGTGAGGCTGAAGGTAGTAGAAATGGTGAGTTGATGGGGAAGAGGAAGGTGGGAAGTAGCTGACTATAGAAATCTGGTAACCAAACACGGCTATAGCCAAGCAAAATTTCAATTCTGAATGGTGGTATTTAACCAGGGCTATACTGAGAGTATTTTCCACTCTGGAATGTGTGAAAAATATTATTTTTAATTAATTAATTGTGAAGCAACCTAACTAAGCAAATAATTAAAATAGAGTTTACTAGCGCACACCGGAATTTAAACACGTGTCCTCCGGTTTCGTAATCGCGACCCTTACCCTTCAACCACGGAGGCCATCAATCATAAGCGTGAAAATAAATATTTTTACAATCTGTCGGCTAAATCAACATCATCCATTTCGGACCATTTCCCTTTTTTTATAAGCCAATCAAATCTGGACATATTTATTTTAAATTATTTAAATTTTTTCCTGTTTTTAGATTGAGTTATTGGCTTGGAAATTACTCAAGTTTATTTTAGATTCCGATGTTCCATTCTTAACGAATTATAGCAACTTTTTATTGTATTTTTAATGAGGCAAGGTTAATATCTGATCTCAGGGTAATGAATTATCTTAAATCCTTAATTTATTAAAACGTCAGATTTATTGTAATTTTTTTTTCATTAGTTTTATTCCCATATCAAAAAGTTAGAAAGTTGTTATTAAAACGATTGATGCAAGTACTCAAATTATTTATGATATTATTCGTCCTAGAAATAATGTACCGAAATCCAAGAACTTGATAAAAAATATGCGAAAAAGACGAATTCAACAAAAAAGATAATTTGTACATACATTGATATAGATACGTCTCTGGATTGAAGACTCTGAAGAAGAGAGATAATCAAATTTGTTGTTACTGATCCTATTAAACAGTAGCGGATGTGCAAAATGCATCAAATACAAGATATCCTGTACAAATGAAAAACCCTTTGGGTTGCCGACCAGATCCCTTATAACTCATTAAGATATCCCAATATATTGTTACCCTCGAAACGGTAAGACACTCCCAAGAGGGTTTAAAAAACAGAAGGTAGATCAAAGTAAAAAAAATATACTATCTCACAGGTGTTCTAAAACCAGAAGAAACAAAATAATAATATTTTGCAAATGTTTCAACCAAGTAAGCACGGTGGAGATTTTTTTTATCTCAAATCGTTAAACGAAGGATCGTTTACAATGGCCGGTGATGTCGATCCCGCAGTTCGCAGCCCCTACCTACTAAATCCATCCGCAAATTTACTCCAGCTCATAAGCCCGCGATAATAGCGCTAGTTCTCCCCCTAATATGGTAATTCCCCCGAACAAAATGTAAAAATCCCCATTTGACACCAGCAAAATGTATGCAGAAGAAGGGCAATGATGAAAAACTGTACACACTACAGCGTGGCCGCAGCCCCCTGATTTATAAGGCCACTTTGAGATGTAAATCTGGCTTTACTCTTTGCAGGGGTATCCAACAAGGCAGGCTTTTACACGATTCGCGTTCCGCAAGCGGAACATTATACGGATGATTACTGTTGACTGCAACGGTGGTGATTGATTTTTCTGCTTTAGGTATTCTCTATCGCGACGAACTAGTATGAATGTATTAAACAAACAGGCGAGAAGTGATAAAATTTCACAAAAATAAAATAAAGAGCACAAACTTCCTGTACTTCTTATTTTACCTCATAAACCTTTTCTCGAATCTAATATCATACTCTAACTGGACTAACGAAGATTTTGATGACATAAGATATATTATAGTACACTGTTCTGTGTGGATCTGGTATTTTAAAGATATTTGTCAACATCAAGTGTTCGAGCTATACACAGCACTGAGAATGTAGAAATTGAATATATGTATTTTTTAAACATTTTTGTATTTCGTTTGACAAAAAAAACGATTAAATAACTTTGTACTTCAAAAAGGATGGTATTCGGTCTATGCTGTATTATTAATTCAAAGATCTAAGGAACCGCATGGGTTTTATTCACCAATAAGTTAATTGGTTACCGACAAAAATGGATTTATTTAATTTTGTAACTTGTGAGTATTGTGACGTTTGAAACACGTGAATTCCGACAGTTGTTGTGCCCATAGCAATGGTTTTTGACCAACTTATAATCTTATTGATCGAGTGACTCAATGAAGAATGGAATTTTGCTGGGGAAGGCAAGTAAGAATATTTCAGCCTCACGTGAAAAATTTAAGAAAACAACAAATATTAAGTTTTTTTTGGTTGTCTACTCCTTCACAGGGACGGGGGTGGGCGGCTACTTCACCGGAGATCATCCATTATCTCTACCGGCCAGGGCGGCTAGGGCGGCCGGCTGGGCGGGTGCCACCCCGCGCCATTATACCAGGGCGTGCTCGGGCCTTGCCGCCCAACGGCCCAACACGACCCTTCCTGCTTTATCATACCCTGGTCAGATCATTGTGATACAGCACACCTACGCCCTTATCTCGGTATAAAACCTTGCAAGCTGGCTCCGATTTCCTTCCGACTACTCTTATCGTTTTCGAGGACTTCATACTTTAGTTTAGACCTAAATAATTAAACGCCAGTAATTATTTCTTTTGCAGCCACAGGACTATTTATTGGTACACACATATCATAAATTTAATTACATTGTGAAAATCCATGTCGCCAGGAAGCGCAACCTCTCAAACGGTGAGTTATGGCGCTATTAAATTTTCACATTTTTAAAACCCTGAAATGCCGAGCTAACTACAGTTATGCTTGAAACATCATTTACATCTTGAATAAAAAGAATCATTCCACTGTGAAAAATGAAAAAGAATAAACATGACCTAACCTAACCCAATCGATGCTCTTTTTTTTAATTGTGCAAAAGAAAAGCTATTTTTGACGTCAGAAAGTTTTTGAAGAAACATTTTTAAAATTTCAGTTCATTGCCGATAAGTAGAAGTTTATTGAAATATTAGTTGTTACCATATTTAATTTTCAAAACAATAATAAGTGTTTTATCATCTTATTTTTTTTGTAAAATATAGATATAATGATATCCACTGGGATCTCCAATTACGTGTATGCTTTACATTACCTATCTCACTAAGTGTAACCTATTGTGAGGTAGGTAACTGGAATGTACAGTAAAAATATTTCATTGCAATGTTATTAACAATTTTAGGAAATTTTAAAATTAGATAAATATTGAAGGAGAATAATTAAAACAGTATGTAGTGTGTAAAAGAAGAAGAAAAATGGTACATTTTTAGACATATGGTTAACGATAAAATAATGTAAAGTTAAATGCCAGACAGTACTATTAGTAACGTAAGAATAAGAAGTTCAAAAACATAAGGTCTTCAATTTCCTTGAATCTTTCAGTGATCTCTTCTAATTAGCCATTCACTGAATGTTTTTGTCAAAGGAATACGTATTAGTTATTGCTATGGCTGCAGTGGTAGTTTGTTGTATGCGTGATGCGCTGATACTGATATGATAAACAAGTATTTTTAAATTCTATTTTCCACACAGTATCTGTATTATCATTTTAATTACTGTTTTTTTTTTGCGATTTACTCTTTTCTTAATATAAGTAGTCATTGCATTATGTAATATTTTTACGACTAACATTTTTATGCTACCGGAATGAGTCTAGGATGGTAGTAGAGAGAACTAAAATTAAATGTTATATTTACAAAAAGTCCAATAAATATTTAAAAATATCTAAAATAGGTTTTTCTGAAAATCCTAACATCGTATTATCGAAATCAATTTTTACGTTACCAAGCCGTGTTGAACTTTCTCCTTCTTTAGCCAAAGTTTTGAACAGAGTTTATTTATTTATATTGTAAGAAACAAACAGCTTTTATATAATATGCAGTGATAGATATAAATATACAAGTTAATTGAAGTCAAGCCACAGAAGTTTCTTATGTTAAAATGCATTAGAAATGAAGTTTTAGTTTCTTAAAATTAATTTGGTGTTAAAGGAAGGGGAGAGGAAGAGGAAAATAGGAAGAGGATAGGAAGAGAAAAATAGTAAGAGGATAGGAGATGCTGCCGATACATTCCATACTCTCATATTAATAATCGATCGTACGCATTACTTCATATCGATATTTCTTTAGGTTATTGAGTTACAGTATCCATCATGAGGGCAGATGTTTGTCAGATGATGAACACTGTAACGCTGTCCAAAACGTTGGCTAATGAAGGAAGAATTGCAACACGGCATAATAACCCAGAAAATGATCACGATAATACTTTTGGTCTGCAAAATCTCAAAACAAATAAAACGACATTTTATTTCCAAAATGCATGTGTATACAAATTTCCAAGAAAAGAATTTTCCAAAGGTATAATAATAACATAATATGGATATTAATGTTCTGCGATGTTTTGCTTATTCAAACAGAAGAATATTCTTATCACTTCTCTCGCGTCTCATAATCCCCAGTGTTCAGTTGGTTGACTGATGAAAACCACCTCGGCGTAATTCGTTATGGACTAAACCAGGAAACTCAGTTAATTCCAACAGATGATCGCGAATTTGGCAAGAAAAATTACGCTCATTACTTTTCAGCTTGTTCTTTTACCGTTTCTACTCAGAAATTGTCTGATTGTTCACACAAGCGTGAAATACCCTGTGTTAAGATAGCTACACACATGCTCGTATCATTATTTCTTATACTATACTAAGGAATAAATCTTGCGTGAAGACTATGAAAAAGAAGATTTATTTAACTAAATGTAACAAACGTAAAAGAAATCCCAACACCCAAGAAAAGTTTGCAGCTTTTTAAGCCGGGAAATAACAATTCCACGCATGTTTTCGTTACGTTGTTATTTTTTTCACCCGTAAATGTGTGGAACGGATTCATGCGTGGAATATTATTCACCGTGAATATGTATTGGTTGGTAAGTTTTACATAAAATATTTTTTTCATGTTCGTACCTTCCTACTTTAGTATCGCCACAGACAAACAATACTTCTCTACAAGTTAAACATTCGATTTTTCTCGTCAAAGAGTCATTTTTTTTAAATGAGTACAATTTACGATTTTTACTCTCATAGGAACGTGTAATTGTATTTTTTGTACTTGGAAGCAAGGGAATAATGTTTTTTTCAGCTATTTTATTTCGCGGTAAAGTATGTTCGCACTCAACTCTGTGGAGGCGGGTTCTAGGTAAATGTTTGTAGTTTTTTAATTACAATTTTCGTAAGTACTCAAATTTCAAAGTTCATTGAACTGCTTACCGTGGTGTGAAAGGACATATTTAATTTTTATAACATATTTGCGAGAGTTCACTTTTATAGTAAAAGATTATTTACATAAAAAAATAAGGTTTACGAACTTAAATGTGCAGGAGACAGAAGAATTACAAACACACGATATTTCGCACTAAATTTAAAATATCTATATTATATGCAGTAGAATATTGCTTTCTTGTAATTTATTTTGTAAATTATAAAGACACATAATTCAATGCTTCCCTTTCTTCAGATTTTATTTATTTTTATATAAAATACTATAATTAAATTACAGCACGTTTACGACGCATTGATACATTAAATCATTATACTAGGCGACTGCCTGTTTCTTGGTAATATAAAATAGTTGAATGGAAGAGAAAAGCAGTAGTTAAAATGCAAAATGTATTACAAAAGTTCCTTAGATCAAAATTTTCAACTGAAAGTTCGTAGTGTACAAATAAATACTGCGATACTTGATATACCCACTCTCCGTCTATTCACGAAAGCAATTTCACAACAAGTATCATTTTTCAAGTGAAGCGTACACACCCTTAGTAGTCATAAACCTTTTATTTGTTGACCCTATATAAGTCCAGAAGTAGGCATCAACGCTGTGGTCTAGGTCCTGACTTGAGCAGTATCTTATGGTAGCAAGTATAGCGTCGCGACGTCTTGTAATGGCGCCTCGACGTTCATTGTGGTGGACGGTGATTGGAAAATGTTATAACTGCGGTGTGCACTGTGCACATTTTTTTAAAATTTCGATTCCTTGTACGGCCAGCCGATATAATACGAATGAGATAACAGTTGAAGGTACTAGAATATTCCAGAATAATATAGATTTACGCATAAGATATATCTAATAATAGTTGATCTGGCATTTTATGTGAACTGTTTCATACTTTTGAAAGACAGTTTGTTACAAATTAATCAGGTCAGAGGTAATACATAAATTATGAACCTATTATACTATCAAAAGTATAACTGAAAATGGAAACTTCCACATTACACTCTTTACTAATCAGGTCAGAGCCATTGCTCTGATGATGGCCAATGTCCGTTAGGAGAGGGTAATTAAATAAAATTTTTGTTAGATAAAATTCCAAAGCATTTCTGTCGATTGCAGATAAAATTGCATTACTAATAGGCTTTTCTTTATCTTGTTATATAAAATCTTTCGTAAGATTTGTATGCGTCTCTAGACTTTTTTGAGCTAAGTCAAGTGCTATCAAGTGAGTGGCTCTATGCAAAATATTTTAGGTTTAGAAAGCAATATTAAAGAGGGAATTAAAATTTAATTTACGCGTTCAATAAATGATAATATACAAGGGTTTTTCTGCCTGTTGTCGTAAAATTTGTAACTTAAAGTCATATTTTATTTATTTATGCTTAAAGACGGAATCCGCCAAACAATTTTAAGTAGCCCATAGCCAGAACACCCAACATCTTTAATAACGTTACGTTTTAACTCGCGTCATGTTAGAATACCAATATTGCTATTAAATTATTTAAATTATATTTGCTATAGAATGATAAAATAAAACATTATTTTGTACCTGTATCAAATAATAATAAATATGAAATATTCAAAGATAAACACTATTTTTAAAATTTGTTGCAATGATGCAAATGCTAAGAACATACTCGTACATATTTGGTTTGTGGAAGTGGAGAGAGGTATTTTGTACCTAGCCATTCATAATAATAATAATACTTGGATGACTTGTATAGCACCGTTTTTGTGCAAAAACACCTCAAGGGATTCATATCTGATCACTTAACATGGATAAAGAAATTTACAGAAACTTTTCAATTTTCGGTTGTTGGAGCTTACAGATTTAAGAAATGAACCATGGAGCTTTATGCTGCGTTTGAAGGTTCCTTTATTGTTTACTTTATTCGCATTTTTAAACATTTTTGAAACCTTTTTAACGTTTTTTATATGCACTGTGTGCGTAGCCACCTAAATAAATGTAAGCTTAAACTGTACAAAAAAAAGAAACCTTTAAGTTTAGATAATTTTAAATATGGAGGAATGCTTTCTTAAATATACACATTGAATGAATTTAATGAGTTTAGCAGCTTTAAGTTATAGTGAGCAGTATTATCATAGAAAGGAACAAAGTGGGGTATCTCTAGCGTTTTTAAAAATGCCTGTATTTAAGACTACGGATATCAAACTTTACAAAAAGCAACCTTAAAGTTTAGATAATTCTAAAATATGGAGGAATGTTTTCTTCCATAAATATACACATTGAATTAATATTAGCTTTTCATTGAATTAATATTAGCAGCTTTATGTTGTAGTGAATGGTATTATCACAGAAAGGAGAACAAAGCGGAGCATATCTAACGCTTTTAAAAATGCCCGTATTTAAAATTTTGAATAACTGTACAAGAAAGCAACTTTAAAGTTTAGATAATTCTAGAATGTCGAGGAATGTTTTCTTTCATAAATATACACATTGAATTAATATAATGAGATTAGAAGCTTTAAGTTGTAGTGAACAGTATTATCACAGAATGGAACAAAGCGGGGCATCTCTAGCGCTTTTAAAAATGCCTGTATTTAAGATTCCGGATAGTGGATATCCACCACAGATAAAATTTTCATGAAAATACTAATCCACCTTTACTTATTCATGTATTCAAATGGACTGGGCTTAAGGAATATTTAAAAAGGGTGATGAACATCTATGAGTTTATTGAAAGTAACAAAAGCTCCAATTTCTTTAGTCCAAAGCTTGATTAATAATTTAAGCTATGTTTTTGTTGTTGCTCCCTTGCTGGTTTGTGCTAGCTTACGGCTGTGAGGAGTTTCTTAACTAGCGAAAATAAATGTCCTAGTTGGCTGCTAATGAAATTTGCTTTGTCCTCATTTAAATTAGGGAAGCAAATTTAGTTAGTTGAAAACCATTACATAATTAATGAAATGTGTCTGCCTGGAGACAATTATTTATTCAAAATGGAAGACATTACGAGCATCAGATATGCTCTCATCGAAGTTACAAAGTCTATCGTTAATAATTAATGACATGAATTTTGTGGTTTAGTCTGCTCGTTGAGTTATTCTGCTATAAGTTTGGAGGTTCATCAATCGCTATAATCTTAAGGCATTAAAAGGCTGCTGCGTGTGATGTATCTGCTGCTTCTTCTACCGTTTTGCACTCCTACAAAAACTTTCATCGAGGGGTATAATTTTTTGAGTATTTAATACAATTTTACTGCAGATTTTATCGATAGGAAACGCCATGTTCACTGTGGAATGCTATTTCGATTTTTAATGTATTTCTATCACCGTAACAAAGGTAACCGGACAAGTAACAAATCATACATGTATTAAAAATTAAAAATGTTTATATATATTATTTGTAGAACCTACAGACAAGCCGTCATGTGTGACAGCTTTGTGGGACTGCATAAAACTTGTATCTTTAAATATTTATAATAAATAAAAAAAAAAAAAAAAAAAAAAAAAATACACCTTTGAAAACTCAAGAAAGTCGAAAGTATTATGACCTATATGGTTGTGTATGAATCATAAATTAAGTCAAGATTTTTTTGTAAGCATTTTCATTGTTTTAAGTAAGTTTGTCAAAATATTAAAAGAGGAAAATTATGAAGAGAATAACAAAACATAAGCGTTAAAATTTGATAGGTTGCAACATTGTATATACATTCTTTCTCCCCGTGTCCATAATCCATATCTTAATACTTATTTCAAACTCGATTACAATTGAATTGTTTTAATCTAGAAAACCAACTGAAACTATATAGAAAACTTATGGCACGCCACCGGTGTTTGAAGTTAATCTACTTAACCGATCACCTCGAAACCTAGAATATTGTTGAAACAAGGAAATATAAATAATAACAGATATCGTTGAAATATCGTTGGACGCCAAGTTTACGTTCTACCCAAAATCTGTGAAGGCTATATAGTATTTCCGTTGTCACGTTATCTGAAACGTTGGCTAAAGGAAGAAGAGCAACAAGTTATAATATTCCTAAAAAGTAATCTTAATATTAGTAAAACACGTTTATTTAATATTCAATGTGAATACAGGTATGTTCGCAACCAGATCTCAGGTATATTCGCCACCAGAATGTATGTATGTTCGCAACCAAAATGCAGGTATGTTCGCGACTAGAATGCAGGTATGTTTGCAACCAAAATGCAGGTATGTTCGCAACCAGAAAAAGCATGATTTTTCTATGTATGGTTAACCCGTGACCACACGGAGAAAAATGAGTATTGCTAATTTTTTAAAAATCTCTACGAATAACTAAGAACGGGATTGCAAATTGTTTCCTGCTAAACTTTTAGTAAATTTATAATATATCGGAAAACGTGTTAATGCAACTGCATTTGCCTTGTCAATATATAATGACGAAATGCGAAAATATTAGGATTTTTTTGAACATGTGTTCCGAGATCGTGATAAAGGAAAGGAAATTGGTTTCCTTTACCGTGTCGGTAAAGGAAACCAATTAATTAATTCGTTAAAAGCCTGCAATCCCGTATATAACCGGATTACCAATTATTTGAAGAGATTCATAAAAAAATAGCAATGCTTATTTTTCTTCGTGCATGGACAGTGGAAGCGTAAATAACATTAGAGGAAATTATACAGTTCTACAATTCACAGATTGTGGGTTAAACGTTAAGGCAGAGGTACACAGTTGGACACTGTAACGCCGTCCGAAACGTCGGTAAAGAAGGAGGTAGCATATCACGAAGCAATAACCTACGCATTAATCACAATAATACTTTTGACCGTGAAAATCGGAATTTATATGTGCAGAGGAGAAGAGCTTTTAAGAGGAGATTTTACGTGTAGATTTTTTCGCAATTATTAAAACTCTTGGTAGGGAGGTTACTTCAAAGTTCAAAATCTTATCCTATTCTCGGTCAGTGGCTGAGTTTACGTTTAGGTTAAGTCCGTCGGGTTCCGACCCAGGCGTAGGGTATTTCAATCAGTTGCTGACTAAGTTCGCCATCATTGCACAAGTAACACTTAATTATAACGAGGTTTTTCGAAACCCGGGAATGATATATTATCTTTATAAATTTTTTTAACGGCAATTGTCCGTCCTCTTAGAGTCTGATTAAATTGTGATCAGTTGTTAAATAATAACGGTATCAATGTTTGTCAGCTGATCACGATATGTTTATATTCTGAACAAATAAATAAAAAAACAAAAAGTAAACAAAACATGGTGTTTGATACACCCAAATTCTATAATCTGTGAACAATCTATAAACAGAAAATACCTTTTCCCCGTACGCTTTTAAAAATGATCCCCCTTTAACATATTGACACAATAACTGAATATATTGCGACAGGTTCAGTCTGATGTATTTTCAATGGAACCCGGAAGAGATAATAATATGGGAGAGTTTGTTGTAATTTCGGTCAGCCAAGTCCGCACTGTGATCGTGTCGGGGAATGCCTTCACGGTAACAATGGAGAGATTTCTTTGTAGGGGAAAATCTTTTTGGTCTTATTCCAGCTGGCAGAAACGTTAGTAAATCAATAGAATCGTGACATCCATGGACTGTTTCTAACAATAACCACAAGTAACATTATTTCATTTATACATTTCCAATCGAGTAAATTGTAAATAGTGGCGGAGTTTAAATGAAACTATTTATTATTATTCGTTTATTGTTTGTAGATTTTTTGTGTATGGCATCACGTGAAACATTGGTGTAACTCTTTTAGGGAATGTTGCGAGGATGGTTTTAACTGTGAGTGAAAGGAAAGACGAGGAAGGTTGAGCAGTGCTTAGCTATTCACATTGGGTTACTCTTCATATTGCAAATTCACTGCTTAGACCTTGAAAAGGGATATCTTTTCAGATATCCCTTTTCTAATTTTAGATGGATGTTTTAAATGGATCGACGGTATGAAAGGTTGAATAGTTGACGATGGAAATGATACTGTTGGCTATTTTTTGTTGGATTCAATCCAGAAATTCTATACATTAAAATTAGTGCAAAATTAATTTTGCACCCGAACTGACGGTTCAAGAGTTTTTTAGGCTTCAGACAAACTGATTTTTATTGATTATAAAATAATAACTTTACAGTTTTATCGAAAAAATATGTCGGTTAAATTTTCTGTGTATGGCTATCTAAGATTCAATATTTAATAAAAAAATTGGGAAATATTCGTGAAAATATGACGCCAATATTGAATTGTAGGCACGTAGAATAAATCACACTATAGGTAAGGTGAGAGAACCTCTGAAAGAGATTTAAAGCTACTTTGTTCCGAGCCTTGAACAATGTGTGCATTAGGAACGCCATGTAGAGCAATAAAGAATATATTCTTCCTTCTGTTTGAAATTCTACTCAAAAGCCATTTCCTTGACACAGTTACCATTAAAATGATAAACCGATAATCTTGGATATTTATCTCAGTTAATGTGGACAGTTGTAATAATCCCGACAATGGCACTGATGAAATATTATTTGATATCAAACAAAAACTTTGTTATCAACCACTAAATAGTGTTAATTTAATATTCAACCGTTTTCGTTATACTCAAGCTTTTTCAGTATTTAAAATTGGCAGCAATATTTTTAATAGTCAATCAAATTTATAGCCCCATATAGCCATATAGCTACTTCAGGGCACAATTAAAACTAACAAAAATACATCGAATGACCATAATATATTATGTATAGGTAAAGTGGTAGACATAATATAAAATAGAACAAGGGAGCAGTGAGAAAGAGATATAATTATATAGATAAAAGAATGGAACAACATTATACAATATAATGAAAGAGACAGAACGCCAGAGGGTAATATGAAGTTCGGTGGATTTAACGAAAAATTATATATTTAAATATGACAAACTTAATTGCAAATTAAGAACGTTTGTTAATCCTTATTGAATACTAATTTTCAATAAGTGTGAATAATAGGAAACCGGTTGATTTTAAAATTATATTAATTTAGTGGTCATTAAAAAAGTTAAGTTTCATTTCATATAATATGTCAAACCGCAAAGTTTTCTGCGAACATGAAATATCATTTGTCGAATCTTTGCTGTAGCTGATTTCAGATTACAATAAATGTTTGATCATCAAAACGCCGTGGATTATTTAGCAGTGTTTGTGATGCTCTATTTACTGTCTGATCTCCTCCTTCGTCTATTGTGATGTCTTTGTGTTAATAACGTAATCAATTGGCTGTCTGCTTAATTAATGGCCGTCTCGGCAAACATAATATTAGTGAACAATTAGCTATTGTGTTGCTGACTATTTGTATGATTTGATATCCACCGTGGTTTAAATACTCGTTATTACTCATCTTAATAGGTCTCTTAAAATATTTTTTTTGCTATTGAATACTTCTTATTCGTATCTACCTGTCTACTGTTTTGAACATTATAATATCTTTCAAATAACAACAGTAGTCTGTTGAAAATTTTATGGGTTAGTAAAATGTTAAAAATATGCTTTCTTATAATTCGTATTCATAGCGTTCGTGTATCTATAAACAATTAAAAAAAGGCACATCATGTTTAAATTTGGTGGACTTTTGTTATTTTTTGGTTGAATTAAAAACAATTATATTCACGGGGCCATAATTCCAAAATATTAAAAACTAGAATTACGTATTATCCGGTTTCGTCAGAATTTCATAATACTTTTTTGAAATGCGTTTTATTCATGTTTTTAAAGTAATTCTTCATTCCGGAATGTGTGGAGGTTAGTGCCATCCCACACATCTAATAAAGTAATTCTTTCTTCCGGAATGTTTGGAGGTTAGTGCGATGCCACAGATCCAATAAAGTAATTCTTCATTCCGGATTGTGTAGAAGTTAGTGCGACCCCACACATCTACTAAAGTAATTCTTCATCCGGAATGTGTGGAGGTTAGTGCGATCCCACACATCCAAAAGTAATTCTTCATTCCAGATTGTGTAGAGGTTAGTGCGACCCCACACATCTACCAAAGTAATTCTTCATCCGGAATATGTGGAGGTTAGTGCAATCCCACACATCCAATAAAGTAATTCTTCATTCCGGATTGTGTAGAGGTTAGTACGACCCCACACATCTACTAAAGTAATTCTTCATCCGGAATGTGTGGAGGTTAGTGCGATCCCACATATTCAATAAAGTAATTCTTCATTCCGGATTGTGTAGAGGTTAGTGCGACCCCACACATCTACTAAAGTAATTCTTCATCCGGAATGTGTGGAGGTTAGTGCGACCCCACACATCTACTAAAGTAATTCTTCATCCGGAATATGTGGAGGTTAGTGCGATCCCACAGATCCAATAAAGTAATTCTTCATTCCAAATGTCTGGAGGTTAGTGCGATCCAACTTATCCAATAAAGTAATTATTCATTCCGAAATGTGTGGAGGATAGCGCGATCCCATACATTCAATACAGTAATTCTTCATTACGGAATGTGTAATAAAGTTTATAGGTGTTCTTTGGTCGTCTTTTTTTACTATTAAATGAATATTTAACAGCCGCATCGCTCATGGTAAAAATATATAAAGAGTTGAACGTTATAAGGAACTGCAGTGAAAATTATAACGGCTTTAAAAAATATATTCATATAGATCAACTAACGCTGATTCTGAATATATAAGTTTTAATAAATATTATTGTACGTAGAATTTATAAAACGTCATTTAAAAACTAATAAAATACTGTGTCATTAAAACACACCGTTTGGTGGGTAAAACAGAACGTCCAGTTTCATCACAACCAATCTACTAAAGTAATAAATCTAAGATTAAAACATCCACATCAGGGTTGCCACTTTGTGGAGAATTGCGGGAAATTTGTAAGATTTTCAAGAATTGTTTTTTTGGATTTCAAACATTTTCAAGAATTGGGCCTGAACTAAAGAGAAAATCCTAAATGACCAGATAACAAACAACAGTGCCAATTTCAATAGAATTTTGTTTCATTTTTGAGGTTAAGTAACCTTTTGAGGATTTTGAGGATTTTGGCACCTCTGGTCCACATTCACATTTGAACCGATGAAAATAAGTTAATGCTGGTTTTTAAACACCAGTAGATTATTTAGCAGGTGCAGTCAGGGATACATTTTGCACTTTGATTCAATACGAGAACCTTAGTGACGAGATGTTAATATTTTACGTAGTGTTATTTGATGTTATAAGCGGGTAATCTTAAGAATAAAAACGTCTCGACTCTCAAACTCTTGTACAGCACGCGCCGGTTGAAAAAAGTAGGTTTTTAAGACAGGCCATCGGTGACGTCACTGGTCACTTCCATAGATTCTATCAGTTTTTTGGAGACCCGAAAAATTAAATCTTTAAATATTTTGACTATTAAAACTAATAAAAACAATAAAAAGATACTGCAGGTATTAAAATTAAAAGGACATTATTGATAAATAAATGGACTGCAGTTCCTCATTGCAATGGCCTAAATATTCCGGGCACATAAATAATTTAGTACGACCGGAATAGTGAATTTCCACTGTATCAAAAGTTTTGGAATATCTGCCCCTTTTAAAGTAATGAAAATGTATTTTAGACTTTTCTTCCATTTTAGCTGATTACCCCTCGAACCACAGAATCAATTAATTTATTTATATTTTTGTGCCCAACCAGTTTAATTCTAACAAATTCCCAACGCACGGGAATTGAATGAGCTTTTGCTGCAATAGTCGGTACAAAGGCTTTAAAGCAGTAAAAGTTTTCCCGGATTAGAGTGGTATTAATAATGATTACTGGCGGTAGATATTGCAGTCGATAAAGTTCATTATTAGGTGTCAGAGTTGGCCGAGCAGAACAATCGCACTGTTATCGTTCCGCCAATCTTCTGCCAGCAGGTTACGCGAGTTTAAACTAAAGCGAAATCGGAAATTAAAGTGCCGAAGTTTCATCGAATGGTTGCGTTAGGAATTCAAGTTACAAAAAAATGTATCGGCATTAGATATGCAGTGGCGTAGAGATAAAGGTTATGGCCCCAATCCTTCATAATATTATAATTTGAAAATTAGGACAGCGTTTTTATTACAGACAATGCACCACATGCGATATCTTTAGTGATCCCGTTAAAAAATAGATGAATTTAATGTATTATTTGCCCCTTTAATAGCACGACGTTTTCATTATATTTATGTATACTACTGATAGGATAATTGAAGTAAATTATTTTTTGCTAATCCTCAGTTAAAACTAGGTGATCGCTGTACCGCAGGCAATTATAAACAGAATGGTTAGACTTTAACGTGCCGTTTGTCTTGATAATGTCACACTATCGAGCATTCATCCAGTTATGTAATAGAGGGGTTAGTTCTGTATAAATTAATATATTTTAATGCATTTTGTCATTTAAGGCCGGTCATTTAATTGGACTAATTTGTTTTCACAGCCAATGTTCATAAATGAGACGTATCCGTTTTAATTTCCAGAACGTATTAGCTCATTTTCCCTTTGTAAAGACTTGTTTGTTCTTTATAAGGATGCATTATAAAATAATATAGGTAAGGAAATTGTTCAAAGTATAAAAATAAGAAACAATCTTCATACTAAAGCAGGAGTATGCTGGGCACGTAGCACGGTTAGGTAACGGATGACCGCTGGAATTCCAATATCATCGGTTACGAGAACCCACAAGAATTGGCAAAACTGGAGACATTTGAGAGATGCCTGTGTCCAAAACTGGGCGCGAGAAAACGGGAATAGTAAATGTATCCAGCCAAATTTTTCCAGAAAGTAAAAGACGTTTATAAAGACAAATATATTAACACTATGCTCCTCTAACGATTTCATTGAACCATTATTCACAAGCAAGCAATAACATTTTTCCAGTAAATCCCACAAATATTTGGATAATTTTTTTGAAAAACAAACATTTTATTACTATTATACATCTATTTTAAATTTGTCTTTAAAAACTTTATTTATTTTTGGATTGACTACGATTGAACTTTCCTATCCAGGAATTGAGTCGACAGCTCTATCAACTTCGCCAAATGCTGATCGGGTAAGACCGACATTTATTAAATGCTGTGATGTTATCCGATTGTGTACGTGATTGACATAAAAATCGATAGAATGTATTGTCATCGACAACAAGTCTATCGGCTGAGTTTCAGCTCAATCGGGTGTCAAGAAGTGTATTAATTTCTGCTTCCAAGTTTTTGCATTAATTCACAAATATAAACGTGTAATTCGAATAGATGTATTTAATAAAAAATAAATCCTTTTCCCATCTACCCTTAATAGCAAAAAAATACAACAAAAAATACATAACTAAAAGAAAAGACGTCATTAGTCTTTAACGTCACTCTGCGGGAACCGATGGATAGAAAAACTATAAAGAAGCTGTTCAATGGTGATATTTTTTGTTACCAGTTTTTTTTGGATTTTGCAATTACAAGAAACTTATACTCCTTCTTGTTCGACTTGTTTCATCACGGTTTTCTTGAGAATCTTTCATAAAATGGAACACAATACCATAACGCAACAATTTAATAACAAACTAACTAACCATCATGCCGTTTTCCGCATAGGTAGGCAGAGAAGACGGACCGCTAAACAACTTCCGGTATTTCAGCAAAATAATTAGTCAAAATTAATGTGGTTACCGGCGTCTGCATTTGGGATATTTTTAATTACTTATTAATATCTCGGTGAGATGTGCCGTCGAGATAATCAATTAATTTTTTGCCGAAGTGAGGTTGCCCGAGTACTAAACTTTATACTAAAAACATGAAAACGATCTAAACAAAAAATGGAGAAACAATAGTAGATCACTCTCGCAGCCCTCAAACAGTATATTTTCTAACTTGCTTGATGATACTATGGCTGATCTACTTAAAATTAACCTAAATAACTTATACCAGCACCACATAACTTTCGATCTAAAATTATGTGACTCAAACCTCAATTGTCCATCATCACTAACTACACTGAACAACATACGATCTCTCAACAAAAAATTCGATGAACTCAACATTCTAATCAACACTTTTATAAAAAACTTTAAAATTATTATTTGAACCGAATGTTGGATTACAAACGCATTCACCCAGAAACACAAACTCAATTACACCATGTACCATACATCGAATAATAAAAAAACAAAATGACGGTGTCATAGTCTATCTCCATAATAACCTTATTACCTCAGTTTCTGAAATTCTTATTGAAAACGCAAACTGTTGACAAATAATCGTCAACCAAGAATATGCATACTTGAAATATATATATATATATATATCGGTTCCATGACAACTCAACACAGTGACAATTCAACACACTTTTAAAAAGTGATATAAAGTCATTAGAAACGATGAGAAACAGAAAATTTAAACGTAACCTAACCTACTTAACCCAGTTAATAAAGTTTTTGTTTCATCACTTTCCATGACTTTATATAACTTTTTAAAGATGTGATGAATTATCATTTTGATGAGTTATCCGGTCACCATATATACCACCATCTATAGTAGACATTGTAATCGTCGGTGACCTTTAGTACTCGTATATTAATATCCTACCCATTGGCCACCCAAAAAACCATAATTACCAAATGATACTGTTGCAGCATGGTATTTTTAGTACTATAAATACCATGTTGCAACACCCCAAAAGAAAGTCTTGTATTGACCGTAAAATTGTAAAATCAATACAGCATATAAATAGCATAGTATTTGAATCCTCCATCACGGACCACTACACGACCATTTTAGGACTGACAAAACCAATACCAAGCTTGTCTGTCCAACGCAACTTCACAATTAAAAAAATTGTCTATGAAGATATAAAATCATGCTTAGATAAACAATCATTGGAGCACCTAAGGAGTATAACATCAACAGATAACGCTTGGCATTACTTCACTACATACTTACAAACCATCATCACACAAAATACCAAGTCTTCGTAAAAAATTATACCCCACCGTAAAAAAACTGAAACCTTGGATAACTGAAAGCATTTTAAATAGCATTAAAAAAAGAGCCAAATTAAACAAAAAAATGAAAATAAGCCCTTTTTGAAATTACCCTCTTTTCATTCTACAAAAGAGACAGAAATATATTCAGCCAAATTATATGTAAAGCTAAAGAGCTACCCTTTAAAAATAAACTAATATAATCCCATTATGAACCTTAAAGCGTTTGGTAAATACTTACGGAAAGTACTAATACTCAAAAATTCAATGACGATAATATCAAAAATATACTCTTGAGACTCTTAAAGAACAGCTCGATCATAACCTAGAAACAGATTATCTACTCTCGAAGAACCAGAACAGCTTTAATAAGAACAGAAACACACAACACGCAATAATGACAGTAACAGACTTTATGAATACTAACATTGACTCTAAGAATAAAGTAATTTCAATATACCTTGACTTACGAAAAGCTTTCGATACAATATCTCACGAGATTCTTTTTTGAAAACTTACTAAACTCTGCTTTACAGGAAACGAACTTAACTTACTGAAAAGTTTTAGGTCTGAGAGAACTCTACAAGTTATAATCAACAACGTAAGGATTTAACCCCCCTCGATCAGTTACGGGGTGCCCCAGGGTAGCGTTCTAGGTCCCCTATTGTTTCTTATCTACATCAACGATCTTTGCGAACTAATTACATATAGCAACATTGTGACATTCACTGATGATACCGTTATAATCTGTCAAGCTGATATATGGCTCAAGATATTGTTTAAAGCTGAGAAAAGTCTTGCTGTCATCAAACAGTGGCTGAAAGTAAACAGACTAACCGTAAACAAAAAAAAACAAAATTTATGACAAACAGTATAACACAAATAGGTCATCGTCCAATATTTTTTCTGAAAATAGAAGACTACTCACAGCCTTCCTCAAAATGCCATTGTGAAAGCATAGAATATGTTAAACGATGTGTCATATTTGATGAAAACTACGATGAACTGACCACATTAACTCATTAACATACAAACTCTAAAAAAAATATGTACCTCTTAAACAATATCAAAAACATCTTCCCAAGTACAATACTAAGATCGATTTATTTTGATCTTTACTAATCTTTAATCACATATGGTCTACTGTCTTGGGGAAGTGCAACTAATAACTCCATGAATCCGCTAGAAAATGCACAAAAATCATCTATTAAACTAATTCTTCAAGTATCATACGACACTGACTCTGAGAAAATTTACAAGCTATATAATAAATGAAAAAAACACGCTTTGTAATGCACCATCTTTCTATTGAATTAATAACTGACAGCCAACCAGGTTTCTCTTTTCTCAAGCTTCATAAGTATTAACAGTTAATATAATTTTACAGTTTGCGGACGTGTTTTAACCGCTCCGGTTTGTTTAATCCTTTCAGAAGGTTTCCCTTGTTAAGAGATCGCTGAAAATTGTTCAGCATCCGTGTTTTATATAGTGCTTACCTTCTTATTTCACGAAATGCGCGTAACTTCTACCGTTTAGCCGGAATTTGCAATTATTATAGCATTTTAAACCGATTAAATTTTAAAAGTGAAGCTAGAACAAAGATTTCTCAATGCAGTCGAAGATTTTATACCTGACTCAAGTGTCAAGTGGTGTCGGGATTTACGGGACCTTTTCAACCGAGGATGTCTGCCTGGAGGACAGATAAGCCATATTTTGTTTAAATTTTTTGTTTTTATTTTCTGTTTTTGTTTATGTATTTTGTTACAGATGACACACATAAACTTCACTTTGACTTTGGTTCAATATTTTGCTTATGATAGCCTGCGATAAGCGAGCCCTAAGGGTCTGAGACAGAGGTGTGAAATCGTCGGATCACGACAATAGAAAGAATGTATTGGAGCCAGGAAGGAGTCTGAAAGGGTCGAGAGGATGCACTAGGTGGCATGAAAGGCTGGGAGGTGACTGGAGAGACTAAGGTAAACTAGGATGAGGTGATTTTGCACAGCGGTGCCGCCAAGGTCTGTTATCTATGTGAGGATGTTGTGTCGGCGCTCTTTATTGGCAGCAGACACATGTCAGCGCTATATTAGCGGCGGACACATGCCTGAACGGATGACGAGCCTCGTGCTGGCACATTTGGTGGACGGGGTAGTCTCTCTCCCTGCAGCAGCTGGTACAGTTCCTTCGCTACCTAGGACTCTTGCAGCAGAGTCTCCATCTGCTGTCTTCGTCGAGCGTCACAGCGGTGCTGCCAAGGTTTGTTGTCTATGGGAGGATGTTGTGTCAGCGATCTTTATTGGCAGCAGACACATGTCAGCGCTATATTGGCGGCAGACACATGCCTGAACGGATGATGAACCTCGTGCTGGCACAGTTGGTCTAAATAACAAATGTAGATCCTAGGAAATAAATTGTACAGCGCCCTTGAGGTGATTTTTCACAAAAACGGCGCTATAAAAATTATCCAATTATTATTATTATTATTATATATAATAGCCCTGATGAGGCTTGAGATAAACGAAACCTGGTTGGCTGTCAGTTATTAATTCAATAAAAATATGGCATATTACAAAGTTCATTCTTTCATTCTTTCATTTATTGAATAATGCCACACCTCAAAGTATTTGCTTCCTTCGAGAAAACAAAATTTCATTAATCTGTTTTTAGCTGCCAATAATGATTTAGCTATTTTATCCAGATGTTTTGATTGGCGAAACAATAATTTTCACATAGGCATTTAAGTTTTATCAAAAATGTGAACGAATAGTGAGTATTTTAATTTGTGCGATTCTATTGTGGTTGAGGAGTATTTTTGAAATAAGCTAGCACAAATACTTTTCCGCTTGGAAATCTAAAACAAATTAAAAAAAACAACAACAGGAACAAAAAAAAATGGGTTAAAAAAATAATATACATATTTTGCAAATTGTTGAAAGGGTAGTCTTGCGAATGTAATATCAAGATAAATAATTATCCACAAATTTTATAGAAACGCTATTAATATATTTTTAAACTAAATCTCAAAGAAAGAAATATATCAAGTTGAATATTAAAAATTAAATTTATTTTAAAGATCCAGTTTTGATAGAATAATAGTTTTTTTATACCTACCTTCTGTTTTCTCTAGTATGAAATCTGTTTAAGATATCAAGTAATTTTAATTCTATTTAATTTATCAAAGATATTAAAGCGTTGAAGTGCCAAGTGTTGTAACTGATTACTGAGAAATTTCTAATACCATTTTCTGCCAAATAATTTCTCCAAATAACAAATGCGAGAAACTTAATTCTGTAAAAGGCGTGAAACTTATTTGTCGCATTTCGAACAAGCTTATGACTGCCGTAATTCATTTTACTTGTTTAGTTTAATGAGTATTGATAATGGTTTTGGGATCGTTGTGCTAGGCTAAGGAAAAATAACAGTTAATTTAATAATGTACAAGTATGTTGTAGCTAAAATTAGGTCGTCCAATTAAATCACCATCGATTCTTTCCGAGACAAAAAAAGGTTACTTAAATGACTTAAAACTGATTATGCTAAATAAATGATTGATTTAACATACCCATGATAGACCAGAAGAGATATGAGAAAAAATATACACGCCAACACATCAGCTCTTCCCACAATTCCAGTAACCTGTAACAGAGAAATTAAATCACATTATTATTATTACTAATAGTTATGTGACCAGAACACCTAGCTTCCAAAAAAGTATGTTTCTAATTTTTCTTATTTAATAAATCAAAACAAAAATTTGTAAATAGGTACTTAAATACCTACCTAATCAATTATATACCATATACTAGTATTTTACGTAAATTAAAAAAAAAATGGAATTTTAAAATTTGTCCAAAGAAACGTCACAATAATGACAATACTTTTTCAAATATTTTTCAGGTAAGAAAATATCGTAAAATTTAAAAAGATCGAATAAGAAAGTTCAACTAAACACGACGATTTAACATTTAAAAAAATATTACTGAATCATTAAAACGACCACCCTTAAACTGGAAAAGGAAAGTCCAAACGAATTTACAAAAAAACAAACGATAAATGCAAAACGGTCAAGTTAAAACAAGGATTCCGCTACGTTTAGTCAATTATTTTTTTCGAAGGAAGAAATAATTAGGAGGTTTGACATTATACATATATTAAAAAAAAGGACTTAGTAAAACACAACTTTGTTGAATCAGCTGATCGGGAATTGTTTGGATCAAGCACAAGCATGCTCTAAGCGAAACCCGGCTGGCTGTCTATCTATACCTGCATTAAATTCAATGAAGTTGTGTATTACTGTGGTACAATTTTCCCTTCTTAGATGGTGGTACGGTAGGATGACGTAGATAGGATAAATCATCCAGATCGCCGTATTTCAGGAAATCATGTTAACCTTGGAGCATCTTTTTCAAATGTTCGAGAAACAGTTTCTTTATTTTGTAATTTTTTTAATGATGAGCAAAGCTTTAACAATACCTAACGACAAAAAGGTACGTCTTTTCATGTAACACATTCAAAGCATGTTTTAATATCATACAAACAAAATGATAATATTTTCAATAGAGAACAGAATAGTTTCTAATCAAATTCAAATTGAAGTAAATTGACAAAAGGAGAGACCGTTAAAGTAACTTATAACATATTCCCTCTAATAAACAAACTATCGCGGAGGAATTCTTAAAATTGAATTACTACTTATGCTACCGAAAGCACTCGCCCCTGCCGCCATTCCTAAAGAACCTTTATTGAATTTCTGAAATAAAACATACGGGAAAGTGGTTGGGTTCGGCGAACTCAACTGGTCCAGAATTTCCCTACATTATTGTTGGAACGTCTATGCTTTACTTTGAAGGTGACAGGGGTTTTATTTGGGTTTGTCTGAGGTTCAAAGAAAATAAGGAAAGGTAAAAAACCAATTTTTCGTGTCAATTGATAAATTGACTCACGACTGAGAAACTTATAACGTCCTATATTTTCATAAACTGGATTCGTCTTAGTGGACGCATATTTAGAGAAATGGGACGAACGATAAATGGAGAACATACACGCTAGCAAACACACGTGGTTGTCCAATGCGATGTCGGAGATACGAATGTACTCAGAAATACAAGTCAGATTCTTTGATTAGCAACACACAATGTCCACAGTGAATTATTGGCATTCAATCATGTCAGCTTGAAAACCGATGCGTCTGTTTGACATTTGAATACGGCCAATGGACTTGTAAATACAATACTGTTTTCAGGAAGACTCTGGAATTATTGACGTTAAGGGTTAGGCACTATATTGTGCGAATAGTTCACAGTGGATATACTTCATAGATACCTATATTGTAGTATGAGAATGTTCACGTTCACCAAAGTGGAATGTTCAAGTAATAGTTAAACAGTTAAACAAATGTTCGCATTCCTCTTTTCTGTCAAGTTTCTTATTGTATTTAAAGCCTAGTTGAACCGGTTGGAACTTGGTCCGGGAAAAACGTACAACAAAGTATCAGGACAGCCCCCACGAACGTGAGTTTTAACAGAGTGCTACGAAAAGTAAACACTCAGGCGTAATCGACAGCTTGATTGGGTTTTAGGAATTTTCATCCGCTCATGTAGTTCGGCTGCCGTCGGCGTCGCTGTCTGCTTCCCAGGAAACTTTGTATCTTTGATTTTTCATCAAATATCTCAATAGATAGAAAGAGGAAGCGATTTTAATTAAATGTGATTTGAACTAATCGCTTTTCGAATAAAGAAGAATATAAATTAGCTCAGTATATTATGTTTATTGGAAAAACGAGAATTTAATTAAGGCTGACAAGTCTTGGACTATAAAAAATGAACACATTTCCCATCAGCGTATTTCGTTTCCATTTAAAATCAACGCTGTCATGACATACATTTTTGCGAATCTCGTTTAGAATTTGACAAGAACGAATTCGTATTTTATACCGTCAAAACTGTCCAAAACGTCGAGGACAATAATTACGGAATGAACAAATAATGCTTTGGTAATAAGCCTCTCCACGCACACCAGCGCGTTCGAATGGAGGGCCATTATTAAATCCATTTATCAATGTCCTCTGCCGATCCCTACATTCGGAAATGTGTTGGTTTTTGTGTTTTGTTTCGGCAGACCGCCGCCAGAGCGCGGAGTGATCGCGGCGCATTTCCCGCGCAGCCGAGTGTCAAACCTAAATCCTGTAATCATTTCAGATTGACACCCACTGCCAAGTCCGGACTCGTGATTTGTGGGTTGGTTGTACCTACTTGCGCACTACCAGCGTCCCCTATCTACCCCTAGTACCACCAGCCGTGCCGCCGGTGAAAAGCTTCGCTGGAATATAATTATATTGCGGTTATGCAATTAGCGGAGTGTATGGATATATATCCACGGCGAACGCGGTCAAATAATAATATTAATGGTCAACTTGTCGACTGGCTTTGAGCACAAGGTTAACTAATTAATGCTGTTTTCAAGCTTTATGTATAACCAATGAAAATAAATTTAATTAATAAATCTATTTCGAATTGTTAGCTAACTTGATTACGTAATTTTAAAATCAAATCAACCCGCAAGAAACATTTTTGTTTTACTATGATAGATCTATTTTTAATATGTAGTGAAATAATTTCGACTTTCCGCCACGGTCCTAGGCATCGAGCGGCAAGACCTAGTTGCGTCATCATTTCATACAATTTCAGAAAAATGCTTGTGTGTATGCGCGTGTGTGGGTGAATTCCATCAAAGGTTGATAGAATGCATTGTCGTCGACAACAAGTCTATCTCCCAAGTTTCAGCTTGATCCGATGTTAGGAAGCGGGTTAATTTCCATAAATTATTTTATGCATCAAGTCCTGAAGATGACATCAGAAAGATGATGGCCCCCGGCAGCGATACATTGATGAAGGCGATATGTGAAGTTTTCGGCCGCATTTTGGCACATCTCTACTTGTATAGGGGCGATTTCCTCCCGAATTTGAATATTGAGTTCTTTCAAGGCATGAGCCCGATATTTAAAAATATTTTCTGTTTAGTAGCCCCACAGGAAGAAGTCGCAAATTGCAGCCAGAAGGTCCGCTGTGTGGCGATGAAAGAACGACTATTTTTGAGAAACGAGCGGACGGCAAAGCCCCGGTGTTGTCCGGACCAAACCATGGTAATGACTGAAAACGGCACGACCCTCCCGACACAATGAAATCCCTCACAGGTTCCTAACCTCACCACACGGGATGTACCGGCCCTTCAAAACTGCAGTCTGGTTTACTGCAACTGTATTTAAAAAAAATAAATAAACCGCAGAAAATATTACCCAATTTTTATTATTTTAACAAAATTGATGGATATATTTCAAAAAGCTCTCCTCAATCATGGTCACCTGCGCACACACATTAAATTGACGAGAGTTGACATTTCAACATTGTGTAACATTCAGCTGAGTCCGTCGGTGATTCATTTCAAATACATTTTATACATCAATGTGTTTCATTCACCTTACATCGTATATTCCTTGTTTAAAACGGCGATTAAATGATTTATTCTTCAGGAGAGAGTAAACATGATTACGTAATATAACAAGAAATTAAACACTTAATATCGATAGTTTTTTGTATTTTCATTAAATTTGACTTAACTGTATACTAATATTTTTCACTATAAACACGTTTTGCCTCAGAATTGAATACCCAAAAAAAAGTAAAAATAAAGCGGCTCGTTTAATTTTACGGCTCCATAGCTCATTAATTGAGTATAGCGAAGTCCTATTTTACCTAGACCGTTTAGCATTTTGTCTGTCTGCAAATATGTTCATGCATTTTCGAAAATCTGCCGCATTTATTTTATTATTGACTAGATGGCTAACTTCGACTTTCGTTTATAAAGAGTTTTTTATTTAGACTTTCGCATTTTTTCAATATTATGGTACCTACCTGCCTGATGAAAGTTTAAAAAAAGAATTGTCATTATGATAGTGTCTTTTTTCGACAAATTGCATATTCGAAATAACAAAAATGTTTTACAAAATACGTATATGGTTTATAATTAGATACGCACAGGTAACTCCGATCGAAAATTGGAACCTATGAATCTACCAATGAAAACCTCTGAAAGTCTAGTGAATAAACTTTCAGAGTTTTTCATTTGTGTATAGTATAAAACGTAGGCTCAGAATGAGAATTGTTCTGTCTATATATTGGCATATCTATGGTTTTTTGGGACCAATTTGTTTCGTACTAAAAGACCGAAGATATCGATCTAGTGAGTGGTTTATTTATACGTAGGTATTAGCAGTAGGTAGGAATTTAAGAACATATATATGCGACGCTTCGCTAAGGACGCGAGGTCTGCTGTTTACATAACTCATGATGTAAATGACGTAAAGAGCTGAAAATAGTTGAATTGACCTAAAAATTCAAGACAGGAGATAAAAACTATCACGATGCTCTAACCCAACATTATAGAGTTTTGTTGCTTCAGAAAACAGATTTTATTCTCCATACTAAAAATATTTTCTTTAGCGAAATTCATCTTGATAAACCGGGTTTGAATATTTTTCCACAATAATTTTCGAAGAATACTTCGACCATACTTCGACAGAGGGAGCCAAAATATTTCTACTACTTTCTATGCTTAATATAAGCAAAGTCTCCTATTATGATGAAAGTCATCGAGCTCCAATATTAAACTCCCAAAATTATTCAGAAACACGAACTGAGTTATTAGCAAAAAGCTTCCATGAATTCTTATTGCCAACATATTTAACAAGCTCCGCTGTTTGGCAGATTAACTACTTAAGTCAGTTTTTCAGTACGGCATTCTTCCCATTATGTCTCTTTGAAGAATGTTACATTGAGACCGATAAAAAAAATCTATTGATTAATTAACAGATTAAATTAAAAATCAATAACAAAAAAATAGGAGATATTTAGAACGAGTGGTAGACTGAAAGCAATAAAAATGCAATCTCTGAGGCGTATTCTTGCTAGAATAATAATTGGTTTGAACTTGTAGAGCGGATGTTCGAAGAGTGGAGAGCCGGATATTACTCGCAAGTGGATGGAGGAAGTCGCGGCTGCCTCAGGATGATATGGGAGGAGATAGTGAACGAAATACTCGAGTTGAACATGTCAATAGTCGGTGTAACAGAGAAGTATGTAAGAGCTAATTTATTTATTTTATTTGTGCTACTTTAAATTGGTAAGTAGTTATCTATGTCCTAATATATTTTATCAATGCTAATGAGGCTAGTAGTGCAGGTGAATACAGATTTTTTGTTGTTACACCCTCTCTACATACCTCCAATAATATTTATAAATGCTGATGAAGCTAGTAGTGCAGGTGAATAATGAGTTTATGGCGTTATTACACCCTCTCTAAAAACCCCCAATATAATGGCGTAATGATTCGTTAGTTAGTTAAACTTACTTAAATTGTTTCGAAAAAAGTCGCAATATAATTAAAAACCCCTGTAGGACCCGTACTGAACAATGTACAACTATTGTATGTCACTCACTGAGCTTTTTAACGTGATTCTTTATTATATATATTTATATATAATGTCGTCGGTCTTCAGACGTACATAATATTAAGTTTTTGTTAAAAGCACTCAATGGAAGATATTACCAATGTAAGAGTATATATGTCTCCCGGGATATCAATAAAAGAAGTTGCTGCGATCCATGTCGCCAATCGTAAAAACAACATTATTTATTTATTTAATCCAATATTGGTCGTAAAAGAAAATATTACAAAACGATGTTTTATACTATCCCGAAAGATTATTCCACGATCGGATTACAATAGTCTCTCGCGAGAAGCGAAGTATCGAAAGGTCAATATAGGGATTTTAATACTCTCCCATCTGAAGGCAGTTTGCCTCTTTAGGCCAAATAAACTTTTGATAACATTTGATAAACAAAACGACGAGTCCCGGTTCCTCCAATAATGTTTGGCAATAACAGTAAATGTTCTGATGTCGGCCAGTTTACGGTCTTATTTTATTACAGCCTCCGTATGAAATGCCAATGTTTGGGACAGTGGAGAAGGCTGAGAGGGTGGTGGGGTTGGTGAGGGAGGGCGGATAAAAGGAGGGGATGAAAAATGGACCGGTGGACGAATCTGCGGAAACGTCACGAGCACAAAACACCCTAGATGGACCTTAATAGCCGCACATACATACAATGGAGGCGTATACCCGAAGGAGTATTCACCAATATTGGATAAACGTTTTCTTTTTAACCCCCCAGTTCAAAAGTCAAGTCAACATAATGTACTACTCTTGTGTAACTTGTAAATTCTGAGAATTTTTATAATACATCTTTTTTGTTGACGATTGTATGAAATATTGTGGATTTCAAATCCCTGTCGGTCTCGTCACTGCCAAAAATATTTCGGATGTGTTTTGCTTTACGGTTTATCTTTCATATAAAAATAACACAATAATGTTTCCGGCAACATTCCGAGATAAAATCTAATCGCCTTTGCCAAAAGGTCATAACCGTGGGCAATCCTTTTGAATCAGTATAAATAAACCGTTGAATAAGTACCCATTAGCTGGAATCGAATGATCGCCGTGTAGCCGGATCTGCCGCCGCCCCTACCTCTTCCGGCTTCACGGTTAACCCTCACTGCCCCCCCACCACCCAGCAGGGGTTGCACATTAGATAACCTTCTCATTTCCGAACAGAGTAAAATTCTTCAAATACCATTCGTTCCTTCTTGTGACATTATTTGTACCGGAAACTTCTTTCATTTAGCTACGACACATAAAGAACCTACGTACAAAGTTGTTTATCTTTTGAACATTTGGGGAGAAACTATAAACCCTGACGTAATGAGCTTTTTCTTTTCGGCGCACGGTATATTTGACGCACTGGGATATCAACATGTGTTATTCTTAATACGAGCCTTTTTTATGGTTTTCTTTGTATAGATTAAGATAAAATTGAACATAGCGTGTTTTTGATTATCCTATAAAAAATACAACAGACAATACCTTAATTCAAGAACATCAACAATTTTACATTTCACACATCCACAACTATTTTTAAGCTTTCAAGACTCACAAATCGGAAGAACATAAGAGTGGGTATATATATATGGAAATACGCATGAATATTGATGAAGTGAACAACTTAAGCTAGCTGTTAATTTAAGACTGCTTTCTTAGTTATATGATTTGCGTTATACGATATAACTAATAGATATGATTTGCGTTGTATACAACACATCTTTATTATTAGGTATCTACTGTCCCTAGAATAATAAGTTTATAATATTTTCGTAAACAAATATTGACTAATTTGATGAAGAAATATAGTATAATTACTATTAAACGGTATATTGCGATATTGAGTGGTTTCTACTGACTAATTTGAGTAAAACCAAACATGTCGAAATATTTGCCAGTAAACGTAATTATTTTTCGATATCTCTCGCTCTATAAAATGATAAAGCTTTGAACTTCCACTGGGTAAACCGGTGAATTAAGTACCAGTTTATTTTGCATGATCCAAACAATATTTTGCAGGCTTACTGAGGAGAAACTTTATTTTAAAAATTCTAGTTTTGGGATTATTTAGTTTGAAAGCCGGTTGACGATTTATTTATATATAAAATATCATACATTACTGACCCTATTTTAGATTGGTTCATTCTTGAGAGATCTTTCAATTTTTTATAAATAATTATAATATTTCAATACTTTTGTATCTGGGCTATATTTATATTTTAATTTAATTTTAAAAATTAAATTTAAATAGATTTTTTTTTAAATTATTATCTCGGCTGATTTTTAACAAACCTTTAAAAAAATGAATATGAGAGAAAAAATGTATGTTTAATAAATGAACAATATATGTATTGCAAAATATATGTGACGTACTAGATAAACGCCAATTATACGTTAACACACTACTAAACTACATTTTTTGCAAAAAAAATAAAATTCAACGTACACAAAATAACACTAACAGACCAGTTAGACAAGCGTACAAAGAAAACATAAAAAACTCCGACAGAAAAATTCAAGCTTTGGACAAAGACACTACCAATACCATGCTATAAAAGCATTCAACAGTGTGAAACTTGAAATTAAAATTGAGGAAAATAAAAATAAATTCACACACAACATTACAAAATGGATTAAAGAACAAAAAAGACAATATTACCAAATTGTCATAGCATAAAATAAAAATAAAACCTACACGTAACACACAAAACCAATATAAACACACATCACTCACAAACACACAAGATTATATTTTAAATGTATTATTTTCTCTTTAAATGTATTATGTAGATTATATTTTCATATTATAAAATGAAGGCCTCAGCACGGGCAAGCCACCCAGTGAGGCCAACATTACTGGAAAATTTTGAAATGTAAAACATATTGTACCAAATAAAAATAATAAAAAAAGCCTTAGTTAAAGTTATTACAAAAAAAATCCTTTTAGATTCTCGTACATATTCTCGATGGTACAGTTATTTAAGGACTTCCAACCAAATCATAATTTTGTACAACACAATTAAAAAAGAAAGGCATTATCATTTTACTTCAGAACATTGAGATTCAAAGTTTGAAAATTACTAATTAATTATAAATTACAATAAACTATACTAGATTCGCCCAGTTTAAGTGATACTAACAACAATCACATTTAATAGTTAGATATTAGGTCAATGGGTAGATATATAATAGTAAGACATTCTGTAGTAGTCGAGTAGAGCGCGGACAACGAGAGGAACACCCTTCACACCTCGTAAAATAAAATAAATCTCGTCGTTAAGAAAAATGTTTCCTCTCCAATGATTTCATTTTAAATCGAAATTAAATTGCAATATATATATAAATATAATTCGGAAATAAAAAATTTCAACAATATTATATATAACTTTGCTGAGATAATATTATACTCTTACCAAAAGATTGTCAAAGTAATTACATTTTTTTAAAAATATATTAAGAATTATTTTATTGGGATAAGTTCTAAGAAATCTACATATTTGGGTGAGATAATATTACGCTCTTGCCAAAAGATTGTCAAAGTAAACACATTGGAAAAATATATTAATAATTATTTTATCGGGATAAGTCCTAAAAATTGAGAAAAACTAATAAATTTAATTTTGAATGGAAATACTAACTTAAATATACTTTGGCACTTTGAATGTACTTTTTGATACTAAACAGGAGTTAATTTGTTTTAGTAAACTTTTGTCATATTTGAAACACGTAATAAATGGGTCGCATTATAAAAGAATTATGTGAATGAATCGCGTATTGTTTTCTTTCAATTCCATGAGCTTCAATAAGTGAAATACGCATGTTCCTCTGTCTGATAGGACACTGCAAATGTACTATCGAACATTCCCAATGTCCGATAGGACATTTGCAGTGTCCGACTGGACATTTCCTAAATCCGATTGGACATTTACAGTGTCCGACTGGACATTTCCTCAGTCCGATATGACATTTGCAGTGTCCAGCTGGACATTTCCTCAGTCCGATAGGACATTTGCAGTGTCCGACTGGACATTTCCTCAACCCGATATGACATTTGCAGTGTCCGACGGAACATTCCCTCAGTCCGATAGGACATTTCTAATGTTCTATCGGGCATTCTTATATCCAATAGGACACTTACTATGTCCCAATGGCTAGGTATATTTTTAAATTTTCAAGGAACCTCAGAACGCGTGATTCTTCACAAACGTCAAATGTTTAACACATTTAATTTTGGATAATTTTTATTTTAATGTGATTAATCCAATGGATTACTAACTTTCTATAACATATATTTTTAGATGTTATCTAAAGATTATATGAGCGGAAACGATGTTTTTGATGAAATCTCATACTATTACAACAGGAGATTAAAAAAATAGTACATTTTCTAACGACACGACAGCAAATAAATAATTTTTAAATATGTTTTAGCCACAAAAGTTTCCTTGTCAAAACCTACTTTTTTACTGGCAATATAACTACGACGGAATTTTTTCGATGAGTTTAGATATGTTCAAGTTTTGGTCGCAATAGGGTCGCAGGTAAATTTTGTAACTGTATTTCGTAAGAAATCGGGTCTTAATTTTTTGGGTCCGGTCGCCTGCAAACCGAAATGAACCTTACGGTCGGTTAAAATTGAGGGGCAGAGTGGTCGGTTTTTGCCTGCAGACCCCCGATTTATTTTTTTTGCGCGAAGGCTATGCGGAATTTAGCCGAAATATACGATTTGAATTCGACCAATCAGAGGGCCGATAACGTCCATCAGATTTTATAAAAAAATTAATGTGGCTCCTACTATTCTGCTTGAATCTACCAATTGGTGAAGACTTTTGGCAGCATCATCTCTTTGTAGAGTAAATTATTTTACATGTTCGCTTTATCTTTTTTTTTGTCTCTGAATGTCCATAAACGTTAATACATTACTCCGACATATGGACAAATATATTACCACAATCTGACTCCATTTAAAAAAAAATTAATTGAAGAAGACATTCACATGATAATTAACAATTGAATATAATATAACTTCTAAAACTATATAACACTTCACGCCTGTAATTTTCTATTTAAACATGGATAATTAACAATGGAATATAATATAACTTCTATAATTATATAACACTCCACGCCTGTAATTTTCTATTTACACATGGATAATTAACAATGGAATATAATATAACTTCTATAATTATATAACACTCCACGCCTGTAATTTTGTATTTACACATGGATAATTAACAATGGAATATAATATAACTTCTATAATTATATAACTATATAACACTCCACGCCTGTTTTTTTTCTATTTACACATGGATAATTAACAGTGGAATATAATATAACTTCTATAACCATATAACACTCCACGCCTGTAATTTTCTATTTTCATCTTATGATTTTTATAAAAAAAATCTTTTTTTCTTTTTTTTCTTTTTAAGACCGGCGTTTTGTCTAGTACAAATGTAAAAAGATTATTATTATAAATAAAACAAAACTTTAAATATTGTATATGTTATCTGTGTCACTAAAATTAATAAAGAAATAAAAAATGTTAGAAATTAAAATTTATGCACAGAAAATGAGTTTACAGGAAAGTGTGTATCAAATTTAGTACATTGGTCAGTGAGATATTTATTGATAATTCTAGATTTACTTTACTTACCATTACGTATTTCCTATTACACTATACTGTACTTTAACATTAAAAGTACAGTTCAACATTAAAAGTTTCCCCTTTACACGCTAAGTTAAAATATGATTGGATATGATTTCAACTGTTTGGTTTAAAATGTATGTAGAGACAGATAACGAAAGTTTGCAAAGATAACCAACACGTCGCGTCGTGTCGCGTTGGTTAGAACATTCTTTCTATAAGAAGTATGTGTTTTCAACATTTCTTGCCGTTAACGTTTTATTTTAATTTCCTAATCAGGTGTATTTTAATACATCAACGTAGCATCACTCGCTTCGCGCTAATTGTTTCAACGAAATCGGCAAGTTTAAAGTAACAGGTATAAAAGGCACCGGCGTTTATTTTAAAACAATTCATATTATCATTCCGGTGACGTTTCCATAAGCACCACACTCGAGGAATATGAGAAACGTGTCCACTCGACGAAATGTAGCCACAGAGTAGGAAACTAACCCGCACCGACAGTTCTGTAGCATTTGCCAACTTAAATGCGTAAAAGTTTTCCCTACAAACTCGTTCCGTCCGTGATTCCGGCTTTACGCACAAAACAAAAGTGGCGGCCGCCTTCCGAGTTCTACTGCCTCAGCAAGCAAAAAGGTTGTTGCTGACTTTGCTCGCTCAGCAAAAAAATCTCAATTAAACATCCTAAACCAAGGATCGTAAAAAAATATTACGCTCACACATTTTCATGTTATCTAGATAAAGCTTTGTTAATTAATCGTTAAACGGGTAAATCGTCTCAAATGTACTAACCGTATCTAAAAAAACAACGAAAATATGTGTTTAAAAATTCTAATACGATGAGTTTTGGCTGTTGCACACATTTTTATGTAAGTGATTAGCGTCGTCAGACGCAATATTGGCCAAATAAAAGAAAAACTTTTTCAAAATTAAAGTTTTAATTTTTTTTTATCTCATTGTTTATCATCAAATCAAAGGTTGAAATGGAATGGTCGGTGGACAGAAGATATTAGCCAGCAACTGTTTTAAATTCTTTTTTAATGTATTATGTATTGAACCCTCTTTCTTCTGTCAACTGTCTTCATTTTCGAAAGTGTTAATGAAAGTCGGCATTAACGCTGTTCATTTTTTGCTGAATGAACAAAAAAGGTGGGTGTTTTTGCGACTGCTTTAACCCTTAAAAGGTTTAAAAAACAGAGGACCGCTTTGTCGATTATAAAAACAGCTTGCTGAAATCCGGAAATGTCATCACATAAAAACTTATTCAACATAGGTTGGAGTAACTTACCGGAACGCATGGTTCAGGGTGGCTTATATTACATTTTGAATACGAGTTTTCACGTCCTAGGATGTCATAAAATAGTCTCCCGATCAGGACGTTACCTTAAAAGATATAATAATTTACTTTCCGAATTATCAGTATGAAGTCCTTTCTGTATTCATGTATTTTGGACAGAAACAGAGTTTTATAAAAGCACAAACATCTTAATTGCGGTATAAGAAGCTGAGAAAAATTTGATTATTCCTCGAAATCTTATATTTAAAAGTCCACAAACTTACACTTACAAACTATTTAAAAAAAATATTTATTAAAAAAAGCTAACCTGTAAACAAGTTCTGCCGTGTAATTATTATTATTTTGCGTGACAGTTGTTTCGCTTCTTCTGAAGACATATTAAATAACAGTGAAAATAATTTTTAAGTGCATAATTAAAATGTTGTTCTACAAATAACTACTGTTTCAATTGGAAAGATTGTACGTGATGTAGGTATAAAAAATAATAAAAGTATACATTTTAATTTTTCACAGTCCTCCTCACTCGAGTAAAAAAAAGAGACATCTTTTATTCGCTGTCTGGGTGCTTCCACATATAGATATCGTGATGTTCATTGTAAAGCTTAATGAAAAAGCACTTTGCAGTTGTGATAATGAATATTAATATTACAAATATAAATATTGCATGCAAGAATTACATTAAGTCCATTCAAATTAATTTCGTTTGAGAAATTTTCATTAAAAATTACAAGTAGAGTGCCTTTTCTCTTCAAATTAGAGTGCTGTAGGTATACATTATGTTTGTTCGCACTTATAAATGAACACTCCAATCCAGGGTCGCGAAATAAAACATTTTTAATTCTGTTGTTCAGTACGCTTTGCAGAATGAAAAATAAAAGTAAAATTCGTTTTCCTCGATTTACCCCGAATGAGGCAGCACCGGGTGAGTGGGTAGGTACCCTTCGTACTCGTACCTGCGAGAAGAGGAACCTAAGAGAGTATAACCGACAGAGGAGATAGAATTTTGCATTGAATAGTGGCTGTTTAAATCAAATATTTATGTGATGAATTCTATGAAGAATGAATGGTATCATCGAATGGTTAAAAATAGACGTTCCATTTCAAATTTTTTATTGTGCTACTCATAGACACCAAAAGAGAAAAAAAACATGTTAAAAGTGATAATATAGTGACTGCCCAAACAAATCATGAAAATGTTTTCTGTCTGCGAAGTGGAAATAAACGTCATTTAAAAGAGATTACTGAAATTGCAAAAGGGCTGCGTTTTTTTGAAAAAGGTCTAATTTCCTTAGTTCTTTCATCATGGCCCAGGACACATGCCTCCACTCCTGTCGCTATCCCACTGGCACAGAAGCAACAACGGACTGTTAAAATATGCAAGTCTCCCGCTGACCGCGTGAACGTGAGCTTTAGGCCAGAGCTTTCATCCTGTGAAGCTTTGTTTGAAGTAATTTGCGAAAAAATTGTGCCGGCCGAAGGACTGTGCTTGGATTACTAATGCATTGTTCTTCATTAAAAAGAGTGTCTATTTTAATTTCCGTGTATGTACAAGGGCATTTCTCTCACAGGTACGAATTACAAAGGTTCCATTGAGTATGTTTTAATACGGGGAAAATGTTCAAATAGTAAATTAAACTTTATTGTTTGCGACAGTGTATTTTGATTGATAGAAATAAATGCAAGTGATGATTGTTTTCATTGCATTATTTAACATGCCGCAACCACCGCCAAACAGAATGATATGGTAAAAGAAGTAATAAATGTGACTCGACAAACAACAGAGCACTAATGAACCGTATAATAATAACATTCCGCTTCACGAAATAAATGTGCCAATTGATATATAATAAATGTGGATGTTTTCAATTACGGCAAATAAAATTAGCCGCGTATAATGAGGATATGATATTTTTAATTTCTCTCTTGCTTTAAAAATACTAATTTTTTTGAAATCTGCGAGATTTCTATAACAATACTGAAATAACATTACATAAGTTGAATATATATATTTTTTTAAATTTTGGAATAAATTATTGAGTTAAACCGTAAATTGCAGTATTAAATCATTGAAGACAATATTTGCGAGTCTCAAACGATAATTTGAAACAGAAAAATCAAAATAAAATTCGGTCGCATTTAGAAGTTGAACCCAGAACCTCAGCCTTGTAGGGGATTCGATCTATTAGTATCTGTTTCTACCATTATCTACAGGTACAAATGGTAATATCGTAAGTTAATTGCGACAAGTGGCTTACATTTTTGCCAAAGTGAAATTTTTAGCAACCAAGTGCCCTTTACTATGTCCTTCACCATTGAAAAAATGGATTCGTGATACAAGAGCTATCAAAGAACACTTGATAATTAAAAAGTTAATCTGGAAAAATGGATTCATGCTACAGGAGATTGTGAAGGACACTTGATTATTAAAAACCTAACCTGGAATAAATGTTAGTCAGTCACTTGTCGCTCTTAACCGACGATATCACCGAAACAATACACTGATCCTTAGATTCCTTACCCAACTTTCCCTTTACTTTACTTTCCTTACTTTTCCCAGAACGTTCTCTCATTCCTTTCCTTAAAAAAGACCCTCTACACAGCATCCTAAAAGATGACATAGGCTCTAAGGGAAATTATTTTCCTCATGGACTCCTATGTAGGGTTAATATTAAAAAATCACAGTAGAACTAAATAAACGCGCAGTCAGTATTGAGAGGTAACCTTCGTCTAATTTTTTTTACTCCGAGTCTAGTTTATTAGCAGATTGAACCAACCGTGTTATTGCTACTAACATTATTAACGGTTAGTTGACCCATCAGGCCTCTGGCATATTGACCGTTACATTTGTTTAAAGATGTTGTCGGAATTTGTGTGTATTTCCGCTTCTCAATAAAATGCAAATAGATTACTTCTGAACGTACCCAAAAACTGTTTTTGAAAGGTTATGAAATACGCCTTCAAATTTTGTTAGTAGATAAAAACACACAATTTTTTTTTAAATCAAACGAAAATGTCTTTCCTTATGTTTTTTCGTCTAAACACTAAAATAAAATTACTGATAACGAAAATAAAAAAAAAACAATTTAACAAATGTATTATTAACATTACTGCAACCTTACATTTTTGTCGTTTAATATAAAAATAACTAATAAAAAATCACATGTTTCATGAATTTCTGTCAAATTGCGGTCGGAACCTTTGGTTTGGTGTATTATGATTATTTTGTTGTTATTTTCTATATATATATATATATTTTTTTTTAAATATTAACTCCACACAGGAGGCCCTGAAGAAAATAATTTCCCTCAGGGCTTATGTCATCTTTGGGGATGCTGTGTGGAGGGTCTTTTTGTGGAGAGGAAGGAGTGAACATGGGTCTTGAAGAGTCCCATGTTGTAGGAGGGAGGAAACACAGAGGCAGGCAGTTCGTTCCACAGCCGAGCTGTTGAACTTAAGAACGAATCGTAGAAGCGACCCGTTCTCATGTGACAAGTGTCAACTGTGTACAAATGTTGGGCACGCGTTTGGCGTGTATCCCGACTACGCACCGGTGCCGAAGGGATCAATGACGCTAGTTCCTCAGAGCATCTTCCATTGTAATACCGATATATAAATGTACAATTTGTTATTTTTTCTTTCGAACACAATTTAGTTCATATTTCTAACAATAACGGTCAGGGAGACACAATGATTTCCATGAGACCATATGAGCCGTTCTGAAAAACGAACAAATTGACTCTACGGATAATAGCTGTTTGTTCAAAAATCCGAAAAAATTAGTCTGATAAGGTAAAAGTAACAATAACTAACCAATTAGATAGACAAAATTATGAAGTTCGTCAGATAAAAGAGGGTTAACGTTGTACCGCTGTGCAATGTATAACACAACTAACCGCTGTGGCCAGTTAGAAAAAATATACAAGCAATGCCAGAGAGACAATACCAACTTTGCAAATGAAAATTTAACTGTGATTTACATTAATCATGATCTTTAGCAACTTGTATCACCGAACATATAGAACAAAATATTCCCAAAATGAGCCCTTATATTGCGTGCTGACAACGACATTTTTGTTCAAGTAGTCCTCTTAATTTAAGCTATAAAATGATCTCGACCGTTACTAACATTAAAATATAAATAATCGCTTTGTGTGAGCAGTGTTAAGTTTAATGGTTTTAGTTCATGTCCTTCCCACTGGCAATGTTAAGCATATTTATGTAAACATTTGGCTAGCATTTAGTTCGAGTCAACGCTTACTTGGCAGAATGATAGTAGGCGGGACAGGTGGGTATTGTCCCCGGAACCCGAGTAATAACTGACCACTGGGCGCTGGGTACTGTGGATGGAAAACTATAGGAGGATGAGTAAAACTACATAACTAACTAAATAACCGAGACATTACTTCTCCAGAGATGATGGGCCGCTACAAAAATCTGTTTTGTTACCCGCTTCTTGCATCATTCACATACATTCTTTTACAGTACCGTGGTTTGGGGGGAAATAGAGACTACAGGGGGAATAAAGACGTTTTCGATACCTTTTTGTTCAAAGTGCTACAAACTGAATAAGATTCCGCTATTATGTCATCGGGAATAAATTTTTTGTTCATTGCAATACTTGTATTAATAAGCCACACGAGCGATTTTTGGCATATTTTGCTAAGTTTCCAAAAGCGCTTCGAGTGATCACTTGCCATAATGTGCCAAATTTATAGAACCTAAAAATATGAGATAAACGGTTAAATCTAGGTGGATTCATTGGCTTAACCACGTATGCACAAGTCAGATCCTCGAAGCAAAGGTGCAAAAAACAGAATGAAGACATTTTCCAACATTCTGCAGCAAGAAACTTACAAAATTAATCCTATTCGCCCACCTTATGTCTCTAATCACCTCAAAATTTGGTTTATGAGGAAAAAAGAGGAGAATAATGAATTTATCTTAATAATTTACAATAAAAACCATTAGAATATTAGAAACAAATATTTAAATGTTGGTATTTACAGAATCCATGCTAATTAACTAAAACCACTGTGTAAGTGTCTCAAATTCTTCTCTATTCCCCCCAAACGTAAAATAAAATCAATGTTTGTATCTAACGCCATACCACGCAAACGTCACAACTGTCAGGAGTAATGGCAGACTCTGGCAAGGCTTTGTAGAACTGCAAGAGGAAAGAAGACGAGGAAGGAGAGAGTTCGGGAGTACCTAGATATTAAGATTTTATCAGTAAATCGTACTTACAGCCATTTAAACAATTAATTCTAATTGTATCTTCGACTGTGGACTCTTCCCCTCCACACGTGACCTCTCAGTTTATTATTGCGAAAGGTACACTGGAGGTAGGATCGTTAGATCATCTCCATGGTAAAACAAAATGCTTGATGCGCTGGATGAATTTCGTAGTATTGTCTTTCATTAATGATAAAACGCCATAATGAAATCGAAAGAATTAAAGTATTTTATTATTCCTCAGCACTTCCCATTCAATTATGTTGATGTTTCAATTTGCTTACGTATTGAAATGTTCTCATTGAAAATAATATTTGTAAATAATTTAATAATTTAATAATATAATTACAGCGCCCTTGAGGTGATTTTGCACAAAACCGGCGCTATACAAGTCATCCAATTATTATTATTATTATTGTGAGCATTGGCTGAGTTTGATACCTCTTTGGTTAATGATTAACTGCCAAATAATTAGCTTTCATAACTTCATGATCATCCTAAATACAGTACAGTTACATATCTAAGCTGACCACAAGCCCGAGGCGTTGGTATTAAGTATTGTGTTGGCTGTGTAATACGGTTTGTGTACTTGGTCGTATGTCCGTAGGTAGGTACTGGCACGGGTAACTGGTAGTATGTCTTGTCAGACCGGGGAAACAAGGGTGTGTTTGTTTACAATGGTATTCAAAGGCAAAGGTCACACGCTTTATTATAATGAAGTGCTTAACAAAGGAATGAATATTATCTTATCTTTGGAGACCTTAAATATTCAAGATCGTGATAATATTAATTTGAAAATAAATATTAAATTTATTACCCACGCAAATGAAGCGTAATTAAAAAAAAGAAAAATCATTAATTAACGGATAATATTATTTGAGTGCTACAGAAATAGACACAAAAAAGGATTTTAAATATTTTGCATTTCCGTAAACAAAATATTGTTCAGTTAGCCTTTCTAGAAAATTAAAAACAAATAAAAAACGCTTTCCCTAGAAAAAATATTTTCCTGAAATATTTAGATGGTTATGAAAATTTTAAGCAACTTTAAAAAATATTTTGGATAACAAAGGAAAAATAGAATACATAAAATATTATGTATCAATCAAATGGACTTATGGAAATTGGTCGTGATGTTTTTACCATCTTTCTAACCAGTCTGTATAAATATGTTCAATATGTTTGACGTCTTTGACCAAAAAACTATATTTCAATGAATACAAATTAACATTAATAGACCAGGGTGCACAATGAAAACGATAACTTTACAATGTCGGATCGATAGGCGTAACTACCGGTGATTTTATACCGATCCTACGAGTATGTCAGTACTATATTGACAAAATCCGTCATCTACGAGTATGGTCCGTTAACGACGTTTGCGAGCAAGGCAAAATATGATTCCGACAGTCGGTAGACAAAACCGCTGCTTTTACCAGGCCTCCAAGGTGTCAGATTTTTTGGATAATATTGTTCGTTATGCAAAATAACATGCAAATTAAAGAATGAAGGTGAACTAATTAAGCCTTTAAGTTGAAAAAAATCGTGTACACGATCCACGGATGATCCAAATGCGGTCAGTTGATTCCGTTCGAACTTGGAGGAACGAAAGTTGTTTGTCATAACTAAAGACCTCATGAACCAATTAACTCCATTTAGAGTTAAAAAGTACATGCGGACTGCCAGTGTATATTAAAGTTATTATTTTAATTTAATATTTTGAGTTTATTAGTATTTTTTACTATCAGTATTGACAGCGTTTATCGCTTTGCATTACAGATATCGGTTGGCCTATCAATAGTAGAGATATGCGAAACAAGTGTCTGAATTTCGTCCATCCAGGTTCGAACGGATTTAATTGATCGCATAAATGACGTCTTTCAATTTTCGTTAATCTGTCTCCATTCATTAATAAACCAGTGATTTTTCGTAAAGAACGATACTATTAAAAAATTTCGTATATCAACAGTGATCCGAATTTAACTGACATCTAAGGAAATTTGGCGGGCTTTTGTCGGAATTTCTTATCAATCGTTGAACGTGCTGGGGAATATTGATAACAGACCGTCAGACCATAGATCACGAATTTAGTCAATATCGTATTGAAAATAGGGCTTTATAGACCGTCCGTGCTAGACCTCTTATTCGAAAAATATATAAGCAGAAGCTTTCGACAAAAACCATAAATACTAGGCAATAAAGGCATTCTAAAATTTAACACTGCGTACAAGATGAAGGAAACAAAAAAAACTTTCACGTACAAAATTAAGAAGAAAAAAGGCGATATTACAAAATTATACAACTTAAAAGATTATATCGTTAATATGTTATATAGAACCGTACTTCATAATAACAAAAAAAAATTTATAATGCTTTTATTTTTTTTTATTACTTCGTTGTGTTATAATTCAGTTTTCTTTTTTTTCTTAATTCATTCATTTAATTTAGTATAAAATTAGAATAAAATAAGGATAGTTTATATATATATATATACTACTACTACAATTATATGTAAATGAATGAGGGAAAAATTTAAGTTGAACGATATTAATAATTGGTTGGTAATATTATTTTATAATTAAGTATTGAAACACTTGTGAATTTTTCTTCCCTCATTTCATTGTTGCATAATGTAAATGTCAGAAGTCAACCGTTCGATCTGCTTTAAAATTTGTTTAGGGCGTCGTTGAACCTCCCTCAGAGCGAAAGATCTCATTAGCAGAAGGGTCCCGGCACCACTTGAGATTCTAATCTACCGATACTTATTCATTCAAAGGGCACGGTATCAACGGGACTTGACAACAGCCTCCAATACCGAAGGCTCTTGTTATATCTTGTTACCCTCCAAACGGGATGAACACCGAACACGGGGTTGCGATCCGAAGGGCTTTCGCATTATTATTTGTCCCATTGTGCTGACCAATCCGTTCTACAAATAAAACCACGGGTGAAAGAAAAATCAAGAAGCAGATTAACTTCGTATTAATTTTTTAATAAGTGAAGATTGCTTTCATCACATTAGGGGTGATACTGTTCGAGGGTAGATTTATCAAAAATGACCCACCATGTGAAGAAGTAATTATTTATTTTAATTATATTCGGTGTGAAAAGAATAATTTAAAAACATCTGAAATAAAATATCGCACGTGAAATAAAGCAAGGTTGGTCACAGTTAAATCTTGGTCAAATTAGATATTATTTTTAATTTTCTATGGCCAAAAGTATAATTGTGATTTTTTTGTGAGTTATTACACCGTGTTTCGGTTCTTCCTTCTTTAGGCAACGTTTTGGAGAGCATTACGGTGTCCATAATTATGGCAGAGGCGTAGTTTGTGGTGAAACGTGTGTTTATGTACGTAGAAACAACGACACCATATTGCTCGCCCCAATCCTCCAAGGGCTAGAATCTTCAGTGCATTTAGAAAAAAACAATATGGTTTTCGGGGTTTTATTTTGGTATAGCCATCAAGTAACAGATACCAAAAACTATTAAGCTTACCCCTGTCATCTCTAGTAATATGAATGAGGTTTTTGTGAATTTAAATAGGTCCCATTAATTTTTTTCAATTGGCAAAATTATGTAAAATAATGCTATTGTTTGTTTGTGCACAAACTGGTCTCTGATAAATTACTGCTCAGTATAACTCAGTATATTGACGGATTATAATTAGAATCGATGCTTTTTGTGCTTTTCGTGTTTCATTCATTGTTTTTTTTTGCCTTCGTGACATATTGTAATGAGTTTTGATGATTATTCGTAGAAATTTGTGCACAGTATCTTCATCATTTCAGGACTTAACAGCTTAACCAACGGTTTTAAACGTCGACACAGCCCACGACATTTGCAAATACGTAAAAACCATTGTAATTTTTATTTAGAAAGCTTCTTTTAATCTATGTGCTATTTTGCAAATGTATTTTTAAAATACTTCGGTACTATTTTCATCGTATTGAAGTGTTTAAAAAATTATGTAACCTACGCTTCAATTAATTCAATCAATTCAAACTAACCTGTGAAATATTGCAGAATAAAGCTAACAAGCCAACAAAAAATAATTGTTGATTTTGAGAAGATTTCATTAAAAACCATAATAACCTACATCTACCATTATTTATGATGACAACTTCAATTAAACATGATCAAGCTAATTTAAACCTGAAGATGAATTGCTTCGTAAAACCATATCCTAAAAGTCACTCGGGGCTAGCAAAAATCCTGCGAGTAAGCATTTATCAAACAAACATATTTAACTCTGTAGACATTTATTTAACTAACGAAATGTTATTTTTTGACATTAAATACATGTTTCTGAAATCATCCCCGGAGACTTGAAACAAACCTCAGACATATTTATTTCATTGAACTAATAACAACACCCTTAATTACGTTAAATATTTACAAAAGGAATATAAAGGGATGATTAATGGAGATCTTTTTACTATAAATGTGTGTTTACGAAATTATTTGTTATAACAAATATTGACTGCTGCTTTCACTGATCAAAACTGAGCCAATCAAAACGGTAACATATTTATCTGAGAAAAATTTACTATTAACGGAGGGCTCTTAATAATTTATAAGAAAACAAATATCTTTGTGAATCACATTTAACATTCTGGAATGTATATATTCATGTGGTCTGTTTTTTATAAAATCCACGAAAATAATCTGTGAGTGAGTTAAGCAGTTAAATCAAACAGTGAACACCGGTGTAGTAAAATTTATACAAATTCTTTCGCTGGAATTAGAAATTCAACGCAAACATATTAGCTGGCAATGTCATTTTCAAAGATTGATTTTGGAACCTTGATGTGAACTTTTCGTTTAAATCCGGGTAAACTGAGAGAAATGTTGGTCGATTTCAGATCGTGATAATATTTTAGAAATTTACTAAAAGTTTATCACGAAACCTGCTAATTTATTCGTTAAAGGCCCGCGATCCAGTTTTTTTTACCAATAATTTGAAGTAGTTCTCAATAAATAAGCAACACTATTTTTTCTCCGTGTACTATTGAATTTAAAAGTATGTAGATACACGTTTAATCCGATTGTGATGGACAAACTGAATGATTTTGGTGGATTAAAATATTATTTTGATGTTCACATTTGTTCAGAATCTAATTAAAAGTCAACACAGAGATTGGATGCGATAGTACAGCATGTTGTAAATGTTACTCAACCCTTTGTAAAATTTACTTCTCCCTGTGCCAACATTGGAGGCAGTTAATATTCCTAATGTAGTGTATGTGTTATATATACATATTCTAGAAACACAAAGATGTTTACCAAACCGTAGTCATTAGCACTTAATATCCAGCTAAGATAGTGTAGTGATGGAATGATAAATAATGTCATTAATTATGTAATGTTTAAATTACGATGTAAATGTTTGTTTATTGTTCAGCTCGCGCCTAATATCCCAAACGTTTTTCCGTGATAAGTCGCATGATTATTCCATCAAAATGTATGGTTAAGCCAGGTTCAAGACAAGCATTTATCACGCTAATAAATCTTTTTACAAATATTTGAATGAGCACCGACATATTATTCTCCTCCAAAATACTTTCGTTTGTTATTGTTTGTATATTTTTTAAGCAATTGACCCCCTAAATAATATTTTAAAACCAAAACGTTTAATTGGGCCTCCAAAACGTAATTAGTTAACATCCTTTTGATGGTTATCAAAAATAGGTTTTGACTACAAATTTTATTTATAACCTAATTATCACCGAATACTCCAAAATCACAAGAAACATTAATTTTATACCAGAACGTAACTATACACATTAAGAGTAAAAGGTCTCTCTCTATTACTCTTTTTATACACACTGTAACCTAATCGTGAAAACTCTGATTCATATCATTATAAATTTTTCCGACTTTATGTCCGGGTTAAATCTACCCCGCAAGAAAAACTAAACCCTTCCACGCATTTTTCTACAAATAATCATCTAGTCAATCCACATAATGCAAGTGCATTATATAAGCATAATAAATACAAAATAATACAAAAACCACACGTCAAATCACCAGAGATCAAATGGGAAAATAATTCACCGACTCCAGATATTTTCGGCTCGGTACAACTTCTAATTGGACCTATAAATCCTACTGATCCCTCAATATAAATATTTAAAAAAATCTTACATGTATTTAAAATGACTGATTTTTGCATTTTTATGTATAAATTCGTTGAGAGATCTAATACGCCTAAATTTTCCATCTAAATATTATTTTATATCCAATTATTATTTTCGTTCATATCTCCTAGAAAATTATTGATGATCAAGTAACACACCAAATTACAAAAAAAACATATCTCCATGATTCCACACCCAACTTTTGGTGCAAAATATTTTATTGGTGGGATTAGTCAAATATTTGGGCACAAAAACACTATTTACGTAGTGCTCAGTAAAACTTATATTTTATAGTGTAAGACCTACACATACAACCACACAACACGAAGTAAAAAAATTCTCTTCGTTTTGAAAAAATTCCAACACAGATCATCGCAAAAAATAGGTAGCATTTACACAAAAGCTGAATTAAAACCATTAAAATTGTTGTTTGCGCCAAATCTGATCCGTAAACACGCTCGACCCAATATAACCTTTTCAAAAATGACGGATGTAAAGGGTGAAAGTTCAAAAGTCAAATCGACAAGCGCTTATATTTTTTTTAATAGCAGTTTGTCGTCAGATATTTTTTCGTAGTTTTATGATCAGTAGCTTTTAAGCTGTTCTAAAACGTACCCAGAAATTTGAAATGAATTCACAGATAATGTGGGACGTACCACGTTATTAATATCTTTTATTTACAAATTGACCGTTTGTATGTGGAAAAGGTTTAGACTATTTTCAATAATTGGTTGTATTATTAAAACCAGTTTGAAATTAATCTCACTCTTGAATTGCGAACATCATGAATATAACCGAATACCTTTTAAGCAATTAAACAATTCAAAGCTATTTGAGTGGGTGAACTCAGTGAGTTCATAATTTTTTAATTTTTTTATTTATTCATCAATATAATGTACAAGTTTTATTAACCTTTATTAAATTTTATTTATTTAATTTATTAATTTTAGTACACCTGTGTCGAGACAGACGTATTCAGGTACTTAAAGATTACTTACAAAGAGGCTATTATAAAATTATTGAATATATTATTTTATTTTGTATGTGAATTGTTGTTACTGTTTATAATTATGTCCATAATTTTATATCCCGTTAAAGAGGTACCTAAATGACTTACTAGCAACAAATTATATTACTCTAATGTGCAAAGTTGTTACAAAAATCAAAAAAATAGATAAATAACATAAAACTAAAGAAAGATAAAGTAAAAAGTACAAGATTAACCTACACAAGGGAAAAGCGAGAAAGTAAAAAAAGTTTAATAAATTCTATACGCAATGTGCATATATTGATAATTTTAATAATCCACATCAAAACGAACAGTGCAGAAAGGTAATATGTGATACGATGATTGCTAGATGAAAACATATTGATATAAAGTCAGTACTGCTTACATCTATCAACAAACAATTGCTTAAATATATTTGGCTAGCTGAAGTAATGATAACTAATGCTATATTGAAATATTAGATCAAAACAGAATAAACATAATACATTGTATCTCGCCGGCTTTCCTCTCAGGCTGATATGAAAATCACTAAGAACAATTCTTTTGAATGACAAACATTCTCGGATCACGACAAACCTCACAATATTTGAAAAAACTCCTACTTCCACCACAGTAAGCGGAAAATGTTGCTTTTATCGTGATAGAGAACTCCGAAAGCCGATGAATTGAACTAACGACGCCTGTGTGGAATCCAGACGCGGTGGCAACTCACTGACACATATATATATATATAATGCGTTTTTATTTAAAAAAATACAAGCTTCCATCCGCAGCCCGTAGTCGTCAATTATTATTGTTTTATTAACGATACTTTTGCAAAACAAATCTCATCAAACGATCATTTTTATGGTAGGAGTGCTTTGATATGTTCAGCAATTATTATGATTATATCTGTCAACTGAGATTGTACGAAAGCGTGACATTGAATTTTATCTTTAAAATAATTAATATCTTTAAGTTGTAGTATAGTGTTGAAGATTAAAAAAAGTGCAAAAAAATCACAAAGTCAAGCAAATATGTGAATGTACGTGAAGAAAACGTCAAAAATTACACTTTTATATGAATCTGAGAACTATTATTAATTACGGGTTGTAGAACCCTGAATACTTACTTGTGTGTGGCAATTTTTATAAATTTCTTTTTTGATAAATCAACAAATAAAATAAATAATAATGACGGATCCGGCAAAGCCACAAAGCTGGGGCTCATTTGTGAAAAACATATTTACATTATTTAACTCTTCCTATAGATTAATTATTATACGTAAAAAGCATTTACATTTTTCGTTCAATTTTTAACGTATGGTATTGTACGAACGGTAAAGGTAGATATTAGACGCAAGAAAAGAGACGAACGAAAGCATCCAAAGATATTAGAAGAACGAGATATGCTATGTTGGCCGCCGGACCGTAGGCGGAGTACTAACTAATTAGGGTACTTTGAACGGTATCGGGACGTGTACGCACAGAAATCTGTTCTATGTATTAGTGCAGATACCTTAGCGATGCCTTAGCGTAAGCGAAGGTGTGCAGTAGTATTGGTGAACAAAATCGGCGACACTCGGCAAAGCAATTCCACACAGTATGAACTGCTCATAGCACAACTCGTTCTTCTAATATCTTTGAAAGCATCCGATAATATTCCAAATAGCACATGACATTGGGTTGGGCAATGGAAAACCGAAGGATAAATGACGAGAATGTAGTCGAAGACGATCAAAAGAAATTAAAGGTCGTCGTTGTTAAATCCCAGGGCAGATGAAAAAATAGAGTTGGGCGGAAAAACATCTCAAAGTAAATCATGGATATGTACTTGTAATGTAATTGTATAAATCTTTCGATGCACTGTATTTTAGTTTATATGTTTATTGTCCTGATGAAGGTTGAGATTAACCGGTCGACTTATATAAATCAAGTTAAAACCAATAATAATCTTTTATTTGCATAATGTCAAGCCATTTGTTTGTTTCGTTCGATATTTATTTACATTGTTCAAAATTTTTGTATCGTTTGCTTCCTTAGGTAATTTAAATAATAGAACTGAGCTTTAATTCATTTAACTGTGTAGTGTTTAATGATTATAAGGATGGGGTAATGTTTTATGTTGGAGTCAAGCAAATATAATTTAATAATGGCCGGAGTTGAATTTATAAATTTTTATTTAATTCTTCATAGAAGGGCGAGTCAACAACAATGACGAAAAAAAACAGTGGCCTTTAAAATAATACTGACTTTATTTCCCTTCAAATAATTTTTCTATCAGAAAAATAAGTTGTCAAGTCAATTACTAAAGCTACGTAGATTATTTTTGTGGTCTGCTCTTTCCATTACCTAATAACGCAAAACGGTGTCAAAATAAAAATATATTCAAAGTGTGATTTATTGGTCTGTACAGCGTGCTGTACTTATTTCCCCGCAGTTTGGTACTGGAAATTATATTGAGCCAGAAACAGTGTATATATATATTTTTTAACCATTCTATAAAATCTTTGTCGAAAATGTTTTCGTTTCGCTTCGTAAATCTGTAACGGCAAATTTAGGAGAAGGAATATAAATTTAATTCAGAGGAAAAGTAACACTTTGACACATACTTGTTTAATAACTGCTAAACAAACATTTTGACGCAGCGCGATATACATTTTCTTTACAAGAAGAAACAAGAGACACACGAAGATAACAAAGAAAGTTTATAAATTACCTTTCACAATGCCTATTATTCCGGGAATATAATAGATACTAGAAACCTATATCGGAGCTTCCGGTGTAACTGTTTATATCTGGTAAGCATTTCGCAGGGTCCTATTTAACATTTAGACAATCACATGCATTATGCAAACGTGTGCGTAAACGCACATTTCAATGGACACGTAAATGCGAAATTAATTACCAAAAGTTTAAAGAAGCCGGAAAATTCAGCGAACACCATTTTTCAAAATTTTTAAGTTCTCGGAATTACTTCAAATTAATCAAAACATCGAAGTAATTATATATATATTAAAATAAAATATCGGAACTAAATGATAATCTTGTGATTTTGAGAAAGATACTACGTAAGATCGACAATCTGCAAAAATCACTAAAAACAGTTGGTCTTTAAATTAATTTTTAATTTTTTTTTATATGAGACTCAATTCCAAATATGAGAAGAAATTTGTTAAAGATTACAAGTGAAATGTTTTTGAAGGATATAAATATTGTGAGCATAATAAGGTTGTAAAAAGTATTTCAGAACTCATTAGTTGGCTTGAAAGTTCCTGGTAAAAGAGGTCGCTAGTCCGGGGATATCTTATGAATAAGAATTACGTTTAAAACTTGCCCCGCGAGACCCTTTCTTCATTTTGCTTAAAAAAAGCCTCTCTCGGATTTTTCATAAATAGCAAAAAAAATCTTGAATGAACGCAGATGCTGGTATAGAGCTTGTGGTATGTACATATTTATTTACTTGGGATGTTTACTAATATGTAGCGATCTAGGTATTGATTTTAAATGATTCAATAATTTGTGTTAGTTATCAGATGTTGCTTCAGTCAATATTAGCTTAAAACGTATTTGAAATATACCTAATGCTAAATAAATAGTTTAAACCTTTAAGTTCTATGTATTTTATCCGGATAAAGCAGTTGTATTGAAATTAATATATTGAAGTTAATATATATATATATATATATATATATATATATATATATATATATATATATATATATATATATATATATAAATAAATATTTTAATTGATATCGAAAAATAAGTGCCCGGAATCAGTTGAATTATGAGATTCACATTTGGAAGATGCTACTACTAGGAAATGGAGAACGGAGAAAGAAAGATAAAATATGCGTGCATATTGGGAAGTTGTTTAGATTTGGGCACTTAATTTATATATGTCCTGATTTATTAAGCCTGGTCACCTTCAACATACTAACTAGAACTACTCGATCAAAAATTATTTTTAATTACAACAATAATATCAGGACTGAGTCATTTAGATACTTACTTGTACCTAGATTACATGTATATAAAAAGTTACAAGAAACCTATAGTAAAATACCTCAATAATATTAAAATAAATAAAATAACTTACGTACCGAAACCAGACTTCTCAAACTATCAGATAAAAGAGTTTTAACTGATATATTATTTTTATTAAAAAATATTAACACTCTGATTGACAGCCTTGAATTATTGGCATTAATTTATATGGATGTACTTGCCCAAAGATATTATAATAGTACCTGCCAGACAAAATAGAAGCGGAGAAACATTTAAATGTAACAATAACTTCAATACTAACTACTCTATTTATTCACCAATTCCAAGAATTCATCACTTACAAACAAACGCTGTGAACTTGGTGTTAATAATTTTGTGGATTTCAAAAGGCAACTAATTTCAGGGCTGTTTGCTCGTTATTAACATTAATTATTTCTTTCTTTTTTAAATCTTGTCTCTATACCTTCCTACGAGTATATTGCATACTCATTTTTAGTTTTATTTATTTTTAACACACATTTTAATGACTTGTTGACTTGACGCATGTACGAACATAGTGGCTTTATATTTATTTATAATTTACTTTGATTTATTTACCATTATAGGTTCCATTATTTAAAATCGTGATTAATTACAGCATTGGTATTTTGCTATTACTTATTAACTAGTTTTTTTCCGTAGATACAAAAGACATTGTTTTTCTTCTTTTTTAATTTTTCTCTTATATAATATATACCTTACTTGAAAATTGTTTTCCTGATTTAAGTTTTACTTGTTTGCAACAAATATGAATAATTGTATGCATATACGAATGTAAAATGTACATACTTATTTTTATATTGGAAGCTTCGCTTTATTTACTATATAAGGTGTTATTATTTGAATTTGATGTTAATCATAGTATTAGTATTTGAATTATTTTTTTAAATATAGTAATGCTATAATCCATGTATCTTGTTACATCTACATAAATACATAGTTATATTTCCTTGTAAAAACCGACAGAGCTTTAATGAAAAATACATAAATATAGCTAAATCCATTTTAAACGAAGTTTAATTTCAAACATTTATGGCATCATATCAGGGTGATAGAGTGAATATTCTACCCTGGAACAAGGGCCAAATATTACCCCCAGTTAAGACCAGAAGTGATAATAATCGATTATTTGAATCAAGGCATTCTTGTAATTTCTAATTCCTTAAAAAAACTTCCAGTCGTTTGTCTCCAAACTACAAATTTGGATAAAATCATTATTTTATTGAGTTTATCTGGCTGATGAAATAAACTTTTTTTCAATATAATATATGCGACGGAATTTACTTTATTTGATTTATATTAATCTTAACAACTAAAATACCATAAAAGTTGATAATATATATTTTTTCTTCAAATTTGCTAAAAATCATTCCGGAAGAGGTTAACTGAAGAAAATATAAAAAGGTACGTTGAAAGGGATGACACTATGCGACATTATCGCATAAAGATGTAAGTCTAATAAATAAACTCAATTTATGAACATTTTCCGTTTGATCTCGACGCAAAAAGGTTGAAAAAAATTGAAATATGGATTGAAAAACAAAAAAGAATGAATAAAAAATATATCTTAAAATAAAACAAAAAATTACTGCTTGCTTAATATATATATATATATATCATACACAACCGAAATAATAATAACATACATATTGCCTAGTTTTTATAACTACCTTAATAATTAAAATTTTATTTCTTAATATTTCAATTTAATTAGTTTTAACGTAATTTCATTACAAAACATTTTATTTTTACTTAATTACAATTTGTCACATAAAACTGTAAAATGGGGGCCTCAGCAACCAACTCGGGTAATCCAGGTGGCTGACATTACCAAATAATACTTAAAATACATTTCTAATGTATTAATTAAAAAATTGAAAAGGTAAAAATGAATGCCGTGCACATTAGCCAATGCAAACAAGAGCAATGGAAATAAAACACGTTTACTTCTACGGAGGCGTCGGAACGAAAATATACATAATATCTAAATAATGTAAAACAGGGAAAAATAGATGCAGTGCATTGTGCGGCCCGCTTGGGGCAAGCGTTGAACGCTTAAAAGCTTTTAGATTAAACTTTTTCAGGAGAATTAATAGCATTGTATACTTTCTAAAATAAACTGCGCCACAGCACGCATTTATGTAATGAATTTGAAACACATTTGGCTGTAACGTAGAACCTCCGCTGAAAAGTATCTCACAAATGATATTTTTCAAAATTCGCATTCGCGCGGCTCGCGAGTTTTGCATGCTTTGACCGTGATTTATATAAATGTAAATTTATTTTAGAATAGTATAAAAATGTGTGTCTCTGAATGTTAAAGAAGTATGAATGAACTTTAGAATCAAATCTAGTTTTGTTTGTTACATATCAATAGATTTTTTGTTCAGAAGATAATTACCTGGTGTAGGTACTCTTCTGAAAGAAAATTCTTTACACATCGGAATTACAGTCACATCACGTCACTAGAAAGTGTTGTTGTTGGTTTATTATTAAGATCATGTTTTGACATTCAAGTTCTTGTCACTTGATTCCGTGAGTAAAGTATCCAGAAGATATTTAGAATAAAGTCCCTGTGAAATAGGATAGCACTCGGGGCGAGGACGTGCCGCGGAAGGCAGAGACACAGCCTAGTTTTTCCAGTGGATATTTTGTCGGGTTGTTTACCCGCTTCCTTCCGCTACCGCCAGATCCGTCACAATTTCCGATTTCAATTTTCATTTCAGTCCTGGAGGCTGCTGTAATTTTTAGCTACGCGCAGAACTTCCGACGTGACTTAAATAAAGCCGAGATTTATCAAAAATAGAGATGTTGCAAGATTCGCAAATATTTAAATCTTCCAAAAGGAAGGGGATTGATCGAAAGCGGAGATGTAAAATCAATGATACTCTTAAACGAAATTCTCTAATAAAAATAGTTTGTTTCATTTTATTATTTAACTCAAGCAAAATTAAACAGTCAAGATTTTAAATTGTTCGTTCAAGACCCTCTTTTTCATTGCATTTAAACATTTCTTTATTGCAACATGCGGGTGTCCTAACCCTTGAAAAATGTTTATTTATATAGACTTTCTTATACTATCCAAGCTTAGTAAGGTTACTGATATAGTAAATCTCCTATCGGAGGTTAGACACTGTCAAGTCCATCTTCACCACCCTGACTGCATCCCGAATGAACCGTTGGCACCAGTCACGTAAATTCATAAATTTTTCCCTGGTTTTTAAATTTGATAATCTGGTATTTGTCAACCCTCTTGATGTGATCGAGTTATCAAAATTTCATAATCTTATACCTAGTTTAATTTTTCAAATTTTGGCTATTTGATGAAGGGATTAATTGTTGTCACATAATAAACAATCTGTACAAAAAGCGAAGCGGAATGTTTTTTATCACGACTCAACAAGTTTTTGTACCTCCATTATTTCAACTTTCCTGCCATGAAATAGCTCCAGTGTTACTTTAAGCTCATTTGACATTACTATGAAGTTGGCAATAACACCTCATAAAACGTTAAAAGGGAACAAACGTAAATTTTCCACGAACAAACACAAAGAGCGCCCCCAAACTGGCGTCTCCAGCCCGGCCTTATCTTACTGTGGTAAGTTACCATCAGTGTTTAGGACTTTCATTAACATTCTCTGTGATACATTTTACATTATGTGTATTGAAATATAACAACAACGTAGTTCAGAGTTATAATTGCTTATATTCAAGCGAAACTAAACAAAGAACACTTGCCTTCTTCGGGTTATAATAGATGTTATTAGGTACCTACGCTAAAAATGCTAACAAATAAAACAGTATGAATATTGTGTTACAAAGATTTATAAAATATACCTCCGCAAGTCATCTTCTATAAGGGAATTCAGCATATTGAAATCAGAATAGAAAATTTAAACAAAATCCCACTTCAATTTTAACTTTGCGACATTAATAAATTCGTTTTTAAACATATTAAATTTCTTCAGTAAGTTTTCCTTTGAGGAACGCAAATTTTGTTTAATGTAATATCATTACAAAGCGTTCAAAAGGAAACCGCGTCGTATTAATATATATTTTCATCGGAAGATCCGAGAATTAAACGAACGGCGGAGAGCGATGGAATTTTTCGACGTTACATTTTACCTAGAGAAATATGACTCGTAATTTAAATATTTCTAAATGGGAAAAAAAATCTCAGATAAAAGAGCAAAGAATTATCGTCGAAAGTGTAATTTAATATTTATAAGGAAATAAGTGGAGCTTTGTGGCAGCATATGAATTAGATTTGCTACTAGATACATGTCTCCAGTTCGCTTTTCGCATCAGAACTGGTGATCGGTCTGGAAAAATGGCGGCATATTAATTAGATTTGCTGTTTGAAACACATCTCCAGTTTGCTTTTCTCATTAGGACTAGTGATCAGTCTAGAAAAGTGGGGGCATATTAATTAGATTTGCTACTCGACACACATCTCTAGTTCAGTTTTCTCATTAGGACTAATGATCAGTCTAGAAAAGTGGGGGCATATTAATTAGATTTGCTACTCGACACACATTTACAGTTCACTTTTCTCATAAGGACTGGTGATCGGTCTGGAAAAATGGCGGCATATTAATTAGATTTGCTGTTTGACAAACGTCTCCAGTTTGCTTTTCTCATTATGACTAGTGATCAGTCTGGAAAAGTGGCGACTATTGTAAGTGAAGCATGCTCACCAAAATACGCAATTACGTATAAAAGATTAGGTGCGCAGTTGGATGTAAAATGCGCTGTTCCACTCCAATGCCGTTGCGGTAGCGATGGTTCCAGTCTCCTTCTTGTCTCCTGGTGCTTGGTGCTAGCTCCGTCTGCGGGATGATAAATCAGATCCCGTGGTAAAGGTAATCTAACAAATCGTAGCGAACAAGTCCTAGTGACGCTAGTGATAGGCATTTCTTTAGAGTGTTACTACGAAACACTGTAGTAGTATCTTGCTTCTTTACCTCATTATTGGATTTCCAGGACTACACTAAAAAACTTTCACGAAATAATAATTAATTAAGCTCCAGGGCCCTAAAAAAGAGATAAACTCCGCACATGATACAACGAAATATTCCGTGAATCGTTTTGAATGAAGATTCCCCCATTGGAGCCTGCGTCGCTAATTTAAAAGCATATTCTCCCCTGTTATTAAAAGAAATGTTCTCAATAAACCCCCTTAAGACTTTGAAGATAGTCATTGAATTAATAAAATTATAAGAAATTAGGCATCAGATGTCTTTTATTATTTTTCCTTTGGGGGATAAAATATATCGAACCGTAATTGGATAAATATCCGGGTTAATACTTATTTTATTCGTATGTAAAAAACAAGGATCACATAAAAAAGAGCCCATACGCCGCAATAACATCGCAGAATTCATAGAATTGTTTTCCCGAAAAGTAACATCTTTGAATTCAGACTACAAAGTTTGGAGTATCTTTGAAAGTAATCTCTGGAATTATACTTAACGCAAGAATTTATTACCTTTGCACGACACATTAGTGCACTATGTGGCGGGCGACTGGGCGCATCCCGGAACAATTCGTTCAAAACAGTAATTAAAATGTAATTAAGTCCCTCGCCCCGTGACTGAATCTGCGCTATTTCCGGTCTCTCCGGCGAACCCTTGCACTCCGATATCTGACTTCCACTAATGACACTGACAACCAACTTGGCGCGATTGACTTTGTAGCTCTTCCTCCCACTCTTGTTCTCGCTCTTATTTTTGCGTCATCTTAACCAAGTTCGTAGAAGAAACCAAGAGATAAGGGATATTTTCATTATTTTTATGAATATTTATGAGATTATTCAGAACGGATTCTGATTGCAAAATCGTTAAGGCAACATAAAATTTCAGGATATTGATAATAAACAATATAATTTCAATAATTATTTAGAGACATGGAGGATAGCGGTGGGTACCTAAAAAACAGAAAATATTGACATAACAAATTATCTGCAAATATGTTTTTTAACTCCTACCATGGCGGCGACCTGAAAAAAATCCTGTAATGATTGTATCATTAAATAACGCTTAACAATTTAATCATGTTCATAATCCTATAGTATTGCAACTATATACTTTTTATTGTTTTTGTGTTTAATTCGTAGAACTCCATTTAATTTTTTTTAAAATTTAATTAAAATCAAATTTAATAATATAATTATTGAGTTCTAAACCTAAAAATACTTGCAGAACTTAATAATTATATTATTAAATTTGAATTTAATAAATTAAAAAAAAAAAAAAAAAATATATATATATATATATATATATATATATATATATATATATATATATATATATATATACTTTATGCCTGTTTTTTATATTTACGTGGATTTGACTTTTATACAAATCTACAGTTTTATTCCGAGAACGATGAAAATTTGCATACTTGGCCTTCAAAACACGAAGGAGGTCACTGTCTGTGGGATTTTAGCTAACAATTTTTAGTAGCACAAATCCTTTGGTCACATTTTACCGTAAAATAATTATTATGTTACATACGAGCACATTGCAAAAGAAAATCATTAACAGTAACTGAAATCAACCAACACCGGAATTACTTCGATTATCAATCATGAAACATATCACAGATGATGACAACCAATAAATCTAAAATAGAACGTCGCGTCAATTGGCTAAAAAAATGCAGATTTCTTATCTGTACCATGTTAAATTGTTTCACTAAATCACGTGTATGATGAACTAAAGATAACAGATTAAATCGCATAGTATTTCCAAACGAAAAGCGGATTTTCGCATAAAAACTTTTTATTCAAAACATAACGGACCCTTTTATATCGCGTTAATCTAGGCCCATAGGCGTTCGCAAGCCATCAAACGAGATAAACCGGTTGTTATAGCATTACGTATCATTCTTCAACGTATTTAAAGGTACCTATAAATATCGCGGTAGCACTTTTTGTAAAGTAAAAAGGTATTTTAATTATCCGAAGCATCTTCCGGTTAATATTCTACTTAATATTCCAGCTGTCCGGATGATAGGTACTTGAGCGCGGAGGCTAAACAAAATGAAGCCTCGTGTATAGCGAGCATATAGCACTGGCTCTACATAAAGAAGAACAAAACCAAAAATTTAATTTATGCCATTTCATATTTACTGCTACCCTTACCGGTACATTTCCTAGCGTAATTACTAGTGGGTTTATAATTAAAATTATTTTCAAACAAAAATAGTTTCAATGCTAAATTTCGAAGGTTGTTCACAATAAAAATTGGTATTAAAATTATTTTCTAAACAACAACCATTTTACGAATTTAAGGGACATTTTCATTTGAAACTTTTCATTGTACCTGAAATTTGCCGGAAAAAAATATTAAATGAATTTATGAGTACACTCAGACAGCGAGGTAAGACGTATTAATAACGCAATTTTTCCATATTTTGGGGCTCAGGTAAGCTTTGGAAAGGTAATATGGTCGGTAGCTTTTCACGATCTTTTGTTTGATTCCAAAGTTATTTGTTTGTTTGCGGCAATATTGCGGGATTTTTTTTTGCGCGTATGCGTTCGTATATATATATATACGTTTATTTGCATTATTTTAAAAATGTTGAATTGTATTTAAATGCTTCTGCTGTTTGTTCGCTGAACATGATAAGAGATTTCCATGCTTAGGTGGGTGTGCTTATGGTTTTTTTGTTGTTGTTAGAATTCAGTTATTGAAACAAATTGTTTGTGAGCTGAATTCTTCTTTCATGTTAAAAATGGATATTAACATGAATAATAATAACTTTTAATTAACAACTGGTAGTGACTACCTGGCTTCGACCGAAATTCAATGCTCTCTTATCAAAATGATTTTTCTCATAGTAGAAAAATAACACAGAGTAAAGCACCATCGGCGTAGATACTTGATACCTCGATGTAAAGCACTGTCGTGTATTTTTTTTACCAAATATCCAAACATTATCAATTATAATTGAGCACCATCGCTCATGGTAGACGATATTCTGGACGGAAAAGTTATGCAACTTTCATTATATTAGAACTACTATTTGTGGAGAGTTTGTAGCTTCGGAAAAAGACACCGATTTCTGCTCTGTGACAAGGTAAGGTTAGGTTAGATTGTCTTAATGCACCCGAGTAAAGCGTAAAGCTATAATTTGTTTCCTGCTGTAGATAGAATTACCCCGCGAGCATACAAGATATGTTAAACGCGTCAATATTTAACTCTACAAATAAAGGGCACTAAGTTAAAAAAAATGCCTTTGAATAAATAAATTAAAAGCTACTCTTATTTTTTCAAGTGTAAGATTTCCCCAATGTAATCCCCCTTGATATTCAGATGAATACCAATTTCAAAACCCACCCGGGCCCATAAGATGTTTTAGAGATTTGGTCAAAGTAAATAAATATGCCTCATATTTTCATTGAGTTTTGCCGCAGGGCCGCAGAAGTGCGCAGCAGAGGGAATACGCGCTCAAAGTAGAAGAGGAATTTTATTACAGCGGTTCAGGAATTAAGCACATCCAAACTATCTTATCCCAGGCAGAACTTTTAAACAGTTACCAGGAATGTGTGTTTCGGAGAACCCTATCTTATATACATATGTACTTCCAGAGCTATGTGTAGTCTGTACATGTCTGTCTTATTGTTATAATATTACTTAGAAATGCTAGTTTCTAAAGTAAATTAGGATCCCTACATTTTTTGAAAGAAGCTTTTCACATGCATAGCTTACCTATCTTTATGTGAAAACCGCACACTGCACGGAGTCAGAAAGACCATGGCAAAATGGGGAAGTTTGGGAAGGCTAAACAGGTATGTTGGTGCAGGAGATGAGACAGAGAAAAGTTGATTTTCAGATACGTCTTAATAATTGAATAAAAAAAATTGGCAACGTTTTGATACTGAATGGCAGTGTCTTATCGGGTGATTCTTAAGGACGGGTTGATTCACAGAATTTGAAAAATTTATCAAATTTTATAGTCGATTTTCAAGCTCTGACAAGGTTCTATTCAAGTTCTGTTATTTTATAATTATTGGAAAGTTGTTTCACAAAATTGAAATAATTACAGAACTTGATTAGAACCTTCACAAAACTGGAAAATCAATCTTGAAATTTGATAAATTGTTAAAATTCTGTGAATCAACCCGTCCTTAAAGTATTTACCACTCTGAGTTTGAGCTTTGAATAGGGGTACGAAAATACCCACAGCAATATTTGAACTCTAACCGTAATTTGCTCAGCCTTTAGAATAGGAAATTAAATAAAATGCCACAATCTGATATGTCTAGATAACGTTTATTTAACGGGATTGGTAATAAGTTAAATGATACTAAGATTCTCTGAATTAATATATTTTTTCATATTAAGTATTTAAGGTTTTGAATGATGCCAATTATATTCGTTCAAAGTAACACCAATGTTTAAAACTAATCACTGTTTTAGGTGTTCACTGCATTCCACTGGGAGGTTTTTTACTCCTGTCTATAGCGTGTACACGTGCGGAAAGAAGTAGAAAAAGCTCATACTGGCTAAAAGAAAGGAAACTTTCAATAATCATAAGCCGGCATCAGGGGAAGCTCGATCCTGTACCGCGTGAGTAAATATCCTATATCAATAAAACCAGAACAAATAAACATCAAGGATCAAATGGCGTAACCCATATCCACCGCTGTCAGATGGGGAATATTATTATTATGCATGGTTGCTGAAGTTTCGCAAACACATTAATAATTATAATTCAGATCATACCGCGTCGTGAAGTTGTAACTTCTCATATAGTAAAAGGAAATATAAAAAAAGAATGTGTACTAATGGAAATGAATAAGATAGTCCGTCTCAAAATTCATTGCGATATTTAAATTGTATTCATAATTTACAAGATGGACGCCATAACTCTGCGATTACTATGTTAGGCGGCCATCTTGGACGGTAACCTCCGCATTAACGGCTCTTTAGTCTGTACGTGTACTTGTAAAAATGTATATAACAAAGAAAAAATAAAGTTTCTTGTGAAAAATTTGGTTAAAAAAGTGAGTTTTCAGTTGCTATGCACTGGAGAAATTGTTTCGATATTCGAGATTCATACCAAGTATGGAATTGCCACCTGGCAAAATAAATATACCATAACACATAATTTAATAAAATACTACTGTTAATCACAATGAAAAAACTCTTCTTAATAAATATATAAATAACTTCTCTCTCCCACACACAAGCAGAGCTTTTTATGGGAGTACATCTTCAAATAAAAAATTAAGATTGAAAATTATAAAAAAATATATATTTTTTTTATTATACACATGCATTATTACCCTGATATCAATTATGTTTATATCATTTTTGTGTTACTCTACTTTGAACTTTTCCCTGAAGAATTTTATCTGCGAAATATAAAAAAAACCACTATTATTCCTCGATATCCCAAAGGATAATAAAAAAATGTTTTCTTTTGAATTACCAAGTCACTGTTTACAAGTAAATGTTTACACTTCGAATGGAGGATCAAAACAAAGGTGGGAGCGCCGCGAACATTTTTCATTTAAATATTCAACATATTATTCAAAATAAGCTGCGAGCTGCGGGCCCGAAGTTGATGTTGTAAATAAATTGTAAACCCGGGTAGTAATATATCTCGCCACGGAAATTCTGAAGAATCGAGAAATTGTTTTTCCGCTCCGCAATACGTTCCATAATAAAACGAAGCGGAAGAATGAATCGATGGAGTCTTCTGGATCGACTTGAATATAATAGAGTCCGTCATGGACGTGTTTGCCCGCAGCGTTCTTTCGCCCACACTCCGCTGTGTTGCTCTACACCAGAGGTTCCTAAAAGGTGTTCCACGGAGCCCTGGGGTTCTGTGGAAGGGTCGCAGATGTTCTGAGAGTTAGGGCGTTCAAATCACGCTTCCCATTGTTTCGACTTGGAACTAGATAGGATGCCTCTCCAGATCTGCGAATTCAACTATTGGACATAAAAGCTAATTTTAAAACGGTTATCAACAAAATGATTAAAAAAATCCATGCTTCCCCATTATATATACTAAAAATGATTGTATTCTTTATTCCAAGTAAATTGTATAAGTCAAACATGATACATAACCAAACAATTAGTTTAATGAGAAGGTAGATCTTCACAATTGCTAATTAACTTTATTTATAGAAGTAGAGGTTCCGCCAAGAGAAGGTCGATCATTTAGGGTTCCATGGTTGAAAAGAATTGGGAACCGATGCTCGACACCAGCTCGACACCATAGATAAAGAATAACACAAGAAGTGTCTAGTGAGCGTGTTTCTAGATCCAAATATAAGTCTCATTTGAGCCTATATTGCCGTACAAAAATGTGTTTCACGATGATTACGAAATTCAAATAGAATGGTGGTATACAATTTCAGGGAAGCGTAAGAAAGACAGACCGTGTGAGAAATGATCTAGAACCAAAAGGTACTAAGTCAGTGGCACATTTGTTTCAATTCTAATTTGTATCTAAGGCAGTTTTCTTCTTTATTCTATACTACACTACTTCTATACTGCCCTACACTACTCTCTCCAGTGTACACAGTAACTGGAAAATCAACACACCTTTAAAAAGTGATATAAAGTCATGAAAGTGATGAAACAAAAACTAGTTTAAAGGGGTTTCTTAAGTTATTTTTATAGATACATATTCTTCGCTATTAATGATTTTAAATCACATTTAAAAGGTATGCTGAATTGTCATTGTGTTGACCGTGCACTAATTCTATATTACGTTGATGACAGTATAGCTTTTTGCTTGACAAGCCCCCAAAGGGCATACAAACTCCAACGGCTAGGAGGGCTTTGAAGCAGAGAATGAACGGTTACCTCGAGAGGGTTTCCTCTTGGGAAAGAATAACCTAGTCAAATTAAATGTTTCAAAGACCCAATAATGTCTAATTACGTCGAAATGGGATCAAATGTAAATCTGGCCCCCTTCAACGGAGGCAATCGTTCCAACAGATTTTCTATTGATATACTTGGTGTAACTCTAAGTGACCAGCTCACGGGGGCTCTGTCGAAGCCAGAGTTAAGTGAGCCTCTCAGAAGCTGGGCGTCCTGTACAGGGCCAGCAGACACTGTAATAGTATACAACTACTAACCCTGTACAAATCGCAATTGCGCCCCATGCGGTCATGTTAAATTTGGCAGCTACCTCTGATCTGGAGCCCCAAAATACCTAAAAGAAAATCCTGCAGAAACGGGTGATCCGTTTGATAGATTCTCCTACCTTGTCAAACGGTTTGCAATCTTTAGAGCACAGGTCAAGGGGGGGTTGCTATCCTTGTTCTACTGGGATTTCGATTGAAGAAGCTCCGAGGAGCTAGCGTCATTGATCAACAGCCTCGGGGAAATTACTTCCGCCAGGACCTAGAGTGTGGAGTTAATGGAAAAAATTGTATTTCGTTTTTTCATCAGTAAGACTCAGATTCTTTATAAACGCCTTTTTAAAATGGAAACTTTGTTTCTTTGAATCTTTTGAACCCTTGAACACTAGCTCTTTTATTTGATAGAGCGTTGAACACTGTCTGTTTTGACATAAATGACAATTTTTAAGATGTAGTAGTGAATATATAATCGGCCGTTTTCTAACATTGTATGTTTTTATTATATAGACAGTAATTTTCCTCTTATTTCGAAAGTCAAAATTTCATAAACTGTTATCAAAATTCTGGTATAAGGGGTGGGAAAAGGAGATTGGGGTGGTTTTTCAAAATATCATGTAGACAGAGACCTTCCTCGTGTTATGAAGTATGCAAAATTACATTAATCCCGAAGGATTTGAGTAAAAATCAAAAAAATATGAAATAATACAAATCTTTTTGAAACAACTGTTATTCGTGATAATAATTAAACAGCAGAACTTGTTTATGAATAAAAAGTTTTTTTAATGGATTAATAATAACGTTATTTCATGCGAAAAACTTAAAATTACAAAAGAGTTACACAAAATAAACATAATCACAATACAAAGCATTTATTTAAAATAATTTATTTGCTTTGAAAATCGGAGCGGTCCGGATTTGGACCGCGGGCTGTAGTTTGCTGAGCTCTTTTCTATCCCCTGCCCCTTACGAGTATATCTCGTACGAGGAAACGTATTAGGATGTGTCACGATGCGCGTCGCAGTGGCGAAATGCCGTTGATAGATGATTTCTCCACCATCTCCAGGATTACAGTATCTCCTTGTTCGTTTTCCTCCCGACGAATTACTTGACAATGATAATATATTTCATCCGAGATTGATGAGAATATTTTATCGTGTGAATAGAAAACAACTCCCTAGAGATCAGCTCACGGAAAGGAGTTTTTGGTTCATTCCATACCCATGCACTTATTTAAATATTTTTGAAGTACAATGACAGTTAGGTTGGGGTGTTTCAAATACTATCACATTCAATGACCATCAAATTGCCGATCAGCGCCAGTTTCAGAATCTTACATTTGGACGATTCCCGTTAAGTGCCGATTCTCAGCCCGTCTTAGAGTTTTAAACACCTTAGTAGATCTAATTTTGAGAGCAAATCGTAAAATGAGTTATTATAATTTCTTTTTGCATGTAGGTAGAAAAATACATTATGATGCACATCAATTATAAAATAGATAGTTATACCATTTAATTAGCACACCAGTTGTATTAAATTTACAAAGGTAGATATCGCACGTTTCCATGCCTCATTTCGCAGGTGCATTAAATATTAGAACTTTCAAAGTAATATTAGTAACATACGTCGGGCACAGAAAGTTAGGCGAAGTAAGGGATAACGCTAGTGAAGGGATGCTTAAAATGTCAAATCAAATGAACATTAATAAGAAGCGGAATTGGATCGGAGCGCAGTTTAAGGGACTTGGAGAACTCTTGTCAGAGCGATGACTAAATGCGAACTTATTTGAAACATTCCCCAAGTTTTTCTGTCTGTATAGGAGATCACGTGTTACATACTTTACGAACTTTAGCAATAAATCATCAACGTTCCGTGTATTTCCGAGGCGTGTGTATTTATTAAGGCTTAAGAAATGTCGGACAACTTTGTAAAACATCGAAGAAATTACCTCCTCAAATATAGGGGCAAAGATTAACGTAAAAAACGAGACTAAACACTAAACTGTTCTCACCCTATATGATAATAAGCTTTTAACTTTGAAAGCAAAACTTTTTAAACGTAAAATGGCCAAGTTATAAACTGAGGTACGCTAGCATTTTTTTATACATGCTTTATGGAACAACGGAACAAAGAGTCACTTTGTACGTTTTGTTGTTTGTGGGGTAATTTGAATATACCCTGATGGCAAACTTCACAAAAAATTTGAACGGTAAAATGCATAAGTTTCATGTTTATTCAAATTTCACAATGGTTACTAACATACATTAACGAGTCTGTTACTTTGAACTGGCGGTAAGTTATTATGCAAAGTACGGAAAAACGAATTATAAAACTATTATACTGTTTGTATCAGAAAATCACCACATTCAACCAGGATCAGAACTGCAATACTTTTCGAAACGTGGCCGATTGTACTAAACCATTAAGCTACCTTTAATCGATGTGGCTAGAATTATTCTCGAATGATTCATCATTATTTATACGTAGAAGCTGTGTTAAAAGTTAAGTTAACTTGTTATTATTCATTTGTAAATGAATACTCCGAACACTAAATAATATTTTCACAGAAAGCAATCAATTATGCAGTAAAGATAATTTGAGCGATTCTGAAAGCCAAAACAATACTTTGCAATGCTTAACAATATAGAGCAAAAAATTTATTTAAAAATATCTCACTTAATAACTTTCAGATAAGCTCCTGAATGTCACGAAATCAGGTCGTAAAGCCAAATCGTTTTCATTAGCTAATCAGCGAATTTCAATTGCACAAACATCCTATCATTTTAATTAATTACGCTTAACCGCGCACCGTGTAATTGTAGCCGTGAGCTGCACATCAAAGGTCTCTGCATCATTAGCAGATGAATGCACAATGTTGGTCAAGCGCGTGTAATTAATCAGGCCACTCACCGCTTCGGTGTGTATGGGATGCACGCAAACAGCAGACCGGCTGCCGCGGCGAAGGTCCTGTGAAGGCGGGTGATGGAGAGGTAGACGCGGGTGAACATTGGTCAGGTGGAACCAGAAGGGCTGCAGGCTGAACATCGGGAGGTTGGCTACGTAGAAGTAAATATGTAATCAGGCTACTCACCGCCTCGGTGTGTATGGGATGTACGGCAAACAGCAAACCAGCCACCGCGGCGAAGGTTCTCTGAAGGCGGGCGATGGAGAGGCACACCCGAGTGAAAAGCAAGCAGGCCGCGGCGTGCAGCAGGCTATTGGTCAAGTGGAACCAGAAGGGCTGCAGGCCGAACATCAGGAAGTTGGCTCTGTAAAAGTAAAAATTCCAAAATAACTATTACATAACAATACAATTTGGGAGGCGGGTTTGGATACCGCCGCCCCGGGAAATATTTATTAAATAATCAACACCTCTTCCATAGGCCACCACAAGTGGTTTGCTATGTTTGGTGATTTAGCAGGAGTGCCCGGGTTCAACGGGTGAGGTGTGTTCAGGATGCGTCTGCCAACCAGCTGCGTGGCGTACCGGATCGCAAGAGGCTGGTTTGGGGAGACACTTTGACCTCTCCAACTGGTCTCTCTTGACCCATTGCCTTGCGCTGAAGTGGGAAAGATAGGTCATACGCCCGTCACTCCTGGACACACTGATCCCTAGATTCCTACCCACCCCCTCATACATTTTTACTTCCCAGATCTTCCACTTCTCTCTTTCCTTAAAAAGGCTCTCCACACAGCATCCCCGAAGATTACGTAGGCCCTGATGTAAATTATATAAATTTAATTTCAAATTATTATAGGGTTAATGTAAAAAAATAATTAATAAAATTCAAATATTGCCGTTCTGTGACCATTCATCTCAAGTGAGCTTTACACTAAATAACTTAATATAATTTAAGTAATAACAAGAAAATTACATATAACGGATATATGTATGAAAACTGTAAAACAAAAAATATCGACAGTTGTAAAAGTAAATAAATAATTAATTAGTACAATATATATATGGAAACATCTGAATTGTAGAATGAACATCTTAAAAAAATGTATGTAATAAGGAAAAAAGCGCTCTTGTTTCTACTATCATGGTACGAAAACACCTAATGGTAGGCAGGAAAACACTTTCTTCAATTTTTCTTCACATCAATTTATTTAAAAAAATATATAAATAGGGTTCGATAAATAGGGTATTAACTATGAGCCGTCGCTAAAATGTACAGTTATCTCCAAAATCACTGAGCTCAAACTAAGGGTCTAACTTCCTTAGTCTGTAGGTAGTTCTGTACCTATTAGCTCAAATATACTCCTCTATGATGTTACAAGATTCAGTGTCTAATTTCCCTTAATCTAACAGTATTTCACTACCTACCACTTCTCACAGACAACTCCCATTAAATTATTTTCCCATTTGATCTCTGGTGAGTTGTCGTGTTGTTCTTGTATTGTTTTGTATTTATTATGCTTATATGATGCACTTGCATAATGTGGATTGACTAGATGATCATTCGTGGAAAAGTGTGTGGAACGGTTTAGTTTTTCCTGTAAGGAAGATTTAACCCAGATATAAAGTCGGAAAAAAATATGAGTTGACCTTAGTAGGATCATTTTCTTCCACGCTTTGCCTGGGGTGTAAAACTAAAGAAAATAAAATACAATTAACATTTTAAAAGGACACGACATGAAGAGACAAATATATTTACATTGTATACTAGGAATGTACTTGCGATTTTTATTATGGGTCAATATTAGTGTTGCATCATTGCAACTATTACACCCTATTTGTGCTGTTGCTAATAAAAATAAAGTATGAATTCAAATTTATTTTTTTTATTTTCAAGTGATGCAAGTTATAGCAGCTTAATTGGTTAAATTAATAATGTTCCAAGGAAATGAACACGTCACCCTAAATAAATAATAAGCCTAAGAACTTGTTTAATTTTTTTTTGTCTTATATAAATAATGAAAAATACTAACTTTTAAATATTTTACTTGGCTGTAGACATCAAACTTTCACTGGTCATTTAAAATATAACTTTTAAAATGTTGTCTTCTTTAGACAGCGCAATAGAAAAGTAAATGAGCAGAATAAAATTAAAATTTGGTTATTTTAAACATAAAACCTTAAAACCAAGTATTTTCGATTCATTTATATAAAACCTTATCGTAAACCGTTGTCCACTTTCAAAACGCATTTTGAGATTTTTTCCAGGGTGAAAGAAGTAGAAATTTTAATTTTATTCGCATACAGAAGATAACAAATTAGTAGGCAAATGCAAAATGCTGAAGCAGATAATCGTATGCCATTGGCGGAATTCTTATCAGCAGGTATGGAGCATTTAAATAATAATAAAGAACGCTCTGATCGTTCCCGGGCAGAAAAGAAAGATGCTCCGTTGAAGCAAGGGTGAATCCATTTGCATTTATACCTAACAGAGGAATGCATATTTATAGAGAGCATGCAAATTCGATTCGGTGCGGGGCTATACCGATAGCGCAAGTTACGAACATTGAACGTCAGATAGATGCATTTGTCTTTGTGCTGAGTGCTAATTTACAAAGGGAATCCGACTCACCCCCCCCCACGATGCTTAGTTATATTAGACTTCAACACACTTCTGCATAGGGGCGCGGCATATTAACTATTCCGGTGTAAACTGGGGTTTTCTAAAGAACGCCTTTCTGGCTTTTTTAATTGAGTTTTGCAGATTCTTTGAAATTTTTAGATAATTGCAAATTGCTTTTACACATTCGTTCCGACTTTGATAAAATACAAATACAGCAAGGCTATATACAATACAACATAATGTTATTTATTAGTCAGCTTTTTTTCATGAACTAAATGTAGGTACTTCTCGGCTTCGTCATTATAACACTACTGTATCAAAAATTCTCTTCATTTTGCATAATTATGTATAGAAATAGAACCAAACTGCTTAATCGAAATTTAAAAGCTCAGTAGTTCTTAATGAAAATGACGTAGTGGGTAGACAGAGCGGTACAAATTTTAAGACAGATTTTAGTTTCAGATTTCTGCCTCGAATGCAAGGTTCTTATGGAAGCGTCGGGAATTGAAATTCTGGAAAGGTAAAAGGTATGAAGGTTGGGTAGGAATCTGGGTGTCAGTGTCAAGGAGAGACGGACATATTAATATATCCCTAACACTGCGGTGCAAGGCGATGGGTCAAGAGACCAGTTGGAGAGCAAGCGCATCTTAAACACACCTCACCCGATGAACCCGGGCACCCCTGCCAAATCACCAAACGTAGCCAACCACTTAGGGTGACCTATAGAAGAGGTGTTGGTAATCCAATAAATGGTGCCCGGGGCAGCGGTACCCAAACCCGCCTCCCAAATTGAAAATATTTATTAGTTTTATGGCAGAGAAGATTATAGTTTTCCGTTCCAACAGTTCTTGAAATATTAAGAATAAATCACACTCTAAAGGCACTTCTAAACAAAATGAAAACAGATGAATAAAATTAAAAGTTAATAAAAAAGAAGCACTCTTCGTTTGCATTTGAATAAGCCGTCAAATCAGAGAAGAAGAAATTTTCCTTTTGAATTAATTCGGTTTACCATGAAAGAGAAACTTTTATCTTATTATCAATTATTCATTGAATAAATAAATTTTGTACTGTTACCCAAGCCGACTTGACTTGTAAAAACTAAAAGAATTCGTGTCTCCAGAATTTCTGTTTACTCGAATTTCTAGACTCTGGCTGCATTTAAAATTCTGTTTTGAAGTCGTCAGGCACTCAAGGCAGGCTATTGTTTTGAGACCGCACTAATGGGCTTAGACTAGAGGGTAGTCGAGTCTCATCAAATATGCCATAAGACTATGGCGTCCTGTAGATATTGTACAAAGTCAGGGATAATAAAGAATTAAGATTGTCTAATGTGTAAGAGAGCCCACTGACTGGATCAACTCGGAATCCGCTCTTTGCGTTTTGTATTGCATTATTAAGTATACCGGGTTTACTAAATACAGATTTAATGACATGAACCTCATTTAATTTATATGTATGGATGGCTCAATGAATTCCCGTTAAGTATTTTCCACAATTTCAAGTTTTTGAGGTAAAGTTTTTTATGTTAAATGTACCTACACTCGGGAAGAAAGATCAACATTAATTCCCTTTATAAAAACTTCTATCAACTTGGTGGCAATCACGCAAATACAAGCGGACATATACGCATTACTCTGAAATTGGATGACATTACAGCAATTAATATCAGAAATGAATGTCAGTCCTACCCAAACGGGATTTAGCTCAATTGTTAGCGTGGTTTACTCTAGTAAGGCTGAGTCAAAACAAAATAAATAAATGTAGATAAAAACATGTATAAACAAAAAATTTCTTTTTACGGGTTGATTTTTTGTAAGTGAAAATGTGACTTATTTTAAAATACTTATGACATACAAGCGCTATGTGAGGCCGCTAGCGGGATGAGGATAGCGGGATAAAGGGAAAAATTGAAGCATTGATTAAACACGGATATCTACAGGATACCTCGGTAGCTGAGTAGTTTAGAGCAGGCTCCCGGTTAATAGAAGGTCCTGGAAGTTAAACACTCTTGTGCACTGTATTAATTCAGTTAAAAAACCGAGAGATGCTCTCAGTTTCAAGTTTTAATGCGCAAACACAATTTACCTTCAAGCTGAAAAACGACGCGGCCTTTTTCGTACAAAACGTAATTTTAGTTTTCAGGCAAAAATACCTAACCTAACCTAACCTTACCCAACCGAAACGAACGATCTTTCTAGAATCAAAAGGTATAGAAAATAAATATTTTTGTTTCAAATTATAGGCCAAGTTAGGTTTTTCACGATTTCGTTAGCATATAAGCCATTTGTTAAGAAATATTTTTACCAGTCTGAAAATGGCCTTAACAGGCTGAAACCGGTTTCGGTCAAAAATAAAAATTATTGGAAAAAAGTTTTAAAAGATTTTAACATATTATTAATCGTAGGCGGCTTTGGAAAATATTTGGTAACTATCAAAAAAAATATTTTATCCTATCTAATCTTTCAATATGAAATAAAAAAAGTGTCCTGATAAATTTTTTATTACAAACTATCGATTTACTTTTGAAAACAAATTTTTCGTTGAAAATTAAAAATTTGGATAAAATATATTCATGTAGTTTTATTTTTAATTTTACATTTCATTTTCGGCTTTTGGTTGAGCAAGATTATTTTTTTAAATGATTAAGTACTATTAACTCACATAATTGTCAAAGTTGCCTCTAAAATAGTAACATATGAATTCTTTAATGGCTTATTATTTATAGTAAAATAATAATAACTGCACGGCATACCTACTAGATATTTGATTTAAAAATAAACCTTTTGTTTTTTTTTTAAATATTATTTTGACTTTAAATCGAAAATTAAGTTTTGTATAAAAAAACCTACCAGCCGTTCCTCTCAAGCATGTAATATATTCTATCAACGTACTAATAAATAAAAATATTATTTAAAAATTCAATATTTTCGCTAAATATTATTATCGAAACCTTTTAAAAAATCTCAAATTGAATTGGGTAATATTTTCATTAATTCATTTCTCAATAAGTGAACACGCCTTTGAAACTAATATTATTCGTAAAAAGTAAAGTTCCTGAATGGTATTAGAATAAATTAATGGATCTGAAGAATTAATTTAATTTTCATGAAAAGCTAGTGCTTTTATGTCTACACCGCAAAAGAAAATTCTCTTTCGATTTTCAGATGCTGAATGAGGGAAGGTGTAATTAGAATTAATGGGGTGAAAGAGTTCAGAAATTATACAATTATCTGCCCATAATCTAGGAATATTTTTTCTGATTCGGTCGTAACGGATATTCTCAATATGAGAAGCTTCAAGATTTTATCTTATTAAAAATGGCCCGGCGTTTTCAGGCCATATTACGGGGCGCTTTATACGTCGTTTATTTATTTTAATTTTACGATTTATGACATAAATGGCGTTGGAGTAATGTAATCTTGTATGCGAAGACGTATCGTTATGACAGTTATTTCATACTCTGAAGAAAATGGGAAATATTAAACGTTAAACAATGTGTGTTTTAGACAAGGATTATGTTAGATTCGACTTTATTTCGGCAATTACAAATAATGTCAGCGAGAAGATTAAATGAAATAAGTTGACAAAGTTCACAAGCTGATATTTTAATATTTTTTTCTTACAAAATGATGAATGAATAAATCCGAGTTTTGGTAAAAATCTGGTAACTGAGTAGGTACCCAACCCTATCTACGAGTATATATATATAAAAGTGTTTGTTTGTTTGTTTGTCCCCTATAGACTCATCATAAACTCAAAACTACAAGACCGATTTCGTTCAGTTTGGTTTGGATAAATATTTCAAAGTTTGTTCTTATTATTGTCCGGAGTGTTTAGAGAGTGGTTTGAATGGCAGAAGATGTCGAGGATGCCCGGGAAGCCTTCACATTATCTCTGCACTGGAATGAAGGAGTTGAATACAAGTCGATGATATGTAGTTGTTGTTAGTAGTAGCGATACAGTAGTGAATGGCACGCCCGAGGAAAACGTGGCATGATCAAGTGAAACAAACACTTCTTCAGTTGTTGTTAGTAGTAGCGATACAGTAGTGAATGGCACGCCCGAGGAAAACGTGGCACGATCAAGTGAAACAAACACTTCTTCAGTTGTTGTTAGTAGTAGCGATACAGTAGTGAATGGCACGCCCGAGGAAAACGTGGAACGATCAAGTGAAACAAACACTTCTTCAGTTAGAATGTTTTGATGATTATCATTTACAAGTAAAATTTACCACCATATAACGCCACCCTTTAATTGTGTAGCAACGAAACATAGGAACCTTCTATAATGAAATTTATCATCTAGTTTTATAACTATTTGTTAATTTTTAGCTACATCAACTAGTGAAATTTTACAACCTATAAACCATAATGACTCCCAACACTCCCCAACTCAAACACGAGAAATAATTTCTCAATTGAGTTGGGCAGTTTTCGTTAAAAATTTCTAATTTTTTCGCAATCAGCCTCGAAATATCTACATTTGTAAATTATTGTAATGTGTTTGGATATTCAATAAAAATAAATAAATAATTTTCTGTTGTCTTCTTCAATTATCTTTTTGTACTGGTAGTTTCCTTGCTCTTATAGGAACTATTAATTTTAGATGCTGGCATGCATGAGTTTGTTAATCGCCACACTGGCGAACCAGCGGTGTATTTTGAGATCCCTTGTCGAAACCTAATTCTGCTTTGAGCGGCTTGAACTGCTACACGTTATTCCTGCATAATAATCCTCCACGTTTTCAGAACCTTCTGTTAAATTAATCACTAGAAACATAAAGTCGCTTCTAATAAATAATAACGAATATTAACGCATAAACACGTACGCGATATTATTTTCGGGTCCACTGAGATTATTTCGCTTATATGTATTTATAATTGAAATACAAAAAATTAAAACGATAATAATATCCAAGACAACGTCGATAATAGCAAATCAGAACAGCAGTCATCATGGAATATGGTACCTACTAATGCTTCATACGAGTGACATCTTTCTAGCGCCATGATTGGCTACAGAGGATTTTACTGATATCGGTAATACGTAATGTAACGTGGATTTGACTATTTTTGATGCTGTCGTGTACTTAAAAAATATTTTTTCTATGAATTTCGATTTTATTTTGCCTGTTTTGATGGGGTCGTTAGTTAAAGATGTGAGTTTTTTTTAGATTTGACTATTTTTATTATAATTGTCCAAATATATATTATGTATCTTAGAATAAAAAAGAAAAAAATGCCACTTGGGCGTGTTTCATTTCGACATTCGCCATCATTATGAGATTCATATGGGGAGGCGATATAAGATGTCAGGCAAGCGCGTGCTAAATGGGCGAGAGCCAAAAGGTACTATATCAGAGGCGACATTAGTTTCCATTCAAATCTATATGGAAAGAATTCAAGGTTCCAATTTATCATATTATGTGCAACCTTTATTTGATAAGTTCGTCTTTCGTGTTTTGACTATATAATTTAACCATCGCGCTGGTTCAATCACAGAAAAAAGCAGTTGACCCATTAATTATCGATATCATTGAATCAACGGAAATGATACAGAGACATGAAATAGTTTATCTAGATTTTTTTGATAGAAAAAGCTGTGCGAATTTCAAGGCCCAAGAGTTTTTTTTCCAGCCTTTTCGCAGTTCAAGAAACAAGCATACAAATATTCTGCTTTATGCTAAATAAGTATTACCTACCACCGCAATCCTTCTAATTAATATTGCACATGCGAAAGTGTGTTTGTTTGTTTGTTAGTCCTTCGTTTACGTCACAACGAGGTCGAAGAGATTTTTTTGCATAGGGGAAGTTGGAGGATTAAAAAGTGACATTAGGCTACATTTTATTCGAGTGAGACATTTTTTTTATAGTAATAATCTCCCCGACACTATGCGAGTTTAGCCGCGGGTAAAAACTAGAATTACTATATTTTTACATGTAACAAGCAGCTACGAATTCCTCAAGCAAAAACAGCCTTCTTCCGATTATGAAAACATATTGAATATTAATGCGATTCATGAATCAGCATTTTCCTACATCTATATTGCAACAATCATCGCAATGCGGCGGTAAGTATTGGTGTTAGAATTGAACTCTAACGCATAACGTTTCATCTGCCTTTATTGCACAGGTTTCGCCCGGTCCGGAGCCCAGATACCAGCGTGCCAGTCATCAATCATTTAGATTTATGCAACTCAAGTTTTGCACACTTTGCTCTAAACTCGTGCATTTCTACTGCATTCTCCACAAAAGATGATTATGCTAAACGCCAAGAGAAACACGTGTGGAAGTCGAAAGTATGCCGGAGAAGAAATTCCATGCATCATATTATCATGAGTTTCATGCGTTGTGCCGAGGTCCGTTAGCAAATGCAAATGGAAATGGTAGAAATTCTGATAGGTACATAAAAAAATTATCTGTTTGATACAATGTGATGTTATGAAAATATTATGCAAGAATTATAATAACAATTAATTGACCATCATAAACAAAAGAAACCATATTATCACTTGTTACATGGTCGACAAATATTCAAATATGAAAAATTAATTTTAAACTTAGGCGAGGCCGAATAACAAAGCTATATACTAGTATATATAGTTCATAATCGAAATTACGTAGTGATTGATTTTGCATAATCGTTTTTTTGGTGAACTTTAAATACGATTAAAATAATAACTTACCGGCGTCGCGTGCAAGAAATTGTATTTTTAATATTTTTGGAACCATTTTCAAGTCTTTACTAAAAGCTCAATTTAAAAGTTTTTACTTCTGCATTGCGAACTTATAAATGATTAAAACGCTAAACATGGAAACTCTATCCTCAGATGGGGAATACATTAATACAATCTCTCCAACAATCGGCCATTTAAAATGACAGTAATATTTAACAATACAAAGCGTAGACATTCGTGTCGGTAAATTATTGAAAATGACTTCTCAATTCCAGAATATCTCCATAGTGTAGAGGTCGGCAAACCACGGCTTGCGATCCGTATGCGAATATTTTGATAGTTATTTGTGACTCTCTCCTCAGAGTTACTCCACTCCGTAAACTCATAAGAAAAGCATGATTCCCGGAAGCAAAATGAACTCAATGACACAACCTCAATGCATATTTTCTTTCTGCGCGCTAGCACTAGCATGGTATCAAAATATAACTAGATAGTTTATATCATATACAGATAAATATGATAAATTGATAATAGTAACTAGATATGAATAATATTCAACACAACGCATCTAGTGAATTGATAACGACTTATTTTTAGTAGTCTTGGTGCTAAATAAATAAAAAATGTGTAAATGGTGAAAGAAACAGTGAAAATGTATGTTGCGGCTTCATTAAAATTTTGAGAATTTGACTACCTTACCAACAGAGAATTAGGCAAAGAGGACGGACCGCCAAACATCTCGGTCGCATCTCATACGCATCCCCTGCTTCATTCACATTCACAATTTTTAGTCATTAGAAAGTCTGCCGATCCCTGCATAGTATGTCTACGAGTATAACCCGCTTAAAAAGTTTACCGTAAGCAGGGAATGTCAACACTGGGACGTGATTTATGAATATTAAATGTATGTTGACACGCGACAATATTAGAACCGGCCTGACGGGGAAACAAATGCATAAAATATTAGCGCCTTTTTATTCCAATCCCGAATAAATCGCTCGCACACAACTTGTGGAACTGTCAGAATATCGCGGGAAGTTTATAGTTTAAATGAATTATTGTTGGAAAGTGACAAATGTTATTATTTTTCTACGTGATTTTGTGAAAATTGAACATTCAGAAGACAACAAAATATGATAACTTCAATAGAATAAAAATATTCACGAACACAGCGGATCATACTATATTTTTACTTTACTTGTAGAAATTATATTTGATGTATGATAATTGATGTTCGAAAGGCTTTCAAAGCCTTACGGCTTTTACGAATATATGACTATTGCATCCAGTTAAAGTGTGACTCCGAATCGATTCACAAATATACTATTAAAAAGCCATAAAACGGAATGCGTTCCAAAGTAACTGCTTAAGTTTAACTCGCGACCTCACATTGAATAATAACTATCCCATTCCAACTATCGTAAAACTGTGGCTCGGGCACACTGAATAGATAATCCCAAGAAATGTCAGGAGAGTGACAGTGGCAGGCGGGAACTACTCGATCGAAAAATATTTTTAATTGCAGCAATAATATTAGGACTGAGTCATTTAGATACTCGCTTATTTTTTAAATTTTATTTTATATTATAAAAACAAACAGTACATGATTTACAGTGATTAAACAATATACAGGAATTAGATATTTCATGTTGGGTACCTATGATATGTTTGCTTGTAATGTCTGCTAAGTGGTGTGTATATTCCTTAATTACCAGGTGACGTGTGTAGTTTATAGGTGTGTGTGTGTGTGACGTGTGTAATGTATGTGTGAGTGTTTGTCTGTGTGTCTGTATGTATGCGCATTGAATAGTTTAAATTATTGACATGATGACACGTTTGAATTTGGGCAGTGAATCCGAAAAAATATCAATGTTAGAGTTAAGACAAATATTATTTAGTGTATGTAAAGATCGGTTAATTGGCAAATTAGATGTTGCATTTGTTTTATAATTAAGCGTGTGGAATAGCACTGTATGTCGTGTACGTCTCAAAGGTATGTTAAAGTTAATACGGGACTTAATAATATACCTAGATTACACGCACTTGGCAATATTTTCTCAGAAATTGTGTAAGGGTTCAACTTCACGTAATATAGTTAAAAAAAGGCTACAGTAACATACCTCAATAATATTAATGACTAAACTTTGCATGATACTATTCTTCTGCATTGAATATAGCAAATTTGACTTCTTAATAACTGTTCCACTCTAAAACTAATATGTATATCAAATGATGTAGATAAATAAATAAATGTTTTAAAAATTTAAAGAAGATATACTCGCACAGAAACATCACGTTTTTAGTCCTCCTCGCTAGGAGATCTGGTGCTAAGCTGAACTAGGTTTTGGATATAGAGTATACGGCCACTTCTATGGTTCAACTTTATGGTTTTGAGTAGAGTTTTTTCATCAACTTCTATGACGATGTTTTTAGATTATTAGTTTTTAGTCAGTGATTATTCCTTAATTAATAAGATTTGGAATAAATTTAATTTGATTTATTTGATACTAGTTAAATTAAAACCTTCTTTGTCCAAATTTAGTATTCCACTAAGGTATATAGCTTGTCCATTTGCTTGGCTCTAGTTTTATGACTATGTGAAGTGTTTGCCTATTTATCTTTTTTAGATGATGAACCTGAATATTTTTGGCATTGTTTTTTTTTTATACTTGGAACATCGAACATTAAAAAAAATCTATTTTTACGGCTTTATTCTTTATGGGGACCTTTTATATGCTCTTTATGATGCATTGACCATATTTCAGGAAACCAGAAATGCCCGTTACAAACTTCTGAATCTCTCCAGTGCTCGGGCTCAGGGCGCTAGCAGCACAGGAGTAGTATAGATATATGACGGCCGGCATAGTCCAGTGGTAACGCATTGGACTGCCATTCCGAAGGTCGCGGGTTCGAACCCGGCGTGCGCAAATAAATTTTATTTGATTAATTTGTGTTATTTCACAATTAATTAATTAAAATAATATATAGTATATTTGCGGCACGTTCCAGAGTGGAAGATACTACCAGTATCGCCCTGGTGTAAGACCACCATTCAGAATTGAAACGTTGCTCCAAATGGCTTTAGCCGTGTTTAGTGACTAGATCTGAATAGCCAGGTACTTCCCCACCTTCCTCTTTCCCTTCCCCACTTACCTTCAGCCTCACAACATCCCCCAATTGGGGATGCCATAGTCTCACTGGCTCCAGACGGGAGCAGTTGGGACTCTTGTGAGGTATTCACTATAAAAAAAAAAAAAAAAAAAAAATAGATTCGAATAAAAATTAACTTTCGAATAACGCCACGATAAATGCATGGCTGCTGTTTGCAGATTTATGGCGAGACACAATCTCGTTTGAATTGTCACGTGCGGGAAATATGTCCCGATGTTGCTAGGGGCTGCTACCACGACATGCCTTATAGCGGGTTCAGACGTTTTTAGTTTTATTAAACGTCACGATTTATAACTTAAAATTTGATCAAATTTGTTGATTCGAATGAAGGTTCACACATGTCAATTTGCTTTCAAGTATCGAGTCGATCAACTAAAATCGAAACGTCTGAATACGCTATTATTCATTGTAATAATTTCATGCCCCGAATTCTCATTGTAATGAAAGGAGGAAAAAACAATAATCTCGTACAGAAAACAGATCCCCCGCAATGCTTCGCTATTGCTAATGATTTTTCGGGCACATCCGACTTCCTCCACTATTCACTACTGCATACCAAAATGATACTTTAAAAAAAACTGAATTACATCGAATTTCATTCGACTTCGTATCTCATTACGGTGCAGAGATATTGCTTAAAGTGTTCTTCGGGAACCCGGACTTCTTCAACCATGTAAACATCTCTAAACAATCCTGCCACTAATAACGATATCGTTAGACTACTTTTCGAGTTTTGCGATCACAAACTTACGCAGACTGATTTCTTATATTTAAGATTCGAAACCAGTTAGAATTTAACTTAACCATTTGGTAAGTATTTCACATAATAAGACGTTGTCCTGCCACAAACCGCCATATATCTAGGGAAGTTAAAATTTGTGGTTGCGTGTATTTTTGGATGAGAAATCTGAAAAAAAATATGTCGTTGGAATTTTTTTTACCTATATTTCAAGTTGGAACCATCCATACACATTCACAAAATTTCATTAAAATCAGTTGGGCGGTTTCGGAGATTAGCTTGTACGAACGCAGTACGAAAACGTGATATTTATGTATTAAGAAAAAAAAACTAATATGTCAAATTTTATCTTCTTTGAATTTTTTATTTTTTATTTTTTATTTTTTATAGTGAATACCTCACAAGAGTCCCAACTGCTCCCGTCTGGAGCCAGTGAGACTATGGCATCCCCAATTGGGGGATGTTGTGAGGCTGAAGGTAAGTGGGGAAGGGAAAGAGGAAGGTGGGGAAGTACCTGGCTATTCAGATCTAGTCACTAAACACGGCTAAAGCCATTTGGAGCAACGTTTCAATTCTGACTGGTGGTCTTACATCAGGGCGATACTGGTAGTATCTTCCACTCTGGAACGTGCCGCAAATATACTATATATTATTTTAATTAATTAATTGTAAAATAACACAAATTAATCAAATAAAATTTATTTGCGCACGCCGGGTTCGAACCCGCGACCTTCGGAATGGCAGTCCAATGCGTTACCACTGGACTATGCCGGCCGTTAATTCAAAGAATATAAAATTTATCTTTAAACATGACTCAGTAAAGACTAAAATCTGTTATAAAAAATAAGAGTACAAGATTATATGTTTTCGTGCTATTTTTTGAGCGGAAGTGTTGTTCCATTTCGATCCGTAGATTTAGCGTCTCCTTCGTCGTTCAAACCCGATCTGCACACAGTTACATCACAGCAAAGCCGATAAACTGCAGGTAAAGCGCAACACAAAATCAAAAAGACAAAGAAACATCAATAGATTTTGAACGCGATAAAGTACATTGGTACAAAGTGTCCCCGAACTCGGTGAAGTATTCAACTCGATGTATCCCTCTGCGATGTTTGTAAGTGATGGATATCACCAATGGCAACTTTGGTCTCTTCTCGCCTAGACAATGTAGAAAAATGATGCAATAAAAGGAGAATTGTATCGGGAAATTCGTTTTGTTTAGCGAATTTGGAGCGACGCAGTGTGAAGGCGGAAGAGATAAGGATCCCCGATGAATTCGAGTACCGAATATATTATCGGGAATCAATCAGCAGTCTAATCAGATTTTGATTAACCAGTTCATTCACATATTACACAGTTTTTCCATCGGAGTAGAAAGTAAGACAACGTATTGGACTTTTTACAAAATTGAAAATGAATGAGTGAGTTTATTTTCACGAAGGTATACTTTCAAATTATTCATTAGGTACCTAATTGCAAGTAGGTAGCTAGGAGCATTTTCTATATTTATTAGTAAAAACCTTAGTAAATAGTTCTGAATCGTCAATGAGCTGATCCACGCATTTTTATTTTACTCTGTTTGCAAATCTGTTTTAATTTTGGTTGTTTTTATTAATTTTTATGTGAACAACGCACACACGTTCTTATTGCTCTAAACCGTCTGGAGCCAATGAGACTATGGCATTCCCAATTGGAGTATTTTTTGAGAATGAAGGTAGTAGAGAGGGGAATATGATGCGGAAGAAGACAGTCAGGGAGTATCTGGCTATTCAGATCTTATCACCAAACACAGATAAACCCATTTAAAGCAACGTTTATTTTCCGAATGGTTGTCTTTCTCGTGACCCGCGACTGCTGGATTCGATATCGAGAATCTTAATCTTCGACCACGGAGGCCGTCAAATAACATAATTATGAAATACTATGCGGTTATTAAATAACAGACGCATTGACATCAATTTCAAATCATAATATGTAGGTACTTACTTATAAATTTTAGAGTTTGAGAAAGTATAAGAACGATAAGGTACCAAATCTTTAATAATCTAGCTGCATTTGTTAAGTAATAAAATCAGTAAAATCTTCTTATATTAAACACCATAAATATTATTAAAATATATTTATAATTACGCAGACATATATAATAACTCAGTTTCAAGCTTTCTAGTTTCGAACGGAACCGAGCCTTCACTAGCGCAGTACAGCAACTAATTCCACCCCAAAGTTACTAATTTCCCAAATATATTATTTATTGACGAGGGTTGTTCGTTGTTTTGCGAATAATTATGTGTTCCAATAACGAAATTTACTTTACGTGGGAACAAAATAATCAAGTACCCCGCCTCCCGGAATCAATATGATTTAATGCACGTTTTAAATTATTCAACCTATCTAACTACAGCGGAATAACCGCCGCCGTTATTCTGCAGATTATGTAGCCTGTAACTGTGTGCACAAATTCATCTCCAAATGAAATACTAAAATGTATTGATTACTCGTCAATTATTATTTTAAAGTGTAAAGCACGTACATGGCTATTAGTAAATCATTCAGAAAGCGCTGCAATCGGCGTCGCTCTTCCTCTCACATACATTTTTAAATATCACATTGTGATTCATGCGGCGGGCAGACTGGTCCCGCGAAACGATTGTTCATTTCCATAATCTATTCTGATAGGGAAATAAGGAAGGCAATGTGATTTGAGAGACTGGGAATTTTATTGGCCCGGCAAACCATCTGGCCGCACCTAGAGAAGACACGTTTGGAATGTTCATCACAAATTTACTGGGAAATCGTAAAAATTGCCTGACTTACATTCCACCTTTATATGGCACCTCATATTAGGTAAAGATAAAAGATTGATTTAGAGGTAATGTATTGGGATTTAAAATGGAAATTTATGGATTTTTGGCTGAAGCCGACGCTGTAATGTAACAATAAATTTTGATTATACCACGGTGAGGGAGACGTTAAAACTTCATCTCGTATTTATGTTTTCAGTTAAAACAAGCTCGTCAGGTTGTTTTTTTTAAATTATAATCATATCTGTAATAGAGCTACATAACTTAATGGACATACGGCAGTGTGAAAGTCTAAACATCTTCCTTAAAATTATAAAAATATAGCAGACGAAGTAAAAAATAGTCCTTGAATAAAATACGAAAAAAATGATATAAAATCAGATATCAGAAAAATGTTGTTCCACAAAGCAATTTTTTCTTTATTTAAGATCTTTTGATTGGGTATCAGAATATTTGTTCGTTTCAACATTATCCCACTACAAAGGATTTGAAAAACCTGTCAAAACCTAAAAAAATGTAAGTATTCAAAAAGTTATTCTGAGGATTTCGAAATCTCGATAAAAAAACACGGCTGCCTAAGTCTGTGCGACCTTTCTTCGTGTTTTAAATGCCTACTTTTTGTCGAAGAAAACGAGTTTCTTTATTAGAAAATTTTAAAAGGGGGCAATGAATTTCAAATTCATTATTGCGAAGCGGCGAAAGGAAATTTGGCTAACTATTCATCAGACCCCCTCCACGGGCACTTACTTTTATCATAAATTATAATATTGAGTCAGAATTTCATCACTTTTTTGGACAACACCTCAGGATTCTGCTTAATCTGAGGCACTTCATCTCAGCAGGCTCTTGGAAAAAATATTGCTCTCATTCCGCGCAGAGACGGTTACTTTAGGGAATTTTCCCCAGCCTGTCAGTAAACATTTACAGCACTCTACGTTTTATCAACCCACAATGAAACAGAATGGTAAGTTTATGAATAAATTTCTAGAATCTTTCGGCCCGGAGTGGCTGAAATTGTTAGTAGTTACGCATCTTTTATGAGAGTATGCTACGGTGCAATGAAAAGAGTTTGTACGGAGTAATAAAACAAGCCAAAACACCTTGTTTGTTGATCTTTTGAAGGGAAGTCCCGTCCCGAAGACGAGATCCTTTGTCATCATTTCAAAAAATGCTGTGCGGGTGACATTCACTCGTAAAGATGATTTCAGGAACCATTTGGGAGGCTGGCAACGGTCTAGAGATTGGTCGTAAGATTGCGACGGGGCTAACCCGATTCAACGTCCTCACACAACCTTATGAATTTAAGATAAAACGTTAAAATAACTCCGTGGTTTTAGTCACAGAAAAGACGTTTTATCGGTATTGTATACACAACGAATTTGATTCTAATAGGTACTAGCACTGTGTGTTTGGTTTTTCGTCTGATTTTGGATACTATTGCTTAATTTGAATGCATAGAAACATTCTACCCACACAATTAGTTTTCTTACAATCCTCAATGCAACTGTTTTTAACGATCAATATTATGACACCAATTTTTTTGAATTCTCAGTAGGTACATAAAATAATAGTGTCATCCCTCAGGATCTTTTGATTTTCTAATCAAATAATGGAACGGAGATGTCAGATAATAATTATTTTTGTTTTTTTACTATTAATAGTTTTAATACATATATGTGCATCATTATTTTATTGTTATCATATAATAATTGTTTGTATCATATTACCACCATAATACGGGCATTTTTAGAGAAAATTAAAAAAAAGGCTTTTCGATAAACGATTCCACGGCTTAAGGTCATACCCATAACAAAATCTACACAAAGATTACTAAAGTAACAGGAAATTTATAGCATATTAGATTGTGTGCTTGTACCGCGGAACTATGTTTAAGCCTACAAAGAGTATGCAAGAGCAATTCCCCTCCTTCGGGAGATAAAGAGACTTCGGACAAAAGACGCAGTGAAAACGGTTTGTATGAATTTATAGTGTGAAACACTGAATTTTCACATGAGCGGTCATAGGCAATGGAGGAGACTGCAATTTTTGTAATACATACAGTTCGGGTTATAGAAACCACAACGATGTGGTCTTTTTTAGGTCAGCTTTGAAGTAAATCTTTAAAAAAATATATCACTTCGGTCCGCTACGGTATCGCAATCAAATGATTGAAAGGATTTGTTTAACGTTGAATACATTTTCCAGAGGAGATTTATGTAATAAATGGAGTTGTTCTAATTTAGGGCACTTTATGAAACAATTCTTCAATTCATGAAAAATATTTAAAAACTATATAAATTCATAATTTTAACAGTACCATTCTTCAATGCACAACAGAGGGCAGAAAAACTCGCAGAGTGCCCTTTTGTTGTTTCATCTTGTTTACCAATCTTATTTAAAGTTTCATACAGTGCTTTAACTCTAGTTTTGTATTTTATTTTGTACAAATTTAATCATACCAAAAAACTCTGATACAAATAATATTTCCTGCATTAACACGCAATAGTCTTGACTAAATCCCTTTTGAAGTATTTCTCAATGTCGAGCTTAGGGTTGGTATCGGTGCCGGAAAATGTAGGTAAATTAAATTGTCGTGTTAAAAAAATTATTTCGGTAGAAAAATAGATTGCGTCAAAAAATTATAGTTTCGCGAATAAATTTATCGCCGTATATTTTATGAGCAGTCAAGAGACGTAAATTAATTCAAAACAAAGGCATAAGGATAAATCTCATAGCGGAATGCCACTCTTAGCTGGTATCAAACCAATTTCAAATAGGCTCCCGATTCAGGCAAGCAGAAATTACGACCAAGAACCAGATAAGTCTACGTGGTTTTCGGTTAATATTGTGAAAGCTCTAACGTTTCACAGCGGTTCCAGTATAAACTTCCTCGAGTTATTATTGGGAGAGAATTACACATAATACACATCAACTCGAGCTTCGAAGCGGAGGTGAAACGACTAAAACGCTTACACTTTGTTAATTTCCAAAGTGTGTTATATTAAATTACCGCCGCACATTTCTAAGTGATTATTTTGTATTCGTTTCTGTTCGTTATCAACTGCTTGATTTAAATTTGAATAGGGTAATTAATATTAAATTGTGTGTTTGAAAAAGAAGGTCATAGACCTTCTATAAAGTTCTTCAATAAGCCCGTATGAAAGAACGCTCCCTTTCGATCTTTGACCATTTATAGTAATTTATTGCTTAGATTGACGGTGCAGATTTTAGGAATATTAATATTGTTATGTATTTTTGTTATCATATCAAATAAGTGTCTCGGTGATAATAAATAATAACATATTTATTTCTAGTTTTGAAACAGTTACTTTCTTCAAAGTGAAGTTCCAATTAAATTACATTTTTTCATATTTGTAACCTTTATAACAGGTTCATAAATAAATAATAGTAATTTTAACGGTTAGCACTCAAAAATACACACTTTCTAGTCTGCTAACGCACGGAATATGCGAATGATGTATCTGTAAATTCGATACGGTAGTTAGGAAAATATGTGAGGTATCCAGTAAACAGGTTCTTAGAATATACCTTTTAGCAAAACAATAAGCTCTATATAAAAAGGTTCTATGCGAAATACATACCTACTGGAATATTAGGTAAACGTTCGAAAATGCCTCCACCGGTTTTCAAAGTGCACCTTTAAAGACATTTTAGTATGTATTTCATAGAATTTAAAAGATTACAGTTAGAAGATTTTTGCAACTGGAAAACTTTTACATTTTCTTAACTACCCTAATGGATTTATAAACAATTCATTTGTAGGATTTTATAATTCAATTTGACATTGGGGCCATTTTAGTGTGCTGAATTGAAAAAATAATAATTTGGTTAATTTGGATTTTAGGCACACGGTTTGTCGGATGTGTGAGAGCAAACGGGAAATAAACCCACATCCGGTTTCGCTGCAGTAAACCCCTATAGACAGGAAGTAGACACATGCAAATGGTGAGGGTGAGGGGAAGATCTAGCGATGGGGTTGCATCTGAGATTTTTAAATTCTAAAAAATCACATTCGTCAAATTCGAGAAAGAACCATGTGATTTTTGGAAACCACAAAAATTCTTTACGAGTATATTGTGATTTCTTTTGGGAAAACGAAACCAAATTTTTTAATTAACGGGGTTAGTTATTAGGTTAAATTACAGAAAACATACGATCATCATGATACTCGTGAAAAATGAATGTCAGGATTCGTTTTGATAAAATAAGCTAAAGGAAAAATGTTGTTCTAATACCAAATTTATTGGAGAAATACGGCGGGTCCAGAGTGTACCCACAAAGATCAGAGTTTCCTTGTCTGACTTTACAAAAATGTTTTCGTGGAGCTCATAAAAAAATGATTCAGACTATTAAATGTTATAAGTTAATAGTAAGTAAAATTATGGAGGTAGTAATCTGCTCCTCCCCGCTATTACTGGTAAAAGGCTAATTAGTTAGGCCCGAACTGCTAACCTTATATCGGAAACAGTCGAAGTCACCATTAGCTTCCTAGTGAAGCCTTTTTAACAGGGCCGGATGGACTCGCTGAGAAATATGGACTTCACGATGAGCCTACGTCTGATGGAGTTAAATTTGTGGCGATAAGAGAACAATCCAGAATTGTCTCATTAATAATAAAAAGCTCGACCTACTTAGGTACTTACAAATTGCTACCAAGAATTGGTAGCAATTGAATGTTGCGAGCAAGTCTGGCACATTAAGCCAACTCGCTAGAAGGTTCTAGCCGATCGCCTATGCGTTAACGCAGCGCCGCCGAAAGTTCCGCGAGTGGCTCCGATTTATTTGCGAATTCATCTACCTACTGTTGCCGTCGGCTGTACAGTATAAATAAGTCCGACGCAGCGAGCAGTCAGTCAGTCATAAGTCAGCCGTCAGTTTACAAGTCCCGCGAATGATAAGCCGCGCACCTTTGCGCGAAGGACAATATTCCCGGCTCCGCCCGGTTTCAACTATGGACTCCATCGGGACATCATCCTAGCGCCTTGGCCACCGTCCCTGGCCAGCGCTACAACGGATTACAGCGCCTTGGTTCCAGCGTCTCTGCTAGCGCTTCATCCACGCACCATGACCACCACGAGGACACGCAGCATCCTCACTGGTCTACGCAGCTCCCGCTCAACCGCCTACAAGGTCCACCGCACCTTCGGCCTTCCCGTCAGCACTGGAGAACTGATTCCCAAGATCGCCAGTGCCTGACAGTCAACGAGTCCGGTCACCAGCGCCCGGCGTCGACTCACTGACCCGCGCTTGACCAGCCATCACAGCCTGCATCCGGAGAATACTACATATGTCCTACGTCCACTCTCATCACGGCTACCTGACTCACCATTTTAACCACTGTGACCTTCACGATACGTCTTTCATTTCGTGTCTCTCACTAGATCCCCAAAAATTATTCAACGATTAAGATTTCGTTATAACTTGTGTTGTAACCAACGATGCAGAAGATTTATCAGGTTTTCTGCAACAAATCAGTGATTTTAATAATAGTATTCAGTTGCACATCTTTGAATAGATTCATGTCAATGCAATAGTTAGGTTTTTTACTCATGCAAAAAAAATGCTATGGCTAAACCTCTCGAAATGATGTATATATTTATTCAGATATATTTACTCATAATCGTACATATGCCCATAAACCTTTAACATTACAAAATGATATTTAGATACACAATGGAAAACATAACAACAAAAAGCAGAACAATTCAGAAATAAATAAACAAAGTACACAATCAACAATAACATAAAGACAGACTATTCATACTCTGATGCAGCAAAAAAGTCTGTTTATGAAATTTGCACAGTGTTCTAAATCGAATATATATGCTTTGAAACTAATGATCGAGTAATGTTAATTTATTTGTAAAAATTTTTCAAAAATAAAGTCTAGAAACTAGAGCTAATTTTTGAAGTAAAAATTCTACAGTAAGAACCGGCAAATTTGTATGTACGTAGTGTTATGATTTGCCCATATCCTCCATTAATCAATCATCCCTACGACTACAAATCACGGAGGAAACACCATAACATCGATCACACAGCAATATAGTGTAAATCATGCCTTGGTCACGTGCAATCAGAAGGATCACCTTATATGGTGATCGACGGAAGAGGCATAAGATACGAAACAGGAGAGGAAGCGGAAATACACAGCGGGACTGCACCTGAGTATGGAGAACTTGCCACTTCAGGACAGAGATCCGTGGACTTCAGGTGGGAGTCAGAAGTCATAGCGGCAAGGCCGAATGCAGTTTTAATCTAAGCTCTGGAGGGTTGAACCAAGCGCAGGACACGAGAAGAGATACCCAACCCTCCCACATCGGTACACAGCAGTAGCCGCTTTTAAATATATGGTATCTCTAACAAACGTAACGAAACAGATCCATTAACTTTCAGCGTACCATGCAAATAATTTTAAGTAAATCTAGTAATAATGTGCATAATTTTGTTGCCAAATAAATTGTATATCTTCATAAAAATGTTGTCATTTGGATGATTCCTTGAGAGATGGCCTGGAACCCCGATCCATGAGATAGTAAAACATATCGACAGCGTGTTATACATTACATTATATATTCTAATTTAACAATGGGTACGTTAAACATCGAGTGAATTGAAAAAAAATCGAAGACTCTACTTAACCATAAAAATGGGCTTGGATTTTATTCGCTGTTGGCCACCAGGCCCAGGCGGGTAGTCCCGGTTCTTCCGGTCAGCGGAGTGGTCAACCCGCTTCCGGATATAAAGTGAAAAGCTTCACAACTTGCAATTTTAATTATTATATTACTGCTATAGCTCCGGCGCAGTCACGTTTCCGGGAGGGCTGCGTGGATGAAGAGTTGCATTTAATATTTCACGGATTAGGTGTGCGGAAACGTGGAAATTTCACGTTCTTAATATACTTTGTTGGTAGACGTAATAAAATTAAGTTTTTTTTACTGCTATGGCATATGGTGCGGGGTTCATTTCCCACCTTCCGACGTATTAGATTATTTAATTTTTTCTGTAGGCTTTTGAATGAACCATGAACGTGTTTTTTGTAGTTATATGATATTTTTTCAGCTTTATTAAGAATATGGCAAATTTACACGTTTATATTATTTTTTATTATTAAAATATAGATAGAACGTTCAAAACAATACTAAAATTATTTAATTCAATATCTTAGGCACATTTTAGACATTTCACTTGATAATAATATCTTTCCTGAAATGAAAAAACTAACAAAAGTCACACCTGTACAAAAAAGGCTAAAAATTATCATAACTGTGTTACCAGCAGCCGTAAAACTGTTAGAAACCATCCTTTAACCATAAATAAACAATCAAACCAAACAAGCACTTCACGAAATTTCGCCCTACTCTATCACGTTGTTTTAAAATTACGTTTATGACTTCGATAAAGCATTTAACAAAATCAACAATGATATTTTATTAAAAAAATTGAGTGACATCGGATTCTCTCAGAATTTTCTCGCTTTCTAGCTAGCTATTTACACAATCGTCGTCAGTATGTCAGTTACTGACGCCATCCTTTTCACGAATACAACACTATCTTCGGAATTTCCCAGGGATCCAACCAAGGACCCCTTTTCTTTCTTTTATTCATTAACTATAATGGCAATACGATTAACCGTTCAAAATATCGCTTCTTCTCTGAAAATATAAAACCTTTCAAAGCCATCAATAGTCATATTCATCTGCAGAATGATCTTGATTCATTTGTCACATGGTCAGAACAGAACAATTTAACTTTAAGCATCTAGAAATGCAGTGTTCTGATTTACAAGATCCAAAGATACATCCATGTTGCCCTACCAAATTGATAAAAATATTTTAAACGCAAAAAATGAGATTCAAACGATTGGCGTGATTTTAGAAACAAAACTCTCTTTCAAATCCATCGTCTCCAGCGGCAACAAAATGCTTAGTGCGAGAAATCCCGCAACTCGCAAAATGCTTAATGCGAGATCATTTACTGATGGAATCGCAATACGGAGAACATATAAAGCCCTTGTTCGCAGTATCCTAGAAGCAGTATGGCTAGCCCTTAATAACAATACAAATAATAATTATTAAAATTATACCATACGACTTCCCAATTTTAGAAATATTTCGGTAATTAAAAGAATAAACTATCACAGAATTGTACAAAAGAAACGCCTTACATCAAATTTATAAAGAATATTTCGTCAATAAAATTCACCTCTTAGATAGCACAAGCAATCGGTTGAAAACCAAGGGCCTAATAGCCATCCCAATAATAAGAACGACCACGGCTCAGCACCACTACTTATAATTAGGTGTGGAATGGTGCAATATATTATTGTCCAAAAACAAAATAACGGTAACAGAAACATTGAAATAACAATTCTAAAGGAAAATTAACTCCCTTAAATGGAATAATCATACACGTTATCCAATATACACATACAATCTATACTATCTAGCATTAAAAAAAAACTTTGGCTATTGTTATAATACTAATTCTCTGACATTGTGTATATTGAATTATGTTTGTAGCAAATTTGGAGATGGAATAATGTATATTGAATAATCTCTGTAGCTAATTTGAATTATGTTAATTTGTATGTTGAATGACGTTTGTTGATGTTTAATAAGGGCCCGTTCCCACTTCCGTTTTAAAAACGGAGGTGGGTTCCGTTTTAAAATCGGATGCCTTAGCGGCTGTAGTAGATGTATGGAGCTGTTCACACTTGTACGACACGATTTTAAAACGGATCCGGCATTTTTTGTCGGATGGATCGTCAGCGCAGCGCGTCCGTTTTAAAATCGTGTCGGAACTCGCTCGCTCATAGTTTTGAATGGAGCTGTTCACACTTGCCGCCTAGTCGTTCCCGCAGAGTCCCCGCCACACCCCGACCCCTCCCCGCCCGCTCCCAGTCACAAGGAAGCAGGCACGCTGCGTGGTTGTATTTGGTTATTTTGTTGTTAAGTAAATAAATTTAAACTATAATAATGGATAAGTCGTCCATTGCGCACGATCGTCTACTGAAGAATGAGCAAATAAAATGTTTTGGTTGAATCGACAATAATTTTTTTCCGTAGAGTAGGATCCGATTTTAAAACGGATCCGTTTTTAAAACGGAGGTGTGAACAAGGCCATAGGGCATCCGATTTTAAAACGGGACTCGCCTCCGATTTGAAAACGGAAGTGGGAACGGGCTTTGAATACTTATCGACTTTGTGGCTTGACATTATACAAAATTAAAACAAAAAAAATATATTTTATTGTCCTGAAGAAGATAGAGTCCAATCGAAACCGGTCGACGAATATACCTCAAAATAAAGTGGTTTAAAACTAAGTGTTTGTTTTCATTTTGTACTTTGAATACTGTTCACACATCACCTATTAAACATTATTTTATTTACTTGAATTACGTTTGTATTTTTTTAATAAGACTTTGGTAACTGTTCACACATCATATTTTAAACATTAATGTTCTTGATATATAATAATTACGAAAAAACAAATATTTTGCATTCTGTTATAATTTTGAATTCTAGTACTATTTTGTAGTAAAAAATAAATATATATTTTTTATAGAGATCCATTATTTGGGCCCCTTTTGAACAAAACCATATCCTAGAAATAGAAAAAATACAAAAGAGGTTCATTTGGCACACATTTTTTAAAACCAATTTCTGGAACTTAATTATCCGCGTATATGGGCCTAACAAGTATTCTCGTGGGAGATCCCATGCTTTTTTTTATACTTCAAAAGAGAGGACTTCTGTTTATCAGAACTCGCCAATAAACAAAGCAACTCAACTGATTTGACCGATTCTGCATTGACGATCGACATTTCGAACGTCAATTTTATGACTGTATATATTTTTGTCACTATTTTGGTGAATGTATCCCTCAGAATTTATACAAGGCTTGAAATAGAGTCACGTTTAGTGACCTGTTCTGAACCGAGTATTTCCCAACCATCCTTCCACTTCTTTGCCTTCGTTACTTCCCTAAGCATCACAATATATCCAATACAAAACGAGAAAGCCATAGCTCTACTAGCTCCGGACATTTGCGGAGTATCAAATAAAGTAACAAGCGAATACCAGTCTCCGATTCTGAAATTTAAATACATTGATTGGGTGAGGTTTGTTAAATCCTCTTCTCCTAACTTAGGCTACATATATACGTAAGAACCAAAGCGCGAGCCGATCCACGAATTATGGGAAAGGAACGAAACAATCGCAAACGGCGCGAAACGCCGCTTATGATTGCTTCGTTTCTTTCCCACAATCCATGGCTCGGGTCGCAATTTGGTTCATACCGGTATAAATTCGCAGCATAGATCGGGTGTAACAGTTTCCTGTCCCTAGACAGTGAAATTAATGTATAATTTGTAAAAAAATGAATTTTAATATTTATCTTGATGTTTGTTTTTTTTAAACACGATTTGCTGTGCTGTAAAAAACACGATTTACTGTGCGGCGTCCTTAAGAGAAATGATTTGCGCCCGCACTCAGTCTTTCCAAATCTATCGTAATCATTTGAAGTGTATATTAGCCATTTGCGCAATAAATAGTTTTTAACGTAGATGCTTACTTGTGCAAATTAGAGCAAATGACAAATTAGCCAAGTACATGCTAACTTGGGCAAATTAAGACTGAGAGTTTGTGTAAGTGAGATTGAGCGTATAGAGATGGAGTTGTAATAAATGCAATAGAAATCTTTAAAAAATAACCACCTTCATCGCCTCACAACAAACTGGAGCACTCAAATTAAAACAATGTCACGATTTTTGGTCCCCGTTCCCCAGCATCCGCTCCGCTCCGTCATTAGGTGTGCTTCCCTCCCGAGGTGAAGATTTTCCCACTCTTTTGAACCGGTCACGTGCGGAGCTATCAGCGATGACACACATTTCGTTCCTTCACAGAGGCACCGTGCACCGTGGCATCGTGTAACGATTGCAACAGAGAAGTGATGGGTTTGCAACCAAACGTGACAGGTTAGGCGGCGGTGCCGTCAAAATGAAAAACATAGGCAAAGGCGCCGGGGTCGGCATGAATAATATTTACATATGTTTTACGAGTTAAATTTATTTTCGTACGATCGGGACTGAAGGTGCATGTTTAATATTAGTTTTTATTTTCGTGTTCATTCAGTCGATGTTCGTACTCTAAATGTAATTATGCATTATGGACTCCCTTAAAACAGGTAAGTTTTTAGATTCTCACGGCCAAAAGCATTTTTGTTGTTTGTTTTTGGGGTGTTATGCCGCGCAACACGGCATAACACCCCAAAAACAAACAACAAAAATCCCTTAAAACAGTCCATCAGACTTATTAATTAATACACAACTGTTTGACAATGACGTAAGTCGTTAAAAATTTGTTTTATATTTTAAAATTTATGAATAGTGTTAAAAAATAGAGTTTAGTGCAGCTTTGCATAGATGTCGCTATATGTAGATACTTGAGCTGATGTTTATGTTAGGATAGTTTTTCATAGATGTCGCCATAGATTCTTCCCTGTTAAAAGTTAATAAATAGGTTGATTTATCATTTTTATGTCTCTTCTGCAATAAACATTTCTGGCGAAATGAGTGGGTTTATATTTCTACCTTGATCCAAAATTATACATTGGACCTTCGTGCCGCATCCGTATTATCGATTGAATCGCGGATGATAAAAGAACCAGCAAACATCTTCAACATCCAACATCAGAGGGGATCTTCAGAAAAACGGGCAAGTGACCATATCCCATATACCTACCTTATTTTCCCAGGCAGGAGAGCATGATTTATTACACAGCCGTATTTCTTTATTTGTTTTAAAATTGAATCGGGCTGATTGTTACCAAGTGTTGTTTGAATTGATTTTATACCCATCATCGAAATTGTAGTAAGCAATAATAATTGTTACAACAATATAAAAAGAAGTTAGAATACAAAGCAAGTATTTTAAATTTCTTAAAAGATTTATTACGAGCGGTTATATTTGAAAATCCGTTAGTTTAAATTTCGAAAGTTACCGCGAGTCGGTAAAAACACCAACCCAGCCGCGAAGCAAGCTGACGCATGCGCGGTGGAGATTGTGGAGAGAATAACAATAGTGTCAAATTGTTTTCTTTTTGACAGCCATCGAGCTGTTGCATTTATAAAATTCAGATAAAATTCATTGTTTATCGGTTAATTAGTAAAGTTCTGTGATCAAGGACAGTGCACGTGTAGTGATTGATTACAAGTGATTATCATTTGACAATACGTTCTGTGAATACCTCCATTCTTGATATTTAAAAATGGATCTCAAAACTTTGATTAACCAGCGTGGAGTCTGCAAGGCGAAATTAACTAGGTTCAATGAATATATAAACGGTGATAATTTGTCGCAATCTGAAATTGAAGTCAGATTGAAGAAACTTGAACCAATTTTAGACACCTTCGACTCATTACAAGATAACATAGAAGCAATTTCGCCGGAAGAATTAACCAAAACAGAAAGGCAAGCATTTGAAAATTTATATTATAATATTGTTGCTAAGGCTAAAGATAAATTGTTAAATAAAGTTCAGAATACAACATCACATAACATACGTTTGCCTATACTTGAGTTGCCAAAATTTAATGGGAGTTACGAAAAATGGTTGAATTTTCGGGATACTTTTGTTGCTTTAGTTGAAAATAATCCATCTTTAGAAGTTATTCAAAAATTGTATTATCTGCGATCATGCCTCGAAGGTGACGCAGCTAAATTATTAACCTCACTTCCAAATAACCAGGAGAACTATCATACTGCATGGGAGATGTTAACTTCTCGCTATCAAAATATAAAAATTATTATACATAAGCACGTTGAAGCATTATTCAAATTGCCTGAAATAAAATTTGAAAATTCCGTAGCATTAAGGAATCTTATCGATGAATCCGAATTACATTTAAAATCGTTAAATAAGTTAAATATACCCACGGAAAATTGGGATATCATGTTAATATATTTATTGTCGCGAAAACTAGATAGTGAAACTCGACATCATTGGGAAGTATTTGCTACAAAAGAGAATCTACCCACATATAAAGAGTTTATAAAATATTTATCAGATCGAGTTCAGATTTTAGAATTTGCTGGGATTACTGAAGGAAAATTTAATCAAAATAAAACTTTTCCTTTCAAATACCGAAAAGAAGCTATGATTTCTTTAACGCCTCAAATGACAAAATGTATTATTTGCAAGGGCGATCATAAGGTTTATAATTGTAAAAAATTTTTAATATTAAATACTAAGGATAGAATTATAAAGATACGTCAAGTAAATGCGTGTTTGAAATGTTTGTGCTTGGGTCATAAGCTAAAAGAATGTAAAAGTAAATACAATTGTCGTATATGTGAAAATAACTCGCACAATATTTTGTTGCATTTAAAAAAGGAAACAGATAATTCGAAGTCTCAGGATAGGGATTCACCATCAACATCAAATAATGAACCTTTAGTTACAAATCACTCTACGAAAATATCTAATAGTTTTGTTTTGTTATCTACCGCCGTTATTAAAGTGTTGAATAATAACGGAAATTTGATTAAGGCTAGAGTTTTATTGGATAGTGGTTCTCAGTCCAATTTTATAACAGAAGAATTTGCAACAAGGTTGCAATTAAAACCCAAAAGGGCAAACATACCGATTACCGGAATCCAAAACAAAATATTGAATATTAAAAATAGCATAAATTTAAGAATTTTCTCGAACTATTCACCGTATGAAAGAGACATAGAATGTCTCGTTTTGAAAGAGGTAACAAGTCATCTGCCGCAAATTTCTTTTCAGAGAAAGGATGCCAACATACCTGATGGTCTTCAGTTAGCGGATCCTGCCTTCTATGAAACAAGCTCCATAGATATGCTACTAGGAGCGGAAACCTTTTGGGAAATTATGAAGCAAGATCAACTTCGAAATGGAGACTCAGGACCCATATTACAGAGCACTGAATTCGGATGGCTGGTGTCAGGACCCATCGTCACAACAAAAATAAAAAGGCCAGTAAAATCTTGTCAACTATCATTAAATATAATCCATAAACAGATTGAAAACTTCTGGAAATTAGAAGAATTCCAACCGGTGAAGCACCGGAGCCATGAGGAGCGAGCGTGCGAGGAGATTTTCAAGGACACTTATAAAAGGAATGACAATGGTCGTTTCATGGTAAGCTTACCACAGCGCCCCTGTGTTAAAAAGTTGGGAGAAACGCTGCCTATGGCGGAAAAAAGACTTTGCAATTTGCAAAGGAAATTTTCTTCAAATCCTGACCTGATGAAAAAATATAAAGAATTCATGCAGGAATATATAGACTTGGGTCACATGACCCGGTGCGAAGCACCTTCTAATAAAGATTGTTATTTTTATTTGCCACATCATGCAGTATTGAAAGAATCGAGCACTACCACTAAGACTCGAGTGGTATTTGACGGTTCAGCAAAATCATCCAATGGTATATCGTTAAACGATGCTCTCATGATAGGACCTGTTTTACAGAAAGATTTAGCCGCACAATTGATATGTTTCAGAAAACACCAGTACGCGATAACAGCCGACATTGAGAAAATGTACAGGCAAATATTGGTGCGACCCGAAGACAGAGATCTACAGCGAATAGTATGGAAAAATTTCCCGGAGGAGGAAATTCAGCATTATCGACTTAACACCGTTACCTACGGTCTGGGGCCGTCATCATTTTTGGCAACTAGATGCCTCCAGCAGCTGGGAAATGAAAATATATCATCAAACCACAAGGTCAGTCAGATTATAAAGAATAATTTTTATGTGGATGATTTAATTACTGGAGATGAAACTGAAGAAAACTGTTTAATAATTAAAGAACAACTAATATCTATCATGGCATCCGCGGGAATGAACTTAAGGAAATGGCGGTCGAATTTGCCCTCATTATGTTCGAAGGAAAAAAGCATGTCAGATATGATTATTAGTACAGATTCAAATGACAACAAAATATTAGGCCTGTCTTGGAACAATCAGCAGGATAATTTCTTATACACAGTGAAGTTATTAAAAAATCCAATTAATAGTAAACGACAAATGCTGTCATGCATTGCGTCCATATTTGACCCGTTAGGATTAATAGGTCCTGTTACTGTTATTGCTAAATTATTGATGCAAAAATTGTGGCAGGCAAAGGTTCAATGGGATGAGCCTATTCCATATGATATGTTGAAGACATGGGAAGCATATGTGAATGAACTGCCTCAATTAAATTATTTAAGAATAGGTACAAAGATAATATGTCAAGATCATGTAAATTTACAGCTGCATGGATTTTGTGACGCCTCAGAAAAGGCATATTCGTCCTGTGTTTATATGGTGTCTACTGACAAATTGGGTAAGAAGTACTCCAATTTGATAATGTCCAAATCACGGGTAGCGCCTTTGAAAAGTGTTTCTCTACCCAAGTTAGAATTATGTGGAGCCGTATTACTGACAAGACTAGTGAATTACATTAAAGATGCTCTATGTACTCCGGATATACCTACTACATACTGGTGTGATTCCCAAATAGTACTGTGCTGGATCAGGGATCAGCCAGTAAGATGGAACACTTTCGTTGCTAATAGAGTGGCGGAAATCCAGGAAACCAGTCAGCCGGAGCAATGGAACCATGTACGGTCGGAAGACAATGCAGCAGACGTGCTTTCCAGAGGAATCTGCGTTTCACAGTTATTAATTTCCAGCATTTGGTGGCATGGTCCAGATTGGCTGACGTTGGATTCAGCGTGCTGGCCAAATTCCAACTCATTTTGTATTGATCCACCAGAGATCAAAACAAGCTCGGCGCTGTTGTCTGCTGTGAAACAGGACTGGGACATTTTTGATAGATATTCCAATTTTTCCAAATTACAGAGAGTAACAGCATACATTAATAGATTTATTTTTAATTGTAGAAACCCTTCGCAGCGCCGCTATAGTAAATTGACAGTTAGTGAGTTGGAAAATTCAGTAAACAAATTAATATCTCGGGCGCAATCATACTGTTTCAGAGACGAAATTCGAGCTTTAAATAATGGAGGTAATATACCTAGGAATAGTGCACTAAAGTCATTAGATCCTTTTATTGAAAGGGATCTAATTCGTGTGGGGGGAAGGCTCTCCAAAGGTAAAATGGTAACCGAAGGCCAGCAGCACCCAATTTTGTTACCTTCGCATCATAAATTAACAGAGCTAATTGTAAAACACTATCATTACTTGAACTTACACTCGGGAACGCAGTCATTATTGGCGTTGATTAGAATGAAATTTTGGCCGATTAAGGGAAGGAATGTTGTAAAAAAGATAATAAAAAAATGTATAATTTGTTATAGATGTAATCCCAAATCCGAACAGCAGTTGATGGCCGACCTACCAGCTGAAAGAATAACTGAATGTAGGCCATTTCAGATAACAGGAGTGGACTACTGTGGACCAATATTAATAAAGTCGGGTATTCACAGAAAATCACATAGCGTTAAATCATATATTTGCTTGTTCGTATGCATGGTCACTAAAGCCGTGCACTTAGAAGCTGTGCTGTCCTTGAGCGCAGAGAGTTTTTTAAACTCTTTGAAAAGGTTTATCTCGCGTCGTGGTAGACCAAGCAAAATGTTCTCGGACAATGCAACCAATTTTAAAGCGGCTAATAATGAACTAAGAGAAATTTATAATTTTTTAAATATGTCTAATGATAAAATTGATAATTATTTATCCACATTAGGAATACAATGGCAATTTATACCAGCTCGTGCGCCGAACTTTGGGGGGCTCTGGGAGGCTGGGATAAAGTCAGTTAAGCATCACTTAAAAAAGAATAACCAGTATCGCTTCATTAACTTATGAAGAGATTAATACGGTGTTGTGTCAAATTGAATCTTGCTTAAACTCCAGGCCACTGTCTCCCTTATCAAATGATCCTTATGACCTTAATCCCTTGACTCCTGGTCACTTTCTAATAGGAACTAGTTTGGCGGCGATTCCAGAACAAAATTTGGAACATATCACATTCAATCGATTAAACAATTACCAAAAACTAATCCAGATTGTACAATTTTTTTGGTCGAGGTGGCGGAAGGAGTACTTAGCAGAACTTCAAACCAGAAGCAAATGGACCAATAGGAATCAAAGGCAGATGCAGTCTGGCGACATGGTCGTAATAAAGGAGGACAACGTCCCTTCTTGCTACTGGAGACTGGGACGTGTGAGCGCCGTTCATCCTGGCGCTGATGGAAGAGTTCGCGTGGCGACCATCATCACGTCGAAAGGCATCATCCAGAGGGCCATTTCCAAGATCTGTCTGTTGCCAATAGATGACAACGAGGAGCTGAAAATGTCGACACCCCCACCCAACGGACCAGACGCTGAGTAAGCGCAAAATAAAAAAAAAAGGTTTTGTGCAAAACAATATAAAAAGTTTCGTGATAAGAACATTATAAAATTTTTGTGTATTATCATAAATAGAAAATAATAATAATAAATTAAAAGAAGAAAAGGAAGAAATAATAATAAATAAAAGGTAAAAACAATGCATAAAAAAGTGGATAACAATAAAACTTAGAAAGTAATAAATTGTCATTTCGTTTTTTAGAGTAGTCTTATGTTTAAACTTATGCTTAGAAATAGGTTACCTATTATTTCAAATATTCATTGTTAATCAATTTTTAGTATTAACAATTATAGTTAATAATTACTATTTTTCTTTCTTCCAAATTAATTTTGGCATATATGTAGATATTTAGCTGCTTAATTTTTATTCTTATGTTTTGGGGTTTGTTTCAGAAAAAATGACCTCCAATCCTTTTTTCGGGGGGAGTTTATGTTAAAAAATAGAGTTTAGTGCAGCTTTGCATAGATGTCGCTATATGTAGATACTTGAGCTGATGTTTATGTTAGGATAGTTTTTCATAGATGTCGCCATAGATTCTTCCCTGTTAAAAGTTAATAAATAGGTTGATTTATCATTTTTATGTCTCTTCTGCAATAAACATTTCTGGCGAAATAAGTGGGTTTATATTTCTACCTTGATCCAAAATTATACAAATAGATTGACCAAATAGGAAAGTCAAGGTACCCGCCATTCCTAACGGACCTCCTATCGCCGTATACCTACGGACTAAGGACTCACAAGTTTTTTTGAGAATTAACGTACTCTTTTTTAACTGACTTTAGACCCTGCAAATAGGAAAGACTTGAAAATGAATAGTGCAGACGAAATCATAATCACACCGTGCTCATGGTAATGCGCAATATAAATCCAGGCGTCAAAAGAAGTGGATCATAGAAAATTTGAAATACAAGAGTAGTTCTATATTCTAATATCCGATTTAAAATATTGAGTTTTCCTGTAAAAAAATTCTCATTCTTGACCAATTTTAGTCTAATACTCAATTTTGAAAATACGCCTTTCCCCCGTAAACCATCAACGCAAACCTAACACATATTTTTAATAAATGTACATTATTGGGCGGCGGGTTTGGGTACCGCTGCACCAGGAACCATTTATTGGATAACTAACACCTCCGCTATAAACCCCAAGTGGTTCGGTACGTTTGGTGATTTAGCAGGGGTGCCCGGGTTAATCGAGTCATCCCTAGATTCTTACCCACTCCTCATATCCTTTCCTTCCCAGAACTTCCTCTCCTTTATTTTCTTTAAAAGATCCTCCACACAGCATCTTCAAAGATGACATAAGAAAATAATTTCCCTCAGGGCTTCTTGTGTGGGATTAGTGTAAAATTTTGTATAAAATATAATAATATAAATATATATTATTTTGATGGTAAGGGAACGCAGAAAATAATAAATAAATTACCTAAATAAAGTATTTGAAAAATAACCAACACATTCCGAAACACATTCCCACAATGGATCCTCAATGTATTCTGTAACGTGTCACGTTTGGTTGCGAAATCTGCTGAAGGATCTTTTACCCGTACCTCGACATGCGCTCCTGGTCCCATTCCTTGGCACAAACAGAAATATGCAACGTCCTGAATTCAAAAATGCCTTCCCTCGCAAAGCTGCGCCGCTTGCAAACCGAATCAGTCTCAAAACGAATCGGGAGTGGATTGAATTTTATGTTACATCTTTCAGGATAGGTGAACGCCTTACAGCGCTTTGAAAATAATAAAACATTACGAGTTTTAAACAGTGATTCAAAGAGTACACTCTCATTTAACAGAATCTCTTTTATTGATTATTCAGGTAGTTTGTCCTGGGTGTCGATTCTTCAATCCAGGCCGCTCGCAATCGCCGTCGAAAGAACATACATTGGTCGACATGTTTATTCTAGTCTCGTCGAATGTCCATACTTCATACGCCAAAAACGTTAAAAGTCAAAGTCGGTCAAACCACTCGTTGTTCGAGTGGAATGACTTCGCCGAGAATCGAGGCTTTGGTTTATGTCATTCTTACTGACACTTCTAGGAAGCTCTTGTCTGTAAAACTAAGTATAGGGCAGGGATGGCAAACCTATGATACGCCTGTCACTTCGTGAAGCACGGATCGTGTGCATGTGCATTGTGCATGCGGCTAATTATCGAATTAGCAGAATTTCATAATAATAATTTCAAATGAAAAAAATAATGAGTGGTCCTTAATAAATACAGTTTTTTTTAGAATTGTTACATAGCGCGGTGGCGTGACATTATCGTAATAATTTTATTTTCCCCGTATTTTTTAGTTCTGGGAGTTTTAAGAGGAAAAAATACATATTTTTACGAATTCTAGCAAATCTATTGTGAGAAACTACTTTTGTAAAAATTAAAAAAAAATTTTGCAATGCCTAGTGGTTCAGGGTAGATATATCTGAAACTTAAACCTACACTTATTTATCGGACGAAAATTTATGTTTGCAGTTTTCCACTCAAATAACGTATTTGAAAATAATTAATAAAATGTGTTTTACAAATGAAAATTTTTGATGTTATAACTATAGAATAAAGAAGAAAACTAGAAGTGCCTTCCATAAAAAGTTGAGTGGAAAAAATGTCGCCACTGGTTTATACATTTTGGTTCCAGCCCATTTAGCATGCGCTATGTCTCACTTACACTTGCTTGACATCGTACATCTCCATTCCATTTGACTTTCATAATCATGGTGAAACGAATTTTTGTATTGGAAATTTAAGGCATGATTGGCCAAATATTTAGATCACGAAACTAGTCCAAAAGACATTTTTTGGGTTTTTCCTGATTCTATGGTAATAACTTCTTCTAAAGCAAAAAATAATATATAATACATTCATGGTACAATAATCTACTCGTAGATAAGCTGGAACTTACCTTTCTGATCGTGATAACGCTTTAAACATATTTTACGTTACGAATTCGTGCAGTGTCTGAAAAAATATGAAAAAAATAGTAATAAAAAAATTTTTTAAGCTATTTATGTAAAAATATTCAAACTGACGTCTTCACGTCACTTACAATTTGTACCAGAGATTGTAATGTTTAAACACTGAAAGTGATTCACCACGAAGCGATGCCATGACATTCAATACTTCATCGTGAGGCGATGCCTTTGATATTTTAACAATAATTATAAAAAAACCGTTTTAAAAAACTATGATTTTATTTTGAATCATAGAAGTACCTATATGCAATTTTTGTGAGGTTTTCATCGTTATTCATCATGTATTGGCATTACTTCATGACTCCCCCCATTTCGTTTCAGGCCAAAAACGTAAAGCAAGTACTCGTATCAAGAAATCAACATAAATGTTATTTGAACGGAAATGTTCGTAACCGAATTGATTTCGTGACTAAGTAGCCAACAAACATCTTATTAATAATCATGTTTTTATTCGTTGTCATTCAGACTAGTTCGAAATGTATTTTATTGTAGGGAATGATAACATGATAAAAATTCTCGTGAACCCAACTCCAATTGAAAATTTTATAAGTTGGAGGGTGTATTAAATAAAAATACTAAGTTTTAACAGATTATACATATTTACTAGGTATATCCTAACAAAAAATCTTTGACAAAGAAGAGTCGTATACACAATAACGCAATTTAAACTTCGGTGGTTATAAAGATGGGCTTTAGCATCTCAGCAATCCTTCTCTCTTAGGTCAACCAGCACGTTGCCCATTAAGCCCTGTCTCGATCTGCCTAAACGCCTGGTACCAGATGGTTCGGTTTCGTACACCGTGTTAATGTCTTTCCTGGTTCGGCATGCATTTTAAATCCATCCATACCGCTGCTTATGAGGGTCGATACATCAAAGAACTTACCTAGTTCTTGGTATTAACAATTGTATTTTATTTATTTATGTGAGTTATTAATCTAGGGTGTACAGTGCAATCCCGGTCTGCCGTATTACAATATTGATCCCAGAATTATTTATAATCGAATGGAAATATAAGACGCTCTTATATTTTCAAACGATAATAACAGACAGCCTTAGTTTTCTTCCCGATTGAATTCCAGGCGATATGTTGTTGCTATTTTAGACTAATTGTGCATATTTCCGTGCGACCAAATATGGCTGATGACCAAAATTGTTTAAACGTATTTTCGTACAATAGCTTGAATCTTAAAGTCAACTTTGTGAAGAATGCTCTACTTCATGTAAATACCCATTTACATCCCCTTTCAAGCATTGCGAAACTTTTAGAATATAGCCGTGTATCCTCTCTGCATACTTAAATACTGAAGAGGACGCACTGAAGAAATAATTCTTTACTTTAGGGGATCGACATTGTCCGGGAGATCAACTGTCGTGGAATCGTAATCAGTCACTATCCAAATAATTCTATTGAGCTACCAACGAGTACCCTTTCACCCGAGTTCTAGAAACCAGTTGGGTATAAACACGCATAAAGAATGAATGAAATTATAATTTTGTAATACACGCAATTTGTTCGCAGTCGATTTCTTATTGACATCATATTTCAATGCAACGTAAATTAGAGTTTGAAATAAATCTCGTAGAATTATATGGTATTAATAAAGGTAAGCGAAGTCAGTTATTCCTGGTTACCCAATACAAACGATCACATTAATAAAATCGCGCATAGATTTGAGAACCAATTAGTCAACGCTTAGGAATGAAAATCATTGTAGAAATGGCTTTAATTCACGTTACATTGTGGCACTAACAAATAGCAATCCAATAAAAAACTTGTAGGTATTTCACAAATCCGCAAAAAATTAGTATTAACATTTTGAAATGTTTGTTTTGAGGAAGCAGCCAGTTGAAAACCACGACATGACGTGATGAGCTAAAAAAACATTTACTATCGCAAACAATTAGAATGAAAATTTAGCAAAATTTGGTTTTCAGGAGGCAGTTAGTTGAACATTGTAACATTACATACATTTTTTTTATTGTAATCCTATTTGATAGCAAGGTATTTTAAAAGTAATTGGTTTTAGAATAAGAATTATTTTCACAAATTATTTATTGTAGTTTTAAAGAAATATATACATGTTTCGCTTTAAGATTGAACAATTAAAATAAAATTATTTTCTGTTTTCAAACTATAAGAAAGAAGATTATAAATGTGTATATTATCACGGCCAATGCTTCTTTACCACTTTTATAAATGGATAATTTGTAAAGCGGCGTTATTGAAGAAAATCATCTTAAAGGCGCTGTTAAAATGTGACTTTCCAGGCTCTATCTAATTATCTAAAACATATAAAGAAAAAATACTTTCCTGGCAGGTTACTTCAGATAAACACAGTTTTATTGGGATGTTTAAGATTGGGGAAGATAGATTTTGCACACAGAGGACACAATATTAAAAAATTCACATTGTTTAATTTACAGTTGCTATCTTATCCAGCTTTACTTTGGATCATGGGATTTTATATTGTTAGAATTTTTTCTTAGTCTTTAAAATTTAATTGCTTTTGATTATTTTAAAACAAGGTGCACTAACACAGAAAATTTAAAGAACGCGTATTGCAGGCGTATGTTTTCAATTTTACGCTCTCACATCTAAGCCTGGGACATTTAATTAGCTTATTCAAAACAGTCGGGATTAGCTTGGCGGTGGCAGTCGGCAGTGGCGGTGTCCGGTCCAGGGCCGGAGAAGTATGGGCGCGGTAATGGTAATGTAACGGTCAGCTGAGGGATTAAGAGACGATATAGATCCCAATGATGGTAATGGACTAAATTCCAAACATAAATGGGGTTAGGCGGACTAAGGGATATGATTAACGTTCGTCGCGTCTGTATTTTATTGTTAATTTTTACATATAATGACAATTTGGGCTGTAAAACGCCGACGCTTTGTTTAAACACGCGATAATAACCAAGGACAAAAACACACAGTAATAAAAGCTTTTCAGTAAAACACATTAACTGGGAGTCATAAAGTAATAACATGTTTTGGGCTTAGTGCCAAATTACAAATACAAACCTATACAACAAATTATTAGGTAACAACGTAGCCAAATTAAAATTGGATTAAGGCTTTTATATTGTAATTCGATATTCACTGACAGAAAGTTCTAACGTACCAACATTTTTCTTTTAGTTAATCATTACAACATTCATTCATGTTTATCTCGTATTTATTTGTTAGATAGTTGAAGCGATATACCGTATTTTACACATATAACTCGCCACACCTCACGAGATGTAGATATTTTCAACGGTACCTTGAAAACATATGAAACCAAACTGGCTGAATTTATCAAATAATATGCGAAAATTAAATATAAGTTACTATTATGTAGATCTTCTATATTTGACTGCTTTTACAGTTTCTTTAATATCCCACCGTTTCTCTTCTCTTGGTGTTTGTTTATAATGTATTATGAATAGTTGATTAGAAGTACTTAATTAATGGAACTAAATTGATACCATCATTTTTAAATAAATGCTTGTATGTATTTACTATATTTCGCTGTGTTAGCTTAAGTTCAAACCAGCAACAATTCAAAATGCAACATATATGTTACATTTAATCAAACATCAGGTTTTTAATTAATAGCACCACTTCTAAGAAACATGAATATCTATTGCCTCTTAACTGCTTTAATTAAAACCACAGATTCAAATACACGTAGGCCCAGTAAGCACTTGGAGAAGGACACAGGGGCAATATCTTTAACTCGTAGAACAGTGTATACAATATATACGACCTTATAACAAAAACATACAATCGTATAAACATATTTTATGGATTAGTACCACAACCCAGTACTGATATATATTATCATAGTTATGAAGGGTAGATATATCCTGGAGCGAATTTAATTATTCAATATCCTTTTACGTGCCATAAACTATGTGTTTTCCAGCAGAGGTTGATATACTATTCTACCTGAGTTTATAAAAAGTATGGGAATATTATATTTCAAAAGTTATGGTGACATTTAAGGAGGACATATCCGTTAAGTTCAACAATAACTCGATGATTTTTCCGTGCTATTTTACACTAGGCGAGATTAAATTGGCAGTAAACATGTAACGACCTATTAACTCAATAAGCTTTATTTAAGGAATGAATAATGAACGAATCTTTGTCAGAATCTGACTGAACTTAGCGGAGTTATGATGATCATTTGGTTTGTTGCTATTCATTATTTGATGGCTGGCATAACATTTATAGAAAACGATAAAAAATAATACGAGTACAAAGCTAGAAACGTAGACACTTACTTAAAATAAGTAGCATCATAATATTCGGAATAGTGCTTTTCTGAAAATTACAAACCAGCGTTTAATGTATCATATTTTTTACTACATTTCGTAATGTTAAAATTGCTTTTGTTATCAAAAATACGCAACCCCACTTTATTATTCATACTTTTGACGTTCTTTAATAAAACATCTTAATTTTAAGAGTAGCGTTTCGTGATGACATAAAAAAGGAAACAAAAATCATCACATTATGCATCGAAACAACAAATAAACATCATTCAGTTGTGGTAATGGTAATAATGTTAGAACCGCACAAGACTCCCAACTGCTCCCAATCACCTGGAGCCAATGAGACCATGGCTATGGTATGTTGTGAGGCTAAAGGTAGTGGGAGGGCAAAGAGATGGGAAGAGGAAGGTGTGGAAGTATCTGGCTAATCACAAAACAAAAGTCAGAGACCTTTCGATTCTGAATGGAAGTCTTTCACCGGAGCGATAAAAAAGTATCTACCACTCTGAAAAGTATATAATAAAAATAATGATAAGCAATAATTATTAGCATGAAACATAAATATAAATTGAAAAAGTCTTCTAAGAAAAAATAAATGCCGCCAACGGGAATTGAACCCGCACCCTTCTGAATGCCGGACGCATTAAACCACTGTGCTAGGTTAGTTTTTTTTAACCAGCAAATAATTCATTAAATACTAGTATTTTATTTGACAATTATTGCTTATTGTTTTTATTTATTTTTATTATACTAATTTGTAATCCTTTGTGCTTTGCAAAAAAACCTTGTCTTGTAACATTAGTTTACCTTAAGAAAAGATAAACAGTAATGATAATACAAATAACACAAATTAATTTTACTTCCGAACGCCAGGATTCGTACGTAACGATCGTAACCATTCAACCACGGCGGCCGTCAAAAAGGGAATTATGCTTCTCCTCGTACATTTCTCAAAAAAAAAAAAGAAATAATATTTAATATCATTTTACTGCATCATGAATTTTGGAAATATTTTGTCTTCTTTCAAGTTTTAGGTAAATACAGAAGTAGGAGTACTTTTTTTTTACCACCTTACTCCTCCCCATTCTACCTTCACCTTCCCGCTACATTCAGCCTTACGACATACCCCATTTGGGGATGCCATATCTCACTGGCTCCAGATGGTTGGGAGCAGTTGGGACTCTTGTGCGGTTTCACATAAAAAAACCGCATTATCACACACTATGTTTATGTCGGGTACCTAATTACAACTAAAAACGGGTTCCAAAAAAAGGATTCGACAAGAAATAATTTATTCATAATAAGAGAACTATCGGAAACCTTTAATGCTAATTATAATTTTGCCCATTGAAATAGAAACAATAGGGGGATTCAATTGAATCCCTGAAAAACCAAGCAATGGTGACGTTTCCAGCCGTGTAAATTGGTCCTTACACAGGATGTAAAAACTTTACGAGGAAGTATAAACATTGCGGACATTCTTATCGTCCATTATGTTCCATACACGGACGGCGTAAACCTCCTCTCGATGTCTGCACCCCCAGTATGTAATAAGATAATCAAATATTAAGGGGTGTACTCGGCGACTGTTTATACGAATATAGCTCTTTTGCCCGCCGTAATAACACTCACAGCCTTTATGTGACCCTACACCTTCAACCCCGAAGTACTGCCGTAAGGCCGTCACTTATGTTATTTTATTAATTCATTTTTATTAAAAATTAAATCACTCTGTAATGGTACCAAACCATCCAATCGAAATAATTTTTTGTTTTTTTTTTTTTAATGTGAGTACCGCACAAGAGTCACAACTACTCCCAACAGTCCAGAGCCAGGGAGATAATGGAATAAACATACCCCAATTCCCAATTTCCCAATTCCCAATTATGTTGTGAGTTGTGAGGCTAAATGTAGCGGGGAGGAGATGAGAAGAGAAAGGAAGGGATGTACCTGGCTATATAGATCTGATCACCAATTATGGCTAAAGCCATTTCGAACAACGTTTCGATTCTGAATGATAGTCTTTCACCAGGGTGATACTGACAGTACTATCTATTATTTTAAATTAAATAAAACAAATTTATTAATTAATATTTACTTACATACGCCTGGATTTTCAACCGTGTCCTCCGGATTGACTTGTGTAAACTGGCGACATAAGTTTTCTTTCAATTCGGTAAGGATTTTTTTGGATTAAGTGCAAAGATTGTCTACTGTAACACTGATCTACAAATTATTCCAAACCCGCACTGTGAAGATAGTAATGATGTTTGCCATCCTCCCATGTGAGAGGGCAATAAAATTAGTTAGTCTCAATTTATCAACAGTTTTAATTCAGACGTAAATATGATTTTGATTTAAAAAATAAAATGGTAACGTTATTAATTATTAACCCCAACACAGGCTTGTCCTAGTGAGGTTAAAAATTCGAACGAAAAAAAACAATAAACAATATTTTAAATGAAGTGAAAATAAGTCCCAGTTTCAAAGGGTTACATAAAAACAGCTCATGATATTATCCGTAATAAAGCCTCATTTTGTGTGGGTCACCAAGTTGGGGACGCGAGCCGCTTTAACAATGTGATTACCAGATGAGGAAAGGCAGATAAAAATAAAGTTAATTTAAATTTAGGGAAAGCCATGTTCCCGGTTATTTGTTGTTGACTAGAGAGCGAATGACGTCCTTAACTTCAGTCTAAAACAGATATTTGTTGTTGACTAGAGAGCAGACGACGTCCTTAACTTCTGTCGAAAATAGATATTTGGGAAGCCATATAAAGCTTTAATGACCTAATTGATTGCAAAAAACCAGAACAAATTTTTGTTCGTTTCCACTATTTCCAAGAAGTCCCCTGAAGGAGAATTTTTTTAAATTTCTTAGTGTAAATTATTTATGCCTTTCCAAATATTTACGTACCAGGAACGATTGGTAAAATAAACAGAATCTCTGTAAGGAATTTTTTCATCGATTTTCCTGTTTTCTTGCAAAGCAAAACATTGCTTATTCAAGATGGTTAGGAGGTCAAGTTTTCCTATTCGCAAATAATTTCTTTTCTCGCGAAAATCACCTTTACCTTCCGGGAAAAGGTCTAAGGATGAAAAAGGCTATTTACAAATGGAATACTGCTTGTCAAATCAACACCTACAAAATATTAAATAAACATCAACCGTTTCAGATATGTAGTTAAGTTATCATTACTTCCATTTACATTGTGAGAATTAGAAATGTGTAAAAGACATCCAAGCGGTTTCTATATTTTCGAAAAAAATGGTAAAAAGCAGTTCTTAAAGAAAGTGAAGACTGATTTGAAATAAGCAAGTTATGACATTCAGTTGGTATTGGTAGTAAGAGTTTGGTAGAACAGAAGTGCTGGAGTACACAAGTACATACGTTCAGCCCGGCAGCAGGGCGGAGAAAATTTGCATATATATTACCTTTCCATCCCACGGTATTTAAGTCAAACAGACAAGAAGCAAAAGTTACCAACCTTTCAGAATAATAATTCAGTATTGTAATCTCGCTAGCCGGCTGTTTATTCATAATCGAATTTGTATTTAAAACAACTCATTCATCTGAGAAGTCGTTGCTGGTCCCATCCTCTCCGCTTAAAACTTTCCCAGTAGTAACTTGCCTTAACTTTCAGCCTGACAGAAAGCCGTTTTGCTTGGGAATTCATAAATTCGATAAGGTGCTTCGAAACTTTTACAGACAACCATTTGCTGGCGGGGCTTGTCCGCGGGCGCGCACGACTGTAAACAATGGATTACGAAAATGACAAAATATTTGGGATTAGAGATAATCTGATTTCGGCCATATTTCAAACAACACATAATTTCACTAACTTTGAAACGGGTGAATAAACCAGACAATTATTTGAGCGAAATTTTAACCAGAAAATAACAAAACCAATAAACCAAAGGGTTTTTGCACACCAAATATTATTATCTCGACCCAGCCCTTTTCTGTAAAGAGTGGTATCAAAATTAGCAATTTTACTACATCATGTCAGTTAAGAATGCTTTGAGATACTCAATAAATTCAGGGTAATCATTTTTATAAAATAACGAACTAAATTTAGAAACCTGAAAAAGCAGTGTATCTTGAAGTGAGATTTGAATACTTAACTTATTTAAAAAAAATCTAAGTGATACTTGAAGCATCCGAAATTTTCCAGAGCTTAGAACAAAGCCGATCAACTTTTGTTGGGAGGAGGTAGCTTGAATTTTCAGGAAGGCATAGGTTATCTAATTTCCATCAACTAAAGGATAACCCTTTGACAATTAAAAACTCCGCCAAATTGACAGGAACAATGCAACTAATATCATCTAATAATACTCATCTCTTTTCAAATGACCGGAAGTGTATATTTTTAAAGAGAAGACAACTATTCACTGAAGTTTTACGATGGTGTTTAACTAGTTATTTGCTTACTTAAGCTAAACATTATTGCCCTCAACGCTACATATCAGTTAAAATGCACATTGCTTTTAAAAGTTTTACGATGGTGTTTAACTAGTTGTTTGCTTACTGAAGCTAAAAATTATTGCCCTCAACGCTACATATCAGTTTAAATGCAGGTAGTTTTTAAAGTATATGACAGGTAGACTTCTTGTTTCTGAATTGAATTTTTATTTAACGGTTTAAGTTTAGTGACGAACATCTCACACCCCACGACTCAAGCCAAGAGCTATACCGCAATACCAAGAAAAAGCCACAGAGTTAAGAATTCTCTGATCAATGCGATAGGTCCCTTTGTTTCTAATTCCGTATAACCTAATCACAGAGCAGCTTTCCCCTTTCATTCAACTTCTCCGAAAAGTCTGTTTTTATTAAATAGTCCCATCCTGTATTGTAGGGTCGTTTGAAGAAGTTAAGTCCTACTCATTTTGTTCGAATGGCGAAGGCTAAAATAATTTGTAAATCAAAGAAACGATAATAAATTATTTGGAACAGAATGGAATAAAATGGTAAATATCTAACGTTCTTTGTTTCAGTTTAATTTTCCATTTAGTTGTATTTTATTTGTTCGGCGATATCTTTCATCTCAATTCATTCCGGGACATTATGATATTAATGTATTTTGCAAAACAATGGAATGGGAAAAGAAAATGGGAAAGAAAATATGTTCATCTGAATACAATTCCCTCGTTTCACAAAAAAATAAAGGAAAACATTTCTGCATTAGAATTATTAAAAATAAAATAAGGGTAAGATATTTGAAATGAAAAATGACTTCGTCTGTATCACCTTGTTACATAATCAAATATAAATATTTGAACACTTTCGCTTGTTACCTGTCTATCTTCCATTAAAGTTTCACAATAAAACAAGTCACCTTAGTGGATCTAATAAATTTGAAAAACAATTTAAGTTAGAAAAAAACCCCGATGTACTTGTTGTGTCTATCTGTTTTATCTTATGATGCCCAAGACATCTTGCATTCAGGGAGACCATTCCTGAGGCGGGGGATGTCGAGCACTCATCAATCTCGTATCGCACAGTTGTTTGCTGGAATGTTATTGCTTGTGTAGTGGCTGCATTGGCTTGAAACCACTTACCATAACCACGAGCTGGCGCTGACGAGGCGAGGGTATTAACCACACTCTTGTTTTCAGGCCCCCTCGGGCAACCTCGCCGAGATATCACCATCATTAATGTACAATAGACATTAAAGATACATTGCCGGGACAAATACAATGTACGTATACACTTTTCTGGTCTGATGGTAAAACCATAAAACCAGTTCCGGGTAATAAAAATATGACATTGTTCTCAGTTCACCGATAAACTGACGTTGTTCCCTGTCCGTCCGTATCTAAGATGTTTTTTTAACTTGGGGTATTTCAAAACCATCGCATTTCAAAAATATAATAACTATACCGTTATGCTTTACAGTAGATCACAATTTGATCAAAAACTGTAACGGACCGAGAAACAACTATTGAAGGGGGTCGTTCAAATGTTAATTATTCAAAATGGCTTTAGTCGTTCATTTTATGGTCATCAAAATGAGATAATAGCCTGGAACATCTTATACTTGGGATTTCGTATTTCTACCTGTAGATGATTACTTGATGGCATCCCGTTCGCTAAAATCCACTAAACTTTTCTGAGAACACTTTAAATTGTGGACTTTTGTCAAAGTTCCCGACTAGGCAAGACGCAAAACGGCGAGAGTGTTGCCTTGAATATCTGAGAATTGACTCGTACCTCACACGGACTGATTCCGCAGACAAAGTACCTGCAAATAATATTATGTATTCGGTTAGTTTGTAAGTGAGTGTCAAAAGCGTCATCGAGAAGCTGATTTAATTAAATCAAGTTAGTCATCTGAGTTTAATTACTTTGCAAATTTCTATTTGGGGGACACTCCATGAAAACTAAAGAAGCCATTGAATAGGTAAACACACTTAACAGAGAATTTAGTAATTAAATTAATTAAGCCCAATAAAATTATTATTAATTATATGACTTGGTGTTCGTGAAAGAAGTTGGTATAATATATCTTTATATTTTGCAATAAATTTTGACACACGTGTAAAACACTCGATGTAATAAGTATTGTATTTAAATCATAGAACATTTAATTTATTTTATATTTAAAAAAATAAAACTTGATAATGTTTTTATTGAGTTCTGCAAGTTTAGTTTTAAATGCTGAAACAATAATAAAAATACAACAAAATAAACAAAAAATGCATTCCTAAAATATTTAACAGAATTAGTACCAACGCGCTTTTAACTTCATTGTTTAGGTATAACCATAGCATGGGTCACATGATACGCACTCCGTCTCGTTCCAGCTGCACGGTGACAGAGGTGACAGATCACGATCATGCGATCAGTGGCGAAATTTGACACAAAGATTTTTTTTTGTTTTTAATCAGACAGCAAAATGATATGTACTTTTTTACTCCAATGGTCGGGAATCGCTGGTTAAAATCCTTCGGTTACTTGCTGTGTATTGAAATCAATAACCTTGTTTCCCATTTTAATGTTCTTCCTAAAATAATATATTTTTCCGAGGATAAATAAGAGAAAATATTTCCATGTACCTACCTATATTAAAAAAAAAACGTATAGATAGATAAATCCGCCATCTAAAAGAATTTTTCAAATGGTAAAAAAATATTTTATTTTTACTCATCAATCAATAAACATAACAAAGGGTTCTTCAATTTAATGAATGTTATAATTTTTGTTTATGAATTAAGGGAAATAGATATTTACATTGGATATACTATTTATGTAATGTACATAATAATAGATATTATAAAATTTCATTGTTTCATTTCAAATTGTTGATTCCCGTTGAATTGAAAAAGTTCAGCGTACAGTTGAACGTAAAGGCGAATCAAGCATTATATAATAATACCAACGGCAATGTAATACATTATTCCAAATCCCTAAATAATACAATGTGTTTCATGCTTATGGCGAGCCTTTGTGTTATGTATTGATGCAAAGCAAAATAATTCCTCGCCTTATTTCCTTGGATACTAAATCATAATGAAGGCACACTCACACTCACACACGCGCTAATGTTTATTATATTCCGGAAAAGAGTTGCGGTAGCCCCGTGCTGGGGCTCAGTATCAAAAAGTTTGGGCAACAAAGTGACGGAATTACCCGCGGAGGTAGTTCGCCCCCACATTCCGGAGGTTCCCCGTGTCAGGAATAAACTATTTAAGCACCAAAACAAAGACCGTCGTTTACCTTTCAGTGTGACAGTGGGTGAATGGGGAGACGGGGGCCGGCAGACAACTCAGACACCTTGAAGTCCTTATACTCCAGAGAGGGGTGGGGCTCATCGCTGTTGAATTGACTTCACTGAATAACTGATTCTCCAACAAAATGTAATGAGAATTCTTTATTTTAGTCAGAAGCAAGTCAAGCAAGTGACAGGCAAACATTCTGGAAATTATTAAACTATATTTAATAAAAATCGATACGTGGGAGAAAAACATGGTGGTCCACGTATAAAAGCTTCACAAACACATGAACTGTTGGAATCAAATAGTTTCATTCTTTTTAATTTAAGCGCTGTTCGAAATATAATTTATTCATAGTTGTTTACTTATTACTTTGACACTTGATATTGCTTTACGTGATTAACTAATAAATATAATGTATGATACTGAAAGGAAATATATAATGCAAGTAGAAAACACATCTACGATATCCAATAGGAATAAGGATTAAAAAAGTTATTATTTTGGCCTCAAATTACGAACATAGGAATTTTTGTACATTTCACCTTCCAGTAACTCTATCTCATAAGGGTTGAATTTTACAGCCATTAAATTGTTTTCAAACGCAGTTTCAAGGTAATATAATTATCATTAACTGAAGTATTCAACATTCAATACGTGACTGACCGTAGGATTTTCACTCATTTTTATTAAAAAATATATACCAATGAAAACAGCGAGTCAAAACGTCGGGGTAGTAAGTAAATAATAAGAAATCTTATTCAAATTATATTTTAAGAGCACGAAAGTTGTCGACTTCGTTTTGTTTTGTAAATGTTTTCTTATAAATAAGCTGTTTCAAAAATGGGGTGTTAAGAAATCTTGATGAAGAAATCTTAAACTACACACGAAACTTAGATTGTGTCATGATCAATTTTGTATGGCATGACTACTTGACATGGCTACTTTTAAGGTGAGAGTTCACACGGATCAAGTGATATTTAAAAATTGAATTATCTATATGGGATTAAAATTTCCAATGTAATGGTAAATGTTGGTTTGTTAGAAATTAAAATCTGGATTATATTAGTAAATATACACTGGCTGTCGAATTAATTTAAAGTAAGCAAGACAATCCTTTGAAGATCGCTGCCATTTACTTAGTTTCTAGACCGTTTCATTACTTTGAAATTTTCCTCGCGATTATGGCATCAAAAATGTTCCCCAAGAGCGCAGCTTCCTTTGATATCCACCCTTATATTTCCTTTCAGCCCGGTCACGTGGGGCTCTATGCATAAAGAAAACAAAGGGATTAATTGTGCGGAGCTTTTATAACGTGGCCCTTACTGGCGTGTGCTCGGTCATTTGTGAAGTTTTGTAATTAAGCTCATTCCGATTTGGCTGAAAGCGTGTCAGTTTACACTAGCAGACATGATAATTATTGTATACACTAGACTACACTGACTAGATCAGGTTAATTATAAATATGGTAATGGTTTTCCGATTAGCTTTAAAGGCGAGTTTCGTAATAATTTAAAGGATGCACGCCTCTGGAATTCATCTTTGATTGGCTAAACTAACTAACAATCCATAAAGGGGTAGGTAAAAAGGATAAACCACAACACAACGTAATGGTATACACTCCTTGTTTTTTTCAAATTCATACGTACTCTTCTGTCATTATAACTGGACATAGCCTGAATCAAGAATTTGATTCACTTGATCTCACTATATCTTCCTAGGGCATCTCCAACTTCTTCTACGATTCAATTCTAAGTCCTAGCACTTCATTCTTTGTAAATCCGTTATACACGCCCAAACCATCAAAGCGTCTCTTTCGTAATCTTATTAATTACACCTACATCCGTCTTGTATCATTTCACGAGATATCTGGATTAGTAATACGGTAACATTGGTTTAACATACATACGCCCGCGCCGCAGGGATCTCATTTCTACAGCATTCAATCTTCTTTCATTCTTTGTCTGCTAGTTTCAAGTCTCCCTGGAATACATCACGATAAACTGCTAAAAACTGATGAATATATAATAATTAATATGTAAAAGATGATTTGATTATAAATTACGAAACAAATTTACCGTTGAATAATGAAAATTAGCTTGCTATTATCACAAAATGTGAATTATTTGAGTCACTTTAAATTCAGAAATTAATTTCGATACTTTACTCGGTGAATTGTAATAAAATATTCAGAGCAGGTAATGCTGATCTTCTTTCGAATAAATACCCGTCTACCCCTTTCTTCAAGAAGGAATATTCTACTTTCAGGGAATTTGGAATTGACAGTTTTGCTGCCTCAGTGGTGTGCCGAGTACCCACAAGTTTACTGAGTTAAGACAGTTTTGGCGTTCAAGTTTGGGACTTAATTTAACTTGATTTAAAAAAGTGTATACTTATTTATTATAGATAAACACTCATTAATACTTTTGTTAGTTACTAGTGATAAATACCCGGATTTGCTCGAATATAAACTCTTTTTCCGAAATATTTTTTTAAATTGAAAAGTTAAGATCCTACTATATAGCTTTGTATTCATAATAAGGTTATTTCGTAATTCCATAGCTCACTATGAAAATAATTTTTTCAACAGAAAAGATTTGCGTTGACCTGAAAATTTTAGTAAAATAGTTTTGCGAATATCAGCTAGTCAGAACTCCAAATAATAGAACATTTTTGCTGAAAACGGAACCAAGTTTCAGCGCAAACTGAGAAAAAAGAGAACAAGACTAAGACACGGAGTGTAAAAGGGGGGATGTAAGAAGTATTGAGTGGTTGAGATCTTGAGTCAGTGGTGTCCCATGGACGTTAATTACATTCTGTGAGAATGACGCATTTTCAACGTTGACTAGCTGGCAACTTTTATCTACAGCAATTCTGGTCTTGGTAACTAAAGTGACGATGATAATGAATAATTTTTTAAAAATAATTTTGCGCACTTTGCTGAAATTTTATTTTATGATAAAAGTCATACTTTTTTCACTGTCGAATGTCTAATTCCATTGAAATTTAATTTTATCGACATTCTCAATAATAAATATAAAGTATATTAATGTTTTGATGGTTGACAAATATTTATTATTTTTTAAAGTTAAAATAAAATATTGCAATGCGAGCTTGCCAAATCAATGTTTCCGACCACACAAAGCCCGCAAGACGCACTGAGCCGCTTTTAACTAGCAAAATTAGGTGTAAGGGCATCCCCGGAATTTATGAACTTACTCGCGGCTCAGCAGGTTCTGTGGGCCTCGTGCGGACGGAACCAACGCAGCAAAATACATTTTTATATTTAAATAAGTTATAAAAACGATGTAGTGATAATGTGATGTAATGTATTTTAATGAGTTAATCAAGTATTCAGGTTGTTAAAGATAATGATAACTCAACACAGTGACAATTCAACACACTTTTGAAAAGTGATATAAAGTCATTAGAAACGATGAATTTTTTTTTTAACCTAACCTTACTTACTTAACCCAGTTAATAAAGTTTTTGTTTCATCACTTTCCATGACTTTATATAACTTTTTAAAGATTTGATGAATTATCATTGTGATGATTTATCCGGTCACCATTTGAACAAGGATTACTTGGAGTTAAAAATGTTAATGAAAAATACCGGTGACATTTTTTTAAAGTGTTTTTTTTTCCAAAAACAACATTGAAAATTCAACATTCAAGCCACTGGTCACCCTGTATAGTAACCGCCAAACCCCCATCCCGACCCATTTGTCTAATTGCGACTGATTTAAAAAGAAAATTTAGGTGAAAAAAAGTCACTGGAGACTATAATGTTACGGAGACTATGACTACACATTTTTTACTCCAAATAGCATCAAGAATAAAAAGTAAGCAGGGTACGTCTTTTAACATTCTGGGTATCACTGTCTTTGTGGAAAATTAACTAAGGGCCAACACTTAGCTGACACACTAAAGACGATTTTGTCTCTTACTAGAGCAACTTGAAATTCGAATCGGATACAAATTGATCCCCCGCTTACGAAATTTTATTCATTCTTTTCCTGTTTAAAACAACCATTTGGCATGTCATTTGTTCGTAAATTTGTTTGTTACATTCCGGTTCCGGTTCAAGATAGTGGTCATGGTGGAAAGTACAATTTTATCCCGCTAGAGTACGCCGCATGATCGTGGTTCCTTCTACGAGAAGTGACTTTGGAATAATGTATATTATGGTACATATCGGCCTGAAAAATGTTTCAAAAAAGAATTGTTGTTGAGATAGTGACATGTTTTTAGACAAATTGTATCATTCCTTATTTCTAATAAAAAAATGTCACTTCTTCTTAAAAGTATTTCATTTGTTATTTAAAAATTTTTGACATTTTATTACTCGTAGGTATATGAAAATGAAATACTTTGCATATTCCACTAAATTTAATATTTTTTTATTAACTAGTGGATGGTGTGTACGAAGTATTCATTTAAGTAAAAAAAAATGTTACTTAAAATATTTATGGCTTGTAATTAATTAGGTAAGTATTTAAGAACCTACTAACAATATTACGATTTCAGACGGGATTTTGGTTTTAAGTAGAGAAATATGGAAACTTAATTTTTTGGACGCCAGGTCTACTTTTCACACAACTAGTCACAAATTTTATCTGATAAGTTCCATAAAATATGTTCCTTTTAATTAATGATATTAAAATGCACAACTAATTGCTAATCAAGTTTTATTCGTAGAAACGCAGTACGTTTGACAATCATTAGGCGCCAGGTGAGAATGTTGTCATTGTTGTACTGTTAATTCAGTTGAGGGTGCTTCGAGGAACTAGCGTCATTGATCTCTTCAGCAACACGCCCAACACACGCCCAAAATACTCGGTTGAGATGTATCATATGAGAACGTTTCGTTTTTACAGCTCATTCTGGAAAAAAATTTCAGCCTCTGTGTTTCCTCCCTTCCTACAACATGGGTATCTTCAAGACCCTTGTAGTCTCTCGAATACAATATTAACACGAAAATGTAATTATGTTACTTAAAAAAATTACGTTATTTGTTTTGGAAAATGCATCGATCCTGAAGCAAATATATTGTATTTTCAGCTTCACAAATCCTATAATTATACAGGGTGTCAGGGGGTAAAGTGCGCTAACTTCGGGAGGTGATTCTACGTGAGGGTAGGAGTAAAAAGAAATGTAACTATTTTTTAAATTCTAATGTTTTTCCCCGTTCAAACATATTTTTCCATATAAGAATATTTATTTTTCCATACAAACAATTCAACTTTTTTCTGATAAACTAGAATAAAACCTTATAATTTCGAAAAAATTGTGTATATCTTTTACTTGTACTATTGTGTAGAATCACTCCGCAAAGTTAGCGCACTTGACACCTGGACAACATGATTTTCCGCTGGTCTGTGCTAGTACTTTCCTAACACGTGTAAAATATGTTTGCACCACAGACTTTGTGATAAGTACGAGTATTCTGATTTACAGCTGTCGTTTTTATCCGGTTTGAGTGCAATGGAAATTGAATGTTAAAGCGTGACATCTATGTAAATTTTCCTTTGTACTCAGCTTATAGGTGAAGCAAGTTGCATTCCCTATCTCACTGTTATCTTAATGGGTCGGTGTTAACACGGCGCTAGCAGCACTTCCTCGTTGATAAGCCTTCGATAGTTTGGCTTGTTGCCACTTCCACTTCCCGGGACCTGGCTTTGGCAGAGTTGTAAAATAAATATCAATTGAGGCCACAGTAATTTATGCAATGGATCGGTTATTACATACAATGTTCAATGCACTTACTGCTGGAACTTAATGATTTTGTGTACAATTTATTGATAGATGGTTGAATACGATCGTTCCACCTAAATACATGCTGCCTGATAGTCAGTATTATGTTTTTTTTTAAATGTGATACCGAAACGCGGGACTGTTGCATTCTCGATTTGGGGAAAATTGTGAGTTGTGCGATGGTGACTCTCCCGACCTGATGACTTTCTGGAAACTATGATTTTCTTCTATCCGAAAACTACACGGAAAAATAAAAGTTTTAAATTAATTTTTATACTTTACGTGAATCAATCAAAAAACATTAATTATCTTTTATTTGTTCTACATGCTTTCCAACCCATAGCCATTGGACCTAGAGTCATAAAATCAACTTTTCTTCTACAGCGGTCAATATGAGTTTAACGCTGCATTTGAGGGCGTCCGTGCTATGGCAATATCCCATTCAGCGCTTAATCTATTCCATTCGTCGAATGACAACCTATGAACTTGTTTTTATTTAATTATTAGGGCTTATTTCGCAAATAACTGACGGTGGAACAGTGCTGAAACTCTAGAAAAGAACACTTTTATACTGACAGAAAATTGCAACCACTTTTGATATAAATGGCTTTAAACTTTTTGGGACATCTTGTTATTTTTCCCGTAAACTAATAGTAGCAAGAATTAAGAATTTGTTGAAATATTTGATTAAGAATTAATTCGAAATGTAAAAACAAAACAAAAAAATTGAATTTCAAAACACTTTATATATGTACCGGTCGACTATATATGACCGGTCTATATGACCGGTCGGTGGCCGAGTTGACATCGCGTTTGGGTCCCACCCAGGCGTAGTGTGTTCAATTCCTCGGCTGGCTAAGTCCTCCATCACAACACAAGCAACATTTTCAGCTTACTGTGGTGGTAGTAGGAGATTTTCAAATATTGTCAGGTTATTCGTAACCCGGGAATGTTTATCTTTCTTTAAAAAAAAAAAAAAAAATATATGCGTAAGTTTTATTAACAACATTTTAAATGTAGGGTCAATTTAACCTTTCACCAAACTTGAAATTGTTACAATTCTTAATTTTTAGTAAAGTAACAAAATGTTCATTTATTTAAAAACTAGCTTTTTGGAGATACAGCGTATCGCCATTTTACAAAGGCGCGGTCAAAGGGTAAGGCTCCTGACTAGCAAGCTGATACTTTCTTACCGTCCTCTTCCTCATCTCCATTTCCACCCTATACCGTTCAATTTCACAACATATTTTAATTAGAGATGCCATAGTCTCACTGGTTGCAGGCGTTTGGGAGTAATTGGGACTCTTCTACGGTATTCTTATAAAAAGATAATAAAAAATTGACAGGTTAGAAAAAACATACTGTCCAAGATATGACGAGATTCACTCGTAAAATGAAAAAAAATATGAACATTCGACATTACGTAAAGTGTAATATTTATCTTCCTAAATGCGTGTTTTTCAGTTCTGCATTAGTATTAAATACACAGACTGCATTCAACGATAACTACGTTTTCTGGCTAGCGGAAGCAGGTCTTTTGGCCATTTTACAGATAAATAAAAATGGAAAAAAGAGGATGCATTTAAATGAAATAGGAATAAAATCTTCCTATGATTAGATACCTGCAGTTTCTTGGAAATATATTCACTGAAGTTTGCAGGAACATTCAGATTGTGGAAGGAATGCCCACTGCCTCTTTCAGCTAAGTGCACCGTGGATGATTATCTGGCAGTGAGAAAATTGTTCAAAGGCTAAGGAAGTGCTCAGTTCAATTACACGGCAGGACAAAGGCGCCGCCGAGTAAAGGATTTCACCCCTTGAATATTTATTAGCTTCCTAGGGGTGTGAATCAGCACGAAGGGTGGTGTTTATTATGTCACTACTTCCACAGGCAAGGTGTTTGCTGCAATTAATGTGTGGAGTGTACCGGTGTTCAAAAATTTAACAACATTCGTAGTCTTTCCCGTCCCCAAAATGGGCTTGTTTACAATTATTACTTATACGTAATTTTATATTATTTGGTAAGACTCACAAATTGAAAACAAAATACTAATGTGGCACGTAAAAACAAATTTAAGAGAAAAAAAAATTAGTTATCAACACTACAAACAAATAAATATTTATATGTATTTAATGTTTGTAAAAAAATTATAAATTAAAGTTCAGCAGATGAAATAGAAAAATTGGGATAACGTTTTTGAACCAAAAAAATAAAGTTACTACTAAACCACAAATTTATTAATTTGCCGATGTTTGATAAGTTAATATTATTATGGGATCTGAAAATATTACAAATCAAATTCTTTGAAATAATGTTGAAACAATTAAACGTTTAGTTATGTTTAATTTCACCCCTCAGTGCTTAGTATTAGTATTGGGTATTGAGAAATAACAGATTTAAAATAAACTTAAGATAAATTTATTATTGCAAGATAACAAAGAGTCTCAAACCTTTTTGTAGAAATAAATTAAGACCCCGTTTGCGAATAATGGAATTAATTATAAAATGTTCTTAAATAAACTGAGAGGACAAAACATTTAACAAAGGTAGAACTTTGCAGCGAGATCTGGAGATATCGGGTGTTTGCTTTATCAAATTAAGCACTTGAGAGTTTAATTACATGAAATATTGATTAAATTTAAAATTTCCATTAACCCGTGTAATGCCAAGGATAAAATGGCAATCGCCCGCCATATGCCGTCTGACACTATTTTCTTAAGACCTTACTTGTTTTTAGCAAAATGATGTTTGAACAAATTATACCGTCTTACAAGATAATATGTTTTATATTTATGGTAAAATATTCATCTATCCGATGAGGTTTTCCTAGGATTATATTCAGAGAAATGTTTTTTTCTTCTCATACCAAAAAAATGTAATACAACACGAAAATTTGATTTTATTTTATTGAAAATAAGTCATGGGAGGCTTTTCTGTAAATAAATACAGTACTACGACTTTTTAAAATCGGAATTATGACAATTGAATTTCGCGACGTGCATTTTCATAGATAAAATAAATATTTCTGCAAATTGCCGAAACGACAAGCGAGAATAATATTAATATTTGCCAAAAAAATAAACATTTTAATATGCTGAGGGCATTCCGTAAGTTTAAAAATACCATAAAATCGAGGCAAGTGCCATGAGCTCCTAGCAAATCCACAGTGGCTATCTTGCACACTAGGGGTTAAGTCTTCGGCTCAATTTTTTACGGGATAGTTTTTCTTAAAACGTTTTCTCTCGGATTAGAAAATTAAGAAATTGGAAGCTGTGAATTTTCACTAAAGACGAGACTGCAAGTTTTTATATTTTTTTCCAAATAAGATATAACATGACCATAAAACAATAAGTCGTCTTTCGAAAGTCGTAATATCATATTTATATGTTTTTATATTTGTAGGGGATTATTTGAAATGTTTTAACACCGCTTACGGCGATATCACGCTGTGAATTATTAAGAAAATTAGATAATTTCATTATTTGAAATTTTTTCAAATAAATTAAACTCTACTATCAAAATACTTAATAATACGGTCATGTTTAAAGAAGGTTTATTCGAGATATCATAAATTCTTTTTCCATCGGATTATAAATGATATATTTCGTAGGCCGCTTCTTAATGTTTCTTGTTTAACAAATGAGAAATACAAAATGTCACAAAACAACGTTAATGTACCCAGCGTTAGCCACCGGCTTTTGCCATTAATGACAACAAAACCCACACACGATAATAAATCGCACATTCAAGAACATTTTTCATCCCCTGTAAAAAGCATTAAACAAAGAGTATAAATCAAAACAGAATTTACAATTTCAAAGGCGTTTCCAGAGCCGAGATAATGGAACTTTTAATACGAGTGTCAGAATGAAGATCTCCACTGGCGACGTTTTGACAAGAGTGTATTCCACGCTTCACTGGTCCATGGTCCGCAGCCTCCCCGGGAGATGTGCACTATTTATTTAAGAGCAGCGAACCAAGTCCGTTGGCGCATTTTACCCAACAGAATTAGACGAAACATGTGAGATGTGTGAATGCAGGATTCTACACCTTCGACCGTTATTTAAGGAATATTCTGTATATTTTTTAATTCCGTTTCTCAAAAAAAATGCCAGTTATCCAAGCAAATGATAATATCTGTCTGCATTTATCATTAAAAACATTAGTTTTGGTTGCGGCACTATCAGTAACTCCTGTTAAATGAATCCTAGAACTTTTGATTTGAATGTATGTTTCACATTTTTTTAAATTGGTAGTGTTTGTTTGGAGATTTCAATAAAGTGCCTACCTACAATATAATATTTCTAAATGCCATTTTCAAAATTGGAACAGATTTATAGAGAATTTAGACCATCACATTTAGACGAGACAGGAAGCGAAAAAATTTGCTTCACCTTTTGACCTCCATTTAGTCCAATTTGACCTCCAACGCTCTAAGGCCGATCGATTGGAAACTATCAAATCCGGAGCTCGCGTGATAATAGTGGAACACGTTTCGACGAGATATTAGTACGCAATAGCCCTCCATGACTATCCCGTAATTTTTTAAGGGTCTGAGTTAGTATTTTATAACAACGACACGGTTTTTATTATGTCAAAATATCCAAAGATTATGTTCGAAACATGTTTCACTAATATATATATATATATATATTATATATAAATTGAGAACTGGAACTGGAACTGGACTATGTACAACTCCTACTCTAGGCAACTCGAATCAGCAGAAATGCGAATGCTTAGATGGACGGCAGGAGTATCATTAAAAGATAAAATTAAAAATAAAATAAAATACTTTTTTGTTTTAAAACCACGATATTTATTAATTTAAGAACCGACCGGTTTCGCTTTACTTAAGTATCATCAGGGTACAAATTAATACTAAACAAGAAATACATAATGTGTGCATATATATAACAAAATATAGAGGGAGACAACATGATACAAATATATTATAGAGGGAGACAACATGATACAAATATAAGCAACACAAAGACGGTCATAAAATACATTAACATAAGTGCACAAGTAATGGAAAAAAAAAGAAAGAAAAATACAAAAAAGTATTTTATTTTATTAAATATGTCAAACCACAAAGTGATTGCTTTCTACAATAATAAAATTAAAAGCTCACGCATTCGTGGTAGCCTGGGTGTCACTGACATAAACAGTAAGCTAGAGGAATGACAGTTAAGATGGTATGGGCACATAAGACGGAGACCACCAGACCACACAGTGAAGCAGGCAATGTCTATAGAGCTTCAAAGACAGTCATCCAGAGGTGGACCAAAGAACTCCTGGATGACCCAATGCTCCAAAATCCTACAAAGAAACGGCCTAGATGAAAGCGACACTCAGAACCGAAGAAGCTATAACCTGAGAACGAGAAGAGCCGACCCCAACAGCCCACCTAGGCAATGAGTTGGGATAGTGCTAGGAAGAAGAAGAAGATATAAAAATTGAGGACTAGGTTCAAATCAAAATAAATACTTAGATTTAGATTAGAAAGATTTTCGGAGTTCCAAATACTAAATACAACATTATAAGTGTAATTAGACAATAGTCCGAATATCTCTACTCATTTATCTTTTCCTTCATGAATCCATTAATAACAAATATTTCCGTATTTATGGACGAGTATTGGAGCTTTGAATAATGAACGGAAGCGTTGGACTATTTCCTGCCCCACCGGAAGGGGCGGAGTTCAAAGTGTCGCGGACGCTACAACTATTGTAATAACAACAAACTATATTAATAATAGCCTCAACTTATCATCCAGCTAATTTTGTCTTTGATAAGAATATTGAGATTACGATAATAACTGTTATGATTGGGTAACTAACTCGCTAAACTAGATTCATATAGATTTTTTTAAAATTCTTTAATTTTTCCCAATTGTTACATTAATTACATATAATATTATATAAATCAATAGGAATAATGGGAACCCACAAAGGCGCAGCGTGTGCGTGGGTAACATATTTAAGTTATTATATTATTGTACCTAGAAATAAACAAACTGTGGGCATGTAAAACAAAAACAAGATTACATTTTGTCTAAGCGGTTTGTATAATAAGTGTTTACAATTGTGTATAGTGAAGTTATAAGAGTTTAGTTTAATACATGGTGAATATTTTATGAGAAACATAAATTGATACAAATTAAATAAAAAATATCTCAACTGCTGTATCGAAAAGCCATAATTTTAACTCTTTTAAATATTGAGGAAGTTTAGTAATCACTTGAATATTTTTCGGTAAAAGATTGAAAGTACGAGGTCCAATGAAACTGCAGTGTGTTTGCATTTGTTTTGTGTTCGTTTGGGGAGTATAAAATACATTATTATATCTAATGTTTTCATTTATATTGAATTTATTTTTGTTTTTAAATATGTATTTCATAGTTTGCAAAATAAATAGTTCGCGGAGACAGAATAGTTTAGATTCTTTGTATAACTCATCTGTTGAAAATGTTCTTTTCCAATTATACCTAACTTTGATGATATAATTTTAAGTTATTTGTAAAGGTTTTATATGTGCATGAAGCGCACCGCCCCATCCTATTATTCCGTATATGAGTGAAGATTGCACCAAAGAAAAATAAATAATTTTCAGTTTCATCATTGAGCACTTCTTTTAGTCTGTAAAATGTGTATGTAAGATATCTTAATTTACAGACGTTATTATTAATTTGTGACTGCCAATTTAATTTTGTATCAATTATAATACCTAAATATTTGATCTTTTCAACTTTTCGGAGTTCAAAGCAAGATGAGCATATTTCTTGATTACAGTTAACATTATGTATTCTAATTTTAAGGTTATTGGGGGGTTTATTTTTACTATTTTTAAAGAAGGCTAGGTAAAATGTTTTATTATAGTTTAAGAAGAGTCTATTACTTTTTAGCCATGATGAGACATAATATGTAATACATTTTGTTGCCTTCAAAAAAGTTTCAGGCCAGGATATTCCATTAACTATTATTGCTATATCATCAGCGTAAGATACAATTTTATGTATATATTAGAAAGAGAATTGGGCCGAGCACAGTTCCCTGTGGTACTCCATTTTTTATTCCTGTTTCAGTACTATAAAAATCCCCTATTTTTGTTTTCTGTCTTTGAGATAGCTAGTAAGAATTTTAGTGTATCATTTTTGAAACCTATTTGATTAATTTTTTTATAAACAGATTGTGATTTATCGTATCAAAAGCTTTTCTTAAGTCTAGAAATGTAGCTAAACTCTTTTTATTTTGATCAACAGATTTGAATAATTTTTTAGACAGATCGAATATTGCATCTTCAGTGCTTAGTTTTGTTCTGAAGCCATATTAATTTTGGGACAGAATTTTGTTTTGTTCTAGGTAATTCATTATTGACCAAGGAAATAGGTCTGTAGTTGTCTAATATGTGCGTTTCTCCCTATTTGTGAATTGGTATTATGATAGAAATTTTTAATTGTTCGGGAAAATGTCCCTCTTTTAAGGATATATTAAAAATATGTAACAATTGAATTAAAATGTAATGTTTTTTTTAGCGTTTTACCTGATACACTATCAATTCCTGTAGAATTTGTTGATTTTAGACCGTCAATGTGTTTATCAATTTCATTTGTGGTGATGGGTGAAAAATATTCCAAGGAGTTAATTGAATCGTTAGTTGAGACTAAGTGTAAAGATGAGTCTACGGGTATTTTATTATCAATTTTACTAGAAGATTCAAGTACTTGATCTACTACATTTGTAAAAAAGTTGTTAAAGTTTTCTGCAATAGCCGATTTTTCAGTTATAATATTTTCATTTATTATAATCTCGTTGACATCGGTTGATACTTTTTTTTTTGTTCGTGATTACGTTAATAATATTCCACGTTTTTTTGGTATCATTTTTTACACTTTTAATTTTTTTCACAATAATACTTCTTTTTACAATTTCTTATTAACCTATTTAGTAAATTTCTATACAATAAATATTTGGTTTTCATAAAAGGCATAATTCTAGTGTTATTTTTTTGACAGGCTTTTTGATAATTTAACATCTCTTTGTTTAATAGAGACTATTAGTCCTACAGTGATCCAAGGCTTAATTTTTTTATAATTTCTCTTAGCGAAAACAATTTTATCTGTACTCTTCGAAATATAAGCTTCTATAGTTTTATAAAATATCTAATGCTGAATTTGGGTTAGCTATTGATAGTATGTTGTCCCATTTTTCTGAATCAAGTAAAATGTTTAATGTGATGTATTTAATTTAAATTATTTCAACAGTGTTAGCGTATACTTTTGAATTTGTGGTTAAGATGGTCAGTAATGTTTGTTTTTAGAGTTGAAGATTTAGTTATAACGTGTTTGTGTGTTTTGATAAATATGTGATCTAGAGTCATGGAATTATTCAGATTTTCCCTTGTTGGTGAGTTTATGTATGATTGATATCCTGCATGTGACAAACAATCTAAGTATTCATTTAAACATTTTGTTGTTTTCATTTATGTTTATATTAATATCACCAGTTAATATTGCAAAGTTAAAGTTAGTTCTCTTAGTAATTTTTAAAAGCGAATTTAGTTCATTATTGAATAGAGATTCATTTAAGGAAGGTGATCTATAGATAGCTAATAGCAGATAAGTACAATTACTGTGGGTAAAAGTTAATTTAATTGCATTAACTGTTTCAATGTCTAGAATTTCGACGGCAGGTTTTTTAAGACATTTTTTTATAAATACAGTGATTCCATCGTGACCAGTATGTTTACATTCGGATGAAATAGTTACATATACAGGCAGGTTATAGGGAATTACTTCTTTCATTTGTGTTTCTATTAAAATAAAAATACAAGGAGAAAAATCTAGATTATCAAGAAGAATACAGAGGACAAGTGCCTTCTTAAGCTTCTCATATTCATATTATGAATTGAAAAGTTAACGTCTTTAAAGTGATTATTTAGTTCACTTGTGTTTTTACAAATGTAATTTTCATACAAAAAAATTTCATCAGACATTTTGATAGATATAAGTTATTTTCATGTGCAATGCGGTTAGTTGGTCCTTTATTCTGAAGGAATGTCATTCAGCTGTCTTATATGGATGATTGGAGCTGTTTCATCTTTTCTCATCATCACGTTGCCATTTTGCGCCCAGATGAATTTGTAGCTGAGTCTTGAGGATTTCTCCAGGAACAGGAGGTGTTTATTTAATGTTCGTTAATGTAAATTTTGTTATCTTCCGGAAAATTTATGTTTTTTGTGTACAAGACACCATATTTTCTTTTTTGGTCGATGATTTTGTCCTTAGTTTCTTTGTTTTGGAATGATACTATTAAGGCTGGATATTTGTTTAAAGGGTTTATGTTTTCGATACGATATATATTTGTTATTTTTGATGATTCCGTGTCGCATTTGATGGTTTCCATTATATTATTGACTATTTTTGATAAGTTTTCATTTTCTTTAAATTGTATCTCAATTTTATTTTGTTTGTGAAATTGTTCCAGTTTGTTTATTTGCTGTTTTCTTTCTATGTTTTTTCTTTTTATTATTTTCATCATATTCATCAATTTTATTGCCACAGAATTCTACAGATTTTTTAAGGTCTCTTAGTTCATTTTTAATTTGTTCTCTAAAAGATTTCATCAATTGTTCCGATAAATCTTCGAACTTTTTTCCAATTTAAATATTTTATAATTTTTAATTGTAAATTATAATTAATTTAAATATTTTATTAGTGTTGTAGTCATCATCAGAGTCGCTAGATGGTGCTTTTTTGGTGGTTTTGTTTTGTTTGCTCATTTTAATGTATTTGATGAAATTCACTAGATGGCGTTACACTTATATTATTACAGTTTTTATTTTTTTTTATTTAAAAAAAAAAATCCAAAAAGATTGGAATCGAGAAAGGGGTGGTTTTGGTAATGGTTTGGCAAATATATAGTAAAATAATGAATTTAACACGAAAAACAAAGATGTATAGTAAAGTAATAAATTAAATACGGAAAAAATAGTAAAATAATTAATTTAATACGAAAAAAAAATACATAGTAAAATAATAAATTTAACACGAAGAAAAAATACACTTATGCATTAAGATGACTAGCATTAATAGTATGCACTTTTGACCGAACATCATTATAGGGAAATTCTTCTCACTGTAATCTGTAGTTTATAGAAATGCATTTGATTTTATCATTATTTTTCCCCCTTTTGATTTCTGGCTTGAAAAAACTTTACTTTTGTTAATTAAAAACTGTGTTTTTAACCGCTCGAGCGATTGTTGACATATTATGCGAAGTTTGCAAAAACATTTTGTGGGATCGCTTGCCACAATGTGCCAAATTTATGGAACCTAAAAATTTAGGTGGATTCATTGGCTCTAAACTGCAAGAAAAGTTTCATATAATTCTTTAGTAATATTTCGAGGAATCGTATAAATAAAATAAAATGGTAAATATTTATATATGACACCAATCGATCGAGTGGTTAACAACAAACATAATGGCAATTCTGATAATTTTATTAAAAACACATTATAACTCTCCCCTCCTCTTTCTTATGGGCAGGATGTTGCCTGAAGTTAGCTGGTAATAATTTTACTAACTCTAAGTAGGTATAGAATTTTTTCTAGTCGTAAACATTGGATTACGATTTCAACAAATAAGTAGTACAACTGATATATAAAATAGCGGCAGTCGATGTGATGCTTCCTTAGGGAGACTATCAGCGATCAGTAGTTATGTTTGCTATTAAAACTCCTCTATTTTCCATCTTCATCTCCCCGAACGGTCATAAATAATGAAGTACAGTCGTTTCATGACTAGATGTGCATAAACTTATGTCAACAGACATGACGGCCATAGGAAGTTTTACGAGAAAATATATCATATCATAGAGTAAATTAGTTTTCGTACTTACTCTAAAGAGAGGACGAGCGTGGAATAAGAAATCAGCTGGAGGATATAGGATGTTCGGTTTACGTTCTTACCAAATGGAGTATAAAGTTCTAGGAGCTATGTGCACGCGTAGAGTATAAATTTACGAAACAAAACTACCAGCATGATTTAAGCTTATGGAATTATTCTTTAGGTCTCCGTCTGATAAACATTTACTGAAAAATATATCAAAAGACAAAATAAAGCAAATGTAAGAAAATAAAAAAAAAATATAGGTATGTATTACATTTAAGAGGGGAAAAGCGTGTAACATTTTTTATTCCACCTCGAAAGCAGGATTCCGTTGAGTCATTAGAAAAATCACAGGGTTTTTACATCACCCCTATCTGCGGAAAAAGTAACACGAATAGAAATGTGTAATGTGTATGTGTTTGGTTCCAACCCTTGCTTGCTAAGATTGTGGCGAGAGTGGAGGCACGGGCTACGTGCGTTTGAACTGGTTGCGTCAGCAAAAAATATGCCGCAAATTGAAGTCATTATTCTTCGATCACAGACAATTTTTGATATATTCTCTGGGCGCTCACCGGAGCGTTGAAGAAAACGCCCGGACAAGAGAAGATCGATGCGGCCGATTTACAATGTCTTTCTCTTTATGGATGAGAATCCCTCAGACCTCCCAGACCTTCCAAAACTACTAGAACTACAGCTGGGCACGCGGGACGTGCGTCCTTATATAAATGAGTTCATGCAAATGTATTACGCCATTTTGGAACGGCTCTCGATGACTCTGCGATACTTTACGGGCGTGGCGCAGCGGGCGATGAGACGGGACGGATACGTCTCACTCTGTTGGACGTTAGGACCAATACCGAATATGGATGAAACAGCTTACAGTGGTACATTTTTTGGCAGAGTAATGAACTAGCTCCTTTATTTCTGAAATAAGTTTCGTGTTTAATTATTATCATACAAATTGTCGTTATCATATTGTTTTGCTTCGCCCCTGATTTGGGTTCTTTTAGAATATATTAATTTCATAATCTCTTATACTTCTTATCCACAAGTATTAATAGATACAAAACAAGCAGAATTGAATTCTATCTTATGTTTTTACACTTTGAACAGGTTGCTATGTTAATTGTTATTGTTATTGTTAAAAAATAGGTGTAATTTGAAATAAATCTTTGTTTACAAACGGATATTTCGACTCTACAGCCCATGATGGAAATGGACATTGCAAACTTAAAACACTGCACTGACCTAGAATTTCTTGGGCGGTGCTCACAGTTAACGCGTAAGTTTTAAAAAAAATCTTATGCTGATATGAAATGATTTATTTCATCCCTTAAAATTGACCACGGTTCGGAGAAGTAAATACAGTAGTATCAAACAAAGGTTTTTTTAAAAGACTTTCTTTATTCCTAAATAAATACAGGTACACAGAAGCAATAAAATTGTAAATAAACGATTCACGCTTTTACATTTAGAATGTTATCAAAACATTACCGGGAATGGCGGTTTTTTCGATAGCGTGTGTTTGTTTATGTTATTTGTTTGTTAGTATTCCGAAAAAAGGGTGGTAGTGCCACGTGTATATTATGTTAATCGCACAAAAACAGTTTTAAAAAAATAGTAACTAACCACCCAAATTTCAATTGAATATACAACATCCCTCGCAGGTTTTAGCTTAAAACGTGACGGCAATCCATTTCCAGATAAAACGTGTCCATTCAGAATATATCGGAACACGTATTCATGAAGGTGTACTTTACCTGATATAATATTATGGCAATGACGAAATATTCACGTGTTCCGCTGTCCTCATAAAACATTGACGTTTTACTGATACTTTTTAGGATATCTGTCAATCCATTCGTTAAAGGCCCGTAGTCCCGATTTTAACAGGAATATGAATAATTTGACCAGATTTCAAAATAATATGAAATATTTTATATCAGCAAGATTTTTCCATGTACGTGGGTGATGTAATATATATGCCTGTCTAGCTATGAAATCATGTGTTTAGAGTAGGCGTAGTTAACAACACAATATTAAATAAATAATCAAAATAAAAAGTCGATGAATATTGTAGTCAAAACAGGAAACAAACAACACCGTACCACTGGTAATTTTTATAACCATGTTCAAAAAAGAATCGTTGATATTTGATTTGTCTTGGCTGATGATTCTAAAAAATGTTACCAAAACAATTAATTTGTAGTTTTTTTAATAACAATACACGTCAAAATGTCAGGTCTCCGATTTTCTTGTATTAATTTTTATAATATTCCACAATGATTTAAAAAAAGGCAATTTAGAGATTTCCGTTGACTTTTTGCATGGATCTAGAAAGCCCTGGACAGAGCATTAGTGCGACTTCGTATAAGCAGCATTGAAACCAAATCTATTGTATGAGGTAATTGCCTGGCAGCCATCTTGTATGACAAACGTTTGAAATAATTTGTATGCAAAGTGGTATTTAATGAACTATATTAATTTATTTTTATTTTTTATTGTTAATGCGGCTATAACGGCGTACAATTTTTTTGGGAATTCGATGAAACAGGGAAATGAGATATGTCACTCAAAAATTATTGTAATAGGTTTTGGCATTCATACATCTTCTCCCTCGCGCGTGGCTTCAATTTTTCTCTAATAGTTCCATTCAGGGCGTATTAGGTTGTGATGATTTGAATACTCACATAAATAAACGAAACGAACGTGCTCCAAAAATTTTTTTGTCTAGACTAGCAACATAGGATAGATGACAGGCAGGCTTTTTTTTAAGTAAACACGTTCCCACGGGAAGGGAGCAGAGATCGCAGGACAGACAGTCGGTGTTTGAACTTGGGTACGTTGACAGCTCCGAGAAATCAATACAAATCAGAAGTGATGTGTGAAATTACAGTTAATTAGTGAATTCAGATGGTGTTAGAAGGTATTGTTGAACATTGAATTAAAGTGAAATATTATTGAACCGGTGTTTGTGTGAAGTGACAGTGGTTGTACTCAGTGAGGATAGAAATGATACTAATAACAGTAATAATGATTGGATAATTTGTAGAGCGCCGTTTTGTGAAAAATCACCTCAGGGGCGCGAGGTGTTGTGTGATCGCGATTATGTTAAAAAATTGTGTTAATTTAAACGTGATTTCGTATACGGTTCGAACTAAATTACCTGTCTTAAAACATGGAAGTAATAATAATAATGATCGCGCTTTAAAACAGAGTGAACGTATTTAAAGGCAGGAAGTGTTTCATCGGGCTAGGGAGGAATTAATAATTGACGAGATGGCGTTCTATCCAAGGAGACCGTAAACCAGAGAATCAAACAAATCATAAAACTCGGGTTCGAATCCTGACAGAGATTAGGGAGGTACAATTTTATTTACAGGATTATTTAATTACCCTTTTATAGGCATAGGGAGGGGATCAAAATTGAACAAATTGCAAGGTTTTCGCTAAAAGGAGGGAGGAATACCGAGACCGAGGAGGAGACCGTAAAACTAAACTGATTTAGCTACGTAGTGTGTAACCAGGTAAGCTTCATGCTGAGATTGGGAGATGACTAACTGGGTGAGTTTCTTTATATTATTTATTAAATTCCAGAGGACCCTTTAAAGGACGGATGCAACCGAACAACAGGAACCAAGTTTACAACCCTTGCTGCCCAAATAATGTTTCAAAAGGGAATTTGTCAATCAGATTATCTATCAGCTGAAAAAGGGAGACGGGCCAGTGACCTTTTCATATGTAAGCCGAGGCGCGGTGTACAGTCAGTCGAAGGGGAATTTTTGCTAGCGTATGACCGCCCGAATAGAAAGCGATCGGATGCAACCAGACAGAACAAAAATGAATACTTTTCTTCTGTTATTTGACTTTCTAATTTGATACTTTTCATCTATTGTTTGACTTTCTAATTTACAAATTGGGATGCACAAAAACAAATCTAGAGTCAAAAGAGGGAGATGGTAATCTCCGAAATAAAACTACCAATCGAACAACTTTTTTCAACAGGTCCCTTTCGAGAGGTAGGCAGCCTCATAAAATTAAATGCCAAAATCAAACCAATTATCCGTTTATACCTACCTGAGAGGATAGGTATTCAATAGAAGTTACCCATACCTAATACACGAGGATGCTAGTAACCTCATAAAATAATTACTGGAACCAAATATTAAAATACAGACAGTCCTCATCCTAAATTTGGCATTTCGAGTAAACCTTACATATATCTCACATGATAATTGGCTGAATGGATAGGCACACAACCTATCGATAGAAGCAGATTAAATGTCGACAAGATCGTCGTGTGTTATCTATGTTATTGACCTAGAAAGGGATGTAAGTTCCCGACGACGAGGAATTTACAGCGTTTTCTGGAGGTGGCATGTAACTTAGGACCTTACGTGTCACATTTTCGCGACTAGATTCGTGACAAGGGATGTCATGGTTTTCCCCTTCTACATTCAGTAAAGTAGATTTTCCTGGAAGTGCAATGAGGTTGGGGCATTTCTGAAATTGGTGAGGAGACCTGGTTTTCTTTATTCTGGCGTGACGGTTGCCAATTTGGAACAAGGGGAGACCCGGCCGGTTCGGATATCCAGTCACGCAGATATCGATCGCCTTGTTCAAATTATCATCCATCAGATTTGTTTGGTAAAGAGGAGGAGCCAACTTAATTTGAACTAATTCATTTCCGTTCCTCTCCCTTCCCTCCCAAAATATATACATGGATGGCGCCGACAACTAACACCATAAATTTATTGTATGTATATCACATATATAAAATCTAACACTTTATTATACTTACATTACCCTACGACAGATAGAATCACGTAGCTAGTTGGAGAGCAGGCGACTTAGAAAATAAGGTTTATGAAATGGCTTTAAAACACAGCAGTAATGGATTCAACTCACTCTATCTCAAAAGAACCGAGGGGTACCACACACATACAAAGATAACTAGGTTTCTATACCGAGAAACAAAAAACCAACGCATCGTTCGGTGAAACCTTTTTATACTGAACCGTCACGTGAAATGATTACGTTCAAGGTCGTAGATCACGTAGACAAACTAGGAAGCGCACACTTGAAGGGATGTGTAATAAAGAGAGGAGCAAAGGCTTGTACCGACGCGACGGCAGGGAAGATATTCCTACCCTGGGTATATACATAATCAAAGCCTTATGGAAAAGTTACCTATGGGACTTAAAGAAAATTTATCGTAGAAAGAGAAGAAAGAAAAGTTTGAAAAGTGCAGATCATTACAAGGTCCATGTAAAGAGCTACAATTAGAGGCGCTAATGCATACTAATATCTCGTCGAAACTTGTTTCACTATTATAATGCGATAAGCGGTTCGCATAGACTGGATTCGGTAGTTTTAGTTGAACGTTGGGAGAGTTGGAGGTCAGTTGGAGGTAAAAACGAGCAGCTTATTTTTTCGTTTCATGTCTCATCTAAATATAATAAATCAATGGGTCCATTGCTGTTGAAATGTTGAAAGTTGAAAATTAATAATACTTCACTTGCGTTTGCAGCCTGCAAACGTTGTTTACAAAATTATAAAGCAATCTTTTGGAATATAAAATATCTATAATTATTTTTACTCATCTCAATTGCTACGCTAGTTATATGAATGTATTTTAATACTTAATATAATACAACAAAGCGTCCACGTTCTCCACAATTTGAATTTTGACAGATGTTACAAAGTAAAGTTCGTAAAGATTCGTACGGCTTCCGAAGCGGCTTAGAAGTAATTTAAAGCTGAACATTTGGATAATATCAAACAAGAGATTGGTATGTAACAATAATGGTCGGGTGCTCAAAATTCTACATAAATATTTTATTATAATGTCATTGCTAAAACCATCGTTGTTTTTTTATATATTTTATGTAGACTTTTTTTATTTGTTTTTTTGTTCCACATTTTGATACACCTTCCCTCTATATTTATTTTAATTTTAATTATGAAGCTAATTTTCTTTCAAAATATTAGGATTAAGTTAAATAGTTACCTACATCCTACATGTCATAATGACGTTAAACATTATAAGGATCAATAAGTTACCTACATCTTATAATGACGTTGAACAACATAATGATCGATAAGTTACCTACATCTCATAATGACGTTTAACATTATAATGATCAATAAGGTACCTACATCTCATAATGACGTTGAACATTATAATTATCGATAAGTTACCTACATCTCATAATGACGTTGAACATTATAATGATCAATAAGTTACCTACATCTTATAATCACGTTGAACATCATAATGATCGATAAGTTACCTACATCTCATCATGACGTTGAACATTATAATAATCAATGAGTTACCTACATCTCATAATGACGTTGAACATCATAATGATCAATAGTTTACCTACATCTCAAAATGATGTTGAACATTATAATGATCAATCAGTTACCTATATCACTAAAAAGCGCTGTATTGTCAACTAATCAGAACAAATAAATGAAATAATTGTTTCTTTAAAAAAACACTTAAATTAAACATTACCTACATTCTATATTCTATACAAAAATATTATTATAACATAAAACTTATGTAAGAATCGTGGCTCCTTTATCAGGCACAATAACTCCTCTTTTCTGATAAGGTATACATAACCAATGATGATCTAAAATGTAATATTGTATAATTTTTATGTATCTATATTTCTTATTTTACAATAAAAAATCTCATAATGATCAATAAGTTACCTACATCTCATAATGACGTTGAACATTATAATGATCAATAAGTTACCTATTTCTCATTATGACGTTGAACATTATAATGATCAAAAAGTTACCTACTTCTCATTATGACGTTGAACATTATAATGATCAATAAGATCGATTAAGGATAATAATAATAATTAGATGTTATATTTTTGGTATGCCTCGTTATTCTCATCTGCCATTCGTGTGGAATTCGTTGTTGAAAACAAAGCATTCCGACTATTTGATTCATTTTTTTACACCCATAAATTATGTCTGGTCTTTTCGGTTTATAAAAAATTTTCAAAAAATCGCAATGGTTTTTTTAAATTTTATTTTATTTAGGAAGCAAACAGTCGTACAGTAAAAAAATATAACAATAAACATTCATATGTTCTAGACCAATTAAGTTCCATTGAGTTAAATGTTGATTTAGTATTTTTTACCTACACAACATATTAAATGGCAAAAAAATAAACAAAATAAAGAAATATATAAAATTAAAAACAAATAGAAAAAAATACAACTTTTCGCATAGCTATACTATTCACTACGGGTGATAATAATGTAATATTCACAACAAAAAAATCGAATAAAATAAAAGTATTTTAATTTATTAAATTATTAAGCTGAATTTTATATGATATTAAGTTATTTTTGAAAATGTCTACATCTCGTAAGGCATTGTGAGTTTCACATAGACGTACTATTACAGAGTTTTGCGCGTATTTGGATTTACAATGTGGTATTCTAAATAAAGGTTTAAAAATATGATAAAGAAAACTTAAAATGTCTGACAATTTTTGCCCAAACCGGTATTATGCGAGGTAAGAGGCCTATTCAATTTATTTTTTCTAATGGACAGTGTGAGCGCATTTCTTACCTTTGTTGCAAAAATTAATGTTGTTTTTTAGGGAAAGCACTAGTGTCACGAGCAGTTCGACATTTTTTAATTGTTTTATTTAATATATATAAGTGGGTACAGTGATGTTATATAAGTACATATGATTACAAAATATATTTATATTCGCAATCTCACCAAAAAAGAAACTGTTTCTTGTGCTTGGTGAGCGAGTTACACTAATTATAAGGAAAATAGAATAACAATATGCAATAGGTGAGTATATAAATATAATAGGAACAATTGAAACTTCTGGATTATCTATGAATATAGTTGTACATATATAGGATTCTCTTACATACTAATTATTGAGTAATTAGGAACATCTAAATAAATGAGTGTATACTGATAATAAATATAAATAAAGGGAAAAACATGCAATTATTTCTGAAAGTGTAACTTTAGTTTTAGTTTTTTTTTTTTTTTAAATTTTTTTTTTTTATTTTAGTGACACCTCACAAGAGTGTCCCTGCCTGTGCAGTGTGCAGACAGGGGAACTATGTCACAACCCGGTTGGGAGGCGTTGTGAGGCGGAATAAGGTAGGGGCTGTAGGAAGGGATTTGTTAATGCGGGCCTTGAAGGGGCTCGGATTATAGGAGGGAGGAAAAACAGATGCCGGTAGCTCGTTCCACATACGAGCCGACTTACACAAAAACGAGTCGTAAAAACGGCCATTCTCATGAAGCCAACGTCAACCGTGAACGGGTGTTCAGTTCGTGTCCGTCGAGTTTCGCGCACGTGCACCAGTGCATCAGGAATCAATGCTGCTAGCTCCTTGGAGCAGGCTCCATTGAAATACCTGTAGAACAGACACAGCATGCCTACATTGCGTCTATGTATTAGAGAAGGCAATCGGTCTGTTAACAACGGATTGTCAATCAGACGGATCGCTCTCCTTTGCACAGAAGCAGATTTATTAAGTATTTTAGGGCACCAGCCCAAAGGTGGCTCCCAAATTCAATAGTTGGGCGGACTTGAGACTTGTACAGGGTCAGCAGCTGGTCACTGTTGAAGAATCTCCTAGCCCTGTACAAGACGCCCAACTTTTTGGAGGCCTGATTTACTCGGGCTTCTATGGATCCCCGATACTTGGGCCGGTCTGATATAGTAACTCCAAGCATTTCAATGGAGTCTTTATTGGGGAGAGTGCTCCCATCAAATTGCACCAGACAGTCATTGATCTCCCTCTTTGCCGAAATCAGACACGCTTGGGTTTTTGAGACGTTGAAACTGACCAAATTGGCCTTACCCCAGGCACGAACCATCTCGAGGTGGTGGTCAATTTTTTGCTTCAAAACTTTTCGAGCTGTTCGGACATCATAGGTGGAAGATATAAGAACAATACACGCTTTAACAACGCATTGAAATTATTAAAATTCACTTGAGTGAATCAAATGCATCCCATCTTGAGTGATGAGGCCCATTTCCACCTCGGTGGCTTCGTCAACAAGCAAAATTGTCGCATTTGCGGGTCGAAAAAACCCAACGTGTACCTCAATTCGTCCTCTTTATCCTCAACATGTGACTGTTTGGTGCGGTTTATGGTCCGGCGGAGTCATTGGACCTTACTTTTTCGAAAATGAGGCTGGAACAACAGTTACGGTGAATGGATTGCGCTATCGAGAGATGATTAATAATTTTTTAAGGCTGGAATTCGATTGTATTGTTTTGGACAACGTTTACTTTCAACAAAACGGCGCTACGTGCTACACAAGCAACGAAACCATTGATCTTTTACGATTGAATATCAAAATAACACCTCTTTTTGGAAAACCCTGTACTATAAGATTTTATGGGTTTTATGCATCCGTTTACTTAGCCTACGGGTAAAACGGACCTGATCTTAGCACTCGAATCAAAACTACCCTACCCAAGTAAGGACACCGAATTGAATTAACCTAATATTTATGTAAGAATGATCTATTTATCTATTATCAAGCATCGTGTGAATGTAAGCGTCGAATAGCCAACTGATGGCGCGTTTCTAGAAAAATAGAACCCTAAGTGAATGGCCAAGCGTTTTAGATAATTTTTACTAAATTTCGAAAGGATCTTAATTGATAAAAATATGCACAACCTACAAATTCACGACGCATAAAACAACCCGCACTCCCAACCTTGTAGAAGGAAAACCTCCTTCGTCATTCCGCAAGTTTATGAATGAAGCCCGGGAAACAATGGGCTTGGTGGATATAGTTTTAATGAACATTGAACATCATGTGCGGAAAACTCTCCTCCCGGGAAAGAACTCATTTAGCCGATTGATCCGGATTTTACGGATCATTTGGCCAAGAGAAACGAAGCATTCAAAGATACAAGAGATAAATTAAAATAGCGGAATGAAACTGGTTTAATTCCAATTGAGTTTCAGAATATTGATGGTTTCATTTTATCGTATGAATTTGATGACGTGTTTAAAATCTTTTTACTTAATTTTATTTATTGCTTGATGATTTTTTTATGAGCATCTAATTTAAGAAATTCGAACGAAGTGTTACATGGGTAAACAATAAAATGAACAGTATTAAATGAGCAAATTTTGTAAGAATAAAATGTTCAACATACCTGTGAATAGAATATTAAAAATAAGATATTATTCACCGTGCTAGTTACTGATTACCTATGTTATGTGTTGAAAAAATGTATTCATTACAATGCGTTAAAAGTGAGGCCATCTTTACAGAAAATACTTTTGCTTCAAAAAACATTCTTCAGATTGTCCACAAAACCATTTTTATTTTGTTCATGAAACATTTACCATAATAAAAAAAATGGCAAAACACTTAACGGCGTAATTTCTACCCCGGCTTGTAAAACAGAAACGTATTTTACCGGAAACAAGGAGGCAATCAGATATATCAACAATCCCACCATTTTGAATCCCCATCCGTCCGGTTTGAGTAAAGTGTAAATATTGTCCATTTGTCTGGGAGACACGTCGGCACGTAGCAGAGTCGTGTACTAACTATACCAACATGGCGCGAAGGAACCAACACTTTTCCGTGCAAATCGAATCTTCCGGTCTCATTATTATTGTGGAACAATTGGCGGCTTCCGTTGGCTTGATTGCCCAATGAAAAGCTTCCCGCCATTATGGCGTTTGAATCCCCCGAACAAACGCCTCTCTCAGACTACAAAAGGGAAAGATTAAAACGACCACCAAATGAAAGTGGAAAAGCTTTCTTCGCCAATTCACAGACAAAAAAAAACATTTCTCGCACGCCGAACGAAATTACAAGAAAAACCGCAATCGGAAAATAAGTTTTACGTTGTCATCACATAAGGCTCCAAATTTTAGTGTCGAGCAGTAGGTTTAATGCCTCTTTAATTCTGAGAAGGCTGAAGTTATTATAAAAAAACATAAAATTTACCAAGTGCCTGCCTCTTGAATTGTCTTGAAGACTTCAGGCTTCTGGCCGGGCAATAGAGCCCGTAAGACAAACCGGATATGAAGTGGCATTGTGACTCGCTCTTTCAGAGCCCGAAGATTACAGGCGTTAAGGTCACCCGCTGAAATTCAGCCACTCCAACAATAGACATGGTGATGGGAATATTATTTGCGCTTTGAATAAACCGTCAATGAAGTGACTATTAATTCCACTGGAAATTAGTGAATCGAATGGAAAGTGAAGGAAATTTACGTATTTACATTTCGATTCATTACATTAATTTAGAAAAATTAGTCGGCATTTAAACTGTATATAATTTAAGGTGGAGTAATGTAAAAACATATTTGAATTAAAGTAAATAAACCAAAGCAATATGCTCGACGATGTGTTGGTAGAAGGGTCGTATTAAACCTGATCTGATTTCTCAGAAAAAATGTCAAAATAGACTTTTATACTTTGAGCAAGATTGGAATCTATTTTGTAAATCAGGCAAAGCATGCCATGGAATAAACGTAGAAACAGTTTTATTTCTGTTGACATAAAATGAATTAAGAATATCGCATTTTTTTAATCCTTTCACTTGGTTTGTGTGATTACGAAGCTCAATTTTTCTTACGATATTTTTTCGTTTACGTTTCCCCTTTGTGTTTTGTTTGGATTATTTTTATGCCTTTGGCTGGAAACGAAAATGAAGAAGGAAAAATAAAAGCTACCTATATCCGAATGATCAAAGATAAGGCCCATTTTCTTGAGGGAGAAAATTTAGAATGTAGTCATAGACAAAACACCGAAAATCCTTATCCCAATATGTCGGAAATTTTACACCAGCTCTTAAATAAATATCTTTATTATGTTATTTGCTTATTACAACTCATATTATAATTTTATTTTCCTTTTGAATCAAATCTCAACCTAGTTCAAGTTTGAACGGGTACCTAAAATAAAATATAAAAACATATTTATACTACTCAAATTATGGTTCTTTGTCATAATAAAATACACGTGAAAAAATCTATGCGAGGCATTTATGATTCAGATATGCTCAGGTAGATAGGTAGGTACTTACGTGTTTTAAGGGTTATTTTACACAAAATAATTTACATGAGAGGTCCGTGTCGACGAGATTTCTATAATGTCCATATTTAATGGCCATCGATATAAATGTAGACCTAACCTCACACCGTAAATCAATTAATTAATTTCCATTAGTGCAAATAATCTTCTCAAAGCATCTTTTTATAGATTCAAGGTAAAATTGAAGGGTTCTTACGTAATTGATCTCAACTTTCCCTTTTGGCAGAAGTTTGTAAAACAAATTAAATCCGCAAGACAAACTTCTTCTAAAATTATAATGATGAAATTTAGCTTCAATACGATGATAATTATTTTCATCACCACTGCCATTCTCACCTAAGTGGTCAGAAGTCATTATCTTAACGTGTTATCGACAAATCGCTTTGGAAATCTGGAAGCACTTAACCTCACTTTTGGGCGGCGGGCGGGGGCGACGGAGAGACATTAGGGCGGGAGCGGGGGCTTTGTTCCCGAGGGACAATGGGGATCGGTTCTCCAGGGGGAAAGACGGGGAGAGATATGTGCGGGGTGGGAGGAGTGGGGCTCAGCGAGGGTGGGATGGACAACTATAGTTTGAACGGGTCAAGGCGATGCATTGTTATTAAACTTTAAACATTATTCGCATTTGTTTTAACATTGAAAAAACCCCCAAAGATAACAAAGGTACAACATTGGACTTGAGAAAATTATAAGGACCTTTGAAAAATTTTGGACCACTTTCTAATTTCATTTAGAAAAAAATAAAAATTTGTGTTTTAAAGTTTTAATTGTTTTAGTAAGTTAAATAACTGAGTGCAAAAACAGAATAGGTACTGTAATATGTAATAATATCTCATTTTGCTTTACTCCAGTTGCGTCATCAAGTACATTTCAGCATTAGTAAGTATAACTTATTTCATATTCGAAAATCATGTGAAGCATAAAATTAAATGTAAAATACTTCACAGCGAAAAGCTCACTGTGAGTTAGTAGTACATAGTTTCCGATAGTTTATCATAATTCAAGGCTGAAATTAATGAGCAGATTTCAAGACGCCAGAGCTCACCTTTCGTTAATTTTTGACTGGGACCAACTGACTTTCACTAACAGTTAACGTGTGTGATTCCTACATCAACATATTTCATTGCTCTAATTACCATTACGCATAACAATATTTATTTTATTTTATAATTTTTTTTTAATAAGAAACCGCAAGGGTCCCAACCAACTGGAGCCAGTAAGACTATGGCATCCCCAATTGGGGTATGTTGTGTGGCTGAAGATAGTGGGGAGGGGAAAGAGATGAGGAAGAGGATGGTGTGGAGGTACTGACTATTCAGATCTGGTCACCAAACACGGCAAAATCCGTTTCAAGCAACGTTTTGATTCTGAACTGTGTTATTAACGTGCCGCGAATATACTATATATTATTTTAAATAAGAAATTTGTGAAATAACACAGTAAAAAAAAAAAAATTACTTGCGCACGCCGGAATTTGAACCGGCAACCTCCATCTTGCTTATCGAGGGCCTTACACCTCGATCACGGAGGCAGTACACAGAATTTTTGATTCTTAACATTTTTCATGGTGGCACAAATTGAATAGGATAAAACAAAGGCATTATTAACTTAGCAACGACCATAATAACTGCTTTGGCCCTCAAGGGCAGGGTTTGGCTGGAAGAAGTAGGACGGCCTGGGAGATACGGCGGTGGGGAGGCACTCGGACTCGGCGGGAGATCCCGTCACAGGATCCCCCCCGGCGACTCGCAGGTGCGGCGTGACCGCCATACGTAACTTCATAACTACTCCCACTTTTATCAAGTGACACTAACTCCATTTTGCGAATAGGGCCACTCACCAATCATATATTTATGACGTGTAGATATTTATTCCACTACTTTTCCAGGTAACATCTTACTTAGAATACATCTTGACAAATTTTCTGACAGTAAGAAAGTTCGAATGTGCAGAGAGAATGCGCCGTCACGTTTTTTAAAATTAAGTGAGTAGTTATGACGGAAACATTTTAAAACGTTTTTATTGATAAAAATTTGATAACAGAATCGTAGTCGAAAAGTTTTCTCCCGGCATATCTAAGTCACATGTACGAATTGGCAAGACCGTAGAAAATAGAGAGAGGCAAATGTCTAAATCGGGATGCGTGATTTGAAACAGAAAGAAGATTCGGTCACATCTAGGACTTGAACCCAGGACCCTTGCCTTGTTGGGGTACAAGGGCTCCTGGGTTCAAAGTCAATAAACACCGCAAATAAATTATAGTGATTCACTTTTGGCGTATTACGTGGTGTTGCGCTACTTCCTTCTTTAGCTAACGTTTCGGACAGCATTACAGTGTCGATCATCAGGGCAGATGTGAAGTTGGATTAAATACTCTGCCATGACGATGGACACTGTAATGCTATCCGAAGCGTTGGCTAAATAAGGAGGTAGCGCAACACGACATAAAACACCAAAAATAAATCACTATAATACTTTTGTCCGTGAAAATCTCAAATCATATCTACCGCAAATATTTATCTATTTTATTGGAGAAGAAGATAATAATCAATGAAACGAAAGATGAAACAGAATCGAACCCAGGTTTCTCAACCATAAGACTATATTGGGATCTATTTATTGAACGTCATCTTTGTCGATCTCGTATTTGAAATTCAGAATTCAAAATATCGACGTAGTAGAAACGTTAGTAGTGACGTTACATTATTGTTTATACTAAAGCAATGACTTTGTTAATATCAATTGTATTATCAACATGCACTATTATCACTTTAATAGTTCCACAGTGGTAGCTATGACGGCCTTCATCTGGCCTTCATTATGAGGGGCAAGGCTCTCGACTAGCAATCTGGAGGACGCGGAATAAAATTCCGTCCTGCGCAAGTAAATTTTCTTTGATTAATTTGCCTTATTTTACAATTTAATAATCTAAAATAATATTTAGTATATTTGCGACACGTTTCAGAGTGAAAAATACTATCGCCCTAGTGAAAGACTACCATTCAGAATTGAAAATTTGCTTGAAATGGCCCTAACCATGTTTGGTGACCAGATCTGAATAGCTATGTACATCCCTACCTTCCTCTTTTCCATCTCCTTCCTCTTTCAACTAACTTCAGCCTCACAAGACCCCAATCGGGATTTCCATAGTCTCACTGGCTCCAGGAGTCTATAAGGAACGTTAGCATTACGAAGATAGTATAATGTAGGATTCAAATTAGCGCACATCTCAATGCGTCCACATTTTTTAGTTATTTATTTTGGTTTACGTGAATATCGCACAATTCCCATGCTCTCATGCTCTCGACAGTCTGGAGCCAATGAGATTCTGGTAGCCCCTATTGGGGTATGTTTTGAGACTGAAGATAGCAGGGAGGAGAATACAACGGGGTAGTCGAAATTGGGGAAGTTCCTGGCTATTCAGACCTGGTGACCAAACACCATTTTAAACGACGTTACGATTCTGACAGTAACTACCACTATGGAATACGCCTCATAAATACTATTTTAAATTAATGAATTTTTAAACAACACAAATCAATCAAATAAAATGTACTTTCGCACGCTGGGATTAGAACCCATGACGTCCGGATTCGCAGTCTTACCCCTCGACCACAATTTTTTTTATTCGCCTTAATTAATTAATTTCACATTAGTGATGTGCCATGTCTGTCTCAATTGAAACTCATGTATTGGGAACAGGCGCAGTTTAAAAATAACAATACAATTACATTTAAAATAAAATACAAACAGGAATTCTAGTTTTCAATACAATCATAAATATAATTATTAAATTTCTTATCCTACGTATTATATTTAAAATTCTTAGTACATGCAAGATCCGTTTTATATACCGTTTAGAATGTTAACATTTTTTTTTATCCCGGGAAGAGCTTTAATTAAAGTCTTTTTGACGGCAAATAAAAAAAGTGAATATGCTTTCAAATTGAAAAGATTCTGTGATTCTTCTGTTTCACATTCTATCCCTCTATTTCCAGATTCCAACTGCCCCCCCACCATGCCACTTCCATCCCCCGTCCGACCCGCATCCCTAGCCACACGGGAAACCTCGACGCTTTCCGCCTAACGACGGTAAGCGGCGTTTTTTCCTTTACACGCCGCGCGCCGGTTAATTTTAATTCAAACAAAAATATAAGTTTGATCGATGCCATTTCTGATAAAGGTTATTTTTTTAAAAATTTATTTAGGAAACATGGAGAATATAAAATAAACCAGTTCCATTTACAATAATTTTTGTTATGCTTATAGATTAGGAAGCAAGTAGATATTCACAGTTATAAAATTACATAGTTTAAGTACAAATGGATAAAGAGAGTGAATAAATAACAAAGAAATAATAGTTTTGATTTTATTAAATTGTAAATTTAATTTGATTTTAAAACATTTTAGGGTACAGTGGAAAATATCACTATCTCTTAGAGTATGTAAGATTTGCAAGATACGTCCAAGCAAAGAGTTTTGTTTGAATTTCAATTTGAAATGTTGTATATAAAATAAGGTATTCGATCTGGTGTTGCTTTCAGGGCAAAGAAATGCACTCCTTCCTAATGGAGCTGGCAAGTCAATAAACAAATTCCCATTATTATAACATAAAAAGTATGTCGTTAATATGTGCTAGCGTTAGATTAAATTTTGTTGTGAATTTATTTTATTCGTTTTATAATGTTTACGTCAAGAATTTCATTGTTAATAAACGGGTATAAAAATAATGGCGTTTTAATTCTGTTTTGAAAAGCTACAAGAGAACATGGGAAAGTGTCTAGATTTGACGTCCTTAATGATCAAGGAGTACGTTATTCGTCTTTGAATCCAGGGGTCACGTGTTTGAATCCTATCATGTCCAATTTATTTTAATTGTATTTACATTGTGCTATTTCACATTTAATTCACTAAAAAATAATACAATACTTGTGGGACCTTACAGAGTGGTAGTTAATCTCAGTATCACCCAGGTGTAAGAACACCATTCAGTATTGAAACGTTACTTTAAATGATTAAGACGTGTTTGGTGACCAGATCTGAATATTCCCATTCCTTCTTCACCTTCCTTTTCAATATCTATTTCCCGTCCCCATAACCTTCAACCTCACAATATATCCCATTTGGGATACCACAGGCTCACTGGCTCTGATTAGTGGAGAGCGGAATTCAATAATCTCATTCTTACACATTTTTTTTTCTTTTCCCACTCTCTTCAGTATTATAAATAACAATAATAATAATAATAATTGGACAATTTTTATAGCGCCGCTTTTGTGAGTTATCACACCAGGGGCGCTCCTATAGTCTTGTGTAGCATTTCTCGCCAGTAGTTGAAATTGGCACACGGGGAAGAAGATGGGCAAGAGGAAAGCTGGGAAGTACCTGGCTAATCAAATCTGATCACCAAACTCGGCATAAGTCATTTCAAGTAACGCGTTTCTATTCTGAATGGTGGTCTTCTACCAGGGCGAACTGAAAGTATCTAACAACGTACCGCAAACATAAAATGTATTATATTAAATGAATAAATTTTGAAATAAGACAAACTAATCAAATAAAATTTATTTGCATACGCCGGAATAAGAACTTGTGACTTCCGGATTCGTCGCTAAAGATCGTATTACATTGCGCATAGGCTGCCTTCAAATATATAAAGTTCAAACTAATATTGATTCAAACGTTTTGCACTTTCCCGCGTGTAATATAAGGTTCCATAGATACGTGCGTAAGCTTTTAAGACACTCATGCTATAATCTTCTGTTTTTGGAATCCTGTCAGCGACACTAAATCTCTCCATATCATATGAATAAGTAGAAGAATATTAACTTACTTCCTTTAATTATCCCAGGGAGCACAGAGAGCCTGCGAAAAATAAATTATGCACAAACTCAGAATAAAATATCTCAGAACAAGGCTATTACTTTCTGAGTAGGAAAAACAAGGTTATGTATTATAGCAGAAAAGCGTTTCTTCGGATAATGTACGGATTTCATATTTACTTAAATTTCCTGTTGCAAACTTACCTGGAAAGTAAGAGTTTTCTCTCCTTGTTTTAAGTGGCACTTTATGATACAGTGTGTGGAAGAGAGAGAGAGAGAGCTTACTAAATAAAGGGAAATTTTCTAAGGAATGATCGCGTTTATAATCTGTAATATCCGATGGGGAAATGTCTTTAGGATGTAGGTTTTTGTTAACTAAAAATTTAAGTATTTTTTTTATAGGAAAAGGTTGTGTTTAAATTTTTAAGCGGAAAATCTAAAGGATCTGTGCACAAATGACATTACGTGTATTGAGTTACTCAAGGTGGGTGGCATAATTTTTTTTCCATTTTATTTTGTATAGCCAGGTTTTAATCTATATTTGTTACCTATAAACTCATATAAAAATGGTGTACTGCCAAATCATTATAAATAAAATTAATATCCCGCGAAAATACGAATTAATTAACTATTAAATGAGTTTTACGTTTTGATTTCTTTAATAATGTAAAATAACCAAATAAGATGAATAAGAGTGGAACGTGAAGTAATATATTTTTGTGGTAGGTACATATACTTGGAAACCATTTCATACAATACATTTATATTCACGTTGCCTACAATTTGAACAATCATTTTTATTTATGTAAATATAAATATGTAAAAATAAAATAATCATGTTGTTTTTATAAGCATTATAAAAACCACGTAAAAAATACAAATGTTAAAATCAACAAGGATAATATCAAGAGGAAGTTCGAAGATTATTTTGGTTCAAATCTAAATATCTTCCAATATAAAAACGCCCTAAAGATATTGTTTACATAACGACTTGTTCCTTAACCTTTCTTTTTGTTTTCCCTGTGAAGTGTGAAAATATTTTTATTCATACGTGCTAAATAATCTGCAGAAGCACGAGAAGCAAATTTTTTATCTTCAGGCAAAGTTCTTTATGTTGGAAAGTACCCCGCGAAACCTAAATCCTCCTTTATGGTTGTACGACTGCGTTATCTTCACGCTGAGCATACAAAACTGGCTCTATTATGGGGTACCTATGTAGGGAAAAAGGTAAAAGCAACGGCGAAGGAACTTCTTTAGGGGATTGTTCTTTTGGTCTCGACTTTCAACGTATTTTAGAAAACCAGCTTTGAGCGATTTCAGAAAACTCTTATCTAATATAATTAATTATTATTAGCCATTATCATTAGCCCGCAACACAGGTATAAATTGAAAAAATCTTCCACGAAGAAATAAATATGGCCGACGGAAAATGAAGGCTACGTTCTGATTGCCGGTCAGTTGCACTATATTTATATTTGTGTTTCAAGCTAATTGCTTATAATAATTTGCTATCCTTTGTGCTTAACTTAAAAACCTTGCATTGTAAACATGAGTTTATTAAAAAATATTTTGTTTACATCCGTTCAGTATTAAACAATCCTGTTGTAACTCCGAGTTTGTCTCACAAACTCTATAAAAACTCCACGGTCGACAGAATACTTAGGATTTTATTTGTAATAGATATCAATGAGCTTTGATGGCGGCTTATTTAACAGGCGGTATGAATTATTCTGGGCTTGGCCCTTGAGGTTGCAATAATATTTATTACATATTTATTATGGTCACAATCCCTGCATTATCGACAGTTGTGTGCAAAAACTACTCCTTAGGATATCACAAATATTCGAAAGGCGAAACAGATTAAAATGATTACATTAAATTGTTTTACTAAAAAAAATAATTTATTAGTTAGAATTAGTTTGATTTATTTTCTTTTGCATATTCCAAAAGGCAAAGATAGAAAAAAAAAATTATTTAATTATTTTCTTCGGATTGAAATAATTTAACCACAGATTTGTTAAAAAATAATTTAGTCTTTATTATGCACACACAAATAATCACAGTAATTATCAAATGTAAACGTTATTGGCGGTGATAAAGGCCAAGCGACGTTTTCATGAGAAAGTAATTCTTGACAAAATGTAATCAAAATAAAGTTGTTTGATAAAAAATCAAACGCCAAAATAAGTATATAATGACATTTCATTATTAACTTTGTGAATTTGTCGAGATTTCTCAAAATAGGTGGGACATTTAGTTTATTCGTTAATGTGGGGGTTTTTGTTTTATTGATGAAATCTCAAAGAAACACTAAAAAAATATATTACTATTGTGTATGTTACGGTTAACACTTCATAAATAATAGTTTATATTCACATACCTCGTTAACTACTGCTTCCTGGATCGGTAGTGAATAAAATACGTCCTGCCTTGTAACACAAATATTGTTTTACCTGAAACAAAAGATAACATTTATATTAGCGTTAAGGATGGAAACTTGCATTAGAGGAGGACCATAAAAATGTTTATTTTTTGAAAAAGAAACAAAAACATATTTGGAACAATTTAATAATAGCATATCCATCTGTGAACTAGAGTGGTAAAATTGAAAACACGACATTATTGATGTTGTTGTGGATGATAAATATATATATTTGGGAATTTTTTTAAATTTTTTTTTTTTAAATTTCAATTTTTTGTACAAATATTTTCAGGAATCTTGTATTTTCTGCAAGGGAAGCGAAGCATCACAAAATTGAAAATTTGTCATGTATAAAAATAGATATATATAATAAAAGAAGCTGACTTTTAAGTGTCACATGATCAAATCAGTGCCTTAGAGCAACGACAGTTTGTAATTGGTTTATTGCCGATACTCGTTGCTACGGTTGATTGGTGTGTTATTTTACCGCAACCATATTAATTGAATAGAGTGATTAGACTATTTTAAGCAATTATTAAAACAGTTGTTCTCACAAATATTTTATTTAAAAACTCCGGGGTCAACAAAAACACATTGCACTTTATTGCATATTTAGTGATAGATCATAAAAGAGCTCGAGCAGCCATTAGGTCAGTATCCGTAATTAACAGGTATGATTAGTATTAGTTAGCCCTGACCTTAGGCTCGCAATCGTATTTATCTGTATGCCTGTATATACCCCTGCATTATTGACAGCTCTACTGTTACAAGTGCCATCTATGTATAACCTCTTAAACTACTATCTGGGATATCACAGCATCTATTAGCGTGCGACGTCACCATCACAATGAGTCTTCGTACTTTAATGTTACAATTACCTAGATACTTGTTCATTGTTTATAATGTTTGGAGCATACGTAAAATAAAATGATAAAACACTGAAAACCGTTCGTCGTTATTTTATTCGTTTATATTGTTATGCGATATTTTTTTAAATGAATATAATATGTATAAATTTCAAATAAATATATTTATATATAGATATGTTTATTGTAATTTCATATTTATATTAATAATTATATTAATAAAACTATATAAATAAAAGTTTTCAACTAGCAATAATCGCACCTCGGATAAACCTCATTGGTTGCGATATCGCCACTGCGCAAAGAATTAAATTAATAGTGTGTATTAATATGTTTTAGTGTATATTAATGAAAATTGCAATCTTCATTATTATATACATAACAGCGAGCAATATTAATTCATTTCAAAATTATATTTATTTAAAAAAATTACGAGTTTGCTTGAGTTAACGTCACGACATTAAAAATAATTTTCTGGATATTTTCAAATATAATATGTATCTTCACCAACTTTCTGGCAATTTAGATGCATATTTTTAGTAAATTTCCAGCTTTCTGTGCTATAATAGCTTAACCTAACGAAACTGCAAGTAAATTTATCTCTTAAAAACAATAAAGAGTACATAAATGCGACACTTCAGCTGGACACAGACGGATGCCCGTTTAATCGGCCGGTAATGGATCGCTGCCCCCGTTGACGTCCAAGAGTCAGCGGTATTCAATTTCCTCCCGCGTTAGAAGACGGTACATCTATAATGCAGGATCGCTTGCCCGGTAAGACACACAAAGACCCGCCCTGGATAGACCAGAATGAACTCAAAGGCCAAATAAAACGGCAAAATAAATAAACCCGAACGCAAGACAAAATAAACTATCGCGGGCTGATTCTAACGAACATTCGATGGAACGAAGTCGCAACTGCAAAAAAATTCCTGACTTTTATTTGAATTTTTGTCCAAAATTATTTCCGTATAATGAAAATTTGTCCCCGCTGAAGGACTGCGTCAGGATTTAATAGTTGTTGCTTAATCTCAGAAAAAAACTAGTGTAATATCTATGAATTTCTCTTTGATTTAAGAGATTGCCGGTTTGAATTCTTGTGTAGAAAAAAATATCACCAAAGATTTGCGGCAAGTGAACGTGCACCATACACGTCGCTATATTATACATGGGAGATGTCAGGTCAGGTGTCTTGATATAGATTTTTCAGATTGATATATTTATTCCTTACAAAAGTGGCATAACATCAGTTACAGGGAGCATTATTTGACCACCCTGAAAGAAAAATCATAATGTCATGGTGACGTAAACCCAGGAAACATTGGAAAGCGAAGTGACTACTGTAAACCGTCTGGAGATGATTGCATTAGAGATTAAAGATTTTTGTCGATTGAACTTGGTGCAGGTGAAGTGTAATGATAGTTTCCAATAATAATTATGAACTCAACACGCAAAAGAATTTCATCGGTTGTACCCAAGTGGTCGGATTCGCAAAAAAGCGTCTACTTTTAATTATAAAAGGAATAATTTCAGCGTTCCGTGATAGATGGGAGCAGGGGAGAGTAAACATATTACTAGATTTTTCGTAATTCGGGAATTTTTATTTTTTATTTTTTTATCTATTTTAGAAAATCGGCAATATCGGGTTCTTAGTCAGCAAACGCAGCAGAAGTCTCAGCAACAGCGAACTTCCAGGATAAGTTAAAACAATTTCCAGTGGGATGTGCTGCTTTGAGGCAAAAACTCGCTATCTTAAATCAATAGAGAATTTCCCGAACCTTGTTACTGCTGCTGTCCTGGCCGGTGGAATTTCATTTCAAACTAATTTTAAAAGAAATTCCGTGATTCAAGATGGAAACTTTTTGAAATGTTGCCCTTTTCTAGTGCTAAATTGAATTAAATGATCTGGAATCAAGGTTATGTCTGATTGGGAGAGAGTTTTCATATTGATCAGATTATTTCAACTGAAAAAAGGCTCACAGATGTCTAAAATATCAAAGTTTTTGTTTTATTTTCTTAATTATTTGACTTGCCTTCCTCAGTAATGAAACCACTTAAAACATGAATAGGTATGGGTTTTTCTTGATTTGCTCTTATGATATTTTGCTCTCAAATCTCATTTTCTAAAGCCTTTATCTTCAAAAATTTACCCATTTGATGGTTTAATTACTTAAGTTCTAGAAAAGAATTCATTTGCTGATGAAAGCTGAGTAAATACTTAAAAACGAAGCAAAGTTGGTGTTTTTACTGTTATCGCGATTGCTGGATGTACTGAATGTACGCATTTATAGAGCTTCTTCCACGTTTGGGTGTTTGCGTTTTTTATTTGTATGTAATGCTTTACAGCAGGGGTCACCAATTACATTCATTAGGGGTCCGTTTTTTTTAAATACATGACCGTCGCGGTCCGGAAGGGAAAAAGCCTAACAACCACCCCCCCCGCTTAACAATTGAAGTGATAATGTGTACTATTTAAAAATGTGTAGATACAATATCAATGAACGAATATAACGAATGTGTTCCGGAACAATATTTTATTAAATAATAATTAAATGTTATGAATAAAAAGAAGTTTAATGAGAAAAATGAAATTTTTTGGTTTTGACTATCCGTCTGAAGTTTGTGCAGGCTATTGTCATTAAATCTTGGAGATGTTCATCGGTAAGTCTGCTCCGGAATTCATTTTGAATGCAGTTCATCTTGGAATACGTTAGCCCAAACAAAGTGAGAAGTTTCAAAGCTATTTATTTTATTTCTAAGTACTTATTACCACAAACAAATTTTACCCAAAATTCTTGCGTAGAAACTACCTGTTTTGGTGTTTTAAAACTGCATTTTCTTGGAAATCGGTCATTTCCATCTGGAGAGAAGCTTTATTACTCCCGAAAATATTTTCAGCTTCATTGCTCCATTCGTAACCGGTATGCAGTGAGGTTTGAGAATTGAGAATTTCGACGATATTCTCAATTTTCTTAAAATCTGTGAATCTAATTTGTGCGGACCTGTTAACACAAGGTCCGCACAGAATAGGTTGGCGGTCCGGACACGGACACGCGGTCCGTCATTTGGTGACCCCTGCTTTACAGTGAGTATCCAAATGACAACCTAATGAGACTTAAATTTTTTTCACTAAATCATTTCATTTAACAAATCAAGGGTACGATAAATAGATCTTAGGGAGGTAGAAATGCAAACATTTCTAATAATGTAGCAATGGGATCTAGTTTGATTTTATATACCTAAATATATTTATTGAAAAAATGTTTCTTTCGGGGATTTTGTTTATGCCAATCATATTGATGCAAAGAGAAACTCTCCTTTAGTAGTGAGTAGTTAGTTTGCTATAATCTTGAAAATTTTCACTCCGAAGGAAAGTTTCCTAGTCTGATAGACAGAGGCATGGCGTAAAGAAAACAAAAGTGTTTTACTTCATTCGAGTTAAAATACTACAATAACGTGCCTTCAACAAATTCTTAAAAAAACAGGGATTAGTTTACGTAAGAAATAGTATTTCAATATCAAAACCGTTGCGACATTAAAAAAATACGCAATACTGTAACGCATAAAAATTACTATGGCCTTAAATTGAAAATTTTAAATCACAATCGCTCAATTTATTCCATTTGTAAAAGTTTAAAATTCAAGTATACTTGTAATTCTTATATTATTTGAGTAAAACATCATAATTGCCGAACAACTTTCCAACACAAGTAAAATAAAATTGACTTAACTTAACTTTACGAGAGTTTAAAACTGAACCCCTCGCAATGTTTATCGTATTGTTAAACACTCGGGAGACAAGGAGTGTTTTATAAAATAATCGTAAAACTCTTTTCATTTAGGGCTATACTTTGTAAGCTGGCGACTGAAATGTTTTTAAAGAAAAAGGGCCATAGCGATTTACGACATCGCTTCATACTCCAGTGGTTCAAATGATAATATTATACTAAAGGGTCTGGAGTAAAGAGCACTCGGTTGTCTACCCTCACTCCCCATTCCTCACTTCTTGCTTCCACGTCGACTCCGTCGAGTGGATGATTGTACAAGTGTTACTATTATTCAGCGGAAATTTTAATAACACTTCACCATTTTGGAGGTCTAACATGACTAGGTACGTACTGGTGGGTACGCCACTTCATTTTATCACTATTCTTACGCCTCTGCACTTCGTTTAGGGATCGATAGAAATTTTAAACTGTTTTAATGGTTCAGCTTCGTTGCATAACAATGAATATGTAAATTAGAAAGTAGGAGGTACTAACGGGATGGTATTGAGAAGTACCCGGTTAATCTGATTATGTCACAACACAGCTGTAGTCATTCGTTACTCAATAGGACGATACTGCGATTAAATAAAGTACCTGGTTAATTTGATCATGTCACAACACAGCTGTAGACATTCATATCTCACTAGGGCGATACTGCTATGAGATAAAGTACCCGGTTAATTTGATCATGTCACAACACAGCTGTAGTCATTCGTTACTCAATAGGACGATACTGCGATTAAATAAAGTACCTGGTTAATTTGATCATGTCACAACACAGCTGTAGACATTCATATCTCACTAGGGCGATACTGCTATGAGATAAAGTACCCGGTTAATTTGATCATGTCACAACACAGCTGTAGTCATTCGTTACTCAATAGGACGATACTGCGATTAAATAAAGTAGCTGGTTAATTTGATCATGTCACAACACAGCTGTAGACATTCATATCTCACTAGGGCGATACTGCTATGAGATAAAGTACCCGGTTAATTTGATCATGTCACAACACAGCTGTAGTCATTCGTTACTCAATAGGACGATACTGCGATTAAATAAAGTACCTGGTTAATTTGATCATGTCACAACACAGCTGTAGACATTCATATCTCACTAGGGCGATACTGCTATGAGATAAAGTACCCGGTTAATTTGATCATGTCACAACACAGCTGTAGTCATTCGTTACTCAATAGGACGATACTGCGATTAAATAAAGTACCTGGTTAATTTGATCATGTCACAACACAGCTGTAGACATTCATATCTCACTAGGGCGATACTGCTATGAGATAAAGTACCCGGTTAATTTGATCATGTCACAACACAGCTGTAGTCATTCGTCTCTCACTAAAGCGATGTAAATGTATTATAGTAAAAATCAGGTAAACAGGCACATAAAAAGTTAGATTTACGCAGCGCACAAATACAGAAAAGATGTCAATATTAAAGAAATACCCCGCATCGTGCACAGCCAGCACTTTTACAAGATACGTTAAACCATCACGCGATGTCGTGACGGCGGAACTCCAATAGCTCATGTTTTGGGATCAATTCTCGCTCCTCGCTCTCTCCCCCACTCCCCGACCCCAATTCTAACCACCATTTCCAACCCCACTCCCAAACGTCAAATTCTAACTAACCAACGTGTATTATTGCCCGTATCCGTCTGGTGAGACCTGAATTTGTGACGTTTTTTTTCATTTTTGTCATATTCCGAAACTTTTTCCTCGTCTAAACTCTACTATATTTTCGTCTCTGATATTCTTTTCTTTTTCTTCTTTCTATTTTCCGTTTACCGCGTAACAGTAACCCTCCAATACACCCACCCCACTTACCACTTACCACCTACCACCCCCACCTCCCACCGCCCCGAGGCCGAGAAATGTCGGAAAAACAAACGGCATGCCTGTCATGAAATAATATGGATATTAGAGTGCGGGCCGTGAAGGAAAATATTGTTTGTTTTCAGTAATATCCATTTGAATGTACATGATTTTATGGAGGTTATTATTTATTGCCCTTCGACGGACCTAATTCAAATCAACCAATAAACGGGAAGTTATCGAATAACACGAAATAATAAACCGGGAGCATGTTTCTTCATTTTATAAGTAGGCAGTAAGCAGTAGGCACAGAGCCTTTTATGATGGGTACAAACATTTATGGGCTGAAATTCCATTAAGTTTTACTACATTAAAACGTCGTAGTGGGAAAAATAAATGATGTTAAAAAACGTAATTTATATCGTAAATTATATTGAAATTTAATATTAGAGACCATTTTACGATCTCCGCGTATACCTACTATTACATATTATTAGGAACTACAGCACGTTGGAAGCACCTAAATACCTTTTCAGAACGTGCTGGCTTTTGGGAGACGATTTAACGTTTTTTGTTAAGTAAATCGCACGATTACAGAAATCCGACAAGGAAACCAAAATGGCAGAGTAGGTAATGAAGACAAGAATAAAATTAGAAATAATAATGTATTTCTTGAATTTGTTGCAATAAGACTTTAACTGGAAATAGCTGTGATCTGATATGCATCAGATCAATCATTGAATATTTTAAATTTTTCACAAGACATCAAAATAAAAATAAACATAAAAAAATAATAAAACTTAATGTCATGATAAAAAGTCAAAAATAAAGCCATGGAAGCAATGTCATTTTATGGCAGGAAATAAAACAAGTGCGACAGTTAGGGCAATTTTAGATTCCTACGAGAATGAACGATATTATACGTAAACATGCAACCGACCCAATTAAAGTTGGCCGATTATTCCCTGAGACATATTATTTATATAATAACATGAAAGTTGAAAGCACATTTCCTATTTTACAACAGTTTTTAGAACTTTTAAACTACATTTCTCAAATACGCAAGTACGTAAAAGTACGAAACAAAACGCCATTTAACTTTGTGTGAGTGGAGCAAACGAAAAATAATTATTTGTAAAATCATTGACCTTTCGTTTCAGACAACCAAGCTGAGAATTTTCGTTCATCAAACGGAACTATGGTTTTATAATTTCGGGAAGAGTTGCAAGGAAGTGGCAGATGGAAAAGGATATAGGTAAAAAATGACTATTCAGGTCTGGTAAGTAAATGTAGCTAAATCTATTTCAAACAACTTTTCAATCAAGATCGGTGGTCTTTCAACAGGGCCATGATGAGAGTATATACCGCTCTGCAACGAGATACAAATATGTATTTTTTATGTTGTCAAAAACACATAAAAATGATAATATTTAAAATTCCTTATACTTGACAAACAAATAAGTTTAATACATATAATAAATACATACAAAGGTAAGATACGAAAATATGAGGTTATAAAGATTAACCAAATATTTAAAGGAAAAAAAATTGCAGGCAGTGATACAGATCAATGAGGCGAAAAGTTTTTGAGAGTCAATAGTATTTCCTTTTTGAATCTCACTGACCCAAAAATGTCTATAATATACGAAGAAATTTTATTGGGAAGCAATACACTACTCCCCGGAATAACAATTGGCAGATTTTTTTTTAAATTGAAAGCAACCCGGGCATTTATTGCAATAACATGATCAAAATTACAAACATGAAAGTAACTCGCCTCACTAGAAGATTTCTGTTCTGAGGCGGGTACGTTTTCGGGTACGATTGGTCCTACAGACAGAAAAAGAGAATAATCTATGATGACCCTGTTTTTGTATAGTCATCAGGAACATAACAGCAACAACAGCAACAACAGCATAACAGAACAACTGTACCGCCTCGTAGCAGTCTAAAATGTGGGTAACGCCATTTGTCCATCTCTTCTTAACTTCAATGAGCGTAATTCGAGCTTTTCCCGAAGAAAGTTTTTTGGATAAGGCCACAGATAGTTGGCGAGCTCCCTCATAGCAATCTCAAAAAGTTGTGAACCCTTTCCAACAACTAAAATTATAATTAAAACCAAATGAAATTAATAGTTTTATATTATTCACATTTAAACTACTTGATCAAAATCTGGGGAAATGCATATGAAACATATATAAATGAACTACAAAACAAAGTAATCAAAAAGTTATTTCACTTCAAACGTAGAACATCCACAAAAAATTATATGTTGAAACAAAACTATTAACACAAAGAACATTATATGAATATAATACATGTCTCCTTATATAAAAATTTCCTTATATACAAATCGCCTTACATAAACTCATACATACAAATACAGAACTCATTTAAACGTCCCAAGTACACACACACACTTTACACGGCAACACGATAAAATACATTTAAACACCATACATACTCATTATAGCAAGCAATCCATTGGTTACGAGGAGACCAACATATCTTATTGCCTCTCAGATAAAATTAAAAATTGTAGGTACATTTAAAAAAAATTGCTCACTTTTATGCTCAATCAACAAAACAATGAAAGTGAATAATATCGTTATGTAATGTATTTATGTGTAATGTACTAGTTATTTCTAGTTAAATAAGTGAAAATGTCATTTTATTTTATCTAGAATAAAAAAAACAACAAAAAAACTTACTGACCTGGAACCCTATTGTTTAGTGCCACGGCGCTCGGCTTCTAGTAGGCCGTCAGTACACGACTAATGCGGTATGGTTTTCATAACATTTTTCGTGATTTTAAAATATTCGTAAATTAATCAAAGTTTTTGCGAATCCATCAATTTCTTCTTAACATATTATTATAATTTCATCATAAGCTTCAAATATTTGTGCTTTTCAATATTCAACCCTAATAATTAAATTTAATTAAAAATAATATAATTAAATTTGCTTGAAAAGCAACTCGAAACTCAGGCTACTGTATAAAACTAAGGACGGGTTGTTTCGGAGAATTTGAACAATTCATCAAATTTCAACGTTCATTTTCGGGAACTGTGAAAGTCCTATTCAAGTTCTGATATTATATAATTATAGGCTAGTTGCTTGGCAGAACTGAAATAAAAACAGAACTTGAAAATCAACGTTGAAATTTCATGAATTGTTCAAATTCTCCGAAACAACCCGTCCTAAGAGAGTTCAAAAATAAAATACATCAACGATCACATTATAATGTCGAAGGCCGAGTTTGACTTGAAGAGGCATGAATAAAACAGATTCATTTAAAGTTTTCCGTCTACCATTTGACCACAAGCTTTTTGCTTGATGAACGATACATCACATAAAACCCCGTCTTCCTTCAAGGTAATGTAGACATTAAGAACGTGATCCGAGTGCAAATTGTGTTTTTGTAAAATGAAAAATGAGATGTAAGATGGCGTTTACGTTATTTCGGGAAAATATAGTATTATAACTCACTTCGCCTTTATTGAAAACAGAAACTGTACGAAATATTAAACGTTTTTTGGTCAGAGAAATAACTACAAGTTAAATGGGTACAATATTTCAAAATTGAAATTTCACTTTTTTTTACAATTTTAAAGTGTTAAAAACGAAGAAGTTACTTAATATTAAATAATTTTTTTCTCAAAAAATCTCGATCTGAGAGTTCAGGCGTCATGAAATTTTAGAAACCAGTTCTTTTATTAGACCTTACGGCTCAACCAATGTCAGCCCTAGATGTAATTTCCATCATGAACCATGGAGATTTGTCAAATAATATGACAAAGACGAAATATTGTCTATTATTTGCATTTAAAATATATACATATTTAAAAAATTTTCAATAAGAAGTTTGCTGGTAACTAGTACCAAATTGTTATGTGATAAAAATAATTAACGAATGAGGTGCGAGAAATAGTGATCGCTAAAAACGCAACTCGAAACTTAAATCGATGATAAAATTAATTGAGGGGCAAATTTATATACAATTTGTGATCCACCCTAAATACTTTATTTATTCAAGCAATAATGAAAAGTATTCGAAACTTCTGAAAGAATAAGAGTTCCAAATACACCTAATTAACATTCGTTTCGCAGCGCACAAACGTTCGGATTACAACATTTGGTGGCCAAAAACGATTTTAAAAAGGCGCAAATCTTACTAAATTCATTACACATACATATATTCAAGAATAGTCAAATATTACAAATATATATTTAGTGTAATATCTTTGGGGATCTGGTGAGAAGGCACGAAATGAAAGATGTTTTGAAGGTCACAGTGTTTTATTGAGTCAGGTTGCCGTATATGAGTTGACTTAGGGACCGATGATGAAGACTTCGGATGCAGGCGGTGAAGTGCTGGTCAAGCGCGGGTCAGTGAGTCGACGCCCCTTGCTGGTGACCGGACTCGTTGACGTATCACTCGGTGAAGGGCATGGGTCTTCCGGGTGCTCTCGTGCTGAACAGGGAATGCCGAAGGTGCGGTGGACCTGGTCGGCGGTTGTGCGGGAGATGCATAGACCAGCGAGGATGCCGCGTGGTCTAGGTGCGTGGATGTAGCGCTGGTCAGATGTGCTGGAACCAGGGCGCTGTGATGATCCCGATGGAGTCCATGAATGAACCGTGCAGAGCCGGGTATATTACAATGCGCGCAGCGGAGGTGTGCGGGTTGTCACTCGCGAAGTATTGTAAATTGTTGAACGACTAATGACTGACTGACTGACTGCTTGCTGCGTCGGGCCTATTTATATAGCCCGGCCGGAGGCATCAGTAGCTGCGCGAGATCGCTGGTAAAATGGAGACAAATCGCTCAGTCTGGGTGCTTCTCGTACTTTCGTTGGAGCGGGAATTATGCCTAGGCAATAGGCTAGAACCTTCTAGCGAGTAGGTAGTTCGCTATCTCGTAGCATCGCTACATGTCTTTGCCTTGGGTATGATGTCTTTCTAACAGATTGTATTCTGATATTGGAATGGTGGAATAATGGTGGTATTACTTATCTCGGATGATAGATGATGACGAAAAGAAACTGTTCGAAAACCTCGCACGGTTTTGTATACGTTCAATGTGGTTCCTCTTTAATGATCTCTCTCTCTCTCTCTCATACCAGACGTCAGTCGCATTTGCACAACAATACTTCATATCCTGAAATTACAGCTCCACGAATATAAAGTGTTTTTTTTTCTGTGCTATTCATAGAAATTTAGATAGATAATGATAAACATAATTCTTCAAATTTTAAGTGATTGCTTCTACGAAAATATACCGTTGTTTTGACGTCCTCAGTGGTCGAGGAGTAAGGCACTCGACTAGCAAGCTGGAGGTCGCGGGTTCAAATCCCGGCGTGCGCAAGTAAATTTTATTTGTTTAATTTGTGTTATTTCACAAACTAATCATTAAAAATAAAATATAGTATATTTGCGACATGTTAATGAGTGGAAGATTATCAGTATCGCCCTGACCACCGTTCAGTATTGAAACGGTGCTTGAAAAGGGCTTGACCAGATCTGAATAGCCATTTACTTTCCAACCTTTCTCTCCACATCTTCTTCCCGTTCCCACTACCTTCAGCCTCACAACATACCCCAATTGGGGATGCCATAGTCTCGCTGGCTCCAGACGGTTGAAGCAGTTTTACAATAAAAAAGGGAAAACATATACCTTAATTTAAACATACAGATAGTTTTAATAGAACTGCCAAAAAAGTTAACCAATGTACGCCTTTATAATTATTTTATTAACAGATATCATTATAATTTTAAGATTATTACAAATTACATGTATATTCTTTTACAAATATTTAATTATTTATATTTACACACATATTTTTGGCTAGCTACATTTGCCATCTGGACCACTGTGCAGCGGTGGCGCTGAGTGGAATCCCATAAAACTTTCCTTATTGACCGGATAGCTTCTGGTTAAGTAAAATTAAAGGGTTTATGGAGGAAAAGTTATTACAGAATCCGCAAAGTTTCAAATTCTTCATAGTCTACTCTCAAATTAGGTACCGACTCTGTCAGATACAAAGTTTATTTTTTATTGAATCAATTTAATCAAGTCTTCCGGGAATTTCGGAAAGCGGAATGAGTTATGATAGGTCGAGCAGTCGAAAGCGATTAATTTAATTTAACTAGACTAAACAGAATTTAATCCATATTTATTTGTCATAAGTAAGCAGTAAATATTAGTTGAACACCAGTTCTAAAAATGAAGCTGGCCATCATAAAACTAAATACCATAATGTGGGTATTTTTGTGAAAAGAGTTTGTTAAAAAAAAGTACAGTTACAAAAGTTTTACATTAACCCCACTAGTAAACTAAGTAAACATTACTGTTTAAATTAGTCTAAGTACGGGTTGTTTCAGAGAATAGGATAATTCTTCAAATTAAAAAGTTAATTTTCAAGTTCTGAGAAAGTTCTTTTCAAGCTCTGTTATTATTTCAATTCTGTCAAGTAACTGACCTATAATGATGTAATAACAGAACTTTATAGGACATTCATAGAACTCGCAAATGAACGTTAAAATTTTATGAATTGTTTAAATTCTAAGAAAAAACTCATCCTAAGCACTCACAAGCCAACACACTTGATATGCTTGCGGGAAACAAACACACAAATTAGCAGTAACAATCTCCGACATTAGCATAATTTCGTTGTTTGACGGCACTGACTTGATCACGTGACATAATCTGCCGCGCCTCTAGGCCTATACTATAGTCGGCCTTGATTTAAGAGCTGTAAGGTATTTCACAGAGAGATAATACTTTTTTGGTTGTTCATTTCCCAAGGATTAAAATTTTTTTTATTGACAAAAAAATAATGCACTTAATTGAGGTATACAGATTTTGCTTTCTTAAATTAACTACGTAAGACTGTTTCGTAACATAAGTAATGTTTGTGTTTTATCTTATTTATTATTTGTATGTAAATTTATTATTTTTTTGTTATCCTCAAAGTATTTTACTAAGTTCATCTTAAAACAGGTCCCTGACCAAATTAATTGACTACCATATCCTTGAAAACTAATATTGGCATCTATAATAAATTGTTTCGGTTATTAAACATATATTAATTAATGGAAAATTTGAGACTCACAATATTAATACCACGATCAGAGTATTTTTATTATTTTATTTAATTGGAAATATTAAAAAATAAATTGTCCCGAAACTAGAAAAAATATAATCAAAATGTTCTTGTATGTCGATGTCAAAAACATATTTTAGAATTGTAATTTCAATTTAACAATTTCAAAGCGCCCTAGAACCTTAAAATTCAAAAACTTTAAGCCTTATGAAGTGAAAAGTTTTTTATTAAAGTTGCCCAAAAATAACGTGCAAAGTAAAACTTATTTTATCGCAAATAACTTCCTTAAGGTTTTCTAAGATAAAAATGGATTCTAATAAACTCACTGCTATAGCGAACGCCCTGCGGAATACAACCGACTAAATAAATTTAAGAGTTAAAATACTTTTCGTTCGGTTGCTGCTCCTTTCTTCCCTGCTTCGTCGCTAACGAACCGAGTATGTAGCTACTAGCTATGAACCTACAATACAATTTCCACTAAAAAAAAAACATCTTGTCCGCCCTTATCCGAACCAGAAAGAAAATAAGGTATACATTTAAGCGAGCAGTACCGGCCTGTGCGATATGCCATCGGTTATATTTTGTTATTCTAGGCGCATGGTCTAGTACCATGTACTAGGCGGACAGAAATGGTAACAAGTCTCTATCACCGCGCTATGGCTTGATACACCCCACGGCTAGATACAGGTAAATCTACTAGTAGTGATTTGGTAATATATTCAAAGGTTTTTCCATCTCTATGTTGCTGTCCTGGTAGCGGGGGAGCGTTATACAATAACTCGCGAGAAGGAAAATGAATTTTGGTAAAATATTGCTGTTAGATTTATTTGTAACATTAATTTGACGTGGCATATTTCATAAAATATTTAGAATATACATATTTAAGAACCACAATTGACAATGTTTTCTTGCGATTGTATGTTTACGTAATGAGAAACGAGCAAATTGTAAACAAGTTTTTGATAGCAAGTATTTTAAAGCCATTACGCGGAGACTCGGTTTAGAATGGTAACGCTTCGTGTTCAGGAAAAGTATGCAAAAGGAAATATTGTACTTTGCGGTATTTCCAAACATTTTCCAATTTTCTGTAAATTCATATAAAACAAGGTCCTCGCATGCGAATAAACCATTTAACATGATATTAATTTGTAGAACGGTTTGGGAGTTAAAACCAAATAAAAGTATAATGGGATACGCGCTATGGGTTCAAACTAAATTATGTTCTTTTAAATGTTGTGCGTGTTTCGCGGTTTCTCAAACACATCGGGGTTGTAACCATTGAGCCAAACAGACAAGCTTAGAGCATTCTGAATACGTTTTAGGCCTTTGAATAATATAAATCAATGCTCAATGGAAATACTCTTAATAATAATAATATATTTTATTAAAATCCCTTATGCATAAAAAATAAATAAGTTTAATATATGAGAAATACTATTAAAGATGCAAATACACAAAATTTCAAAGGAGTTCAAATGTTTGACTTTTCTCACGAGATCTCAAGACTACATAATAAATCTAGGAAAACTACCCCGCCACACGGTCAGGCGACTTTGTGAGTCAGAAGGAATTTTTTACTGAAGAATTTGAAGGGAGCAATAAAATTACGGAAGAAATACATATGCCGCCAACACGTTCCATATATTCAGTATTAGTAAAGTTGTCCTACCTACATGCAACGCGAAAGCGCAGGGACAATTTTCAACACACAAAATGTATTCTATTGTGGAGAAGTAATTTAAAAAAAGTAACTTCCAAATCTACGTTTCCCCGGGTAAGAGCCACAATTATACCTTATAAATGATCTTACCTTCATTCTCCCACATTCTCCACAACGATACTTGTAGGCTGTTGTAAAAACTAAAGTAAATATTATGTATATATGTACATTGATTCAATAGCTTTTCCACGATATATTACACAATATATAGGTAATATAAAAGAATTTAACATTTTTTAAGGAAACCCATTTAAAATGTTAAAACTGCGAAGCTTTAAAACTTTGTGACTTTACTTACCAAAAATTTACGTAATTTTATCGGACTGGTTGAGAATTTTCATCATGCGGTATTTTCGATATATCGCCTTTCGATCGCTTAGACTTACGGGCCTCATTATTGGGAAAATAAAACAAATACCGAACTCACATTGTTTCATTCGCGTGACAAAGACCAGTTTGTGTGATTTGTTTCGTATAATATGAAACGTATTTCCTGTAATGTCAAAAATAACAATATACCAATATTCTTTAATTATTTTTAGTACCTACATGCAGGAGTAGCGATGGCAGGTAGGTCCGACACGGGGCGCTGCAATGTGGGGCGTGTAGATACTTCAGTTAAAATTGGAGTGTTGAGGGTTGTGGAATGGGCTTATATTATGAACATAGGGGCAGTATCCTACCTACTTCATAATGAAGTGGATACATTTCATAAAGTCATTATCATTGGGGTAATTTAAATGTGTAGTGTAACGGTGATATCTGTAAAATTTCACAAATTTTAAAAATTGTCATAAAAGATTTGATGAGATAGTGTTATCTTAATTTTTTTAAGGAAATAAGGAAAATAAAATTGAAGTATGCTAGTAGTAAAATCACGGGTATTGAAAAAATAGAATTTTTTTATTGATTTTTCTGCGCCTGAAAATACGCATGATGATTTAATGTTAATTGAGTGAAGTAATGACAATTACGTGATTTAGTTGAATCACTTAGAAATATTATAAATGCTTTAATTAAATTTTGTGAGTAGAACACATCTTGGCCGTTGTGGACCAATTCCGAATGTTGCATAAAGGGATGCACTCCCATTTTTAATTTTTTTATGGGACACCTCACATGAGCGTCCGTGTCTGTACATTGTAAAGGCAGTTGAGCTATCTTTCCAACCGGTTGGACAGCGTTGTAAGGCGGGTTAAGGTATGGGCTGAAGGAAGGGATTTATTACAACAGGTCTTGAAGAGGCGCGGATTATATGAAGGAGGGAAAACAGATGCCAGTAACACGTTCCACATACGAGCCGTCTTCCACAAAACCGAGTCGAAGTAGCGGCCCGCTCTCATGTAGCCAACATCAACTGTAAACGGGTGTTCCGGTCGTGTGCGTCTAGTTTCACGGGATTAATGCTACTGGCTCCGTAGAGTAGGGTCCATTAAAATACATGCAGAACAGACTCCGCATGCCCACATTGCGTGTGTGCACTGGAGATGGTGATAGGTCTGATAACAATGGATTGTCAATCAGACAGACCGCCCTCCTTTGCACAGAATCAAGTGATTATCAAGTATTGTGGGGCTCCATCCGAAAGATGGCTCCCAAATTAAATAATTTGGGCATTCTTGAGATTTGGTTATTACTGGTTACTATTGAAAAATTTGCTAGCGCTATACAAGACGCCCAGTTTCTTGGAAGCCAGATTTAATCGGGCTTCTATGGAGCCCCGATAATTCAGCCATTCAAAGCATTTCAATGGAGTCTTTATTGGGGAAGGTGTTTCCATAAAATTGCACCAGATAGTCATTGATCTCTTTATTTGCTGAAATTAGACACGCTAGGGTTATTGAGACGTTGAAACTGACTAGGTTGGTTACATCAGGCACGAACCTTCTCTAGCTGGTGGTCAACTTTTTATCTCAAAACTTCCCGAGCTGTACGGACTTCGTAAGCGGAAGGGGCCTGTCAAAAATATAACCCAGGTGAACGGTGCTGTCTTCAGCATAGCAATGAATTGGTGCATATTTAACGAGATCGCTGATGTGCAAAAAAAAACAGTGTCGGCGATAGCACAGATCCTTGTGGCACCCCCGCATTGATTTAGTGCGAAGAGGAAGAAGGAAGAATATATTTTTTCTTTTAAGAATGCCCACATTCCAAATATGTAAGGTTGGATGGATCCTATACGATGGTAACTTCCACCCAAGCGCCCAGTGCCAGACCCTATTAACGGCTTTGGAGATATCCAACCCGGCGGTTTTTCGATGGTATTGACGTAATCCATTTTGCCGATCGCTTAGAATGTTGTTGTTCTCGAGGTATGTGAGCAACTTGTTACCAACCACCCTTTTCAATACCTTTGAGAATATGGAAGTGATGAGTAAGGTGCGGTAATCGGAAGGATCTGAGCAGTCCACCTTCTTAGGGATTGGATGGATGATCGCCCTTTTACAAAGATCTGTCTCCTTTCCACCCGAGTTTAAATAATTTTGAGAACACGGGAGCTACTTCTTCAGAACGCCTCTTCTTCTAAATTTGCCGGCTTTGTCGATTTTCAACTTTTGCAAGACTCGAAGAACCTCCTTGTTCTGTATCTTTGAAGAGGGGGTCTCTCCGTTATCTTGAAGAGTCAACTTTTTCGCGATAATTTTGCCTAATAACTCAGTTTTCTCACGGGCCAAGTTAGCCAGCCGATAATCGGACTTGGTCAGAGGTGGAAAAGTGGTTCTGCAGAAATTTTTCCCTTAAGAGAGAGTGGGCAAAATTTTAAAAAATAAACGGTTTTTCGGGAAAGCTTTAATTTCGTTCCAATAAATAATATTCAAAAAGTTAGGTTTTTAAGATCGCATTATCACAACTACTTTTTCTATCAAATTTTCCCTGAAAACTATGCTTTATAAAAGGCAATACTCCTATTTGTTTTGTAAACATGAGGATGCTTCCCTACTCTAGATTTAATGGCACATCGCGTCTTTAGCCTTTTAGAGACACAACGCACGTCAGCCATTCCCAATTATCAAATAAATAATCAAGCAGTCAAAATGCCAAAACAAGTATATGAAATCAATCTTGCTTTATAATATATTAGGACCTTCTCATCATTGTTCAACTATTTACTAACTCAGTGCCAATTGGGTACGGCTCATGTGCGTTGTGTGGAATGTCTGGATGAAGTCATTTAGAGTCAAACACGCGTTTTTGTCCTTATTTTCTACGTAAATTGTATGAGAAGTTTGATATGTTTGCAAAAATTGGTCACGTAAGTAGTTGGTGAGACTGTAAGAATCGTCGCTTCAGCGAAAATCTGAAAGGAAGTTTATTTTTTATCACAGAATAAATATTACACAAGGTTTACGATACTTTATCCTAATTCATATTGTACAGGTATAGTTCAAAATATCTTAGTAAGAATTTTAGCACAACGCCAATATTCAGTCTAAATTACAGAAACAAATCCAGACTGATGGATTTATTTCTACTATTTGAAATTGTTTGCTTTTTGTATATTTACTGTCTATTGCCTCTTTCTATCTCCGCAACTCAACTGCACGATAAACTGGCCCGGTTTCAACTAATTCTATTATTTACGACTCTTTGGCGTGCGTCGTTAGAGGAACCGAAATAATATAAATCAAATAACTGTAGGCCACTCTCTGAGGTTATAATTGGAGAGCTAACAGAGCTGATTGCCTGCTTAGTTTTAATAAATACATTTTTTTTATTTCATAACTCAATTTGAGATTTGAAATATTTTGTGCGTAATCAACAATGGGAAAATATGTACACTACATAATATATTATATGCGGATATATTATAATGGTTTCATGCTAACTCAACACAGTGACTATTCAACACACTTTTAAAAAGTGATTTAAAGTCATTAAAAACGATGATTTTGTTTTTAAACTTAACCTAACCTAATCTAACCTAACCTACTTAACCTAGTTAATAAAGTTTTTGTTTCATTACTTTCCATGACTTTATATAACTTTTTAAAGATGTGATGAATTATCATTTTGATGATTTATCCGGTCACCATTATAATATATATGCCTCTTTTAATTAATTCGACATAAAACTCCAATAATGGGGGTTTGCTCGACGCTCAAATTTTAATTATTTCTAATATGTGTACGAATGTGAGTTATTTAAATTCAAGATTAATAAAAACAGAACCTGACAATTAAAATATTTCATGTAAACGGTTTGAAAATGCTATAAAACGTTTTTCAACTATAAATTAGTAATTTATTTATTTATTAACGGACATCGTCCAAATTACAAAATAATAACACGAATACAGTAAAATGGAAAATACAGGATTAGACAAAGGTCCATGAAAGCAAAGACATAAGGCAGATATAATATAAGAAAATAAAGTGACAAGTCGAATCAAGTCAAGACTACGCCGTGGGTCAGGACCACGGGACACTTATAATATTCCGTCACTTGTTTAGCGACCGCAAAAATCATTCAGACTTATCCCAAAAAAGTTAAGGTTTTGACTTGAGTTGACCAGTCTACACATTCTGGACAATGGTGAATAATATCCAAAATTTGTCGAATGATGGTTGAGGAAGAGAAGTTCATTATTTCTGAGTCTGTGCGAGGGGATATTGAAGGGAATGAGTTGCAGTAGAGTAGGTGAATCAATAATACCATAGTAATAAACAGATTTTATTTTTCTAGACGATGAATTAGTAAATTTTCAAAGAGATCCCACTAGAAACATTTGTGATTTTTGTAATACGTTCATCAGAAACAATTAAAATAAACCCCACGGAAAGATCGATTTTCTAGGCCTGCTAGGGCAAAGTTGACCGTAGGTCCGTCCATTCGCCGGACCGCGAGCCGAATATTATTTTTACAAGATTTCGTCTCTTATGTCGTTAAGATTCTAAATTTATTTTAGAGATTTGATAGGGAAAATTCCACCGCAGGTCTATCCAATACTCCAGGGCCGTGCGTCGCATATTTTGTGCACGACTGCTTTACTTTAGGATTCTGGCTTTATTTTACGGTATTGTCTCGCCTTAATGATTATAAATTAGTATTTGTGTATATTCCTTATTCAGTGATTGAAAATTACCACACATTATCGATTTCCAATATAAATCAATAAATACTGATCCATTTTCCCTTCTTTCATTTTGAGAGTGCTGCTTTAAAAACAGATCAATCTCTCCTCCATTTCCATTTGCACGCGTGTTTTGTCTATATAGCCAGTGGCTACACTCACCAATGTATTGTTTACATTGTTTTCCGTTTACCAAACTAAAACATGATACTGCGTGTTTTTGTTCAATGAATAAACAGTTGTAATTCCATTACTCATGTGAGCAAGCATTAAATTTTGCGTAAGGGTTTTTTCAAATCTCCCCTTTATCCAGAAATTAATACTTTTATGTTGGAACCATTTCCTCTCCACATAATGATACATAATCTGTCATTCCGCAAGCGAATGATAAAGTGGGCCAGAGTATTCTTGGGACGCTGGTAAGAGTATTTTCTTTTATTTTATTAATTGTTAGGAAAAATAAACGTCGTCAGCAAAAGTTATTAATGAATAAATCCGTTGTATCATGTACATAATTTGCTAATGCTTTTAAAAACTAATGTTAGAAAGGTTGATTTTTCTTTTATAGCCTACTGAAATACTGATGATTTGCGTAGAAGTTTACCCATCGATAAAATAAATTTACACTACTCCTACGCCTCTAAACATCTTTGAAAGGTCTGAGTTCTCTCTGAGTAAAGATATCATTAATACATTTATTTCATATTTTTAAAAAGTTTCAATTCATAAACACAAGTTCTGCTTTGTGATTATTACTACTTTCTGAAGGCATTATCAAACTGTCTTGTCCTGTCCAGTTTTTTTAAAACTGAATAATAAATATAAAATAACTAAATAACAATAAATATATCAAAAAAGATTGACGTGACTTTCGACTTAATTATTTCAAAGATTTTAATAAAGTTTCCCACTAATGTAATTATCTTTATACGTTATATCGTAGGTACATGTGTAATTTGGTATATTTCTGGAATTGTAATATTGGTACCTGAATTTGTAGTTTTGCCTGTGTAATTTCATCCTGACACCATTGTATAGAATAAAAATCCTGGTTGGAAAATAAGCCAGGAAGTAATAAGAAGAGAAATAGTAAAATCACATTTTTATTCTAAGACAGATTGTCCTTCTTTGAAAATAAATCAATCATCACTGGCTCTCGTATCGGCGTTGTAAAAGTATTATTTAGGAAAAATAACAAAAAATAAACGAGAGTAATAGAAAACAAAATTGACAGCACCAGGATCGTATAAGACTCGGGGACGTAAGATTTAATAAGGGTTCCGATGACTGATCGGTGTCATCATATTCTGGTCTAATGGATTTGGAGGACAAGAAAGTTGGTTCGTTATATCTGTAACTTTAGCAGCGGCGTATGGTAAGTCTCAAGGCAGATTCACAGGACGTTTGTCAGTGAGGAGACAGCTGCTAGCTGCTGGTGGGTGTAGGTGTGGGTGTGGGTGGTGGGTGGTGGGTCTCGGTGAGGAGGTGAGGGTGAACCAGGGTGGGATAATATCTATGGCTTTCCTGACCATTAGGCACTCGTATAATCTGAGCATCCCCAAGATTTATCAAGTCCCGAGGTATGAGACACAGAAATTCCTTTCAGAATTCCGCGCGCGTTATTGAAATGTGAGGATATCCGCACTATGTGAAGATAGTACGTATATTCTATAAGCTGTGGATTTCGCCTAAATGTAAATATTTGATAATGCTATGCTATCACTACAAAATTACATATTATGGAACGACACCAATTACTAACAACCAATATTAATATTTATTATAAAACGACTTGATTGCAACAAAATTTATACAATGTAATCTCTTCTGACAGATCCGAAATTGGTTTATATGTTGTAAGAATCATCGTATGTGTCATAAATCAATATTGCGAAACCCAGACAGAAACTGATCCCTTGTTTTTTTAAATGAAAATCCCCTCTCAATATTTTAAAATACCATTTTGAAAATGGCTCAGATTTTCATTGAATTTAAAATCTGGGAAAATCCTCTTTAATGATCACACTCAAATTCATTTGACACCTGTGAACTTTGTTACGTAATTAATAAGCGCATTACTAAAGGGTCGGGCGGCATTCTGTGTAAATGAAACTAATCACGATTCCAATAACAAAAGCCTGCAATATAGAATTTCGAGCATTTATTAAAGCGCATATGAAAAACGTGCTCTGGAGGTGTAAATAGGAGTTTTTGATTACAGTTGCAACGAAAAATAGAAACAGCGCGCGATATGCGCCCTAGCGCGTACAAACCGTAATAATAAGGCTCGTTTGCCGACCCTGTGGGATACTGTTGTTAATGGCGACGAGAAAGCAATAAACAAAAAATAATAAATACGCTTTTGATAAAGTTTAAAAAGCGAAGAAGATTTAATTAATTTACGAATAAATAGTTTTTATTACATCTTTAAACGTAAAACTACGGAGATATTTTATCACCTTTAAGACTGCCGAATAGCACTAATCGTCAAATAGAATGTATTCTATCTATTTCAACCCACTCAGTAGATCGAGTAGATCAAGTATTATTATTATTTTTTATTTTTATTATTTATTATTTAACGCGCATAAGGCTTTAACAAACATAATATACAAATAACATATCAGGACACACGTATAAGTAGATCGAGTAGATCGAGTAGATCGAGTAAATCGAGTAGATATAGTAAATCGAGTAGATTGGAAAGATCGTGCAGATATTTAACTCATTCGATGATTTTCTTTTAATTTAAAATTTTGATACATATATACATAATGAACAGTTCCACAAATAAAATTATAATGAAGTGTGTAGCAAAACATATATTGAGGTATTTAATTTATTTACAATGATTCCACGCATTTCAGAGATTGCTCTTATTAATTGGTACTATCACACGGGAAGTAATAAGTTTACTAGATAAAAGAAGGTGTTTCACAGTTCAAATTCAATGCTCTGCAATACTCAAAAAAAAATCTCGAATTCCTATTAATTTATGTGAATAACGTGAGGGGATTTTTCACTAAAACAGCGCTACATAAATTAGGCAAATATTAAGATTCCCGACTGCTCCAAACAGACTGAAGTCAGTGTGACTATGGCATTCCAATTAGGGTATCTTGTGAAGCTGAAAATAGTGAGGAGGTGACGGAGACGAAAAGAGAAGGGATGGAAAGTACTCGGGTATTCAAATCTGGTCACAAAACACGGCTAATGTCATTTTAACCAACTTATGATTCTAAAATATGGTCTTTCACAAAGGTGATGAATTTATCTCTTTGAATTAACAGATAATTATCTAACTGAAACTCTACATTATCAGCCAATTTGGCAGACAGGTTTGGCCTCGGGAACCATTTCTTTGAATACCAACACCTTTGGCATAGGTCACCCCAAGCGGATCGCTACGTTTGGTGATTTAGCAAGGGTGTCCAGGTTCATCGGGTGAGCTGTATTCAGGATGCGCCTGCCCACCAGCTGCGTGACGTGCCAGATCGAGAGAGGCTGGTTTGGGGAAACCCGTTGACCTCTCTAACTGTTCTCTCGACCCATGGCCTTGCGCCACAATGGGATGGAAACACCAATCCTTAGATTCCTAATAACAATTAAATACAAACAAAACACTTGGATAACGTATGTTATTAATAACATGTAATTACTAAAAATAAAAATACTTTTAATAAAATTTTGAATCACATTACACATACTATCAACAATTCCGAAAAATAGAATTCCTTCTATAAAAAAAGAAAAATCAGTATTCAACATGAATTCAAAATCAATAATAACATACGTAACTCAAAAAACTCTATAAATCTTTAGAAAACTGCCCTTAAGTTAAAGAAAATAAGTCTGGGGGAGATATACTAACAGATTTGACTGATCCAGATGCTATGAACAATATATTTTGTAAATGCAGTCAAAATCTAGAACACAGTTTAAATTTACGAAACCATTGTTATTCACAAAATTACCCAGTATCAAAATTATTCTCACTTTAAATAGTTTACAAAAGTACAATAACAAAACACATTCATAATATTAAATCAAACGCTATCGGTCGTGACAACATAAAAAACATAATTGTAACATTCATTCTTCCGTTTTCACTCAGCACAAACATTATAAACCAATCATTAGGGACATATAGAGCTCCAGCACTAGAAAAGTGATTTAGTATCACTAAATTAAAAATAAAAACTCTTCCGTAAAGAAAGCGATTTCTAGTCTTAGTGATCTCAGACCGATTAGCATTTGACAAACATTAATAGTGTTTGACCAAACTGTAGTTAACACTGAAACATGCGGGATTTTACTTGTTATCAATCGGGGTTTCGTAAAGGCCACAGCACTACAATAACTCTGCAATCCTTAACAGATTTTCTTGCCTCCACTTATGCAGGCGAAGTCTCGATACTAGTTCTTCTGGGTTTCCCTAAATCCCTAAAACCCTAATGAATATTCCATTGCTGGTTTCAAACTTTGGTTTTGTCGATGAAATAATAAAATGGTTTCTGAGTTACTTGGGAACAAGTGCACCTATTACTTACTTACTTAAAAATCTGTTATTTTATTAATGGGAACTAAGCCAAAAAAATATTCCCTTTGTTGAATAATGGCGGACGGTAGATTTAGGTAATTTTTTTATTTTAGCTCTACACAGGAGGCCCGGAGGAAAATAATTTCCCCGAGGGCCTATGTCATCTTTGGAGAAGCTGTATGGAGGGTTTTTTTAATAAGAAGAAAGGAAAGAAAAGAGAGAAAGGAGAGAAAGGAGAGGAAGACATTTGAAGGAAAAAAAGGTATGAGGGGTGAGATTAAGAATCTGGGGTCAGTGTGTCCAGGAGTGACGGAAGTTTGAATTCATCCCTCCTACTGCAGTGCAAGGCGATGGGTCGAGAGAGTCCTGCTGGAAAAAGTTTTCCCTCAACCTGTCTCTCCAAATCCTGTCCGCCACACAGAAAGTACAGTAAGTAAACCAGGAGACACCTGCTAAGTCATCAAACGTAGCGTATCAATTGAGGTGACCTTTGGCAGAGGTGTTGATTATCCAATGAATAGTTCCCGGGCGGCGGTAACCATTTCCGCCTCCCAAATAGGAAGGTATAAGCAACATATTAGAATGAAGTGAAAGTGGTGCCATTTAAGATTTCGTCTGTTGTATGACATAAGAAATTATTTACTATTGAAATTATATAATATTTTTACGGACAGTCTTCTTCTCTCAATGTTGGACTATATAGACAAAGTGTATGGTCCCTCTTTATTGAAAAACTCAAAAATCAGTGCAACTTGTTCAAAATGTATGTAACCGATATTGCTATAATGTCCCGAGACGCGAGCATATCTCGCCTAACCTCTATCGGCGTGGGATCCTGAACAGAATTAAATCACATCAAATGTTTGTCAGACTGCAGTGGTCCCGTGACTCTCATTCTCAAATAAAATCCAAAGAGACCATTTAATTGTTCTACCAAGACATCTAACTGCTGTATTTGAGGGTAGTTACAGCTACTAGTCATCAAAACTTTAGAATGAAATACCACTCTCTATTCGAATATCAAAATCGTTACAGTGTTTCAAGATGCTCTGCAGCGAATGGTTACCAACTGCACAGTTAGCCGCACAATATTGTGATGCCTGTTTGTGTTAATGATTGTTATTTTATTTGATTTTTGAATATTTAACTTTTTAAAATTTAATTTGAAATATTTTATAATGTGTTTATATGTATTATTTACGTAATAGAGTTAATGCTAAAAACCAGCTGTATTTCGGGTCCGGAATATTAAGTTGTGCAGTGAAATTTTAATATGCATCTATTTGAATTTCACTTCTGTTTTCTTGAATGAATGTATGCACGAAGCGATATCTTATAAGTGGAACCGATTAACCTACTTTCCGACACCTGATCGAGTAGAAACATGGCAGATAGACCCGATGTAGATGACAATGCATTCTATCAACTTGGTGGCCATCACGGTTACGCACGCGGATATATATGCATTTCTATAAAATTGGAAGACATACAGTAGTTAATATACGAAATAAATGTCAGTCCTATCTAATTGGTATTCGGCTCAGATGTTAGCATGGATGACTTCAATCCCCTGGGAGAAAGGTTCAATCCTTAGACAAACTTAAAAAAAATAATAATTTAAAAATACAATTTTAAAGTTCCCAGCAGTTAAGACCCAGTCCCTGGGGATGAAGTTTCAATTCTCAACCAAGAATTAACATATGTGTATTTTTAAATACATTTATTAATAAAATAGAAGTATCATAGTAAAACAAATTGTTTCTTACGGGTTAAATTTTTGCCAATGTTGTAAAGCCAAGTATAATAAATCTAATGACAATAAAGTTTTATCATTGTTTTCCATAATTACGCGAATTATATTTACTCGAAACAAATAATTCTTATGTAGGTAAGTGATTATATGGATGGGGTTACTTTTCAAGAGTAACAAAATTTTATATACAATCCCCGCAATGCATGTTTCCATAATTTTTTGCTAAAGTTCCACACTTCAATTTATTTCTCATAAGAATTTCTCACGTGACTTAAAAACGGGATTCGAGAATTGCGTGATATGGGAAAATAATGCACAAATGTGGTACAAAGAGATTTCGTTTCATTCATGTTTTGCCTGTATGGGGATGAAATATAATAAAGGAGCAAGTCAATATTGGAAACTTATGGCCATTGGAAAAGATATTGGATTTATTCGGAATAGTTTGAAAAAAGGTTTAATCACACTTTCCATTGCCAATATTTTACATATTATCTATAATATTGGAATAATATGTAAGATATAATATGGAAGATACTCTATGAAAATAAATTCACAACAAATTCATTTCTATTGTTTGTATTTATTGCACCTTATGTTTAATTTAGATGCAGGCATCTATATAAAGTGAAAATATCAGAGATAAGTATTTTCTTTTGGGAAATGAGATAACGGGTTCGATTCCGATCATATCCAAAATTATAATTACGTCATGGATTTTTTCATACAAATGAATATTATCGACACTTTTGCCTGAATTACGCTAGTCTGAGTGTTGTAATAATGATTGCCATTATTGATGTTAACACATTCACGAACGCTGCGTCAATTGATGTCGTTTTAGAGCAGATGCGACATAACACCACAAATGTATGTTTAATTACTGAAGACAATATTAGCAATTCTAAAACGAAAATCTTAAACAGAAAAATCAGAAAAAGATACGGTCACATCTAGAACTCGAACCCAGGACCCTTGCCCGTGCCCCGGCAAGGCAAGGGTCCTGGGTTCGAGTCCTAGATGTGACCGTATATTTTTCTGTTTCCGATTTTCGTTTTGGAATCGCTAATATTTTCTCCAATAATTAAATATTACAATTTGAGGTTTTACTCACAAAGTTATTACAAAAAACAATTGTATGTCTTTTAGTTAGTTAAGTTTTCGACAAAACGGACTGGAAAGTCAAGTTTTATATTGAAATAGTATGTAGCGTGTCTATTTGTATCATAACGCGAACACTTCTATACCTGATAGTGTCAGACAGAAATACCATTTTATTAAATTATTATTTATCATAGACTTCACAAAACACATGATGTGTCCTGTGAGTATTTGATTTACAGCTGTTGTCAGGAAATTCATTAATTATCAAAAAAATATGTGACGCAAAAGTGAATGGCAGAAGAACTCCGAGACGTCCAAGAAAAAAATTGCACGATTAAATCAATTTGAATAGTTAAATCGGGTTATAATCTCTAACAGAGAAGTGATTGTGATTGCGAATGAAGCAAGACATATGTACCAAGACAGAGATTTGTAACAGCATATCCTATCTTCCACACCGCACGAAGATGATTTAATGGTTAGTAAGTTGTAGAAGCATGAGAAGTTTAAATACCGGGAAGTAGTTTCTTCAGAAGGCGATATAAATTCATGCTAAATAAAATTATTTGTCGTAAGCGGATTCGATTGATATTTTATTTTAAATTTTATAACATATTAAATTCGGTTTGTAGTGTATGAATAATTTGATATATTTTGCATTTGATTTTATGTTTTTGAACTGATAAAAAAACTTGACTGATGATTAAAGAAATATGATCTAAGATCCATATAACAACCTACAGTTTGCCTCGGAATACGAATACCTAGTGAGGAGAACTGTGAATAAACAACTTTACTTTATATTTTTCATATGGTCACCAACATAATAAATTAATAATAAATAGATTAATAATATTAGACAAACGAAAAAGTAGGTACCAGTTAATTAATACTCTTCATTTATTTGTTTCGTTTAAATGTTTGCCAGATGCTCATATTAATTAATGAAGCGTATTAATTAATAAACGTCAATGAGACAGCGCGCGTGGTTTCACTGAACTAGGTCCAGTGAACATACTTTAGAGGGTCATTTATGTAGCTATTTTTATTCGTACACATATCTTATTAAAATGGCTATTCTTTTCGAAAGCGGTGCTACGTTTTTTTTATTCGAATAGTATGAATATAAAGTGTCTTGGTAGATAATAAACGTATTTTTTCTTAAATTAGAGAGGTTTTATTTTTAAAATATTTTTTATAAATACTTTCAGCGTCACAAATCCAAAAATTATAATATCCGTTATTTTTCGCGGGTTCGCGCTAGTATTATTTATTTATTTATTTATTTATTTATTATTTTATTTACGCCCTAATGGGCTTTTACATGAAAATATACATTTACATTGATTACAATAATTGAACATAAGAAGATAAATGGAGTTAATTGTAAGAAAGCAACACATATAATAAAATTTTGTGCAAATTAGCAAAACACTAATAAGATGGATTCAATATAAAATATACCCAAGCATGAAATAGTAAGTAAAAGAAAGTTCAACATAAAAAGTAAGTAAGTGGGTGTGTTTAAACCCAGTATTAATTGTGTGTTTAACAAATCGATAAACCAATATAAATTAGAGTGTAACTTACTCGTGAGGTAAAGAACATTATAACAGAGATTTAAAAAAAAAAAAAAATAACAAAATAAGAGTTGCACCTGTAAAAAGCAAAAACTAATAGAATTTAACAATATCGACATGAATAAGAAATAATAAGATCTGAGATGGAACATAGTGTTATGTGTAAAAAGTAGTTAGTAGGTATAAGCATACAATTATAAGTGTATAGTAGAGCAAATAAAAAACAAACAAATATGGATATAATTTACTTGAAAGGTTTCGAATGGGAGAAGATGTAATAAAATTATTAAAGCTATAAAAGTTAATTATTAGCCGATAGAATCGAAATAAGTTGCCTTTTAAAGCTCACAAAATTGTCAAAACCAAATATATCTATAAGTTCACAGTATTTATTCGCAAGGTTGTGAATTCTAGGAATTGGTGAAAAAATAGAATAATTAGTGTTGAGGTTCTTGTTAAATTTAAAAGTATCTTTACTGCGAGTTTGCCTAGCAGGAACATTAATGCAAATAAGTTCCAACAAATTAGGGCTGTCAATTAAAGATTTAATAATTTTGAATAAAAATAGCAAATCAATTAACACTCTTCTATCAGATAATTTAAGAAGTTTAGTTTCAGCAAGCAAGTTATTGTAATTTATAAATTCGATTGGAATTTTCATTTTAAAATTAATGTACCGAAGGAATTTATTTTGTACCTTTTCTAATGATTGAGAATGGACCTTGTAGTACGGTGACCATACGGTGGAATTGTATTCTAATTTGCTTCGTACTAACGAGCAATACAGATGTTTTAATGTTGACATACTTTTAAAATTTGCTCCCATTCTCAAAATAAAACCTAGTATTCTCATCGCATCGCTTGTTATTTCATCGATGTGTTCGTTAAACTGTAGACTCTCGTGGAATATAACACCAAGATCACGAATCTGTGATACACGAAGAAGATTAGCACCATTCATAAAATAGGAAAAATTAAGTGGATTTTTGCCTTTGTAAAAACTGATAATCTGGCATTTACCTAAATTTAGTTGCAAATCATTGACAGAACACCACGCACATAGTTTATTAAGGTTCAACTGCAAAATTGCGCGATCGTCATCGTCTTTGATTATTCTGTATATCTTCAGATCGTCGGCAAATAACAGGACTTTAACATTAGTAAAAATATTAACAATATCATTGATAAACAAACAAAATAATATTGGGCCCAAGTGAGATCCCTGTGGTACTCCGCTCGAGGCAGCAAATGTATAAGAAGTAAACGAATCTATCTTGACTGCTAAGTACCTTCCTAATAGATAACTCTTAAACCATTCCAACATACTCCCTCTTATTCCCAACAATTTTAGTTTACGTAATAATATTTTGTGGTTTACTTTATCAAATGCCTTACTGAAGTCAGTATATATGGAATCAGTTTGATGTGATGCATTAAGGGCATTAACAATATCATTCGTGTACAATATCAAATTGGTAAGAGTAGATCTACCTTTAATGAATCCATGTTGAAGGGGAGAGATGGTTCGATTGATTCGGGATATCAACTTATCTAGTACTAGGCTTTCAAAAAGTTTGGGTAAAGTAGACATTATACATACTGGCCTATAATTTGTTACTTCGCTCTTATTACCTTTTTTGAAAATGGGCGTTAAAAGACTAAACTTCCAAAGGTCCGGGAATACACCTGATGAGAGTGACTTTGTAAATAACTTATGAATAGGATATGACAATGTATGCATACAATTTACTAAAAACCTGGGCGGAACATTATCAGGTCCTGCGGATTTTCGGGAATCAAGACTCTTCAGCTTAGATATAATATCGTCTATGGTAACATTACAGACAGATATATCAAGAGTTTCAACCAAATCAAAGCACGAAGTATTGCTGTCTTCACTTGCATTAATGTAAACGCCGCTAAAAAAATCAGCAAAAAGATTAACAGTTTCCTGAAGATTTTGGGATAATTTAGAATCGAATGACACACTACTAGGTATGTAAGTACCATTTTCTTTTTGGGATTTAACATATTTCCAAAAGAAATTTGAGTCGTCCATGATAGAGCCTTCGACATCACTAATGTAATTTTTGTAACATTTTGCGGAGAGCTTATTGCACTCTGCCCTCAATTTTTGAAACGCAGTATAATCGATGGCCAGGCGACTTTGTTTGAATCTCTTATGAGATAATTTTTTAAGGTAAATTAAGTCTATCAGGTCTTTTGAGAACCATTTTGGGTATAGAGTTTCTCTGTAAGTCGTTAAAGGAACAAATTGTTCAATTGCAGAATTAACGATGAAGTAAAATTTTTTAAGGTGTACATTAATATCATCGTCGCTATCAAAGAATGACCAGTCAGTCTGTTTAAGGAAATTTGAAATTTTAACATAGTCAGCTTTTTTGAAATTTCGAGTTTCTACTACCTTTTTTACGATAGGAATTGGTTTAAGATTAGACATGCATATTTCTAGTGGTGGATGGTAAACATCGACAGGTAATAGAATTTCGGTACTTCTCACAACACAGATGTCAGACACATTTGACAGTGCCAAATCCAACGTACGACCTCCTATATTATGAACATTATTACACTGTGTTAGACCTAAGAACAGTGCCATATCTCTAATAACACGAATATTAACATTAGAACAAGAATTGACAGAATTCATATTAAACCAATCATAATGTGGCAGATTGTAATCACCAACTAGAAGTAGTTTAGTATTAGGATATTTAGCACAAATTGATTCAACCTCGTCGCAGTGATTGCTGTAGCTTTGGACATCAGAATTCGGAGGTAAGTATGCACATCCCACTATTATTTTACCTCTAGAAGTGTTCACATTGACAAATAGTTGCTCGATGGATGTGTTTTTTGTGGATATTTTTGAAGAACTGAGATTTTTTGAGATAGCAATGGCTACACCACCTCCTCTCGTTTTGGCACTTGTTTTAGAATTCCTATCCATACGGTAGATGTTGAAATTAGGGAAGCCTAATTCGGCAGAATTGATTCCTGAGTCGAGCCATGTTTCGGTTAAAATGGAAAAGATGATAAAAATTATCATGGAAAAGACGATATAAATCTTCATAAAAATTAGACGATATTCTTTTAGATTCTGAGATGTCAAAAATAAGATTGATTCTTTTGATGTGATCTTGCTGATGTGATGAGAACTCGATAAAAAATTGTTATTACTTTATAATCTCCCCTGAGTATGGAGAAAATTTCACCCCTGCCTCATCGAAGTCATAACCCAGTTCCGGGGAGACAATTTCTTTGGTATTCCATGGCTAAATACCGTAAACACTTCACAGTTCAGCCCGCCTTTCCAGTCTCATTTCGTGGAACGTGTGAAAGGTTGGAAACATTATAATCTGTGGTAAAATGCTTCCGAGAGATCGAGCCAACTAACGGTTGGGTAAATTTAACACACTCTAGGAAAGTATTTACTGAATTCAATATATTTTCACATTCTCGTGCAAGGAATTTTGAAAACTGTCACACTTAGCGATGAGAAACTCACGCAAGGAGAAAAAGATAATCATTTGCTCTAATTACATTGTAGTTGATTAATCTATCTACATTATTTGATGGTAAGTCTATAATATCATAAAATTATTATATGGATAACATAATTCTGAACTCTGTTACAATTTTTTTAAGGAGCGTAAATAAATTTTTATTAGGTCCGAAACCATTTTTTTTTTCAATTCACGAATGTTTTTGTACTAATTTAGATTTATGGGAATATTTGAAGATACGTCCTACATGTTTGAAGTTATTTTCATTACACATTGGTGTAGATAGTATCACATTGAAAAACATTAGTTAAAATAATTTGATTATAATAATTATGATAAACTTATTTAAGAAAAAAATTCAAAAAGTATATAAAACAATTATGAATAAATCTGGAATTTTAAAATATCCTAATCGTTTTTTCAAAATAAATAAAAAAGTGGCTAAAACTTTGTGGTTATTTATTTTGAATATCCTCATCGTGATTAAAACAAAAATCATCTGGTGAAACTACGCAGATTTGTTAATTAAATTATATTTTCTATAACTAACGAAAACGTATATGTAGCTAGGTTATTCATTCAATATAGAGTTATTATAAAGAACTACAAACTATTGATTTTTGTACAAGTTCAAAGCGGGGATAAAAAGTCAATTACGATATGAACGCTTTTATAGAATATCTAAAAAGTCCAAAATGAGTTGATCGTACAGTTTAGACTAGAATTTCGGTCTGCTTAAATCTGTATATTTAACTTACTTTTGATTAAGTTGTCGCTTTCGCCCTTTTGTCTTTCTGGCGTCGATATAATTGAGAATGTGAGCAGAGAAATTAGTTATAATATATTTTTAGTTTTATGATAAACTAACACGAACGTGTCCTCACTCCACCTATCTACGATTAATTATTATATATTTACGTATTGTAAAACTGCCGAATTGAAATGATGCCCGGGAGTGCTTACTTTTCAGTTAAGTAAGCAAATATTTCCGAACAATTTTTTTAAAGTATCTGCTTGACATCCTGGATAATACTTACTGACTTAAATTCTAAATGCACGGTATGAATAGAAAAAAAAATGGTGATATGAAAATGATAGGTGTACACATACGATCTATGATTCATCGAGATATACCCACTAGTGATGTATTGCGGTCTTTTAGAAAGCGTAATCCGCGGCACCATAAAAATGGTAGTAAAATGGGTCACAAAAAACTTTCCCCTCAGTGCATCCATCTTCCTTCCCTCTTATCTTCCATCCTCGAAGACCAGGTTAGTCTGTGCTAGTACTTTGCAGCAACTCACAACTCAACCCGCAACTGAGTTATGTCCGGTTGCTTTACTTAAGGGAATTCCACCGCCGACTTGATATACGCCCAAACTAAATTCCCACTAGATTAGGTGGTAGAATAACAGTGCCCCCAAAGGTACAGGAGCAGGATAGGAGGTATGGAGTAAGGAAAGAGGAAGAAGAGTAAAAGGCAGAGGTTAGGTAAGAGATGGGAGGAAACAAAATCCTATTTGATGGATTGCATTAATAATGAATGCCTCAAACAATTCAAATTTTTTGTACAGATTTTCTGTAATCTCCTCTGGAGTGAGAGTGACTTGCAGGTTATGGATGATACAAACTTCAAGTCAGGCTGAATACTGATAGAATGAGCTGACAATTTTGCTTCAATATTTCATAAAATAATAAAAAAAGCGAAAACCGATCGGTTCCTTGATCAAATTTCTCATATAATTTACGAAATCGCTTATATGTTTTTCTACGATTTTTTTTTAACAAAGCCCTGACTCACATTTAATGAAAAACCGAAGGACTGTGCGACGAAAACAATGTAAGTAAATCCTACATACGAGTACCTTCATATGTAACATAGCCATTTTACCTTAAAATAACATGAGAACACATCTTAGACAAGGATATTTCTGAATGCCACTCACGAACCACTCTCTCTTGCGAGGAAAAACCAATAAAATCTCTCGCGTACACAAAACGGAATCTTTTTTGAAGCGAAGCAAATAATAAATAAAAACAGCGAAGACTCAAAATAATATACGTCATGTTCGGCAAACACGTTCGGCGAACACGTTGGGCGAATACGATCGGGAGCGTGATCAATGGCACGAGATAATTTCCCCTTTAGGCCGGAGCCATAAGTCTTCCAAGCATACATAAAAGAAGCAAAAGCGATGAGTTTAAATCTAGTTTGTAAGAAGTAAACTTTAAAGGTTAGCTTTAGTTATTGATCCTATTTGAACCAGGGCAACGTTTCAATCCTAACTAATTAAATTTTGAACTACGAAGATTAATACATCGTTATAATATATGTTGACCTCCGTAGAGTACTCTACGGCCTACACTATGCTACGGTCTACGAATTTTACTTTTAATCAGATTTTATATCCTACATTGTAATGCAACTATTTTTATAATGTATTATAATGCAAGTATTTTTCATTTCGTAATATGAAAGCTGCTCGCCTTCGAGAGAATATGCGTAAAAGTATTTCAGTTAAAAAGAAAAGAATATTAACACAATTATATTTTTAATAGTAGTGTAGTTTAAGTAGATGCTTAAAGGATTAAGGTGGTCTTAGGCCATATGTGAAGTAATTTTTAATCAAATATTACCAAAGAAGCTCCCAAAAAGTATTTACTGAGAGATTTAGAAAGATCATTTAATCAAATTAATAGACGTCTTTCAAAACCAATAGTTTTTTGTCAGGATAGTGAAAATTGACCACGTCAAGGAGAAATTATTATAATATATATAATACATGGTCGCCTAATCTTATATTTGTTAATTTAATTTATCCAGACAAATAAACCATTGATTTTGAAACACGTTGATAAGGTGCAGTGTACATTAATAAATTGAAATTAAGAGTAAAATTAACTTGCAATTATTGAAAAATACTTTAAATAATAAGTGACCGGAAACATATTTTAACATGACATGTCAGAATTCAAAAAAAATGTTTTTCCTAAGAAACAAAACTTCCGATGAGTGATATAAAATACCAAAGCCAAGAAGAGATGGCGAAAACGAACAATGTTGAAAGATAGTCATGGACAACTTGACAAAAGTTAGTCCACGACAACTTGAAAAAAGAAAGAAACAGACAACTTGACAAATGATAGTCCCCGAACACTTGACAAAAGATAATCCCCGACAACTTGACAAAAAATAGTCCCCGAAAACTTGACAAAAGATAGACCCCAAAAACTTGACCAAATATAATCCCCGACAACTTGACAAAAGATAGTCCCCGACAACTTGACAAGATAGTCTCCGACAAATTGACAAAAGATTGTCCCCGACAACTTGACAAAAGATAACCCCGACAACTTGACAAAAGATAGTCCACGATAACTTAACAAAAGATATTCCCAGATATGGCTCAGAAAACTTGACAAAAAAGACCCCAAAAACTTGACGAACAATATTGAAAGATAGTCCCCGAAAACATGACAAATGATAGCCTCTGACAACTTGACATAAGATAGTCCCTGACAACTTCATAAAAGATAGTCCCCGACAACTTGACAAAAGAGAGTCACCGAAAATTTGACAAATTATTGTCCCCGAAAACTTGACATAAGAAAGTCCCCGACAACTTGACAAAATATAGTTCCAGACAACTTGACAAATGAAAGTCCACAAAAACTTGACAAACAATAGTCCCCGACAACTAAACAAAAGATAGTATACGACAACTTGACAAATGATAGTCTGCGACAACTTGACTAAAGATAATCCACGACAACTTGACAAATCATAGTTCCCGACAATTTGACAAATAATAGTCACCGAAAACTTGACAAAATATAGTTCCAGACAACTTGACAAATAATAATCCACAACAACTTGACAAATAATAGTCCCCGACAAATTGACAAAAGATAGTATACGACAACTTGACAAATGAAGAACCTGAAAACTTGACGAAATATAGTGTCCGACAACTTGACAAAAGATGAGACCTGAAAAAATGACGAAATATAGTCCCCAATAATTTGACAAAAAATAGTCCCCGACAACTTGACAAATGAAGAGACCTGAAAACTTGACGAAATATAGTCCCCGACAACTTGACATAACAATGTTCCTGACAACTTGACAAATGGTAGTCCCCAACATCTTGACAAATGATAGTCCCCGACAACTTGACAAAAGATAGTCCACGACAACTTGACAAAATATAGGACCTGAAAACATGACGAAATATAGTCTCCAATAACTTGACAAAAGATGAGACCTGAAAAAATGACGAAATATAGTCCCCAATAATTTGACAAAAAATAGTCCCCGACAACTTGACAAATGAAGAGACCTGAAAACTTGACGAAATATAGTCCCCGACAACTTGACATAACAATGTTCCTGACAACTTGACAAATGGTAGTCCCCAACATCTTGACAAATGATAGTCCCCGACAACTTGACAAAAGATAGTCCACGACAACTTGACAAAAAATAGGACTCGAAAATATGACGAAATATAGTCTCCAACAATTTGACAAAATATAGTCCCCGACAACTTGACAAAAGTTAGTCCCGACAACTCGACAAGTAATAGTCTCTGACAATTTGACTTAAGATGGTCCACGACAACTTCATAAAAGATAGTCCCCGACAACTTGACAAATTAAGAGACCTGAAAACTTGTCGAAATATAGTCCCCGACAACTTGACAAAACAAAGTTCCTGACAACTTGACAAATGATAGTCCCCAACAACTTGACAAATGATAGTCCCCGACAACTTGACAAAAGATATTCGGCAACAACTTTACGAAAAAAAGTCCCTGACAAATTATAGTTCCCGACAGCTTTACAAATGATAGTCCCCGACAACTTGACAAATGCAGAACCTGAAAACTTAACGAAATATAGTCCCCTACAACTTGACAAATGAAGAACCTGAAAACTTGACGAAATATAGTCCCCGACAACTTGACAAAACGTAGTTCTTGACAACTTGACAAATGATAGTCCACGACAACTTGACAAAAGATAGTCCACGACAACTTGACGAATGATAGTAAGTAACAACTTGCCAAACATAGACCCCAAAAACTTGACAAAATATGGTCCCCTACAATTTGACAAAAGATAATCCCCGACAACTTGACAAAAGATAGTCCACGACAACTTGACAAAAGATAGGACCTGAAAACATGACGAAATATAGTCTCCAATAACTTGACAAAAGATGAGACCTGAAAAAATGACGAAGTATAGTCCCCAACAACTTGACAAAAGATAGTTCACGACAACTTGACAAATGATAGTACGTTACAACATGCCAAACATAGATCCCGAAAACTTGACAAAATATAGTCCCTGTAAATTTGACAAAAGAGGGTCCCCGACAACTTGACAAATGATAGTCCCCGACAACTTGACAAATGAAAGTCTCTGACAACTTGACATAAGATAGTCCCCGAAAACTTCATAAAAGATAGTCCCCGACAACTTGACAAAAGATAGTCCCCGACAAGTTGAAAAAATATGGTCCACGACAGCTTGACAAAAGACAGGACCCAAAAACATGAAGAAATATAGTCTTTAACAATTTGAACAAAGATTATCAAAAGACAGTGCCCGACAACTTGACAAAAGATTGTCCCCGACAACTTGACAAATGATAGTCTCTGACAACTTGACATAAGATAGTCCCCGAAAACTTCATAAAAGATAATCCCCGACAACTTGATATAATATGGTCCCCAACAACTTGATAAAAGAATGTCCCCGAAAACTTGACAAAAAAAGACCCCGAAAACTTGACGAACAATGTTAAAAGATAGTCCTCGACAACTTGACAAATGATAGTCCCCGACAACTTGACAAAAGATAGTCCACGACAGCTTGACAAAAGATAGTCCCCGACAACTAGAAAAAATATAGTCCCCGACAACTTGACAAATGATAGTTTACGACAACTGAAAGGTGAGATGAAAATATGACAATTGCTACGTACGTTTACTACGAAAGAAAAGTAATCTTGATATTAACTCACCCAAATCAAAATTTTATTATTATTTTTTAGTTTATAAAGGTTATTTATTATTAATACTATTCGCCGTCATTTCGACCATCCTTCGAAAGGATTTTAATATTTAATTAAAAAAATGTTTCTTCTTATTTTAAAAGTTTTGATAGGCTATTATTTTATGCCATTAAAAAAATTAAAAAAATAATCCAGTAGAAAACTTACACTCAAAAGAAGAGGGAGAAACCTTAAAAAATGAGCCTCTAAACTTTTAAAATAAAAGTTACAGATAATTAGCATAATAAGTTTTTGACAAATTTAGAATTTGACAAATAATTCAGTTTAAAAACTTGTACTCAGAAGATGAGAATATCACAGATTTTCAGAAGGGACCCGGCTAGTGGCTAGTGGCTACCTGAACTTTGGTATTTTATTAAAATCCCAGGTGTTGAAATGAACCGTTAGATTTTTTAAATGTTTTTACTGGAAAAGATAGGCGATCCACGTCCTATTTCAAGACAGCCTCCGGACAGAAGCGAAGGACTAGGAATCCAGCTGTCATCATACCTCTTCACATCACCCACAAAACAGTTTTCGTCAGAACTGCCGGGATCTGTCTCAGCTGCCCGAACGATTGAAAGAATCATAATTCGTTTATGTGTGAGGTACTCGTATAATTTAAAATTCTAAATGCCAATGGTAAAATATATTTTTTATTTGACCACCGTACAAGTGTCCAAATTCATATCGTATGCCTAAAAGCGTCTAGGTAAAAAAATAAATGCAAATAAATCTATTTAAATCCTTTTTCCAATATTGTCTAAAATCTACTTTTGAAATTTGTAGGTAGATTAATATTAACCGAAGCCAAGCTTAGCTTATCGAAACCAAACAAGAACAACCTTACCTTTTTCAGAAAATAATTTATTATTCGATCGGTTTCATATTATTTCAGACTGGCTACCAAAACAAAGTATCCTACAATTCTGATTACTTTTCCGTATTATTAACTATCCGATGTCTGCGAGGCGCACAGTGGAAAATCCACCCTTTGTCTTGCTGATTTAAATAAACCTTTCAATTTTATGTTTCATCAAAATCTCTGTCGGTGACACTGTCTAACAGGAAAACCTCTAAAATTCTTGTCGGTTAACGAATTCGGAAACTTTAAAACGATTTCTGTTTCAGCAGCACTTTATTTGGCTGGAATTAAAAATAAAATTGAATGACAGTCAATTTACTTTTGGTCTTTCGTTGCCTAGTGATGTCACAATCGCCGTGCCATGTTATACCACTTTATACGATGGGAACTTATTGACTAAAACAGCTAATCGATGCATATAATATACGCAGCATGATGGCTAAACAAGCAATCAAGTGCGAATGATATCTGAGGATTAAATATAGTGGGTAAATTTTATCTCAAGTTTATTGAAGAGTGTGAAGTCGGTAAAGCATTTTTCTAAATTATTTATTTCGCGATTATTTTCGTAGGAAACTTACATTAACTTTTTAAATCTAGAATGCATACAAAGATAATATTCACATTAATTTGAACGCTTGAAATATTTTCGTAAATCTGGAGCATTCTTTTAAATTGAATGTAATACCTGTGTGCGCTATGCTGACCGCCTAATCTATGATATTTATATAAAGTCTTAAAATTTAACGTACTTTTACTAATTATAGTACTTATTAAATAGAAAACAAAGTGGATTTGATTTTTTTTAATATAATTTATCGAATATCGGTAAAAAATCGTTTTCCATCTCGAGCTGATACTACATTGAAGTTTCAAACGAGTATAAATCTGAGAAATCTTTTAAAAAATAAATAAAATCATTACTAGTTCCGTAGTGTAGAAAAAACAGATACTTTTTAGAATAAATACAAAAAACACGCAATGAAAGCAGAAAAATGATTATAGTGTATCGTGTAAATACTCCAATGATTTTAGTATGTTAATAGGCTGTAATTTACAAAAAATACTGTAATTAAAAAGTAAAGTACTATTTTTCAGGCTGGTCTGAAAGATATAATTCTAATAATAATATATTGGTGTACAACTGTCTTATGGAGACTATGCAAAAATAACTATAAGGGTGAAAATGGTTAGGTTTGAAATTAATAAGAGGAAAATCATTATTAAATTTTCGACGAAATTCCATCAATTACTTTACGTTTCAAAACAGTGTGTGAACTTCATATTTGCCATAAATAACTAATAAGTTGTGAATTCAAAATTTCTGTTCAATATTTGAAAAACATCTGGAAAACAAACAATAAAATGCTCACTACATAAAACATATTGAGTTCATGTTCGATTACAGTTAGTGGGCAAACTCAGTGGCTTTATTATTTGTAGGCCGAGGTGAGTGGTTGGACGCGACGATTGATTCAGAATAGGAAACGCGAGTTGAATGTGGGAGCGCAGATCTCACCGGAGCTATTCTTACCCCCCTATCCCTCCCCTAACCACACGCAGTCTAGATCCAGCCAACCACTCCCTTCTAAACCCCATTCCTACTGGCTTCAGGTTCTCCTACACATTCATCATTCCGTCGTTAACACTTCAACAACCACTCTGACTAGTTGCAACCGTAAAGTAAAGCAAACAAACATGACATTTTTTACATAAACGATGGTTGATATTTAGCGCACATCTATTTCCCACGTGATTAATTGATAACAACATTATGTAAAAACCCAGTATAAATAAATACTTAAATAAATTAAAATCATGAACTTTCTTTAAACCTCCATTTGGATTCCTAATTACTCACTGCTCATATTTGAATATTCGTATATATCTCGATTGTCACCATACTTTGTAACTTGATGAAGGTATTTATTGTTTTTGTGTTTAATTCGTAGAACTCCATTTGATTTTTTTTTTTATAAATTTAATTTAGATTAAATTTGATAATATTATTATTAAGTTCTGCAAGTGTTTTAGTTTTTTATTATTGTGACAGCTGTTTCGGCTTACAAGGCCATTTTCAAACTGTGGTTAGTCCACATTGAGACGACGTATTTATGCTATTTCAAATGTAAATTTTGAAGGTGATTTATTACTGGTTACACCGATGACAATATGATTTATTGTTGGTTAAACCAATCTATGTTTTCCCCTCAGTAAATGGTAATGAGTTCTTAATTATTTACTAATGACTTTATTGCTATGAATTATTTGGGTGCATTATACTGCTTGGGTTTTGTGAAAATACTGAGAAGTGGTGAGTAAATTATTTTCCGTACTTTATTAATTAGTGTTAAGTTTGGGTCATTCGTTCGTTTATTGATTTCTAATTGTTCAAGTAAATTTAATCTAATGCCCTTTTTTTCTATATGCAATGGTTTAGGACCCTTGTTGTTAAGTGGGGTATGATTATTCACCAAGAGATGTTCTGCGAATTTTGAGGATGTGTTTTTATTATTATAACATCGTATATGTTCCTTGAATCTAGTTAAGAATGCCCTCCCCGTTTGTCCGATGTAAGTGGCGTTACAATCGGCGTGGTCACATTTTAATTCATATATGCCACTGTTATTGAGTATAGGGATTTTACTTTTAGAGTTTTTAAGGCTTGTTCCTAAATTATTGTTTGTTCGAAAAGCTATGTTTAAACCACATTTTTTAATTTCTTTTGCAATTTTTTCAGATATTGGGCCGAGGAATTCGAGACATGCAAATTTTTCTATATTTTTGTTATTTACCGGATATATTAAATTGATTTTATTTTTATATTTCTTATTTTTTATTATTTTTTCAATGTTATTTGCCTCATAGCCGTTGTTAATCGCGATCGTTTTTATCGTTTCCTTTTCTTTTATATAAGCTTTATTGTCTAAGGGAATGTTAATGAGTCTATGTACCATTGAATGGTAAGCTGATAATTTATGGGACCAAGGATGATTTGAATTTGAATTTATTGTTGTATCTGTAAAAGTTGGTTTTCTAAATATTTCAAAGGTATGTTTATTATTACTTTTACCAATTGTCAGATCTAAAAAGTTTATTTTACCTTCAATCTCATGTTCAACTGTGAAGCAGATTTTATTATTAACGGTGTTGGCCCAATTAGTAAAGATGTCTAACTGTCGGTTGGTACCATTCCAACATATAAGGATGTCGTCTACGTATCGGACATAATATACTATATGTTTAGCTAAGGGAGATTTAAGAATTATATTTTCAATATAATCCATAAATATCTCCGCTAGAAGTGGACTTAATGGTGACCCCATGGGGAGACCATCATGTTGTTGGTAATAGATATCATTGAAAAGGAAATAATTTGTATCTACGCAGATTTTTATGAGCTGGAATAACTCTTTTCTTATTACCGGATTGATATTACATTTTTCCAAGATATTTTCAATTATTATTAGGCATTCTTTAATGGGGATGTTGGTAAATAGGGATTTTATGTCTAGAGAAATGAATTTACAGTTATGCGGGAGATTAAATTTTTTTATTTTATTAACTAGTTCTATCGAGTTTTTGACACTGTAACGTGGTGAAAAATTTGTTAATTTTTTGAAGATGAAGTTAAGTCTTTTAGCCAGGTTTGATGTAGGGGCGTTAATAAAAGATACTACGGGCCTTATTGGATTATTCGCTTTATGGAGCTTAGGTTGGCCATACAGAGCTGGGGCTCTTGGGTTCATGACCCTTACGTTTTTCTTTGACCATTCGGTGGGAAATATGGCATTGCAATTATTTATAAGGATGTTGACGTTATTGACAATTTTATTGGTTGGATCCTTAGTTAAAATTTTAAAATCTTCTGGTAACAAGAAGTCTTCCACCTTACTGATGTAATCAATTCTATCTAAAATAACGATTGAGTTACCTTTGTCAGCTTTGGTTATAGTTAGATTATTATTTTTAATTTTATCTCTAATTTCTTTCAATGTTCGGGTTTCTGTACTGACAGCATATTTATTTTTATTGTTTATCGATTTTAGTGTTTTTTCTAAAATAACTGCCGTGACGTGTTTTGTTAAATTATTATTTTCCACTTTACGTAGAGAAATTTCAGTGTCGATAGCTAATGATTCTATTTGTGTCTATTTAATATAAAATATTCTATTTAATATAAAAAAAGTGTAAAATATTATTATATAAAAGTGTAAAATATTCTATTTAATATAAAAAGTGTATTCTATATAATATAAAATCCCTAGCGAAGTAACACGCAAACAAATAGAATCATTAGCTATCGACACTGAAATTTCTCTACGTAAAGTGGAAAATAATAATTTAACAAAACACGTCACGGCAGTTATTTTAGAAAAAACACTAAAATCGATAAACAATAAAAATAAATATGCTGTCAGTACAGAAACCCGAACATTGAAAGAAATTAGAGATAAAATTAAAAATAATAATCTAACTATAACCAAAGCTGACAAAGGTAACTCAATCGTTATTTTAGATAGAATTGATTACATCAGTAAGGTGGAAGACTTCTTGTTACCAGAAGATTTTAAAATTTTAACTAAGGATCCAACCAATAAAATTGTCAATAACGTCAACATCCTTATAAATAATTGCAATGCCATATTTCCCACCGAATGGTCAAAGAAAAACGTAAGGGTTATGAACCCAAGAGCCCCAGCTCTGTATGGCCAACCTAAGCTCCATAAAGCGAATAATCCAATAAGGCCCGTAGTATCTTTTATTAACGCCCCTACATCAAACCTGGCTAAAAGACTTAACTTCATCTTCAAAAAATTAACAAATTTTTCACCACGTTACAGTGTCAAAAACTCGATAGAACTAGTTAATAAAATAAAAAAATTTAATCTCCCGCATAACTGTAAATTCATTTCTCTAGACGTAAAATCCCTATTTACCAACATCCCCATTAAAGAATGCCTAATAATAATTGAAAATATCTTGGAAAAATGTAATATCAATCCGGTAATAAGAAAAGAGTTATTCCAGCTCATAAAAATCTGCGTAGATACAAATTATTTCCTTTTCAATGATATCTATTACCAACAACATGATGGTCTCCCCATGGGGTCACCATTAAGTCCACTTCTAGCGGAGATATTTATGGATTATATTGAAAATATAATTCTTAAATCTCCCTTAGCTAAACATATAGTATATTATGTCCGATACGTAGACGACATCCTTATATGTTGGAATGGTACCAACCGACAGTTAGACATCTTTACTAATTGGGCCAACACCGTTAATAATAAAATCTGCTTCACAGTTGAACATGAGATTGAAGGTAAAATAAACTTTTTAGATCTGACAATTGGTAAAAGTAATAATAAACATACCTTTGAAATATTTAGAAAACCAACTTTTACAGATACAACAATAAATTCAAATTCAAATCATCCTTGGTCCCATAAATTATCAGCTTACCATTCAATGGTACATAGACTCATTAACATTCCCTTAGACAATAAAGCTTATATAAAAGAAAAGGAAACGATAAAAACGATCGCGATTAACAACGGCTATGAGGCAAATAACATTGAAAAAATAATAAAAAATAAGAAATATAAAAATAAAATCAATTTAATATATCCGGTAAATAACAAAAATATAGAAAAATTTGCATGTCTCGAATTCCTCGGCCCAATATCTGAAAAAATTGCAAAAGAAATTAAAAAATGTGGTTTAAACATAGCTTTTCGAACAAACAATAATTTAGGAACAAGCCTTAAAAACTCTAAAAGTAAAATCCCTATACTCAATAACAGTGGCATATATGAATTAAAATGTGACCACGCCGATTGTAACGCCACTTACATCGGACAAACGGGGAGGGCATTCTCAACTAGATTCAAGGAACATATACGATGTTATAATAATAAAAACACATCCTCAAAATTCGCAGAACATCTCTTGGTGAATAATCATACCCCACTTAACAACAAGGGTCCTAAACCATTGCATATAGAAAAAAAGGGCATTAGATTAAATTTACTTGAACAATTAGAAATCAATAAACGAACGAATGACCCAAACTTAACACTAATTAATAAAGTACGGAAAATAATTTACTCACCACTTCTCAGTATTTTCACAAAACCCAAGCAGTATAATGCACCCAAATAATTCATAGCAATAAAGTCATTAGTAAATAATTAAGAACTCATTACCATTTACTGAGGGGAAAACATAGATTGGTTTAACCAACAATAAATCATATTGTCATCGGTGTAACCAGTAATAAATCACCTTCAAAATTTACATTTGAAATAGCATAAATACGTCGTCTCAATGTGGACTAACCACAGTTTTAAAATGGCCTTGTAAGCCGAAACAGCTGTCACAATAATAAAAAACTAAAACACTTGCAGAACTTAATAATAATATTATCAAATTTAATCTAAATTGATGAAGGTAAATAGCTGAAACATGTCAACATTTTTTTTTTATTGAAATGGTGGTTTCAATAAAGTTTTTTTTTTTAAATTTAATTAAAATGATGCCACATAGTAAATTCACAATTATTGGAGAAATTAATAAATTATTTTTCTCCATTTTCAAATCAAATTTGTCTATGCCAAAGCTGAAAAAGCTTGTAAATCGGTAACAGGACGTTTGCGGACGGATTCGATAAAAGTGTCAACCAAAATACCCCGCAATGTTAACTATCACAATGCTTTGCGGGACATATGAGTAATATACTTGTATGAAGTGTGGCAGGAATCAGGGACAATATTTACATACCGTAGAATTCCATTCCCCAATCCGGGAATTCGTTCTTATTTCAGAATCCAAACTGCAAGAATGTTGGAATACAAATATAGAATCCACCTTAAAAATCCTGTTATGAAAATGTCCCTTAAAAATATATTTTTAGGATGATCCATTCAACCTACTTATGTTAGCAAATTTACACCTTACAGAGATTGTGTGGAGTCGTACAACTGCCTCCGCCAACAGCAATTTGAATAATGATACAATGAATCATTTTTAAAAGTAGACAAAAAAACTAGAATGATGTTATGTCTTACAACGATATCAAGTTATTTACAATTGTATCATATTTTAGAGCATTCGGGTTATTTATTTATTTATTCACGCCACGAAGGCTTTTACATGATACAATGTTTAAGGTAAGGTAAGGAGTACAATAATGAGTGTATATTGCACAGCATTATAGGCCGAGTACGGACAATATAAGCAGGTGCAAGACAAGTTATAGTTGAAAGTTGTTGTACATTCAAGTAATAGTTGTTTAATAAATAGTACATAAAATAATAAGAGTACATGATAGGTACTTAAGGTACTATGAAATAACTAATGTTAGTATCTAGCAAAACTTTATAATGCCAGATTGTTTATTATACAGAACATAGCTTAACATTATTATAAAAATAAACATGAACGGTTTGTTGTAAAGCTAATTTCTAATCAACATTTAATACGCCCGGTTGGTATTTTATGGAACATAGAAATAATTATAAAAGGATCAAGTGTACATGAAAAAAAAGAAATATAGATAAAATCGATTACGGATATTCTATTATATTTATTTTTAGTTTGCATTTTTGCTACACTTATTAGCTAGTCTGCGTATCCTCTAAAATTACAAATTTTCGACATTATCATTAGCAGACTTTGGAAAATTATAGAGATATAATTATAGCAGTCAGTCTGGTCTTACGCGTGAGTATATGCAAAGTAATAAGGTTCGTTAATTCATGGTGTCCAGTCTGCCATTCACTACCTTGAAAATTAAATGAATGAAAACGAAATTAGTCATTGTGCGCCTGATGAATTGTACTGCGTGTGACTTCACTAGACAATAATGCACCCAATTTTTTGAGATATCGAAAAACTCAATTTAATGTCGTTATTAACTCTTTAAATGTAATAAATTTTCATAAAAAAATAGCAGGCAATCTCATTGAACTTAGGATCTCAGGTTTGCCGGACGGGTGTTTTAGCGAACTTTTATGCATGACTGCTTTACTGTGCTGTTTGTTTTCTTATTCATTTTGATTATTATTTTTATTCATTGTTAGCAAAGGCTCTCAAAAAAGATTAAAAATAATAGATTCTAACCACATCTTCAAAAATAAAGAAAAATTAGTCATCAGATTTTTGTAACCCTATTTATCTCTTTGTTGTTATACACATATTCTCTATTTATGCAAATTTAATTAGAATATTAAAATTTGAAAAACGAATACTTCATACAAAATAAAATGGAATTTGCATGTTTTTTTAGCACCGTGGAGTGGCGTTTCTAACATATTATCTATATATCTGTTTAGGAGTCAGGAAATGGGTTAAATTACTACATATTAATAATAGTTACACCAGTTAAATTAACCACGGGCTTAAAAATACTATTTGCAAAGGGTAGGTTAAAGTATTTTACCATGCAATCATTGTTTTATAGCAAACTGTGTTTTAAGTAAGGAGCCGCCATATAAAAAGATATTTATTTTTCGGTCACTAAGATATCGAATAATGCAAAATAAGTGCCTGTCTTTGCTCTACACCAAGAAATTAATTCTTGCGGCGGTTCCTAAATTTCGCCAATTTCTTTTAATTGAGTTCAAATCACGTCGGGATCAGCACTGAGGGAATGAGATCTTTGTATGTATTACGATTACCTTATTAATAATAAATGTCAGAAGGATGGGATACTTTACCACCGAATTGAGGATGTTGACTGGAGTGGCGACAGTAAACAAATGTGTCAACCCTGGTTCTGCCAAAACCTCCATTTGATCTAGGAGGTTTTGGTGCTGTCCCCCTGGGAGCAGGCCGCGGGCGCGCTGATTTGGTGATACCGGCACAAAAGTTAGTTTAATTTATGAACTGCCACATCATTTAAAACATATTTACCACATATTCCACGATAATTAATTAATTTTACACCACTATTTTAATTGTTTGCACTAGAGCCAAAAGTGATGACTTTTATTTTGGCTGTTACAGTATATAATTAGAATATATCCATTCGTTGAAACATGAAATAATGCTTGTACAATTAAGGGCGAAGGTTTTGTGTTCAATTCCCAGATGCTAACGTATTTTTTCTGATTTTTCAGTTGAAAAATTTGGTTTAGAAAATGCTAACATTATATTAAATAATTAATAAAAAAATGTGGTTTTCAAAACAAAAACAAAAAAGTGAATCAATAAGTGTTTTCTCAGTGAGAACTTGGATAAAGATAACAATTCACGGAAAAAAAAAAAACAAAATCATAGATGCATATTTTATAACACGAACAGTAATGCACAATAATTTTACAACATATAGAAGGAAGACGTAGACTCATATGAATACAAGTACAAAACTAAATAAGAAATAGCAGAAATAACAACACTATTCGAGGACATCTCTACAAGAATCATGAAAGAAACTAAAAAATAAATTTCAAAAAAAGTTAGCTGCATAACAAAAATCATTTCCTATACGGTGAAAGAATTGGCATATCTATTGAGATATGCAAAACTATAAAAAAAGTGTTAAAAGAAATCTAAAAAATGAAAAGAGAAAGTTATCATCAAAAACACAAAACAAAGACTTCTCAATTATAAAATTCATTCGTCGTCTGATTTTAATACCTTAAAATAGCAGATCCTCTGATCTTAACACCTTGAAATAGCTGCACTCCCAATGTTCAATAGAAACAACGCAGGCTGTTTGCATCGCTTTCAGCATGGCTTCATCGCTGGGCTAGTCTTCAGTCTACAGACGTATCCGTGAGGCTGAAAGCGTCACTCAATTAACAGTGTAGCATCCGGGATACTTGACATGTATTTTCCACATGATCTCAGATGAACTGGCTAAATCACTGTTGAGGATGTGTACTTTATTTAACCATTTTGCAAATTATTACGTAATTAAAATCATTAATCTTATCGGAGAGATGCGGGTGAAACTAAATATTAACAAATTCACTGCTAAGATACAAGGGTTTTCGTGCTGTGCTAAGAAAATTTAAGAGAACAAAAATGTATATTTTCGAATTCGACTGCATGTTAAGTTTCTATTGCAAAGTAAATGTGTATTTAAACAGGCTCAAATTTAATAAAAAATACCTATTTTTGTTTTTGCTATTGATTGAGGTAACCATTTTTTAAATTACCAGCAATGGGTGTACTTTTCAAGATCAGGCGGACCAAAGACCCTTTATACTTGTGTCGGTTGTGCTCTTTTAATAAGCGCATAATAATAATATATATTTTGTTAATTTACTAGCTATTTATGAGCTCTCGCTGGGACTAGTATTTATCTAGGTATATATTTATCTCCACCCAGTTGAGCGTCGTTGTTAGGAGGATTTCTTAATTCGGGTCTCAAGGATGCCCGGATTATATGAAGGAGGAAAACAGATGCCAGCAGCTCGTTCCACGAGCGAGCCGACTTAACAAAAAAACAATCGAAGAAACCAACGAAGAAACGAATGAAGCCAACAACACCTGTGAACGGGTGTTCCGCTCGTGTCAGTTGAGGATCGCTTACGTGCACTGCTGCAGCAGAAATAAATGCGGCTAGCTCCTTAGAGCTTCAATGCTTTTCTTGGAACATTTTTAAGTAAATATGAAGTCCGGAAATGCACTTTCACGCAATACAAACATATGTACATAAATAATTATTATTATACTTACTCCATAATCATAATATTATGTTAAGGCATCGAAAAGAAGAGAAAAATTATGAAAAATTTAGTTTTGGAATTCAATTATTCCCATCAAGGCTAGTCTGAATTAAGTTATGGAATTCATAGAATTTCCATGAAGGCAAGTCTGAATTTTTCTAGTAGGGTAAGCCTGTTTAATAAAAATGAACATAGTTGTAAAGTTTTGGTTATTAAATAAGTAGTACCAGTGTTGGAGCGATAAAACTGCCAAGGGCCTCGATTCTCGACGAAGTCGTTCCACTGGAACAACGAGTGGTTCGACCCACTCATCGTTCGAGTGGAATGACTTTGACGTTTGGCGTATGTAAGTGTGTAACTTCGACGATACTCAAGAATAAGAATGTCGACGAGTGTATATACATACTTTCGACGGCAATTGCGAGTGGCCTGGATTGGAGAATCGATTCCCAGAAACGAATCACCGAGTTATGTTAGATATATACATATTTAATCCAATAAGTTACTTTGTTGATATTGTAAGCTTCAGAGGGTACTTTCACGATTGGTTATATACTAATTTTCCTTTTACATCCTCTCATTTCCAGCATCAAGTGAATTTTCCACACGATCTAACGCGGTTCATCTGCAACAAAGACCCGACCAATGAAAACGCATCACTTGCAGATCCGGAACGGGCTGCCAGGATTATCTGTATGGTGTATGGTATATAATGGGTGTATAGGTGTTCGGCTCAGTGCTCGTATGTAACCGTCAATGGCTTGCCGGGCTAACCAATGAATAGTCGAGAAGGCGCTTTCATCGCTGAGACAAGCGTGTCTTATACATATCTTGGATATTCCTAGCTGGTGCTGGAGGAGACAGAGTCGGTACGGACTCATATAAATATATGAATCGCATTAATGTATGAGACACTGAATAATAACAGAGACATAAGTATAAAAAAACAGCACTTTCTTAAATGTTCTTAAATAAAATGATCAACTTGTCGACTTCCGCTGCATAAATAAATAAATATTACATAAATATTACTAGAGATAACTATTTATGTCGTGGGAGATGGTAATAGATGCATTAAAGTTCCATTTTTCTCAATCAAAGTAAAGCATGATTGTAAGAAAAAACGTATAAATGATTAAAATAACCCAAACTAACACCGTAAAAACCAATTTTTTATACATGTTTACTCAAACCCCTGCCTTAAATAGTTGACTCTATTAGATATTTAAGTTGAAATCAAGTGTTGTTTTTTTAGCCTTTGCATGCAGCGGAATCCAATAAGATTATTAATGAAACACAAAAAACACTGTTAATTTAAAGTGCAAGCTTTTATTTATATTAAAACAAATTGAATCGTAATAGTAAAAAATAATAATTTTGAACGGTATTTTAACTGTTAAAATTAATATGGTTGATACGGAAGTGTAAAAAAAAATCTGTTTTGCAAGAAATAAATTGCATTCATTCAATATGTGCAAAGAAAAGATTCTAAAAAGAAACGGAAAACAGCATTTGCGTTAATAGTTTCAAAGGAATTAATATTTTGTAATAGGCCTAAGCCGGTCCTGTGGACGTTTCTATCAGCAAAGCGTTAACCCATTAAGAGATCATCTCGCCCCTATTGATGATGTTTTATCTCCGCAAGAGCCTGAACCTGAGCCGACGTCGGGACTAGGTCTCAAGCTTTACAGGAGGCTATGCTTTGTTTCACGTCGCTGCGGTGTACGATGTGCTTCAGATAGCGTAGCGGTTAGATACATTTTATATTCATTTGCAGTAATTCTCGGAAAGGCTGAACTAAATTGACGCTTAACCGAATGGCTCAATACAAATTGTAGTCTAGATGAATGAATAGTAAAATAAAACATTATACATCCGGACTAAGACAAAAAATCGCTTTGGTAAATATAATATTTTTCTATAATAATAATACAACGTTGACCGTGTTCTGTTTACTTTGGGTTTTAGGTGATGTGTTTATAAAAAAAATATGTATATTTTAAAAATATTTTCTTTGTGGAAATTATTTTTATAACACTAAGGACGGGTTGTTTCGGAGAATTTGAACAATTCATCAAATTTTAACGTTCATTTTCAGGTTCTGTGAAAGTCTTATTCAAGTTCTGTTTTTATATCATTGTAGGCTAGTTGCTTGACAAAACTGAAATAAAAAAAGAACTTGAAAAAATCTTTCACAGAACTTGAAAATGAACGTTGAAATTTGATGAATTGTTCAGATTCTCCGAAACAACCCGTCCTAAGTAAACACTCACTAACGAGTAGGTATACTTGATAAAGTTGTTTCTGGAAATAAAAATCACTTTAAAAGTAACATTTATGATCACATCTACCACTAGCTTATTAAAATATTCTAAATCTTGTAATTAATTTGAGGTTCTTTATCCAGGTATCCAGAATTATAATGTATATTTTTTCATCTACAAGTATGGGAATTTGACGGAGTTACTTATCGCTTTGTTCATTATAAATTTAAACAAGTTGTACAATTTGAACAAATGAACGGCCTCCGTGGTCGAGGGTTAAGACTCTGGACTAGCAATCCAAAGGTCGTGAGTTCAAATCCAGGGGTGCGCAAGTGAGTTTTAGTTGACTAATTTGTGTTATTTCCCATTTTGTTCGTTTAAAATAATAAATTTAATAGTGGAAAACACTCTCAGTATCGCCCTGGTGTAAAACCACCATTCAGAATTGAAACGTTCATTATTTGAAATAGTCAGGTACTCCCCACCTTCCTCCTCCCCATCTCCTTCCTCTGCCCATTATCTTCAGCCTCACATCATACCCTAATTGGGGATGCCAATTGGGGAGTCTCACTAGCTCCAGACGGTTGGGAGCAGTTATGCGGTATTCACATAAAAAGCTAAAATTATAAACATTTTAAGAAGATTTCAGCCGAATTTTTTTTATTAAATGTTTTCATTAAAAAACATTGACGTTATTCAGCAAGTTTGTTAAATCCTGAATAACTCTCAGATTCCAAGAATACAAAAAAAACTTTCTAGGAAAACCATCGAATTTTTAAGGGGAAATACAGTGAGGAGTAGTGGAGAGGAAGATGGCCTTAGATTGTAAAAAAGAACTCTTTGTCATTGTAATATAATTTTATAAAAAATAGTAGTGATGAATATATATTACAGGATGTTAACTGACGTACCTACCTGGAAAACTTGATGATATTTGGATAAATAAATGTAGATAATGTTTGATATCCGGTGGCATTTTTAATAACATAAATTTAAGATGGCATTTACATCGTTGTCATTGGTAATTCAGCCTAGAAACCGTTCAACCCCCACCCAACCCTAACTATTCAAAACTTATTGACTATCAAAAATTTTGGTGAACCAAAAACGTCAGCAGAGAGATTTTTTGAAATCCATATAACCCGATAAATCGCAGGGTTCGTGGTGATTTTCTCACATAAATGGCGCTATTTAAATGATCCAAACATTATTATTACTAACGTAAGTTAGGTATGTTGCTCAACATGGCTGTGTATGTGCTTTTTACTGTATCATCTATTTGCCTAACGTAAAAAGTAAGTATTTCTCGTTTTACATGACGCATTATCCAGAAGTAGACAAGTTAATCTTAATCTATTATAATATAAATGGTTGATCCTCGGAAGAGGGTAATTTAATATTTCATTAGCTGAAGAAAGAATATTTTGATTTAAGAAAGGTACATAGAAATAAGAAAGAGAGAAAACGTTAATCTTTAAAAAGGTTTCCTTTTCATGTTTTATTTTGTGCAGATAATCCCGGTCATCTGAATTAAATTACACCTGCGCGAAATAAATTGCTTTTATTTATGAAATACCACAAAAGCTCTCAGTCGGAGGTGAATATTGATCAAAGCACTTCTATTTTTATGACTATGATAAATTACACTTTTCTGTCAATGGCAAAGATAAATGGGTTTTTCATAATCAACGGCCGACAGTGGTGGTTGCTTATTGGGCGGGCAGTAGGAGAGGGGGGTTTCTTGCTCACTAAATCATAAATCCCTAAAGAGCTTTGTTGATGTGTATTAAAATAGTGTAGTCTTTTTGAACCAAAATAGAAACTGAAGTCCCATTATAATATGTTTTGATCAGACCACTTTTTTTGAATTTCGTTTTAGCTAGCTACATTGTTAAAAGTTTGAGTGAGGAAAGTACATCATAATGAGCAATGTAAGTACATTATAAAACGGAGGCCTCAGCACGGGTAAGCCACCCAACGAGGCAACATTACTAAATTGTAATAAGAAATGTAAAATATAATACCAAAATAAAAATAAAAAAAATGTAAAAAAATTATATATTTCCTTTAAAAAATTGATCCTCTCTCGATAAATTCCTGAAATAAGTATTTCGCGGAATGTATTTCAGAACTGGGATAAAGTTCAAATGTAACAATTGGCTGCCGAAAAATACGTACCGAGATATAAAATATTATACGGCACATTAGGCTTACGACGAAATATTGAATATGTGTCCCATATAAATATTTATACTCATACAACTACCAGCGTCCGAGGCAAGTTATGCTATCTGAATAAGTTATATTATTTGAATTGAATGCCAAATTCCACCCGTTCAAGTAACGATTGTAATTAAAAGACATGAAGTCAAAAGGTGGAATTGAATTATAAGAAACAAGACCGATTTTAAGTTATACCTGTTGTGCTCTTCCAGCGACAGATAGATCAGCTTTCTGGAATTATAATGCTTTATTTTTGGGGTATAATGCCCAGGGCAGACGATGGACACTGTGTTCGAAACGTTGGCTAAAGAAAGAGAAAGCGCAAAACGGCATAATACCCCAAACATAAATCACTTTATTACTTTTGGCCGTGAATATCTCAAATCACACAAGCTTTCTGGAATTTTAAGTTACAAATTTTTATCATAATTAATCAAATTGAACACTGGATTGGAAGAAACTTTCGCTAACCATCACCACTAATAAATAAATGTTCGTAAAATAGCTTAAAATGGCTCTGGCTATAATTAAATCAGTTCTGAATGCCAAAGTTCGAAGGTTCGCTTTTCGACTAGTCTCTTCGTTGAATTTTCCTTTAACCCACAAAGTTCCCTAATTTTCTGATTAACATTAAATGTAGTATCAAATATTTTGAATTTTGAGTGGTCATGGCAGAAAAAACAAATAAAAATGTATTATGATACAGTTCAATTGATAATTCAGTAATGATGGATAATAGAGTTTTGCTTCAAAATGATAATAAATTCTGCGTTTTCATTCTTGTTTCGTAGACTTTAACGAAATAAACACGAGACAGCACATTTGCCTTAATTCATGTAACAAATATGAATGTTTTCTGAATTGGGATAGAGCCTTTTACTCCAAGGAATTGTAATAAAAAGAGCATAAAATACTTTGGCTCCTGCAAGGAACCGAGGTCATTTCTAATTCAACGGTTGTCCGCCAGGAGCGCGAGTTTCGTGTAGCTAAGTAAACTAGACTTTATGTGTTTCCTGTTCCTCCCTTACATCTCTCATGAAAAATTATTCGTTATTCATTTCTCTCGAAAGGGTGCCGGGCGAAGGATTGTAATATTTCTGTTTATCCATCACAGATGTCAGCATAATGAAGGATATATTTATTTATGGTTAGCCTTAACTACAGAAATGTCAGGTAAAGGGGGTATGATTGAAATGGAGCACTGAACACGTCCGGACTTTCGTACAATTTATCGCATTATTTCAGGTCTTTAAGAGAATAATGAATATTTCATTGGATTGACATAAATACGTATTTATTTACAGAATTTTTTTGGTGGAGTGGCGTAACATGGTTCTCATCTTACGAGTAACTATTTATAAAGCAGAACAATTTATTATAACCAACTAATTAACCATCACATCGTTTCTTCGCAGGGGTAGGCAGGGAGAACGGACCGCCAAACAACTCTTGGCACACACCCCTTGCTTCATTTATATTCATACACCGTCTGATAGATATCTGAAACCTTTTGTTATTCTGACTCTTGATATGGCTCGGAACAAGTATTTGATTCACTTGATCATGCCATGTCTTCCTCGAGCGTCTATTATCTAACTTTACCATTCACATTATCGTCATATATTCTCCTCACAATCGTTTCTTCGTTCATTCGCTCTGTTTTTTGTATGTTTCGCTAAAACTTCTCAAACGGTGAACTTTGACGTCATAAAATTTGCAAAAAAGAAGTAATATGAAGCTTTGAAACGTCTATTTAACTGTTAAAAAGACAAGTCACCGAACACAGTTCCATTAAATAAGAAAAAAAGTGTAATTACAGTTTAACACCATGGTTCGAAATAAAAAAGTGGGTGTGTCAAGCCTACGCAAGACAGAAGTGAAACTTCTAGTTTCAGCTGATGCTTGGCGTGGCGCAGTTCGCTGGTGTCTGAGAGAGAGGAAAGAAGAGAAGAGAGAGAACGTTCGTGAGCGGCTCCCCCACCTCAACAAGGTTTCACTTCAAAAATGCCACAGCCGAGAATCGAACCTCGCTTAACTGATTGAAAGCCAACCACGCTGAGCACCAACTGTAAGCAAAGCCGCATAAATTGATTATATTATGTAGGTTCTGAAAATATGAGAGCTTGTTATGTTTTATAATGTTACCTACATCACACCCAAAATATAATATATTTTTAAAAATAATGTACAATGTACAGAAATAGAATCCCACACAAGATCGCGTAGTGCGCTCTAGCGAACGGATACTTTATCAGAGGGAGATAGTTTTAATTTTTTTTTCTGTAAATTATTACATATTATCAAAATAAATAAATTAATTAAATAAATGTAATACAATTATCATAATATACGGATTAGATAATAATTTTAATCCAACACAATAACGCAAAGCGCGCTCTAGCGGAGTAATGTTTTATCACAGTGAGATAAGTGTTTTTATTATTTTGCAATATTATTTTCTTTTAAAAAATGTTCTGACCTACTAAAAAATAAGATATTGAATGAAAAAGGCGTTAAAAACAAAAAAATAATGTGCGATGGCCGAGAATCGAACTCGGATCAACTGCTTGGAAGGCAACTATGCTGACCATTACACCACCAACGCCAGTTGTCGGGATGAGCTAAGAAGCATTTATATGTTACTTCAAAACTTTGACTAGATCAAATGAACTTTAATCGGTGGTCCCGCATTTTCGTTTCGGTCATGAGTCGGTTTTACTCCGGTCCTCGAAATTGCATGACGCGCGTAAAGAAGTTTCACTTCAAAAATCGTAAGTATGGATGGAACTTTCTGAATGTTCTAATCCTCTTAAGAAAATCGAACTAATTTGAGAAATAAGATTACCAAGAAAGAGAATTAAGTTAAATAATTTTATCAAGAAATTGTAAAATACAGTTAAAAAGCGAGCGCAGTTTTAAATGGACTGCATATTGGATAGGTTAGAGGTCGGCAGCCCATACTAAGGACCCTGCAGTCTAATGTTCCTGTTTGGTGCATGCAAAGTTCCTTGAGAATGTCGAACCTCAGAAAAGGCCTTGTTTTCTAAACTTAACCCAAATTACAGAAAAAAGTATGAGACAGTTACGCAATTTTTATTTATTTTTTATTTCTATGTATTCAATTTAAAATATTCGTTCTATTTTTTTGGCGTCAAGAATAGAAGAATACGCATCTGGAGGCCAGATGATATTGATAACTTCACAATATCGGATCCATATTTTATATTTTACTGATATCCCTAGCACGGTCGCGCTGTCGATAGCCGAATCGATATTGACACGAACTAAATAAGAAATCGTTACACGATGGCAACACTGGCAAATCTGACTATGAATTGACATTCATAAACGTCAAACGGCTACATAAAAAATAAAATACTAATAAATTGACAATTTGGAATTGAAATACTAACATTAATGTACATTGGCAGTACGCATATATGAAGGAACTTTTTTGATACTTAAGAGTTCATAAAGTTAATGAGGTTAGTTAAGACAATTAGTCCTAACATGTGAAATATGAACAACTTTCGTTTCTCCAAGCTGGAGTGGCATCAATTGACATACGATTTCGTTCAGTTCTAGATCAGTCAACCGAAATTTATGTCCGACACCTTGGAGGCCTTTTGTCTACCGACTGTCGAAATCACATGCTGACCGTGCTCGCAAATATCACTCACTGATCATAGATGATGGATTTAGTCAATATCGTATTGATAAAGGGTTTCCTCGATTGACCGTGCTAGATACCGAGATCTTCCACGATATTCATATTTTCACTACTGTGCTGTGGATTTTTAAGTACGATTTATGTTACGTTTTACCAGATATCGACGTGCTTAACACAAAAAGAAAACGTTTATTATGTGTGCAGTAATATTTTAGTCAGATATTCGGTTTTTTTTTCAAAGCAAAATGTTTTCGACAGGAATTCTCATAGTTGAAAAGTTTAAAAGGGTTAACATTACATTTTATTATTAAACTATCAAAAGCTGCACAAATTGGCCTGATAGGTATGTAAAAACTAGGTTTTTTGTTTTTTCGATGTAACGCAGGAATTGAAAATTTTTTTTATTAAAAACAGTAAAAAAATTTAAAAGGCGATAACTGGAAAATAATAAGTCAAATCTCGCTGCTACCCAATATTGGTACAATTATTGTAAATATTTTTAAATAAACTTCTTTTCAATTAATTTTCTTCTTAAATATAAATTAATATTTTCACTAAATGAAATGGGTATCGATTGTCCAGAATTCATAGAAAAGCCGCAAAAATTGAGGAAAAAATTATATTTTATCGCAGCCGTCACAAAGCAATTGAACCGTCTTAATCGTTAATTACAAGGAAAGGAAACACAATTTGTTATGCTTGAATAACTCATTACTTTAGGAAAGAAATTGAAACAGAGAAAAGCCTTAATTCATTTTAACAACTTGTTAAAATATTTCCTCCGAACCGACGCCGTCATTGATGTTGATTATTTAAAGAGGGCAATAATATAAATGTAGAAAAGTTTTCTGTAATGGTTCCGGAAAGTTAGAATATATTATAAATCTATCCTTGTATAACGAGTCCTCTGAATGCTTAAACTAACAAATTAATATTTTATCCGTTTGATATTGACACAGGAATCTTCTTTTGAAATTCAATTGCCGGATTTGGAAAGAGAAGAAAGATATGGAGCTCTTATTTTTTATGCCTGGGTAACGAAATAAAAATATGCTATCAGTTTTCATATACAGGGAAACGATTCGAAAATAAGCAAATTTTTTTTAATCTGTAAAGATTTCTATACCCAAAAAACTACTTATGAATCAGCATAATACTATAATCAGCAATCATTTTCAAGTAAATGAGAAAATAAGTCATTAATTGTCCACTCGGACCGCGGCTAAGTCTTTTACCAAATGACAAACCCTCGTAAAACTCGTTCTATCTTATTTTCTGGCATTGTCAGGCACAATATAATATAAACAGATTTAGAAAAGAAGAAAAACAAACTTTTTCTATGCGCTTACTATTAAAGTTCAAATATAATTTGAAATAATTATGTGAAACAGAAAACCACCTAATAATGCAGTTTGCAAATTTTTAAAACAATTATTTATTTATATGAAACGATTTTTTTTGGCATGTTTGTCAAAATAAATTAGTTTGTTTTTTTGTTTAGCTTGAAGTGCTAAATACAGTTTACCAGAAAAAAACACCAGTCAGCAATAGCTTGTAAATATAAAGGACTTAAGCTATGTATGCGTTATTTTCGAATATAATAAAAATTAATTATTTCAAGTACAAGAACTTATAAATTCACTCGTTATTAATTTATTATGTGCCAAAGCATAGTTTCGTGGTTTTTATTGTTCATATTTCTATAAATAAATATTTAACTCGTTTGTCTTGGAAGATTGGCGACCCTTGGAAATAGAGTTCAGAGGAAACTCCTGGGAGTTGGGAGGTGGTCAAGGAGTTGAGATGAAACTCTCGGCAGTTGGGATTCCGGAAACTTTTGATACTAGAAGAGTGGTCGCTTCCATAAAGTTGGACTAGTCTGATGGCCCCCCTGCTGACCATACTAATAGATAAACTTAGGTGATAATGACTGAATAAATAATAGTGTCAAGCAGTTTTGGTTGAATTAAAATAAGAGGAAAACTAAACATATGTGAGGCCAATGGATTTTTACTATTATTAAACTTTTGCGTGAAGGTAAGTTAAAAGTGGTCAGTATCGTAAATACATACTGATCAATAAAAAAGGCGAAAACAATTGATTGAAGCAGCAAACATTTACTTTTGAAACTGATTTGGAGATTTTTTTTTTTTTTTTTTTTTTTTATATTTACTCCACACAGGAGGCCCTGAAGAAAATAATTTCCCTCAGGGCCTATGTCATCTTTGGGGATGCTGTGTGGAGGGTCTTTTTGTGGAGAGGAAGGAGTGAACATGGGTCTTGAAGAGTCCCATGTTGTAGGAGGGAGGAAACACAGAGGCCGGCAGTTCGTTCCACAGCCGAGCTGTTGAACTTAAGAACGAATCGTAGAAGCGACCCGTTCTCATGTGACAAGTGTCAACTGTGTACAAATGTTGGGCACGCGTTTGGCGTGTATCCCGGCTACGCACCGGTGCCGAAGGGATCAATGACGCTAGTTCCTCAGAGCATCTTCCATTGTAATACCGATAGAACAAGGACAGCATACCTACCTGAGGCCTGTGCTCTAAAGATTGCAGTCCGTTTGTTAAGATTGGGGAATCTATCAAACGGACCGCCCGTTTCTGCACAGAGTCAAGGGTTTTTTTCAGGTATTTTGGGGCTCCAGACCAGAGATGGCTGCCAAATTCGACAGTAGGGCGCACTTGCGATTTGTACAGGGTGAGCAGTTGTGTACTATTAAAGTATCCGCGGGCCCTGTACAGTACGCCCAGCTTCTGAGAGGCCAACTTTACTCTGGCTTCGATGGAGCCCCCGTACCTGAGCTGGTCACTTATAGTTACACCAAGCATATCAATGGAAGGCCTGTTCGGAAGATTGCTTCCGTTGAAGGAGACTAGATTATCATTTGGATCCCTTTTAGACGTAATCAGACAGGATTGGGTCTTTGAAACATTAAATTCGACGAGATTATTTTTACCCCAGGAGGAAATACTCTCGAGATAACCGTCCATTCTCTGCTTCAAAGCCCTCCGAGCCGTTGGAGTTTGTGTGCCCTTTGGGGGCTTGTCAAACAAAAAGCTATCATGAACTATCAGAACAAATAAATAAAATCAAACTTTTTTTCCAAAAAAACTTATATTAAACAAAAATAAAAATATATATATATATATTATTATTATTATATCACATTATGAATTATGAATCTAAGTAAGAATCGTGGCTCCCTTATCAGGCACAAGAGCTCCTCTTTTCTGATAAGGTATACATGACCAATTATGAATCTTAATATTATATTTTGCAAAATATGTATGTATTAATGTAACCCATATGATGTATATTAAAATAATAAAAAAAAAAAAAAACTGTACTGTCATCCGCGTAACAATGAATCGGTGCACATGTCAAAAGGTCATTGATGTGCAACAAAAACAAAGTCGGAGACAGAACCGATCCCTGTGGGACGCCAGCATTTATGGAGTGCGAGGAAGAGGTGAAACCGTCAGCAACCGCCTGAATCAACCTATCCCTTAAAAAGTCAGCAATCCACGTACACAGGGATGCGGGAAGTCCGTAAGAATGCAATTTGTTGACAAGTCCTCGGTGCCAGACCCGGTCAAAGGCCTTGGATATGTCTAGTGCGACCGTTTGGGTCTCACCGTGACGTTCCAGGCACCGCCCCCAAACATGCGTCACATACGCGAGAAGATCACCGCACGTGCGGTTCCGCCGGAATCCGTATTGACGGTCGTTGATAATTTTGTTCTTCTCGAGGTATGTGAGCAGTTTGTCGTTGATCACACGTTCCATCACTTTGGACAGAACTGATGTGATCGCTATGGGGCGGTAGTTGGCCGGGTTGGAGCGGTCACCTTTCTTGGGAATAGGGTGAATTACCGCTTTTTTCCAACCAGAGGGCACAGTGCCACACTTCAGGGACATTTTGAAGAGCTTTGTCAAAACTGGAACTATTTCCGCAGCACACCTCTGCAATACCAGGGCAGGTATTCCATCAGGTCCACTAGCTTTGTTTACATCGAGCCCCCGTATGACGTGGAGTACATCCCGATGCCGGATCCTCAGCTTTTTCATATAGAAGCCGCAGTGAGGAACCGACGGCGGAACAGCACCCCCGTCGTCGAGGGTCGAGTTTTCCGCAAACATTTTCTCTAAAAGGTTTGCCTTTTCGGTGGCGGTGTTTGCTAGTGAGCCGTCAGGTCTGGTAAGAGGTGGCAAACTGGGTTTGCAAAAATTTCGACCTATTGAGCCCGCAAGCGACCAGAATGCTCTGCTGCCATGCGGGCAGGCAGCCAGCTTTTTGCTGATCTGCAGGTCGTGTTCGAATTTTGATCTATTGATGATTCTTTTGCATTCCTTTGCCGATTTGTTGTATGCTGATCTGCTTTCGGGCGTTCGAGATGTGTTGTAGGCTCGGTAAGCCGCGTTTTTTCGTCGAACTGCTTCGGAGCATTGTCGACTGAACCACGGCTTTGAGCCCACACCAGTTTCTTTAGTAGTCGATTGTATGAAGCCATCCATCGCCGATTTGATGACTTCACCAATCTCCTGGGCACATCTTGAAGGGTCCGAAGTCCGAAAACAAACAGCTGACCACGGAAAAGCATTGAAATGGGCCCGCATACCGAACCAATCTGCTGACCTATAGTGCCACACTTTTCTCCTCAGCCTCTCATTGGTTGGTCTGAGGCTAACGTCGTTGGGAGGCGAAATAGCTATCATGCGCAGTAATAATGTGAAAATTTTTTTTTCTCTTTTTTTGATAAAAATAATAAGTTCTACAAAATAAACTCATAAAAATATATTTAGAAATTATTAAATTTTTCTGTGAATGTTGTCTTTTCCTGCTTCCGACACCATTATAAAATCTTAAATTATAAAGCTTTGAAATAACGTCAAGTATTAATAAACGTAAATAAGATTTTCTGTTTGTTTTTTCCGTTTACAAAAAAAGTTAATCTAATTTAAAGTATTTGTTCATATGAAGCAGATAAGTTGTGATGAGACATTGTAATTTAAAATAAAACAATTAGTAAACTCCACTTCTATTTCTTATACTTAATTCCAACCGGGTTTCGCTACAACCGTGGTTATACAGCCCTAAAGAAGCTACGGTTGCAGCAAAACACGGTCGACATTAAGTATACAAAATGAAAGTGGTGGTTACTAAGTTATTGTGTTTTTTAAATAAGAAAGTTTTTTTTTTTATTATTGTGACAGCTGTTACGGTGTTCAAAGCTATTATCAAAATGTGATTAGGTCACATTCGGACGACTTATTTATCCACACCACGTTTTTATGACATAGAAAATGATTAATCTATTTTATTAGGTTAATATTTCCTTTTAATCTCATACCGTGTGACTGTGATATGTTTCCTTGTAATCTCACGATATCAGGTTACATAACACAAGTACTATCTTGAAATATTAAATATCTTCTTATTGTTTCATCAGTGCTACCAAGACCATCATTAATAAATCCCTTCCAACAACCCCTACCTTAACCCACCTCACAACGCTGCCCAACCGTGTTGCGACATAGTTCTCCTGCCTTTATAATGTAAGGACACGTGCGTTCTTGTGAAGTGTCGCAATAAAAAAATCTATTTGATTTTTCCCACTGTTCAATAAAAAATACCAATAGGGTGTTGAAACTCGGTGGTAAAAACTAGTTCACTTTGGAGTTGTCACAAATATAACATAAAATAATGTAGAATCATGTATTATGGAAACAGAAAGGCATGGTCACCAAACTTACCTCCACAGTTCTATAATCTAAGGGGCTGGCATGTTTACCAATCTTACAGAAGTCAACAAAGGAGAGAAGAAAAATATAGTGCGCGAAATATCCCCCTAAAGCCGGAAGTAGAAACTAATATGGAAAAGTAATATTCTGGGTTGAATTTCGTTACAATATTTGCACAATTTATCGAATGACAAAATCGAATCGAAGAATTGAAAATAAATTAGGTTTATGTAAATCTTTTTGGTAACCGTGATACACATACTGCCTCAGTCTACAAATATATTGTCGTGTTTAAAGCAATCTTCTTTTAAAGGTTTTCCTTTTAATCTATGTTAATACATTATTTTGCAATTCGACTTACAACATCGCCAAACCATGAAAATAAATAGATCATATTAATATATACAGCACACATGGGAGCTCTTTATTGATATGCGCTACTTTTAGTATTTCTTATTTATAAACATAAAAAGTTACGTGAACGCCAAATAACGCACCTAGTAAACTGATCAGCAACCAAAATATATTTCTGAAAGACAATAAAAATTATTTTTACTAACATTGCTATTGTGTATGTTCCCCTTTCCACAACAAAACTTAAAGGTAATTTTAATGTATTCATACGACTAGTAGTAATAATATTTAAAAAAAGAACAAAATAATATAATAACAAAAAATACTTTTCAAATTTTTACAAAGTTGAATAAAGCAAAAAGAAGATACCTGAAAAAAGGCGTACTGTAATGCTCATTAAAACCGGGAAACATTTTTTATCCATTATCTAGATCAAAACAAATCGCTTTGGAAGTATTTTCAACTTTTAAGAAGTAACTCGACCAAATACTTTTTAATTACCTATCGAATTAATTGATAAGGACAGTAACTTGAAATTCTTTGCCGTCAAAAAGTTTCGGAATTTTGTTTTCCTTTCGTCGATCTTTCAAAATATAGGCGCTTATATCATGATTCAAGGTAAAGTTTGCAAAGTTTTCGTCATTTTTAATTAACCCTTTCCACGGACATTTTGAGGTGCTTTCCAATTAATTTATCGGCCATCGCTTGAGGTGAAATTGAAAATTATACTTTGACACAAATATAGCTTCGACAGATTTGTTCGTAGGAAGGGCAAGGTTGATCTTTCAACCTATCTTTATTTTGCTGTCATATCCGCCAGAAACAGATTTCATTGTTTCGGTTAATATAAACATAATTTACTTGCCATAATAGAACCACTAGTTTAAGCCGATCCTAAACTACATTTTTCGATCACGTACTAGAAAAACAATTAAACTACAAAAATATATATTTTGAAATATTTACATACATTTATGTATTTGCTTTTATTGGAATATGACTCTTTTTATATGAAGTTGCCGGTGTGGCGCGCTTGAAACTCTCAAGTCGTTAGTTCTGGCATTACGAAATTTGCATTAATTTTCTGTTTGGACTTTCAAGGTAAACACTTAAATTATCAATTTATAACATTATTTCTACAAGAACTATGACGTTTGAAATAATCACAAAGGCATTAATTTTTTTTGACTTAAATAAATATTTTGATAAAAGAGTTATAAATATTGGGTAAATCCAGGTAGTAACCACAAGTTCATCTATATATTCTGACCGTGATAGGTGACATTCAAAATTACATACGCAAAAGTAAAGCGATATTTTTTTGCTTTGAGGTTCCGTATGGAGTAGTGACAAGTTGAGTGTGCTTCAAATAAACTATGGGATCGGGCAGGCGTTTTTGCAAAGGTTTTACGCGAGTCCTGTTTCGCCTTCAGAATATCTAATTTGTTTGGGGGCCCCATCAAATTAAACCCACACAAAATCCGCACGAAACTGGGTCCTCTAGTTATTTACAAAGGTAAAGCCGTGCGTCAATAACTGACTTCGCAATATCCAATAACCTTTGTCGGCATTTTCCCCGGAAACACAAACACTTCATAAATAAATGTTTTATACTTAGTTTTCTTGAGGTTATTGAGCAAATAATAAATGGACTTTGTATTGTGTACAATAAATCAAAGTTAATTTGCGAAGTTTGATGAAATAAACAAAACAATGTAATGTTATGCGCAAATAATAAATAATTCTGAATGAATTTACTTCACTTAACAAGAGTGTTAGAATAGGTTGCGAGGTTTTCTTAACCAAATTATCTGTTTAAACGTAAAGTTTTCTTAATCGTCGCATAATTAAATTAGATTTAAGAAAATTCTCTAAAAATAGGATTCTTTATTTACATAAACTCCACCCAGAGGGCCCCGAAGAAAATAATTTACCTCAGGGTATATGTTATCTTTGAGGATGCTGTGTGGAGGGTCTTTTTAAGTTATTACCTTCCAGATAGTTCACATCGTTGGAATTTGAATTGAAAATTTTTTTATTTGAGAAAAATTTTTCCTTAGTATATAAGCAAGTGAGACTATGGCAACTCTAATTGGGGTATATTGTGAGGTTTAACAGGTTTAACATTGTAAAGTGCTGAAAGAAATGTAGAAGAGGAGGTTGGGAAGTAAGTACATTATAGTTTTCATAAAAATACATGTTACCAATTCCAATTTGTAAAAAAACTTTGGGTCAGCAAAACTACAAATACTTAGGAACAAATTTCTTCAATAAATTGCCAGAAAATATAAGATCACTAAATGACAGTTTCAAAGAATTCAAAACACAATTAAAAAAATATACTGAAAACCTAAACTAAATAAAAAAAAGTAAAAAAATAAAAGAAAAACAAAAACAAAAATTTAAAAAATAAAATAAAAATCTAAGAAACTAAACAAATAATACATCATCCCATACACACAAGCAATTGCTTATTATGGGAAAACAATGAAAAATAATAAAAATTAATCATATCATAATATCATTTATCTTATTACTAGTGAAATATATATATATGTATATCACACATTGTAATTTTTTTATTGAATAAATAGAATAAAAAAAAATAAAAAAAAGTATTTGGCTCTTCAGATTTGGTCACCAAAAACGGTTAAGCCATTTCTAGGAATGTATCTTCAGTTCCGAAATCATATAAAAAATGAAAGGAATTTAAGTTATACAATAACTGCAAGATTATTTGAAAGGGTAATTCTGAATTAATTACACGGTACATTAAAATCTAAAGATAACTAGATGGGCTTTAAATGAAGATTATCCACTAATATGGCAATTATGCACTGTAAAGAAAATAATAGAATTTTACAAGAAACGAAAAACTACCGTACACATGGTGCTTCCTAGACCTGAGTAAAGCCTTCGACAGGGCCTGTCATAAAACCGTAATGGAGAAATTGAAAGCTAGGAATATACCCACCATTTATATAAACGCACTATCGCAGTAGCACTCCCAGATGTCAACAATTCTACCAAACTCATATGAACATTTCCATATATACCTATACACACCTACACACACATACATACATGTATACATATATTCATACACAAACACACTCACATACAGACACACACATACACATATATACGTACAAAACTTAAATTTACATTAAAATACCAGTTAATTATTTTTTTTAACTAACTTATTGTTTTTGTTCTTATAAAAACGTACTCGTGTATTCCTGAGATTATATTACACTCTCCATATCCTCTAAAAAACAATTTGTTTTATTACCTTTTTTAAAAAAATCCTAAAGCATTACACCTTATCATGATAGAAAAAAAATCATTGGCGAAAGTGGCTATCATGTATCGCGCCAATATATCCAATTTCCACGTAAATGAAAATTTAAAACATAATATATGAGTACACTCTCAGAAAATTATCTGCTATATTTCCTTCGAGAAAATTAAATGGGATTTGCTATAGTTGAAAGCTTTATTCGAAAATAAGAGTTTTTAGAAGGAAGAGTGTGAAGAATTTTGCCAGATCTTTGTGCCTGAACATGATACCTTAGTGCCAAAGTAAGAGTATTCATTGAAAGGTATACTGCGAATTTTGTATGCCTACCTCTGCATGAGCTTACCACTTACGTGATAGGTACTGTTATTCGAATAAACTACTTACTTTCGTACGTCAGGTAACCGGAGAACTTGGGGCTTCTAAACTATCTACGTTATTTGATGTTACGCACTACATTGTCGTGAGATCTAAAATATTCACGAGACATCTAAACCGTTCGTTGTACTTGTAGTCTAAGGGTACGTATACATTTGCGAACCGAAACGCGAACCATACCACGAATTACGGGAAAGGAACAAATCAACTGCAAGCGGCGTTTTGCGCCATTTGCAGCTGCTTCGTTTCTTTCCAATAAGTTGAGGTTCAGTTCGGTAGTTCGGCTCACTTATGTATACGTAGCATAACCTTTTGAAATGTCCTGATGTAATATAATGTATTTTAATTTCAAAATCGATGTAACCATATTAACAATGTGTTTTAATTCTAACAGAAATGTACACTATTTCACAAAATTATGAATATACCATACATTGTTAAGCTGTTGTTTTTTCCCAAATGTACCCTTCTCTATCCACAAGCAAACGCTTCTATTGGAAGAGTAGTAGATTATTGTCATAGCTGAATATAAAAATTTTCTAATAATAAAAAAAAAAATAAAAACACAATACATGAAAAACAGTGAAACCGCTCAAGAGTCCCAACCGTCTGGAGCCAGTAAGACTATGGCATCCCCAATTGGGGTATGTTGTGAAGCTGAAAGCAGCGAGGAGGGGAAGGAGATGGGGTAGGATCAAAGATATTAGAAGAACGAGATGTGCTATGAGCAGTTCATACTGTGCGGAATTGTTTTGCCGAGTGTCGCCGGTTTTGTTCACCAATACTACTGCACACCTTCGCTTACGCTAAGGTATCCGCACTAATACATAGCACAGATTTCTGTGCGTACACGTCCCGATATCGTTCAAAGTACCCTAATTAGGTAGTACTCCGCCTACGGTCCGGTGGCCAACATAGCATATCTCGTTCTTCTAATATCTTTGGGTATGATGGTGGAGAAATAGCTTGCTATTAAGATCTGTTCACCAAATACGGCCAAACCCATTTCAAGCATCGTTTCAATTCTGAATGACGGTCTAATGCCGGGGCAATACTGAGAATATGTTCTACTCTGGAACGTACCGCAAATACAACACATTTTTATTTGAAATTAGTAATTTGTGAAATAACACAAATTAATCAAATACAAATTTATTTGCCCACCCCGGGACCTGAACTCCTCACGCTTGATAGCCGAGAGACTAGCCCTTCGATCGTGGAGGCCGTCAAAATTAATTAAACATGTATTTAAAAAATATTTTTCTACGTTTGAGCAAAAAACGCTAACACCAAAGCCATATCCCAATTGGATAGTACCGACATTTACTTTATATTAAGAACTGCTGTAAATTTCATCCAATTTCAGAGAAATGTGTGTGTGCCGAGTTGCTGAGTTTCAGCTTGATCGGATATCGGGAAGTGTGAAAATTTCCACTGAATTCATCATTCATTCATTTATTAATTCAATCAAGAAAACAAAAAGCAAACTCTAATAGATGTATTAAAAAAAAAAAGATTTTTTTCAGAATCTTGTGATTATTTCTAGGGATAGCTGTTTACTATTTGAGTACACAAATGCCCAAAATTAAAAAAAAAAGGAAAAACGAGCAACAAAGAATATTTAACCCTTTGTGAAAATTCATCAATTAATTTAATTTTACACAAAATATATACTTTGAGGTGGCGCGGTATCAAATGAAAACGAGTTTCGAGTTACCATAATTAACCAGGACCCAAATAATTAAATAACGCCATACTTCCTCGATTGATGTTTTAAAAATTTCATGAAAATTTAATAAAACTAATGGCATCTATATTTGATAGGATTATGAGACGGAAAGAAATGTGAAGAGAGTTAAATTTTGCCAACAATAATGACACAGCAAAAGGTATGGAAATATAATTATGCCTTCTTAGAAGTAAAGAAGTATGATATTTGCTAGGGTAAACACAACAATCGGGAGGTCCGTGACCGCGTGCTTTATTTCAGAGAGGGGTCAAAGGGCAAGTGGTCTTCTTTGTGGCTTAAATAAATGTCTTTCTCTGTAGTATTTAGATTTAGTATTAATCTGTGTACGGGCAAAATGGACGTTGTACCTTGTACTAGCAAACAACAGCCAACGATCGCTCAACAACACATACACAAAATACATAGCCAACGGCTGAATTTCTTCATATTTCATAATATACCGTTCTACGGCGAGGTAGAAGAGCAAACTCGCAGTTAACTGTCTTTTTGTACTCATTTTGCTTTTTTTTTGTACTCATTTTGCTTTTTTTTTAAAAAGAGACTTGGCGGTCCTGACACAATATTTTTGACTTCACTTTAAAATCAAAAGAAATGCTTAGGTAGATAGATACCTTTCGAAAAATATTGTGCAGAAGAATAGTGCTATGAATAGTTATTTTTTACACTCCTTTTGATAAATTTAGTTAGTAACACAATAACATTGATAAACGACCGTGTGTATGAATTTCTTACTAACGTAGAAACTGACATGAAATAGTTCATGGACAAATATATACACTGCTTATCCAGCCAAACAGAGCTGTTTGTCTGTTGCATAAACTTAAAATAATAATAATTTCTAATCGATTTTCGAGGGCATTTTAAATGTTCTGTAATTTTCTTCATTTTCGAAACCAAAAAAAACGACTTGTAGATTTTTGTATTTAAATATTTCATAATTGGAATATTTTGATGCTAAACAAAAAAAAAGTTTTTAAAAAAAGCTAACCAAAATATGTCTTCGTAAAATCGTCGAAAAATTTCACAGAATTCAAAATACAAAATGCACAATCCTTTTATTTAATGAATTTGCAAAGAAATAGTCTCATCACTTTTAGGTCGTTCATAAATTTTAAAATTACACAAATAATAATAAATATATTGAATTGTAGTTGACCATAATAGTGAATTGGTCATTTGAATAGAAATTACTAACGAAAACATTTTTTAAATCACACATTACTGTTCACAAATTGAAGCTGTCACTTTCCCAGGAAAAACATGCGCATGGCACATCAGTTCTGCCTAATGGCTATGTTGCCAGATTTTTCGCAGCCAGTTAAAGACATTTTTTATTAATAATATTTCGAATTAGAAATTGTACAGTCTCTGCACAATGCGTAACAAAAACGTGTTTACGCGTAACGAAGTGTTTTTTTAGCAAGACCGTTAACGTATTGGCTAATTCTAAAACAACAAAGCTTGCAGCTATTAGTGTCACGCCTTGAGTTTAATTCGACTTTTTTTCACTGTTCGACAATTACATACCCATATGAGATACGACTCAGATATCTAAACAATATTTTCGGGTTTTATTCTTTGCCCCAGTGTGGTGGGATTTTTTAAAAATATATCTTAAGAAATTGTAGGTCATCAGTGAATTTTATTATTTATTTTGCATTTCACACAAACACGTTAACAACTAAGTGTAAAAATTTGAAAAAAAATGACGGTTAAATTATTCGTTTAAGACAGTAACATGATACCCAGTACTCAGTTTCCATAAATAAATCAAAATACTCAGAATTATATAACAACACCGATGAAAGTAGGTAGCGTGAGAGGTAATCAGGGAATTATATAACAACATCGATGAAAGTAGGTGGCGTGAGAGGGAATCAGGAAATTATACAACAACATCGATAAAAGTAGGTAGCGTGAGAGGGAATCAGGGAATTATATAACAACATCGATGAAAGTAGGTAGCGTGAGAGGGAATCAGGCAATTATATAACAACATCAATGAAAGTAGGTAGCGTGAGAGGTAATCAGGGAAATGTCAAAAGAATGATGGATGCTGAAAGAGAATGTTTATTTTGTGTACTTCCTAATTTTGTGAATCCGAATTCGAAAACTTTTCAGGAAACTCCCGAGGGACGAAACGGGCATTAGCGACAGGACCTACCTCGGCGAACCTTTTAGATGTATTTTTGAATTACAATTTATTGAAATGTGTACATGAACCGATTACTTTATTAGTAAAGCTTAGGAGAAATGTGATGGGGTAGAAAATAAAAAGGGAAATTTAATTTCTGAAATTGATTGTTTTTTTACATTACAATACTGGCATTTAAACACAGCAAGAAAATTTTGAATTACGAATTTTTCATTGAAAAAAATAATATTGGCCTGAACGTCCAGCTTTAGATTTGTTAAGAGACTAGATCTGAAAAGCCAGGTACTTTCCAACTTTCCACTTAGCCTTCTTTTACCACTTTCCACTTCCATCAACCATATAACATTTCTCAAATGAAAGTGCACTGGTTTCATTGGATCCAAGCACTAACTTGCGTTGTACAGCCTACTGATTTTGAGAGTATGTTCAGTCTTAGGACGGGTTATTTCACAGAATTTTCAAACAATTCAACAAAATTATAAGTTAAGTTCTGTGAAAATTCCATTCAAGTTCTGTTTTATTTCAGTTCTGTGAAGCAAATTGCTCACAATTACATAATAACAAAACTTAGAATAGAATAGGACTTTAAGAGAACTAGAAAATTATCGTCGAAATTTGATGAATTATTCAAATTCTGCGAAACAACCGGTCTATAGTGTCTAATGCTTATCAATAAATTCCATAAAACTTTTTTCCTAGGGGAATATCACCCTTCTTTACGTCAAGCGGATTAATCGATTATTTCAAAAGCTTGAAAATGTCTCAATCTACGCGTGCAATGTTTTAAATCTGAAGGTAATATAAATGGTAATGCAGCTGACGCGTGATATGTATGACGATTAATTCTTCTCGGTTTCTATCAAATCTCATAGAAATATTTGCGTCCCGAGCTGTGTTGGGTGGAGACTGAGAAGTGTTAGTAATGCACCCGCGCCGTCAAGGTATCGCTGTAATACATGCAGTCACTTTCAGGACGGTGTCGGAAGCATTTTGTTAAGACGTTGGGCAAAAGAGATGCACTCGATGCATCTTAAATCGAGGGCAGGTAAACGTGGAGCAAATAATTATTTATTTAATGTTACTTTACATGTTTGTTAATTTATCAGTCAAACTATTTGTAAGTAAACGTAAAATGTAAACGTAAATGTAAAATTATATTTCGTATCTTGAACCTATTTAAGAAAGATTGCAACATTTTTGACATCTTTTGTCGATCGGTGGCAACATTTAACATTGCGCGGCCTTTTGCCGTGTTAAAGTATAATTTTCATATTATTGTATAGTTATTTCGAATAAACAAATTAACATTAACATTAGTGTTGAAATTAGTTGATTATATTATTATTTCTCTTGATCGGTAACTATACCGTCTTCATTATACCTTGGAATTCACGACCTATAAGGGAAAAAGTTTCATAATAAAAAGAGTGATAAAAAATCAGTATTAAAAAGAACTATTAATTGACAGTAAATTCATATTTCAATTGTATGGTGGCAATATTATTATTTTTTTTGGTTGAAGTTAATATGATTTCGAAAATTACATTATTGAATCAATAATGAAATGTTTTTAATAACTGTGTATATATTTGGTGGCAAAAAATGTAAGCTTTCGATAAATCTTTGTAGTAATACGTTTAAATCAGCAAGAGATAGATACCATGGTAAGAAGTTTTATTGTTCATAAAAAAAAAAAAATTTCGTAGAAATTATTTTTATTGTATTGTTGTAACTCGATGGTTAAATGGTTTTCCGCCTGCATCCTTACAAGTTTTTTTTTGTAACCAGGAATTTCTAAATTTTTCAACCCCATTGGCTTATCCAAATACCGGGGCCGGAGCCACATTTCTTGCATTCTTTGCCTGGCAGTTGAAGAGCCCTGGAATGCATTTCCTGAGAAATGGATGCTGCAATATTTATCCGATCAGCGCGTACCTACTCCACCTATTGCCGGTTTCAATATACACTACTATAACATGCGCAATACGTAAGCGAATACTTGCAGGAATCTCCATATTGCACGGCTCTACATGCACACAAACCTACCGACGGCTACATTTCATAGCAGGTGCTTACTTTCAAAGGTATGTGTTTCAGTTTTAATAAAAGTTTCTCGCAATAGGTGACATGTGGAAATAAATATTTATATGAATTTTTGCTTTGGTTTGTACTCATAGAAAACACATTTTTACGAGTTATGCAATCTATAAGTATACGTAGATTTTAGACAAATCATACCTTTGAAGACCCTACATCTGAAGACTACAAGTACCAGGCAGGGTAAGCTCAGTCTTACATCAATCAAAGGTAACAGAGTTATAAACTATTGTAATAACCTTCTTGCTATACACGAAAAATATAGTACGCACTAATAATATAGATTTAAAAAAATAATTACTTTCTTTCTTGTTGCTGAAAATATGTTTTCATTAAAATGGTAGCATTTTGAAACTTTATTGCTGCATTTGGAAAATTATTGGTTAGGATATTCATTGATATCTTCAAACAGCTGCATTATTAAAAGCGTAGGTTTTATTTTGTACCTAGGGTATACAAAGTATTTTTTTTTTACAACAAAACAGTTTTATAAATTTATAACTCACGATTTTTAAAAATATTTTCTAAAGTAAGGATGAGAAGTTGTTACGATCGAATACCCAAGAGTTATTCTCTCGGGAGAGAATCTTCTCAGGCCATGATTATTCGCTACAGTTTATGTGCTTGTAGCTCAAAGCAATTTCACGCTTTACGTGAGTGACTATTTGGTGGAAATTTCGGATAAAATATTTCAATAAATATTTTTCACTTATTCTGGAGCCTTTTTATAACGGAGGTTGACTACCATCAGGGCATTCTTCATCACACAAACCACAGTGCGTAACATTTTATCAAACCACGTACCATTCATGTAAGTTCTGTGGAACGGCATCTATCGATCCCCTGAATTATCACCTTATGTTATGCATCATAAGGTTATTCTAAATGACTAAGATATTTTAAGTAAAAAAAAAACAAATCCGATTGGGTAAACATTCAATATAATGACCTGAGAAGAAAGTAGACTTCTAGTAGACCATGAATTTTAATAATTACACTGTAATTTTATATTCCACTGATTAATTGAGAGAATATGTTTGGAAACGTAAACCAGGAATATTAAAATTTTTATTTAACGCGTAAGCTTTACAAGAGTGAAACTTCAAAGGTTTCCTCTGTAAATGTCACTATTGTGATACAACGTCGCTTTAGCAGTGCGACCGTGTCGGATTATTCGTATTTTTTTTCTCCGGCCGTTCCTCCCTGATGATTATCTAATTTGTTCCGGGCTTTTTTACGAAGACTGGCATTCCCCAGGGGATAAAGTTTACACCGGCCTCTCAGCCAGAGCCAGCGGCAGCTACGTACAGCTTGTCTGGCTTAGAGTTGCGCTACCCGGACAGCCGGAACGCCTGTTTGACTTGCTCCGAGGACGAACAAACAAGAAGGCGTAGGGACTTACCAGATAATAAAAAGCTCAGGTTACGTAGAGTGAAAGTAAAAGCTCCGGTGAACGGAACTAAGCATAGTTTTTTTTGGGTAGATAGTTAAATTGTTTATTTTTTGTATTGTAAATGTATTGCACTTATTTTATCTGGTAAGTTGGGTTTTGGATACCTACAAAACCACTGTGTAAGTTAAAAAAGTAAAATGATCATTCATGTTTATAAATCACTGTAATAGAAATATATGACAATCAAAAATTCTTTTTTTTAAAGAAAGACGTAGGTTAAAAGCTACGGAGAGGCTGATGATTCTATAAACTCTATAAATAAACTTAAAAATCGTTTTCTATATTTTCTTGTGATACTAGTGCAAAATAACAAAAACCAATAATCGATGACCGCAATGAGTTTATTAACTCCTGGGAGTACAATGCTTTATATAATATACTTTATTCTGTACTGTATACTTTTAATAAATAAAAAATGAAGATGTGTTATTTTTTAAATTCTAGAATACATATAGAAATAAATATATATATATATATATATTTTAATTTGAAGCCGCACAAGAGTCCAAACTGCTCCCAACCGTCTGGAGCCAGTGAGATTATGGTATCTCAATTGGGGTATGTTGTGAGGCTGAAGAAAGTGGGGAGCCTGGCTATTCAGATTTTGTCACCAAAACAAGGGCAAAGCCATTTCAAGCAGCGTCTCAATTCTGAAAGGTGAATTCATCTCCATCCAAAGCGATACTGAGGGTATCTTCGACTCTGGAATATTAAGACGTAATATTGAATTCATTACTGAAGTAGAAAATAAAACTTATAAATCTGAACGAAGCATGAAACAGAACAAGACGCAAAAACTAAAAACGGTCTTAACTGGGAATCGAATCCAGGATCTCTGTCTTATCTGAACAACATCGTTATCCACTCGGCCATTGAGACGTAATTATTATGCGTCATGTATTGTTTTTTCTGTGTTTTGTTCCGTTTCACGTTTTGTTAGTATTATATTCTCCCCCTATATTTCATTGATGGGTATAACGTTCAAAAGGTAAAGATGTTTTTTCCAATAAAAACTGAATAATATTGTGTGTTTACATGTTTGCAATATAACCAATGAAGTTTCCGCTGAAAATTATTATGATAATTTATTAGTATTTATATTACACACGTTTTCGTACATCTCAGAAAGTTGGTGAGATTGAACTAATACAAATATACATTTTATTATTTAAGATAATTTTATTTTTTTATTTTTTTATTATCAATATAAAGTTTTTTTACAGTTTTTTTTCGATGTCTGTCTCACTAGGATAAACCTGTGTCGAGACAGACGTATTTAATACATAAATTAATGTTTACATATTATTTGATACTTATAATATTTAATTGCATTAAATGACATTGTGAAAATGATAAAAAATAATGAATAATAATAATAAATGATAAATTGGTTAATCAGCATCTATTTGGAGTACATACTTATGAGGGGATTTTTATAAAAAAATTATAAAATTATCGTTGTACATTTAGAAGTAGAAGGATTTAGAAAAAAAATTAACCCGTAATTGTGTCGTTCACTACGGTCACCAAGGCAACTTATGATTAAAACAGGTCTGAAATTTGCCTAGCTTTAAATTAGTTGGTAGCGTGATAAGAAAACTGCCGTCCATTGTTTAATCCAACAGTTCATGTAATATCTGCTTTATAGGCGATTTTACTGTCACTGCGCGCATAAAATATGCTCGGCAGAATAAAAAATATTCTTTATGACGTCAATATAACGTAAAACCTAAAAGCCGCCATAAAAATTACTGGCCCAGAAAGAGGTTGCCGTTTTCTTGCATATCAAAAAGCGAAATCAATTGGTATTTACGATTATTCCATAAAAACGTAAATGGACATTTCGTCGTTAAAAACAATAAAACATTATCTATGGTCAAAGAGAATTTTCTTTGCTTTTATGAGGGTTTGCCATTAAGTCAAACTTTTTTTCATCAAATGCTGACATTAATAGAGTAAAGTCATCCTTTGCCTGATAACCCCATAACTCGAAACAGATGCCAATTGCGCTAACATATAAATTTTATTTGATTAATTTGTGTTATTATTTCACAATTAATTAATTTAAAATAATATATAGTATATTTGCGGCACGTTCCAGAGTGGAAGATACTCTCAGTATCGCCCTGGTGTAAGACCACCATTCAGAATTGAAACGTTGCTTGAAATGGCTTTAGCCGTGTTTGGTGACCAGATCTGAATAGCCAGGTACTTCCCCACCTTCCTCTTCCCCATCTCCCTCCCCTCCCCAATACCCTCAGCCTCACAACATACCCCAATTGGGGATGCCATAGTCTCACTGGCTCCAGACGGGAGCAGTTGGGACTCTTGTGCGGTATTACTGTAAAAAAAAAAAAAAAAAATATCGATCGGTAAAACATTAATCTTACAATCTGCCATTACATTCGCTGGCCACACATAATACGATTTTTTAAAAATAAAACCTTTTGATTTACCTTAATTACTATAAAAGGAAACTATATGCATTTGGGAAATTCTAGTATCATTTTAGTATTTTAATATTTAATTACAAAACATATAAATTAGTTTTCCTTGAGTGGGATGACAGCCAAAATAATTTCTGTTGATGACATTTTATTATGTTGGAATTCCTGATACCATACGAGTGGCTAGAGGATACTTTATTACGTATTTAGGTAGGTACTATTTTGACAAATTTCTGAAAAAAATATAAAGTTATTTAGGCATGTTTTATAAATAAAGAAATATTATAAAAATAAGTTAATGATAATCCTTTCAGAAAATACAGTGATTTGGCTTTAACACCACTGTACCCATATTCCTATTTTATATGACAACAATGTATCGATTCCAAAAGACTGCCAAAGCTTCATCGAGACTGTATGTATACTCGATACTAATGATTAATACCAATAAAGCTTGGGCGCAAGCCAAACTTGGTCGTCATCTAAAATACTAATTAACAGTGATGGTAAAAGTAATACTATTTACAAATAGTTTAATAATATAATGACCGTGTTTTTTTAGATGGAAAGTACCTACAATAAATTATAGACTGCGAAACTAAGTATATTATAATTAAAAATACAACTGGTAACGGTCAAAATGAAAGAGAGTGACAAACACGTGAACTGTCTTTTTATATCTTACGTTCGTGTCGTACATTTATTAGAGACTCACGTTCACCATTATTCCACAGTCTCCGATCTAAATTCATTTCAAATTTTATATCGCCTCGAAAAAATTATATGGAATCATATAAACGCGTTCTGCTAATATTTAATAAAACTAAAAAGTTGCCCGACTAGTTTAAAAAAAACGTTTCCCCTACAAATTTAAATACGTTAATGAGTTTTGCCTGCCGTCGTGAAATAAGGAATTTTATTTAATTTACTTACGCACTTAGGGTTTTTACGTAATACAAGTCTTAATTATGCTTGTGGATTAAGAAAGAATGTTTAATCTAAAGAAATAAGAGAGAAACATAAGTAATCAGCACAATATATACAAAAATTAGTGTATGTAAAAATCATCAAAAATCAACATTAAAAGTGAGTTACAGATTATAATATATATTATATGCGAACAAGCAGGTAAATTAAAAAAAATAAATGTATTGGTAGGACGGCCCGTACACTTTATTTAGTCATTTTGCTAATTGGGTGCGGATCAGCGCGTTGCGGGGGCTTCCTGTCGATGAAATCAATGATCGGAAGTGATATCTTAACTTCGTGATTCAAAATATTATATTTTTAATAGAAAAAACGTATTCAAATTGATTTATCGAAACTGTTGAAAATTAGGTTAGGCCGGATAAGTTACGAGTATACTTTACAGCTGAATTTAATTTATAAACTGTTTAAAATCGTATCGGTCAAAATATAGTAAAAATGCCGCTCAGGCGTAGTATGTTCAATTCCTCGGCTGGCTAAGTCCTCCTTCACAACACAACCAACATTTCCCGCTTACTGTGGTAGTAGTAGGATATTGTCAAATATGTTATGTTATTCGTAACCCGGAAATGTTTGTCTTTCCTTTTTTAAAAAAAACGCAGTTCTCAGCAGTTATTTGTTTTTCCTGAAATTCGTACGTTGTGGAACTACTATTATTTTATTTATTTTTATTTTATTTTATATTATTGAAACAAACAGTACATAATTTACAGAGATGAAACAATATACAGGAATAAGATACTTCATGTTGTGTACCTATGATATGTTTCCTGGTAATGTCTGCTAAGTGGTATGTTTATTCCTTAATTACCAGGTGACTTGTGTAGTTTATAGGTGTGTGTGAGACGTGTGTAATGTGTATGTGAGTGTTTGTGTATGTGTGTGTCTGTATGTATGCGCATTGAATTCTTTAAATTATTGACATGATGCCACGTTTAAATTTGGGCAGTGAATCCGAAAAAATGTCAATGTTAGAGTTAATACAAATATTATTTAGAGTATGAAGAGCTCGGTTAATTGTCGAATTAGATGCTGAATTTGTTTTATAATTTAGCGTGTGGAATAGCACTGTGTGTCGTGTACGTCTCAAAGGTATGTTAAAGTTAATAAGAGACAAAAGTTCAGAACAGTCAATCTCATTGTTTAAAATTCTGTGTATAAATATTGAGTCGGCTACTGCTCGTCTTCGCTGCAAAGTTTCAAATGTACACTCAAAATTATTGTTGAATCTGTGGGTAATATTTTTTTATTTATTTTTTTATTTATTTTAATATATATCATATGGGTTACATTAATACATATTTTGCAGAAAATAATATTAAGGTTCATAATTGGTCATGTATACCTTATCAGAAAAGAGGAGCTCTTGTGCCTGATAAGGGAGCCACGATTCTTACTTAGATTCAATGTTATAATATTACGTTATGTGTAAAATATATAATATATATATTTATATATATATATATGTATATATGTATATATATATATATATATATTTTTATTTTTTTTTAATATAAGTTTTTTTGGAAAAAAAGTTTGGTTTTAAAAGTTTGATTTATTTTTTTTTTTAATATAAGTTTTTTTGGAAAAAAAGTTTGATTTTATTTATTTGTTCTTGTTGGTTCATAATACTGCGCAATTCGGAAGGGAGATTATTGTAGTTTTTTATGGCTTGGTAAATATAATGGTTTTGCATATTATATTAATATTATATATTTTATAAATTTGTTTTGGATTCGTTCTATACTATCTATGTAAAGTTTTTTTATTATTAACTATTTAAGAAATATATTTGTACAGCGCCCTTAAGGTGATTTCTCACGAAAACGGCGCTACATGAATTAGCCAAATATTATTATTATTATTACTATGTATGAAATTATTTATACACGTTAGCCAGTTCATAAAAAAATTCTTTCATGAATGATTTCTATTCCAGGACAGTAACTTACTGTCGTGTGTGGATTGTATGCATGGATTCCAGCGAGCGGAGATATCAAATATTTTAGTGCGAATAGCATACTGCAAAATTAATGCAAATTTGGGTGAATGCACGTTGCTTTTGTAATTTATGGAATCACTTTGCATACGCGAATTCATGCTCCATTTATATTTCTCCGCACTGTGATTTCGGTTTACAATAGGAACTATTCGGGCTATATGTATTTAACTAATGAATAAATGAAACTATTTTTGATAAATGCACAAACAATTTGACAAATTCACAAACGAAGAACAATGAGGAGACTTGACCATCTAGTCAATCTAGTGTGCCAGCTACAATGCCGAGCGCCCCGCCATCAGTCTATCCTATGTAGTTTCCCCAGGCTAGCTACTTATATTCAGAGAAATGTTTTTTTCTTCAATAATTTTATAAAAAAATATATAACGAAGAAATACGAAAAGATTCTTGAGCTGTATTGCATTTTCCAGCTATATAAACGTTCCTCACAATATAAAGAAGTCGTATGAGGCTTTCCTGAAAATAAATAAAACAGTAGGTATTATGATTTGTGAATAAAAACTATATGTTAATATTTGAAAGTGACAAAACGACAAATAGAAAAATATTATGGTTACACTACTCCCTGCCGAGTGCATAAAATTTATTAGAGAATGCTACGAGCATTTTTTAAGGTTTAAAGTATGTTAAAATCGATAAAAGTGTGGTGAGCATCTAGCAAACCCATAATGGATTTCTTGGCACACTACAGCATAATATTATTAATTTCGTTTTATTGAACTTCATAAAAGTCATATTTTATGATGGCGAGATTTAAATTTAAAAAAAACGTAACGAGCTATGTACGGGACGTCTTTGCCTGCACAAGAAAAGACTGTAAATAATAAGCACCGGCACACATCAGTCCTCAACCTGGGAAATGATTTAAGTAAAACACCGTGAGGTGTTCTATCCAAACCGTCATAAAAGAAAGACGATTTGAATCAAAATTCACATTTTAATTACAAGTATTGTATTGGTATACAGAACGTACAAAGGTGTGTAGCTTATAGGTACTTTCTATTTTTTACAGCCAGCCCAATTCACAAGAAATAGTTATATGTATTTCAATACAACTGGAATTTAAACACAGATAGAAAACTGAGACAATCGGAATTCTTTCAGCGATAATCACATTGTGCATCATCGCGCCATACGATGCAGTAAATGGCGTGGGCGAATGCTGCAGCAGTGGCCAGTTCAATTGGTAGCCAGCAGGAATCGGCCAGCTTCTAGGTTGTCAGCATCAATGGCTAATTTAGTCGGTATCCAGGAAGAATTGGCCAGCCTCTAGGTGTTCAGCATCAATGGCTAATTCAGTTGGTAGCCAGGAAGAATTGGCCGGCTTCTAGGTTTTCAGCATCAATGGCTAATTCAGTTAGTAGCCAGGAAGAATTGGCCAGCCTCTAGGTTTTCAGCATCAATGGCTAATTTAGTCGGTAGCCAGGAAGAATTTGCCAGCCTCTAGGTTTCAGCATCAATGGCTAATTCAGTTGGTAGCCAGGAAGAATTGGCCGGCTTCTAGGTTTTCAGCATCAATGGCTAATTTAGTCGGTAGCCAGGAAAAATTGGCCGGCTTCTAGGTTTTCAGCATCAATGGCTAATTTAGTTGGTAGCCAGGAAGAATTGGCCGGCTTCTAGGTTTTCAGCATCAATGGAGCAGGGATTGGCCAGCCTCTAGGTGATCACCGGCAGTGGGCAGTTCAGTCGGTAGCCAGCAGGTATTCGTCAGCCTTTAGGTTGTCAGCATCAATGCAGCAGGGATTGGCCAGCCTCTAGGTGATCACCGGCAGTGGGCAGTTCAGTCGTTTGATTATAAGAGCCGGCACACGGAGACGCCCCTTTATTGTAATGATGACAGATGCGTCTGGCTCAGCTGATAGAGTGCCGGCCGTAAACAGCTCGTTAGAGATAGTTGTAATCTTTAAAATGATTGTGCCGTGATGGAGGAACAGAAGCGACTACAGATTTCAGTTAACACTCAGGAATTTATAATTATAATTAACAGATCGCGTTTTAACTGGAGGTGTTCCGTCCACTCGTGCTAATTTTTTTAATTTCACTGTCGAATATTGTAGTGTTTTTAGCTATTTATAATTTCTCTAGCAAGCCCTTTTGTGACGTCAATATCTTTACCACAACTTGTTTTCGTTTCAGACGCAGGTGTTTTTAGGTGAGAATAATAATTTCTCACAGCGACTGGTTTGTTAATATTTTCATTTTTCTCCGGCTCTATTCGCCTAGTAACCGATTATTTTGGTGCATTTTTCAACTCGTAAATTTTATAATATTAAATGCAATAAATTCTTGTTTTCATGTTTGATACAAGATAAATTGGATCTTGTCTATTTTTATGTAAAATGGTGTACCTTTGATTTGAAATACGGTGCCATCCGCTTTTGCTGACTCAAAGGTGAGATGAACAACAGATATCTGTTAGTAATTATTTTTTGGTTTTCAATTAAATGACCTCTGTCTGGCAGAACTTCGTAAGAATTGGTTGTAAAAATATGAGCTATAGAAAAATTAAAACTAAAAAAAAAACACAAAACAAGAGAAAAGTATCTTGACGTTAAATACTTACCATTTACCATGTGACGTAGATTCTATATTACACCGGGGTGTAGAATCTCGGCGAAGTCTCTTACCTGGAACAAAATTAAATGTTATTGATTATTCAAATAAATCGTAAATAAAAAAATACAAATAATAAAAATCCCAAGGCCAGCGCATGGTCACTATTTTTCAAGGTATTTTAATTTTATGAAACACAGATAATATTTTTTAAATTACGTGATAAAGTGATAATTTATAATTATTATGTTATTCTTAGTCCTCCTCATTAGGGATTCCTGTGCTGAGGTGAACTGGCTTTAATTGAAATAATGTTTATTTCAGATCCTAATTTTCAGATAAAAAATTTGTATAATTCCTCTGTTTGATATCTTTAAGCCAGGTTTTGATTTGATATTTGAAATCATTTACAAAAACATTATTTGTTATCTTTATTGTGATTTGAAGTTAGTTATATAACTTAGTGGAGAGATATTTGTAGATCCTTCCTCAAAAATAGTTTAAATTTGTGTTTTGAAAGTGTGTTTTAAACATTCTTATCACATATATTTTTAATGTTTGGGAATACAAAATATTTCTTTTGTCAAATTTATATCTAACTTAAACATACAGACCCTTACTCTTTATCTTACTGTTAAAAAACTGGTCTAATATTGTCCTGGATTATCACTCAACAGTTCCATTGGAAACCAGTTAGATAAATAAGAACCAATAATTTATTGTGAAATATTACATTTTTTAATAAAATATTCCCATATCATTAGTGCACAATACAAACCAATTACCATAAAAAGCGGTTAACGTGTTTTTGGCTTCGGGACGTTTTCATTAGTTAGTTACATTCCACTGTTCGATATAATATTAGTTTTATTTTACTTGGTAAATGGAGAAAATAGTTTAAACATTTCATTAATTGATTAAAGCGCCCTTCATTTATACTATTAACCTATTGCGTTACACCGCAGCATAGCGCACGGAATTCGGGAAAGTTAAATACAAAATTGATATAATGAACACGGTTGAAGTTGAGTGTAAATATTATTCACGTAAAAGCTCCTAACCATACAACAATATTTTTCTGTAAAATCTGTATCGGTATTTTTCAAATTATTTCGTAAGCAATTTATAATTAAAAAAAAATATATCTTCACTACTTCGGAATTTTTTTTTTGGCCCCGTTGATTCGACGATTGTTTATTTTATTAAGGGTAAACGTAACGTACTTTATAATCTGAACTTTCGTAAATGGCGTCAATTCTATTATAGTATGAAAATATACTTTTGTAAAGTTATGCTCACAGACATTAAAACGAATTATTTGTTTGCGCCCACACACATGTAATATGAATATAAATAAGTACTTTTTCCGCATTAAAACTCAATTCTTTCAAGATAGGAATACCAATAAAATATTGGATTAAATCACTGATACCATATTGGATTTGTACGTTTTTCTTGAAAGAAGTGAGTTTAAGATCTCTGCTCTGCCTTATTGATCCCTTTACTTGATCCCGAAGATCTCATTATTACATCGAAGTTTAACCGTTACAACCTATAAAATCAAGATAAGACTGTTCAAATCTAAAAGTGCCAGACCTCACCGCTCACTCTTAAGTATTTTATAAAGGTATTTTTTATATGGATACTACGATACGATACGATTGTACCACCCTAGCCAGAAGCACTCCTGTCCTGGTGCGCCGATATGTCAGGGTGCACTGATTTGTAAAAACTTGTTACTTACAAGTGTTCTCAAGTGTATATTATCAGTTAGGCAATCAATGAACAATAAACAATATTATTCTTACGAGTATGACGCCTGCAAAGTAAGTAAGTTTTTGAGGTTTACAGTACAAAAATCCAATCTGTGTCTTACGAGGATTTTCAATATGCTTTTGAATATTTCTTATCAGTACTTTTATAATAAAGATCAGTTTGATCATTGGGGTGTCTAATTGTTTTTTAATCGATAAAATGAATTGAATAATTTACTCGGCAAAATACATCATCCGAAAAATGATGACAATTGTAATCTTTATGCCGGCTAATTAATATAAACATTTGAAAGCCTCGTTTGCGGAACAACATTATATTCACAAACATGAGTTTTGTCCCTAGCAATAAAAGTCAGCAATAATCATTAAAATAATAGAGTAACTGGAATAATTGTTTGGTTAAAGGAAAGTTAACACAATATTATTGAGTTCAGTTAATCATTAATATGTTTGTTTTACCATTCAGCAAAATCATCAAATAAATGAAACGGTTTTAAAGTGATCTGAATGAGTAACCGATCACAGCTGCACCATCCCTGATCATGAAAGTTGTCCCAGACTAGGTAATTTTGTCCAACTACGTACGATTGAACGTATAATTTATTAACTATCCTGTTTTGGATAGAGTTGTTTGATATAAATCGAACACGCCAAACGTGTTTTGAACTTGTCAAAACACAATTAACTTCCTTCCTTCCCATGGTTTTCAATGTTATTCCCAGCAGGAAAATAATCGCATTCGTTGTCAAACAATCTACGCATCTAGGAGACATTTCTTCGTAAATAAGAAAGCAAATAAAACACGTAATGTTATTATGCAAATCCGCACAGCTTGTACCCCGTGCATGATCAAGTTTCACAGGCCGTTCAATTAATCCGGGTATGAAGGAAGACTGTCTTTGAAAATTCATTCATATTCACGATGAAGAGGTTCCTTTTGTCGCTGTCTGAATTAATATGCAGAATACAAGGCGATGCAGGACCGGGCCCGGTAACGAGCAAATTTTAGCTTATACTCTGTTATCCTTGCCAATATAATATTACCATTTCTTAACAAGCAAGTGTTACACTACGTTACGTGTTTGGCACTACGTACCTAGATGTTCATGGTATACTTAACTATTGCTTTCACAATATTTTGAAGTACGTAATAGACGAAAACTTGGCAGCTTTCATATATGACACGAAACTTTTAACGTTTACCGCATTTCCGTAAAAAAATTCAACAAGACTTATTTTTGAGGATTGTCAATGTCTACGACTTCCTCATTTTAAAATTGTGTGTGGAGTTTAGAAATTCTCAACAATATTATAAGCTGTTTACAGGGACAAAATAAAGATGAAACTAATAAAGTAGCATATAAATTTTGTACTAAGTGTGGAAGACCAAAATAAAAGCATACCAGTAATTCAAAATACTCTTCAAATAGCTAAACAAAGAGAAAATACAAACTACTTCAAATTTAAAATTGTGTATAAAAAAACCATTAATGAATTGAAGTCAAAATACGGAATAATAATGAATATATTAAAAGATTCACTGCCCGCTAAACGCTATCGCTTAGTGGATATCATAAACGATTCACTGGTGAAAAGAATTATTCCAAATTCATGGCAAACATCTATAATAAAGCCAATTTTCAAAATCATAAAGGCAAAAAATTAGAAGCTTTTAGACCGATAAATTGCTTACCAAGATACGAACGATTGCTGTTAACCGTTGTTAAAGAGCAGCTTAGTAAACATATTGAACAAAAAAATATTTTTTAGTTAATCGGCAATCTGGTTTAGACAAATACTCATGTGAAACAGCCATAAATTATGTAATTAATGAATGGAAAATAAGCATGGAATAAAAATAGTACAAAAGAAGTGTTTCTTGATTTCCGACGTTATTTTGAAACAACAGACAGCAACATATTAATATCCAAATTAAAACACATGGGAGAATGGTTTAAAGACTAACTGCAAAAAAAAACCAATTTTTTTATATAACCAACTAATTTGGAGACGCCATATTGAAGGAACAGCTAGTGAACCTATGAGTCCCACAAGGATCTGTATTGGGGCCAGTACTATTTATATTATATATCAACTATATAGTGCAGTGCTTAAAATACTGTTTAGTCAAACTTGTTTGCAGATGATACTCTTTTATATATAACAGGAAATAATGATGAAGCTTTGCTCAAAATACAGTACGACCTGTATCAAATATCTATGTGGTTAAAGATAAACAAATTAAAACGAAATTTAACAAAAAGTAAATACATGGTAATAGATTAGGAATTTTGCGGACTCAATAAAATTATCACAGACAACGAAGAAACGGAAGAAGTAGGGGAGATTAAATACTAAGGCATCGTGATAGACAATCAACTCTTATTTAACTCTAATTTTAAATTATCATCCAAGAAAATGGCAAAAAAGATATATTTTTTAAGAAGAATAAGAATAATATTACTCAAATGAAAATTAATTTATAATAGTATTGAAGTATCTCATTTAAATTTCTGCTGTAATGTACTTTTTTTGTGCAATCCAACACAGATAAAAAAATGCAAATAATTCAAAATAGAAGCATGCGAGCAGTATTGAATTGTAGAAGGTATTATTAGATTATTATAAATGAGTGAATTAGGTAAAATAACATGTGGAGTACCACAGGGATCAATTCTTGGACCTTTGTTATTCCTAATCTACGTGAATGACATAATAAAGTGGGGTATTAAAGGAACTATACAACTTTATGCTGACGATACGGTATTTTTTTACAATAAACTGAACCTAGCGGAGCTTGAAACGGAGATGAATGCTGATATTTCCCATCTCACAAACTGGTTGAGAATAAACAAACTAAGTCGTAACGTAAAAAAAACCCATTATATACTTTTCGGTAACATGAAAAATTTCAGCCTCGATATTAAAATTGGAGACAACTGCCTCGAAAAGAAAATGAACACAAAATATTTAGGTCTGATCGTAGATTCCAAACACTCGTGGGATCTCCATATAAATCATATAAAAGAGAAAATTACCCCTATAACTGGTGTACTATATAGGCTTCAAGGATTACTACCCATTCCTTTACTAACTTCAGTATACTATGCCATGGTACATTCACACCTTTCCTATCTCTGCTGTATCTGGGGTTTTGCCTCAAAGAAATTGATAGCTGACCTGTAGGTGGTTCAAAACCGAGCTCTCAGAAATGTGTTTGAACTTCCATGGGACACTCATGTTAGGGACATCTATTCAGTTTATGGTATCCTTCCAATTACAATCCTTCCTAAATATGAAATCACAAGCACCATCCTACAAATTACCCAAAAATCAACTCACACCAACATCAAGCCACTTTACAATCAAGACATCCACAACCACAATACTCGAAATAACAATAAAATCCGCATTCCTCAAACACACACTACAAAATATGGGTTAAAATCACTGAACTATATTGCCTATACACTATATAATTCGCTTCCAGATATGTACAAACACATCCACCATAATAAAAAATTGCAAAGCAATGCTTTAAAAGAATATTTTTTAACTACATTTAAAAATGAAAATATGTAACTGTGTTGTCATTTCTTGTTGTATCTTATCCATGTTTTTTTTTTTTTTTTTCTTTCTGTACTTGTTTTATATTGTTGTTTGTTCTACTTAACGTGTCATTATTTTAATTTTTAATTTTTATGCTGTATTGAATGTGAAACTTATATTTGATATCAAAATACCGTTGTAAAATTGTACCTACTACCTCCTACTTATGAATTGTAAGTTCCTCCTGTCCTAAAATGAGTTCTGTAACTCATCGGGATTGCTCTAGCAAGAAATAAACACAATAAAAAATATATATATAAAAATTGATATGCAAAAACAGCTAGGTATGTTAGGTGTGAGACAGTGTATAATTTACAATACCTTAGTATTTAAATTTAAGTTCACAATACTTAGCTCCAAAGTTAATGTTTAAGGATGTAAATTTTAATTTCGAAATACATGGCTACCTCACGAGAAGCTATAGAAATTTGAGACTTTCGAAAACAAATTTGCCAGGAACCAAAATAATCTCTATTTTAAAGGATTCAAGATATTCAATGAACTACTGACGGATGTTAAAGAAGCTAAAAATTCTGCAGTTTTTATAGCGTGGGTTATGCCTAAATGCTATAAAAAATAAATTTCATATATTTATTACTCGATATAAAAATGTAAATGAAAAAACGTTTCCAAGTGCTTTTGCTAGCAAAACTGATCTCAATTGCACTTTTTGGTCTGCTGCGTAGAATAAAAAAGACAACAAGAAATGCCTTAAATTTCTAATACTAAATTCAAATGCGATGGAAATCTACGATGTCATTCGAGTGTAAATGAGACAGAACGCTGGGCTATTGGGCTAAGTGGGACATATGTTTCCATAAAAATTATATGTAACTAGGTTTGTCTATGAATAAATAAAATAGGCACAAATGTGATCACCGATGAACGTGTTATAAATATATAATAGATGTCGTCGCATCACCTCTTTTAAAATACAAGTATTTATTATTTTAAATACTAAACATATTCTACAATACTTTTATATGTAGTTATTCTATAACATTATGTTCTAACTTGAAAATCTTGCAATAATACGTCGCAACAAATAAAACCATTTTTTACACGATTAAAAAAATCCGGTCACGTCTCGCTGACACGGACTGAACTCAGCTGACAATTTGATGACTCAACTCTTAGAAATAAGCTAAATTTAAGGCTTTAAGATTTGGCAACTGATGTTTCAAAAAATGGTCTGTGATCCGTGTGTCATGATTTTAAATCCTATGGAAATGACCATTGAAGATGTTTTTATATCAGTGCTTAAGAAATAGTTATACAATTAACTATAATACGTAGAATTGCTCTCTAAAACTCTAATGCTGTTATGCTCAATAGCAGTTTCTTTATGTGATTGGATTAAAGCTTGCTTGCCTGTGGCTCGTGGAACGCGTCAGCGATGTCACATTAACAAATGTGCATAAATTGTCTGTTTGACGCATAAAACAATTCCGCTAATACACTTTTTGCACTGTGCACAATCACCAGATCCAGTCCTGCTGCCTCGTTGCTATGCGAGGAGGGCTATGTTTTTATCGCATCCCCGCCCGCCCACCCTCGCCCCGGCCGTAAAACGGGTGGGAACACATCAAACATTCCAATACAGATTTTGAACTGAGCCGATAATGTGTAAACATTTTTCATCAGGCGGAGGCGGATTTCCTTCCAAGGTCGTGACTTCCAGCTGGCTGATGGAGGCTGTCGTTTTGTTACTTTAATCTTCTTTTCGATAAGGAAACATTAAAGTTCACTTTTAAATTCTACATTCCGCCTCTACCGCTCAACTCGTGCCGTCGCTTCATAAACCCATACATTATACCATTAAGTATATTTGATCATCATTTTTCTTTAATGAATTGCTTTAGAATTAGTGTACACTTAATGTTCAATTTTACATAAATGAGCTCTTTTAATAAATGACATTTGTAATAATTCGTGATCTTTACGGTTTTTAAACATGCGCAATTTGTACGTATAATTACATGCTTCCGGTATCAAGAACGCAAATACTCCCTTAATATCTGAAAACGACTCGGTAATTAAATTGTATAATTGTTCAAAAGGCCACAAAAAAATAGTTTAAACGGTAGGAAGTAAGGTAATTATCCACTCCCTGCATTTAATTGGGTTTGCATTTGCATTTATTTATATAATTTGTGTGAAAGTTATTCTTCCACTTCTCCTTGCAGTAAACAAGAAACATTTTTGATACCAAAATAACTAAACACATTTTTTTGCTAAGATAAATTTAAGAGTGTATCAGACATTAGGAGATATTGTAACTTCACTTAAGTAGATAATATACAAAATAATAAAAGGGAAATAACAGTTGATGTAAGGGAAAGTTTGGCGAGTAAAAACGCAAAGTTGGCTAAGCCAGGTTGTAGGTACAGGATGTACTAGCATTGTTAACGGGACTCCCACTCCGCTACTTGCAAACTTTTCCGAGTTCATTTATCATTCATACGTCATACCGGAACAGGGTGGATCAAAGCACATTTCATCCCGCGCCCTTTGGCGGCGATTCCCTCCGAGATTCCAGCAGTGAATGGCTGAACCAACTTCAATTGAATAGATCGCCAGCGTGGTACTACACCATTCTTCAGTGTGCAGCTCTTTGAGGCTCTGCTGATGTTTTCAAAACTAAGTCCGTTTGTAAATTTTAGCAATATTTTCCATATGAAATGCACGAATGAGAGCAATTTTTTTATGGCAATTATAGTCGATTTCGTTGTTTCGTGTCTGTCGTCTGCACGCGCTCTTTATAAATTTAGAGTGATATGAGTCCGTTTATTACCTTTACCCCCTGCTAATGTGAGATATTTAAAAAAATAATTACCAGGTTAATATTAACAAATGCTTATATAATTCATGTTAGAATTTCAGTGAGTGATGATTTGTTTTAATAATGACTTGGATATGCAAAATATTTAAAAATTATCATTGTTTCGGCATTAAATATTAATTTTGGAAAGGTGGCCATTTTATTTAAAACATAAATCAACGAAGTAATGTATAATATACACAAATATGTATAATATATACGGTAATGTATAATATATACTATATTGAATAACCCGTGAGAAATGGCGGAATATATTGTGTCCGAATTCCTTACAAAAACAGTTCCAATTTTGAAAATGAAACTCAAATTCAAAGCAAATTCTATTTACAGAGCTTATTGAACCAGAGATACGCAGGACACACATACACCTGAAACTAGTATTTTTAACGATTAATCATTTAAATAAACAAGTTTAATTCATAAATTTATATTAATGTTATGATATACATTGGAACCGATCTCGTTTAGCGGTGACGGTTTGCTTACCACGTTCCCTGGTCACACTCGTTGGCCGACATTTCGGAAGCATTTCGAAACTCTTTCAAATCGGTTCATAGTTACAAGTTATGTACTTATTTTATTGACTTACCCTAGGAAAATATGCACCATTGATAGCGCGGCACTTTGAAATTTCAATCGGAAAAAAATTGACACATCGGCTGCATTTTAATAAGGTGCAGAACTCAAAGCAGAAATCCGACATCCGACCCGAATTTTATAACGAAATTCTGAATAAAATTGTTTTAAACTTAATCATTTTACTACATCTCGCTTTGCCCATGATATGTCAATATTTATGTATTTGTCGGCCTTTAGTTACGAATTAGTTGACGTCCACGGAGAGATTATTTGAATAAATGTTTCATAAAAAATATCACCTCCTTTTCCTTTTTCTGGGAATCCTTTTTATTTACATGCTGTATAGCTTTAGATCTGACAGATCTCCTATGTCAAATTTAATGGTTTTGACGGTATTTGTTTTTCAAGTTATTGGAAACAAAAAAAATTATAAAGCAAACTAATTATACCACGTCTTGGCTAAGAATTTGGACACGGTAGACCTGGAGAAAACTCAAAATTAAAAAAAAAAACTGTTGTGTCCTTTAAGGGTTTGATAGAGGTCCTTTTGTTTAATATTATTCATTTACGACATTTATCATCGAATAAAATTTATTTCATTGTTTGCAAATGACATAAATCGTTGAAACCCTAGAAGATGGCTTACAAACTCGGAACGATGTAAATTCAAACGTCGCGTCGGGTGGAGTCACATGAATAAAACAAGACAATTGTATAGGAAAAACTCTATAATGGGTTTCACGAAAGCAAACATTACGATATAGATACTTTAAAAATGCGATGTTCCTTTCTATCTCACAAATAAAAGAATTTGAAAGGATCTGAGAGATTCTCACTCCATATTTCAGGTTTCTATAGAAACATTATGCCACAAGCTTTTAAGGATGTTGAAATCAAGCATTTGTGCAGCTTTAGCGAGATGCGTATAATGTACCTACAGCAAGGTGATATAAGTGCAATACCATAGTGTTTTGAAAACTGTTTCAATAATATGGGGAGACATAGGATTATACCTACTTATATACTCTTCAATGGTGGAGAAGGTACAGCGGATGCTTCTGAGATATTTATATACATGACACCTCGGATACTATATCTGTACCCGAGGTGTTATTTGATGGACATAACCAGAAGGACACAAGTGTCAAAACGAATAAAATCTCTTTTAATTAAATACTAATATTGACGTTCCTTTCGAGACGTAGGAACAAATTAAATGACGTTCCGAGGGGCAGAACTAAACTTCCATTAGTACATGGAAATATAATGGTACCGTTGAAGGACTTTTTCCCGATGAAAACTTTTCCAGCGGTACATTTCAAAAACGTATACACATAACACTTTTGTGAATATGAAAATAAATAGTACAGTCATTTAAAAAAAAATCTGTCCATGAATTTTCATTGGTTAAGTAAGTTGCAGCTATTTTAGTGTTTGTTGCAGCTATTTTTATGTATCCAATATAATGTAGATATTATTTAGTCACAATAGAAACAAAGTGCTTTAGGAGGTTGTGCTTTCGCAATAACCTTAAAAGTCTAGTCACTAGACTCTACTGCTTCTGGGAAATAACCCGTGTCATTAAAATCATTACGATAATAAATTATCTATTCAAATTGAATCCTCAATCGAATGTCTCAAAGCGTCAACAGCTAGCTGGAACCCCGACTCGTTCCAGTTTGCAAAGTGCCCACGCATCATGCGGGCATATTCCTCTAACCACGCTTGGCACTACTGTGCGTATTATAAATAGTTAATTTCCAGATGTGATATGAGCATCTAACTCTTACATCTCCCTTCCTTTGCGGAGGGTAGTTTGCCCACTATTGTATGAGGTAGAAGCTAACTCTTATATTATATTCCTCAGAGGGTAGCATTACTAGATATGCCTTCCACGTCCAGATTAACTCACGTGTGCGGGATTACGCATTCCCTCAAAGAAGATTACAACACGGCTTTGGTACTTTATCTTAGCGCTGGCTTTGTTTCTAACCGACCTCACTCTATTAAGTCCACGGCATCACAACTCGTCCGGGAACCCAAATATTGTATGCCGACCCACCCCACAGAGGCCGAGAGGCTCCATTGAATAAGGATCCACGCTTATTTATCTCACAACTAAAAGCCCACGTAGTCTTGGATTCTTCGCTTTATGAGATTTCATTTTTGCAGAAGATTCCCAATTCCAATCTAAAGATTTTACCGTATAATCGAATTAATAAATACGGCATGAAATTAAAGGTTACCGTGTATCTGGTGCTAAATTAATAGTGATAGTTGATTCATGGAAAATGTTAAATAAAATTAAGAATTAGAATTTTGAATGAATTGTCTTATCTAAAAAAATATAACGTTAATGATTGGTGGCGTTACTTAGATTTTCCAGTGATTTTGCGATTTCCTAGTGAAGACATTTTCCGTTTCTTCTATTATAACATAAAATGTATGTTTTCAGATTTCAACATTTTAAAGGGTAACTAATGTATGAATTTATAGAAACATTTTTTTTTTTTTATAGTGAATACCTCACAAGAGTCCCAACTGCTCCCGTCTGGAGCCAGTGAGACTATGGCATCCCCAATTGGGGGATGTTGTGAGGCTGAAGGTAAGTGAGGAAGGGAAAGAGGAAGGTGGGGAAGTACCTGGCTATTCAGATCTAGTCACTAAACACGGTTAAAGCCATTTGGAGCAACGTTTCAATTCTGAATGGTGGTCTTACACCAGGGCGATACTGGTAGTATCTTCCACTCTGGAACGTGCCGCAAATATAGTATATATTATTTTAATTAATTAATTGTGAAATAACACAAATTAATCAAATAAAATTTATTTGCGCACGCCGGGTTCGAACCCGCGACCTTCGGAATGGCAGTCCAATGCGTTACCACTGGACTATGCCGGCCGTCAAGGAGACATAGGAGACCTTGAGGAAAATAACTTCCCTCAGGGCCTATGTCATCTTTCGGGATGCTGTGTGAAGGGTCTTTTTAAAGAAGGTAAGAAGTATATGGGTTGGGTATGAATCTAGGGATCAGTGTATCCAGGAGTGACGAACATATTAAGAAGTTGGAGAAATCAATGGGTCTTCTCAAACTAGCTTCTCCCGATCTGTGACGCCGCGCAGCTGGTGGACGGGTGCATCCTGTACAAACCTCACCCGGTAAACGCGGGAACCCTTGCTAAATCACCAAACGTAGAAAACCACTTGGGGTGACCTATCTCAGAAATGTTGGTTATTCAATAAATGGTTCCCAGGACGGCGGTGCTTAAAACTGCCTCAAAAATTGAAAATACTGTTAATATTGTACCCAACTACTGTTTTCACTTAATTTAAAGGTCATAAAAATAATAGAACTGAAATCTTTCTGATAATAAATATAAGAACAGAAACATTTTTGTTGAAAACTGTTAAAATTGCAAGAAGATTGTAGGCATGCTGCTGGTAGGTAGAGCATAAGATACTTTTAAAAAATTACAAGTTATGAAAGAAAATTTAATTTGACAAGTTATACTATCTAAAGTAAGAGTTCTCTTCAGGTTTCTAAATCAAAAACTTGTAATTTACTTTTCCAACAAATACTCTCTCGAGATGTACATACCAGAAAAAAAAACGTTTAACTTTCTGATTGTACGTCATGGAACAAAGAGAATTTTCTTGAAAAAAATTATGATTGCGGTTATACCTAACATATAAAGTAGATAAACACTGTAACGAGGGAAGTTCCTTCTTTGCGGTGGAATGTTATTTTTCATAGAAAGAATTGTAAAATAATACTTATTTTTAAGTATGTAGGTACTACATATTTTGCCGTATTTTATCTACATACAGTACCGATGCGTTTGATAAGTTATTATAGCGTTATTTAGTCACAGTCCAAGTTTTTAGCGTAATATCACATATGAAGGGTGTCCGGGGGTAAAGTGCGCTAACTTCGAGAGGTGATTCTACATGATGGTAGAAGAAAAAAAGACAAATTACTTTTTTCTCACGCAAAAATATTTTTGAACGGAGGAATATTTATAATCCCAAACAATTCAACTTTCTGACCTAAAAACTTCCTTAGTAAGTTGCGTTATTTAATTCATGTAAAATATAAAAAAAAAAATTAAAAAAAAAAAAAAAAAAATGTAGAATCACCCCCGAAGTTAGCGCACTTTACCCACGTGCACAATGTATGTTAATGGCGGAGATATGAATGTATAAATATTGAGCATGTAATTTTAACAAGTGTTAGTTATGATCGTACGACAATAATCATTAGAAAAGTTTTTGAAAACGGTCCAACCAGATGAATAATATATCACAACGGCTAGTACCCTACATTCATCAATTCCCTTATCGAATTACGGCTCGAAATGGGGTTAACGAGAGGAGAGAAATAATAAATTTGAATAAATATCTACGAGGGGTGGGAGCCGTGCGTTGCCGGGACCCCCCCCCCTTCCTAAAGGATCACGTATCGATATCAGGGGTAATTTTTATCCCTCGTGTGAAGGCTGGCCTTTGCTCCTTGGGGCATGAATTCAAGCGTTTCATCAATTATTAAAAAATTAATTTCGGAAAGAATTTTCATCTCGCTACGAAGGGAGAGACATGACTCCCTTCGCAATTGTACATAGTTTTGTGATTCTTGTGAATTCATCTTTATTACTTTTCATAACGCGAAGGGAGATGTAAAACTTTCATTAGATTTTATGCATGTTAACTCTAAGGAAAAATGTTGTTTTCAGTTAAATGGTGCACGCACAAATATAATTTTTTCAAAAATGTCAAAAACTTTGTGTGTAGGTACCTTTAAATCTAATGTTAAGTTACGCGATACCACACAAGAGTTCCAATTGCCCTGAGCCAATGGGTACATACTTGGAAGAGTTCACGAAGTTGTGAAGATTGTCACCCAGGATATAAAAAAAACTTATACGATATATGAAAAAAGGACCGTAGGTTCGGCAACTAATTTTGCTAGTATTAAGTCATAACAACAATTAATTATTTTCATTGTATTTATTTCGTAGCAGTGGCGGTTTGTGGTCTTTTTAACAGGGGGTTCAGAAATTCAAGAGAAGATAAACATATCTAATTAAAATTTACTTACTGTTGTCCTTCGTTAAATAGTCGAATACGGCAGCAGTCACACAACTTAAATAAAGTTAGTGGGAGGGGTACCTACATATTATTGTTTTTAAATCACTTTACACTAGACACAATTATTAGATAATGAGAAAAGTTTTATAGGAATTAAATTGTTTAATGTTTTTATAGCACTCAATGAATGTTGCTAATTATTATTGTTTTTTCGAGAAGAATAATTTCGTAGAATATATAATAGATATTTTAAAACATAAAAAAACAAATAAAGGTGGCACGAAATAAATAAGTTTTTTTTTGACTTATACAAAAAATCCATGCGCCGACTTTTTGCATTTGAAAACACTTCAATTACGCGGGTATTAAAATCAGGTATAGAGGTTATCAGTTCCTTCTCTATACTAATCATACACAGGGCATTTAAACGGTCTTGGGTCATTGTATTTCTAGAAAATGTCTTTACTTTGCTGAGTGTGGAAAAGCAGCGCTCACTTTCAACCGATGTCATTGGTATCGTGCAAATGATTTTGAGTAATGTAAGAGTTTCACTGAAAATGGACTGTAAAGAGCATTCTACAAGATATTGAAAATGAATGCAGAAACAAGAAAACAAAAATTTGTACAAAAATGACTACAAAGTTAAATACCATAATATAACATAAAAAATAACACTTAACTTGCATCCCTATGGTTCAAAGGTCAAACGTCGGCCGGTCAGTCCGCGAAGTTCTCGGGTTTCTTCGGTTACATTCGTCAATGTTCGGAGGTCACGTGATATCATAACGCGTGTTCGACGCACACACTTTGTCTTAATTTTGCAAAGAAAGACCAAATTTTGTATATGTCACCGTCATAGGGTCTGTACCGGCTAAGATTCTTTTGTATGAAGAGTTTGGGGCGGATTTCAACTCGCACAAACTTGGAATAGGTATCGTATTTTTCGGTGGCGCGGGTTTTGAAGGCGAAATTTTAATAGCGTGCTATCTATAATGTGCTTATATTATTATAAAACAAGTTTGTTTTATTTTCTCATCTTTTTAATGGGAATCGCCGCACAAACGCACTTTAGAGAAAACCGCCACTGTTTCGTAGACATGCTTTTATTTGGCAGTGCACAATTTGGCAGTAATTCAAATCATGTTAGATACTGAATAAGACTTATTTTTAATTAAAAAAAAATTTCATAGTCAACTTATAATATTCTTTTTAACGGAAGCTCTAGACCCAGACTCTAGATTCTTCGTGTCAAGGGTGTACCATTCAACAAAAGATGGGCAATAAAATGGGTCAATGCTTCTCATAAGGGGCGGTAAAACATAAAACACCATTGATTCCAGCTCTCAGCACCCCCAGTTGCTGATGGCGTATGGGAGGGTCGATCAGAAGAGGGATGTATGAATCCACGTAGAGAATTTGCGTCGGACGCCAAACTCTCTCGAATGATAAAGGTCCCTTTTCGGAACATGGCATGTATCCTTGAATAATGAAACAAAGAATTCGGATGATAAATGAAAGAGAATATTGTAGGTAAAATGAAACAGTCAGGTACTTATATTATAAATGATGCGCGAATTTATTGTGAGGCAAAGACCGGAGGTCAACTGAGAAAGATTAACAAAAATGTAATATTTGATTCATCTTTTCGAAAAAAAAAATATTATTACTTAAAAATATATTTCCTAGTTCTAATCAAGATTGTCACTAAAATAAGTAATACCAGACCAGAGATTAAATTGCTGGCTAATGGAACTATGCCCCCCATTTGGAGAATGGTTTAGGGCGGAGAAAAACTTGTGGGGGGCGGGGATTAGAAAAATTAGGATAAGAAAGTATCTGGCTTTTAGGATAATTTCAAGTACCCTAGCTAAAGTCACTTTAAGCAACGTCTCTGCTCCGAATTGTGGGTTTTTGCCAGTAATTTTTGACGAAATAAAATGCCTTTAAAATCGATGCTTACATTTTGAGTTCACACTGTCACACTGCTTGTGTGACAAAAATGTTGTCAGTTAAAATGTTCGCAATAGTGCGCTCATCTCAGCACTCAACAGAGTGGAAATAATTGCGTAGGAAAAAATCTGTAAATTCCTACACAAATTTAATTTTTGAAATGTGTTAAAACCAATACAGTTTTATTACTTCCGCTAAATTCTGTGCCTATTTGCTGAAAGCACGTTTCATTAACTAGTTTCTTTAAGAAATTAAATTAAATGATATTACAAAAATCTATTACTTAATCTCCCTTACTTACCGTGCGATAAAAGATCAAAAAAGTTTTGGTTTAGGCCCTCGTAATGTCATGTAAAAATCAACACGTTTAATGGTGCGTTATTCAGCAATAAACGGTCAGCAGATTAATGTTCCCGGAGTGGATGTTTTATTGCTACTTACCAGTTTATTGCAAGATTATATTTATTGGTCAATTAAATCATAATTGGGTATTTTGTACAGAGCTTACAAGAACGTTTGACGTGTGAACGGCCATTTTAATTTGCAGTTTTTCAATTAAGCTATCGGGATAGGAATTTGGGTGATTTATCGCTATATTAAGGGGATGGTTTTTTCCTCAATAGAAGCCTGCAACATGCGCTGTCATTCAAAATCAGGAAAGGGCAATTTAGGGTTCATTTGTATTTTCCCCCTTACAATTATTACGCATTTTGCCTAAGGGGTAAGTGGACTGGAATATTTACATATAACCATGTTTCATAAAGAAATATAATAGTAAAACCGGTTTTAAATTTATGAAACCTTATAATAAAGAGTAGTATATCGAACATGAAAACACGATTTTATTGCATTTAATATTATAAAACTTGCAGGTTGAAAATGCATCAAAATAACCGGTTACTAGGCGATTCAAGCGGAAAAAATAAGAATATTGAACACCTAACGCTGACTCATACAAACACCTGCGTTTAGAACAGTAAACAAGTTTTATTTGTTTGATGTTATTGATGTCACAAGAACGCTTGTTGGAGAAATTATAAATACCCAGTTAAAACAAAATATTGGGTCAGTCAAATTTCAAAAATTAATACGAGTGGACGGAACACCTCCAGTTAAAACGCGATCTGTTGATTATAATTTAACAATTATAAATTCCTGAGTGTCAACTGAAATCTGTAGTCGCTTCTGTTCCTCCATCCCGGCACAATCATTTTAAAGATTACAACTATTTGCAACGAGCTGTTTACGGCCGGCACTCTATCAGCTGAGCCAGACGCATCTGTCATCATTACAATAATGGGGCGTCTCCGTGTGCCGGCTCTTATAATCAAATGAACTGCCCACTGCCGCTGATCACCTAGAGGCTGGTGAATTCCTCCTGGCTACCGACTTAACCAGCCACATATGCTGACAACCTAAAGGCTGACGAATACCTGCTGGCTATCGACTGAACTGCCCACTGCCGCTGATCACCTAGAGGCTGGTCAATCCCTGCTCCATTCATGCTGAAAACCTAGAAGCCGGCCAATTCTTCCTGGCTACCGACTGAATTAGCCATTGATGCTGAAAACCTAGAGGCCGGCCAATTCTTCCTGGCTACCACCTGAATTAGCCATTGATGATGAAAACCTAGAGGCTGGCCAATTCTTCCTGGCTATCGACTGAATTAGCCATTGATGCTGACAACCTAGATGCCAGCCAATTCTTCCTGGCTACCGACTGAATTAGCCATTGATGCTGAAGCCTAGAGGCTGGCCGATTCCTGCTGGCTACCAATTGAACTGGCCACTGCTCCAGCAGTCACCTACGCCATTTGCTGTATCGTATGGCGCGATGATGCACAATGTGCTCCAATCTGAAATTATCGCTGAAAGAATTCCGATTGTCTCAGTTTTCTATCTGTGTTTAAATTCCAGTTGTATTGAAATACATATAACTATTTCTTGTGAATTGGGTTGGCTGTAAAAAATAGGAAGTACCTATAAGCTACACCCCTTTGTAAGTTCTGTATACCAGTACAATACTTGTAATTAAAATGTGAATTTTGATTCAAATCGTCTTTCTTTTATGATGGTTTGGATAGAACACCTCACGGTGTTTTACTTAAATCATTACCCAGGTTGAGGGCTGATGTGTGCCGGTGCTTATTATTTACAGTCTTTTCTTGTGCAGGCAAACACGTCCCGTACAGGTAGTTAAGTTGATAATTATAATTTTAAATGGCTATTTTTTATGAACATCGCTTTCAAAGCTACAAAATACATTCAAACTACAATTTATACCAAAATGCTTTAATTTTATTTAGATTTAAAAATAATTTTGAAATAATTTAAATAATGTGAATAATTTTTTACTAAAATTTGTCAATATAATAAGAATTTATTCCAGAATGTATGCAGGGGTAGTGCAATGCAATACATTTCATATTTGAAATAATATACATAATTAGAGTAAGAAAAATACTAATAATACATAGGTGATTCCGATAGGCACAAAAAAGTGGAATTTAAGTGAAAAAAGATAAAATATAAACACAAAAATGAGTGTAAGCAGTCGTTTATGGAGGATATTTGCACATCTCCCGTCTCCAGAGGGCCATCAGAGGAGACTCCAACCAGGCAACCATGGCAGTGATGATTTTGTTACTTGATTGACGTAGTCTGCGCCATAAGCTTCCCATGTGATGGCGGAGGAGTGCTCTGAAAGAGTGTACTCGTCCCTCCAGGAATATTTCCGTGGCGCTGCAGTATCTCGGTAGGCGGAATAGTTGGAAATAAGCAATATGATAAATGGAAAGACAATCAATATCGTCTCGTATACAAGATCAAAGAAACCGCATGTATTTGAATATACAATCAATGAAATTATTCTCCTACACCTAAACCAAATCAAAGATCTAGGAGTTATTTACGACATCAAACTAACTTTTCACCAACACATCGATGATTTAATAAGCAGAGCATACAGGCTTCTCGGCTTCGTAATTAGGAACTCATATCCGTTTCGTAACACAAAAACACTGACGTTATTATATAACACACTAGTCCTAAGTGTACTTGAATCAAACTCGATCATCTGGGCTCCACATGAATTAACATGAGTCCATAAATTTTTTTTAAGGTTTTTATTCTCGCGGCTCTATGGACGTTACCCTTGGCTTTACCCATCGATTTATATATTAGGCATGACCAATTACCACTCCCTAGAGACACGTAGAGGTATTGCTTTGCTTAAATATTTTTTTCAACTAATAAACGGTCACTTATCTAATAATGAGATACTGGCCCAACTAAATTTTTTTGTACCAGAGTCTCACTCTCGAGGACGTCATCACAATCTTCTATATAGTAGAGCAAGCCGCTCTAATTTATTTATGAACTCACCTGTGGGGAGAGCTACGTGCTTTTTGAATGCAGTAGATAAAAAAATAGATTTATTTTTTGTGTCCTATAGCGCATTTGCGAGATTTTTGGCATTGCAAATACAGTATATACACTGCATAAATGGTACAATTATAACGTCTTAGGCTATATTACCTGAAATTGTTATAAATAAATGTACAAATTATATATATAAATAAATAAATAAATTAAAATCAAACTTGCTATCGGAGAAAGTAAAATTAAATCATCATTAAGCATCATTGATTTTAGCTAGGTACCTAAAACGATTATCTTAAAAATAATAATAAATAAAATATTATATTATCTTTCTTTTTTTTAACAAGTGCTGAGGATTTAATTTACATATTGAATTAAAATTATCAGAATTTTATAACCATCTGATATTATATAGTAATTTTAGTGCAGCTATGTAGTTTCTGCATTCTGTTTTTGGTATTATATTGTTTTCTATTTATCAATCTTTTGAATTCAGCATTTTCTTTAAATTTGGAATGTTTTTATAAAGTTGTGATTATTCAATGAGATTGGGATATAATTGTAAAGTTTAGTACAATAGCATAAAAAGCTGTTTTGTTCAAATCTTGTGTTTGTAGTGTTTCTAACAAGCTTGTTCGTTGCTATTTTTAAAATTTTATGGTTTTGAAATAGAGTTGCTTTTGAGTCTATTTTTCATGATGGCATTTTGGCTCCAATTAATGAATTAAAAATAGAATCATTTATACTGCCGTATTCTAAAATTGATTGGCAGAGAGTTTTGTAATCAATAAGGTCTTTGAAGACTATAGTTTATAGTTGAGCGTGATTATTTTTAACATTTCATGGAATACACAACACCCAATGAATTGAGCCGGCCTGGCTGCTATGTACAACTATTCTATTAAGCCTTTGTATTTGCCGGATATTAAGTAGTACAATAATTTGGAATTATGAGGGTTGGATGTGAAGATGAGAATTATAAGATACGGCCAAGATGGGGTTCATTAGAATGTTATGAGAATTTCCCTTCCCATTATAACTAGTCACGAAGAGAACAGTTGAATTAAAGCGATAATCTGGAACTTTAACTGCACCTATTATCTGATATTATATCTGGGAATGGGGGGATAATTGTTATAAGCTTTCCTTGAGGATTATTCTCGGGCCAACTAATGAAAGAGAACTAATATTCATAGAACAGTTATCGGCTGGTTCCAAAGAATTTTAACTTATTGGTTCGCCTTTTCAAAAGTTCAAAGGAGAAGAAACGTTAAAGTTTCCCTTTTAAATGTTGTTTAACTTCTTTACAAAACGTAATTTACATAGATTTTAAATCGTTTTGATTTTCCGTATTGATTCATGATTATATTTTAACGCACGCACCAGATATAATAATATTTTTAATAAATTTTTTGGTTATTATAGTTACCAAATTTACGTGTTCACCAACATATATCACGTTTTCTGTTATTTGCGACATATTCAACTATTTATGAAACTCACAAAAAACGGATAAGAACTGACTTGAATAAGCTTGTTAAATAAACAAATTTAATAAAGCAAATATTAAAAAAAACGTCAAACGATATTTTTAAATCTATGAAGCAACCCTTGCCCTATCCGTCGAAGACATGCCTCATATCTATGTTATTTCTGCATTAGAAAAAGATCAAAAAAGCTTTCATAAATAATGCCTTCATTATATAAACGTTTCTTATATTGAAAATTGTGAAGATTTGAGAATATTCCATATAAAAAATATTTAAAAAAATGGATAAACTAAAGGTCAAGGATATGAAGTCTTGAGTCACGTTCTAGATCGTGGTATTTGTAGCCCACACAGTAGGCTTCAGACAACAGGAGAACAGTGGGTAGGTAGATAGATTACGTGATAAGGATAATATCCTGCGAAGAATCTGGATCAGTATTAGATATATGCGTAGACCGGAGGAGAGCGCGATTAGGACGATTGATAGAAGTTTCGGAAAAAAACAATATGAGATTTGGTGTAGCCTTAAGGAACCATTCATTATTGGAGGATATTTGAAAACAATACCGGCTTCATTGTATACGGATTGTTGGGTTTTCTTCTTTCTTCGCTATAATTACATTTCGTTTCGTTTGAGGGCTTTGAATCGTAAGCCTAATCCGTTTTCAATCATACAAGTAACACGGTCTACCCAAATAAACCTTCATGTAAATGTAATTACTATATTAGCAACCAAAAAGAGATTTTATTGACAATGTTACGTTACGGATCACTAATTGGAAATAAATTCGTGTAATTTAAATCGACGAAAGTTTATCAGAAAGAAATCGGGAATCACTGACATTTTTAAATTTTATAGGTAGCTGTCGAAGGCAAATTATTTGTGTAAAATCATGTTAGTAAGCGTAATCACAAAAAAAATTTTATTCAACACTTATTGCTTATTTGATTTTTTTAATAAAAGCATCATCGATCCAAGGCATGAGAAGTTATTTTTAGCATTTCGGTATAAATTTAAGTAGTCTACAATGGAGTTCTAAAACCAGCCCTGCAGTTCTAAAGTCAGTGAGATATAGAAATAGCAGAAAAAGGTTTAAAGTAGACTATGTAGTATAAATCCCTAAATATCCCTGTATATGTAGTAATAAATTTCACGATTATACATACAAGGAGATCTGGACAAAACGCAAGGCCAAAGGGAACGCAATGAAAATAATAATAAATTTCATGATTGTAAAACGCAAGGTCAAAGAGAAAGCAATGAACAAATTGATCTTGAAAAAAATGAATAGATGTCTTGGAAGAATTTAAAAGTGATTGTGAAATTATGTATTGAGAATGGAGAGAATTGAAGAAGTCGGGAATGCCCCAAGAAGATAAGGCACGTTCAGTCGCGGAATATGTATAGTATAATAAATGGATGATGCATGCGGATAAAGCGAGGTGTGTGCCAAACAGAGTGTGACGTTCCATAGTCGCGGAATATGTATAGTAGCAATAACAGAATAGTATAATAGAGGGATGATGCATGTGGATAAAGCAAGGAATGTGTGCCAAACAGAGTGTGACATTCCATAGTCACGGAATATGTATAGTAGCAATAACAGAATAGTATAATAAAGCGATAATGCATGTGGATAAAGCGAGGAAAGTGTGCCAAACAGAGTGTGACGTTCCATAGTCCGCGGGAAATAGTGATACGCTTAGTTAGTGATTTGGAAATCAGATCCATCATTATTACACTTTCAATACGTGAAAAATGAATTTAGTTATTTCTATTGTTTTGTTTTCGGCCTTATACATTCAGTTTTCTCAACAGCAAGCTGACGTTGATAGATGAACACAGAATATAATATTTGGTATATGCCACAACGGACCCAAAGAGGTTCTTTTTCTATCGTTTTTGTTAAAGAATTAAGCGGAAAGTTCGCTGTTATTATTATTTTTATTGACCCCCACCAAAAAAGGGGTTTCTTTTGAATTATTCAATTTTTCCCCAACGAAGGCGGATATTTTGTGAAATCTGTTCAGAGCGGGCATTGAAAAATACATTGTCACCTACTATGACTTGATATTCGTGCCTTTGACGAAATGCTTAGTGACAAGACCTTTTATAGCGAGTAAATGATTTATCATTCTGGTAAACTTCCGCGTTCTAATATTTGCATACTTCTGAGTAAAAGCGAATTCAATAAAAAAGCTTAGGGAAGATTTTATTCGCCAGGTGGTTGATAATACATTAAAAAATATGTAGACTTGAGGATTTTTTTCTGTTCGTTTACGAAATTTTCTCTTTTGCAAAATCTGCGGAAAAGAATACACCATCAAGATACCCGTATTTCAATTTCATTTAAACTAGGTAAGTTGGAAGGAGTTCACACAAAATAATAAATATACCTCCTTTTTATGCAAAGAGGTATGGTTAACAAAAATCTGTACCTCTAAAAATCGTGTTCTAAGGTAATTATTTTTAACAACAATATTAATTCCTATAAATATTTACATTTGTTAATGTTAATTTTATGTTTAAAAGTTTCACTTCGAAAACATTATTAGTTTCAATTGGCATAAATTTGTGTGTATTTTCCTTATGACCATTAGATATTAAACTCGTTGTTGGTCTTATAACTAATCGTTTATCATTAAAATTAAGTGTAAATATTGCGCGGTATAGATAAAGTATTTCATTTTCGTGGAATTAAAATAAAGTGTTTTTAAATACTTCCGAACTTAGTAAAAATATGCTGTAGCATTGTGTAGTTGAGCGTCATTCTTTTAATTCACATAAGTCACCAAACTCAGTAGATTTTTGTATACAGCTTGACGAGATGCAAACTTCCGAAGGAAATGTCACTGTAGAGACATTTGTAGAGTCTACAGGTACAACTAGGCCAGAGCCGAGATTTTTTCACCTCTGAAATTCCTTTTGATGTTCAGTGGCTTATTTTTCCATCCGACGGATCTGACTGAGATAATGCAACTGGTGTGATATCGAAACCCTTAACGATAAAAATGGATGAACGGTGGCTTATAAATTGAACAGTGCATGCATCAATAGAGATAATCGAATGGATTTTGCGATTCTCAATTAAATTTAAAATATTTTCACAGGGTTTCCATAAACTAAGAACTTCTAGTTTATATATTATGTATTATATGTATATTGGTCAATAAAAAAAAAAAAAAGATTTTATGCTAAGTTTATAGAACTCCTCTGAGTGTCATTGCCTACGGTCAGCGGAACTAATGTAAAAGCAGTATTTTTGTTATATATAGTTAACGCACATAATAAAACGTACCAAATCTATGGTACTAATCTATGAGTTTCCAGTCCAAAAAAGCCTACGTTTTTTTTAATCGGCGATATATTTTGTATGGCAGAAGAGCCGTGTTTTATTTATTTATTTTAATTTCAACGGTATAAAATATACCATATACAGTAAATTATAAACAGTGACATCAGAAAATATACAATTAACACAAACTCTAGATGGATAAAAAAAGTTAGAGATACAAGTACATGCAAAACTTATAAGTAGACTAGGTTAGATTAGTATTGATTGAAATATACGATAGTATATATACATGATATAATATATTACAATAGCTAAAATGTATGCATTTATTTTCAGGTTTTGGTTGAAAGTAGGTAAGTGCCAATCAAGCTGTTGGTTCACCGAAATGAATATTATTATTGACCCAAGTTTCCTCAGTTGCCCCAGGCAGTTTATTTTATATACATATTTATTTGTTTGTTTATTATTAAGATTACCGCTTTTAACATTTAATAAACCCATGTAAAATGTTACCATCTCGTCACTATTGTTATTGTATTGAACCAAAGTGCAAAAATAGATCAACGACCGCACCTGCTAAACAATTTACCGGTATTTAAAAACTTGAATCAGTTCTAAAGTGATTGTGTATCAGGGTTGTAAATGCATATGTTTTAAAATACCCATAAGAGGCGAAGAGATATTCAAATTCCCCACAAGTTCCTTGTTATGGTAGCCCATAGTAACAAGCTATCTGCACAGTTGAATATATCAACACGTGGCCCCAGATACGGGATCACGCACTGATGGCGTGTTAGCTCACCAATACATACACGTACAACGGAGATGTCGTCGCCTGACACGGAACACGCGGGCTATCAACCAATAAGATGGCTAATAGAAGAAGATTACCATATAAGGATATCCCTTCCACATCGCGCCCGACGCGGGTCAAGTACTTGCCGCGAGCCCCCCATCCGCCAGTTCCCAGGGAGACGCATAAGCAACACGCTGGATTAGTTCCGAGTTAGCATTTGCCGCCAAATTGCGCCGTAAATATGGACCGGCGTGCATATGTTTTATAATGTGCCGCGTCTCTAGACTCAGTTCATCATATCAGGACAATCTTCAGCCGTTCCACGTAGGCATCCGCCTACCGCGTGCTCACACGGCCGCCCATTTGTTTCCAACAATGGCCCAGGCTGCCTCTTGCCGCCTGACGCCGTTCGCCAAGAGCCGTCCAACAATGGCCCAGGCCGCCCCAGGCCGCCTCTGTGCCGCCTTTCGCCGTGAGCCGCCTACCGCATCAGCCTAGGCCGTGCCTATGGCATCCGCCCATCGTTGCCGCCCTTCGCCCTGCATCCGCCTACCGCATCAGCCTAGGCCGTGCCTATGGCATCCGCCCATCGTTGCCGCCCTTCGCCCTGCATCCGCCTACCGTTGTGGCATCCGCCGCAATTTACACGTGAGCTAATAATGTACCTATGTCAATCAGAGCCTATAGATTCAGTAGATTGCCTAGTAACAGTTAGGCCTTAAAAAGCTATGTACCTTTTGTAGATCTGTCTGATAACCTGTTTTATATGTACAATAAACGTTCATATCCAGCGACCTGTTTTATTGGGAGACTGTCTAATATCCACCCCCTGAAGATTTGAGTTTCAAGCTCTGCTGCCTGCCTAGTGCGGCGAGGGTTAATTGTATAACCCGGACACTTGCTAACATTAGCTGTCCTAACTCCCTATAATACATTATATGGCTTAAACGCTAATATAACATCCTTTATCTCCAAAATGAAACAAAATTCTACTAAAATGAGCTTTTATTTTTTTATTATCTAGTAATTTTCGGATTTTGTCTTTTATTCAGGCTTTAATAATAAACTTTTTTGAAAATTTGTTGCGAAAGAAAATTAAATATATTACGTTACACACAATTATTGTAAATATTGTATTTCAATTTAGTTGGAAAATCAAGACATGTCCAGAAACCCTAGATTTTTCCCACAAAAAGGTACTTCCCGCAAAAAATCCAATTCTTAAAAATTCTAAGAAATTCCCCTAATTCAGGGAATTCTCTACAAATTGTCAACCCTGATGTGGATATTGTAAACCATAGATATATTACTCGTGTAGTGTGGTTGTGATGAATCAGCGCATTCAGTCGTACCATCCAAATGATGTGTTTTATTCGTTTTTAAATGCCGATTTATAAATTTCACGTATAATAATATAAAATAAAACAGAATCAGTGTTTGTCGTTCTACAATACAATTTTTTTATTGGAACAACCTTTCTTTAATAACATTTTAAGTGTGTACTCATTAAAAATCTAATGAAATCTAACGAATCATGAAAAATTGTTGAGTCTCTTAAAGACGTTGTCCCAGTAAGATATAGATCCTAGGTTCGATTCCCAGCTGAGCCCGTTATCTTAATATTTTTCCGTTGTACCTCATTTTGTTCCTCATCGGGAAATTTTTTGAGTTGGAAACACAATGTAGGGGAAAGCTTGTACCCTACTTGACTTTTCAAATCAAGCAAAAACGTTTTTATTCGTTGCGAAGATTAAAAGAAAGGGAAAATATAGTAACGGTCAAAACCAGGGTGCTTAGAGAGCGGGCTGTCGTATTAACAATGTATGTATAAACCACACAAGCTACGCGGACGACATGATCCTCCTAGCTCCGTCGATTAAGGGATTAAGATTATTATTATATATATTGGCAAATAGCATAATATTGTGTACAACGCGAAGAAGACGGAGTTTATTGCGTTACACCGCGGAAAAAATCTAGGTACAAGTAAGATACTTTCCGTACACCTTAACGAGGCAAGAACAAATACATGTACGAACGTAAAATACTTGGGGCACATTATCGGACAATAGCGATATCGAACGACAAAGGAGAAGCCTAAGCATAGTTTATTATTTATTGTTATTAAGTTTAATTTGTAGAACTCCATTTTATTTTTATTTTTTTTTATATATACAATAATATTATTATTGGGTTTATAAAAACAGTTTATTTTTAAACAAGTTCTGCTGTGTAATTATTATTACGCGTGACAGCTGTTTCGCCCTCTAAAGGCATTAGTCACAGTTATTAAGTTATTATTAGTTAGTTAGTTATTATTATTGTTATTAAGTTTAATTTGTAGAACTCCATTTTATTTTTATTTTTTTTTATATATACAATAATATTATTATTGGGTTTATAAAAACAGTTTATTTTTAAACAAGTTCTGCTGTGTAATTATTATTACGCGTGACAGCTGTTTCGCCCTCTAAAGGCATCAGTCACAGTTTGATAATGCCTTTAGAGGGCGAAACAGCTGTCACGCGTAATAATAATTACACAGCAGAACTTGTTTAAAAATAAACTGTTTTTATAAACCCAATAATAATATTATTGTATATATAAAAAAATAAAAACCTAAGCATAGTGTTTAATAGGATTTCCCCCAGATTTTGCAATTGCAGCAATGCGTGAAAAAGTACTGTTCAACGCATTCTCTACAAGCCTGTATACGTGTGAGACATGGTGTCACTAACGAACTTGCTCAACGAAACGACTCTGAATCCAGTATAATGACGCCTGTAGAATCATATTTGGATACCGAAGATACAGCAGCGCATCGACAATGTTCACGAAATTAGGACTAAATGGATTTGCCGGCCTGATGAAACATCGGTTTACTGGAACCAGGATGCGGCTAATGGCCTCCACCAACACGGTGGTGACAGCAGCCTATCAGCACAATGCGCCACTTCTGAGTAAGCGCTGGGCCCAAGCTCACTAAAGACCACGCCCCACATAGTTGTCTATTTTTGCATTTTAAATTTTTTTCGGGGACGTGAAGAATTCCACTAACCTCCCCACATCCTGGATTAAAAAATAATATTAGTATTATTATTATAAAAGTAGAGCAGTAACCATTAATATCCATAATATCTTAGAAAATAAGGGATGGAATGTCAAATACTTGGTTATTTAGAACTATGCTCAATTTTGTAGGCATGTATGGGTACCACCGCCCTGGGAAACATTTATTGGATAACCAAAACCCTGCTAAGTCACCCCAAGTGGTTTACTACGTTTGATGACTTAGCAGGGGTACCCGGGTTCATGTGGGTCTGGGCGGAGGGCCGGATTGGAAGAGACTGGTTGAGGGATACCTCTTGACTTCTCCAACCACTTTTGACCCATTTCCTTCCATCGCAGCGGGAGGAATGGATTCATACGTGCGTCACTCCCCCCTGATTCCTGCTCACCCCATATGCCTTTTTCCTTAGCAGAACTTCCTCCGTGTTCCTAAAAATACCCTCCACACAGCATCCCAAAAGATGACATAGGCCTTGAGGGATTTTTCTTCCCCAGGACCTCCTGGGCAGAATAAGGTTTTAAAATAATTGTGACAACGTAATTTTTACAATTTAAATCAATAGTTCCTCACTAAGCGATAATTTAAATGTTTCTTTGGATTTAAAAACAGTATCTTTTGAAAAACCGCTAGTCTCTCATATCAGTTCATCAGTCCCCTCATATTCACACATATTTGCTCTTTTTTTTTTTTTTTTTTTTTTTTATTTATTTATACCCGCTAAACTGCTCAAGCAGTTTGTCAGCAGGTTAGTTTAACATAATATATTATCAAAGCATACAAGAAGCGAGAAATCACAATATTTCAAATATTTAAAATAGATACAGAAGAATAAGAACTTAAATAATCACAAAAACAGAGCCAAATATAAAAAAATAAACAATAGAATAACTTTTAACATACTACAATACAAAATAATAAATAATAATAAATAAAATACAAAGACAGTCAGTTGTAAACACAGGCAAATTACTCATATTCATATGTATATATATATATGCATAAGATTATAAACAATATCGTTCGGGGGATATTCCTCATTTTGCTGTGTTCTGAAAATAAATGATAACGATTTTTTTGCAAACGAAAAACTAAATTGCGATGAAAAACACCTATTGGTTAAATTGTCAACCAAAAATAAAATCAGAATAACGGTTAAAATAATTCGTGAATGTAGGTAAGTTTACATAGGTACTACTTATTCGTAAAGAAATACAATGAAAGCACAGTGTCGTCGGGTGATATTAGAATATTTTAATTTCGGATTATTATTTATACCCAGCTTATATAGAATTTGTTATTTCCGTTCAGTGCCGCCAGCGATAGTAATTGGACCGCAAGCTGTTTGGTTTATTACACGGATATTTCCCAAAGGTTTCCTGTTTTCAATCAGATTTTTATGAAAAGGTTTCTTTTCGATCAAATAAATAAGGAAAAATCAGTATAGCTACTTAAAATTTAAATACAATTTTTAAAAATATTGGTAAGAAAATTTTTTATTTTTTATTTATGTATGATTATCTTTGTTATTCAACAAAGAGATTCATGGGAATTTTAGTTCATAACAATAAAACAACAACGAGATAACATTATTTTTACTAGATTTATTTCAAACTGAATACTAATTATATTTTTATTATTATTTAAAATCATTACCAGTCATTTAAATAGCCCTGTACTGGTGATTACGGTATGATTGATTATTGCGTTCCCAAAAAATACAATACAAGATTCCATGCTCCATTGAAGGCAGTTGGTTTTCGCACTAATTTCAAGTAAGAATCTTCTTCACAGAGACTGCGAATGGAGTGTGGGGAATGCATCTTGCTCTGTCCACATATTTAATTTTTTTAACTTTTCTTCACCCTTGAACACACGTACGTAAATTAGCGCCTCGGCCGTGTCCATGGCCAGCGCTAAAACGGATTACAAGCGCCCTGGTTCCAGCGTCTCTGACCAGCGCTTCTTCCACGCAACCATGACCACCACGAGGACACGCAGCATCCTCACTGGTCACGCCGTTCCCGTTCAACTGCCCACAAGGTCCGCCGTACCTTCGGCCGTCTCGTCAGCACTGGAGTGCCTGAAGACCTACGTTCTTCGCCAGTGCCTGACCTACATCGAGTCCCGGTCACCAGCACCCGGCGTCGACTCACTGACCCGCGCTTGACCAGCACATCACAGCCAGCATCCGGAATATTCTACATCTGTCCAGCGTCAACTCTCGTTACGGCTACACTGACTCACCAATAAACACATGTGACCTTCACAACCTTCTTTCATTTCGTGCCTCACCATTGATCCCCAAAGCTATAATTCTTGACTGTATTTTTATTACGTTATTATAACTATTACGAACTTATATTCTTTATAAATTTGTTATTTCTATGTTTATGAAAGTCCGTTTAAATAAACAAATGGGCGTTTAGTAAAATAAATAAATAATAATAAGCCAACAAATAAAAAAGGCATATTAAAATAGACTAGGAAGTTATTTAAACATCATTAGTTTCTTGTTTTTACAAAACCATTACGAAAAGCCTTCAACTGCTGTCGCACAAATATTTATAATGTACCACTAATTTAATTGTTTGTTGATGAGGGTCATAATATTACAATTTCCTTTCTCAAAATTAATAGTTACCTCGATTCGGGCAGTCAGATTAAGAATAAGGACCAGAGGAATATAATATGATCCTTGGAAGGTGAGTCGAAATATAAATGAATACAATTAACTTCGAAAATATACAGAGAATTCAAAATTAACTATGAGGGGCATATTTTAATGCACGTTTTTGAATTTCTGATAAAAAACAGATAAGGTAGTCAACATAAGTTCCTAAAATGGATTTTGAATTACTCCTAGGTATCGTTACGATAAAATGTGACAGCTCTTTTATATTTTAATTGACTTATTTGAATTTAAGAAAGTATAATATTCAAAACTGACATTCTGGGGATGAAAAAATCACGCTAATCACGTCCAATGACGCTAGAATATATCGACACTTGTTATTTTCTAACAAAATTAAGATAAAATGTGGCAAGTAAGAAACACTCTAGTCGCAGATTCAAATCTCGGAGTGCGCCAATAGTTTTTTGTAATTAAAAATAATATGTAGTATATATGCGGCACCTTCCAGAGTAGATACTTCCAGTATCACCCTGGTGTAAGACCACCATTCAGAGTTGAAATGTTGCTTGAAATGGCTTTGGCCTTATTTGGTGACTACATCTGATTAGCCGGGTACTTCCCCACATATATCAGATTGCGCCTGCCCGCCACATGGGTAGCGTGCCAGTCCAGGAGAAGCTGATTTGAGGAGACCTTTTGACCTTTCCAACTGGACCCATCGCTTCATTTAACAAGTTCATTTAATAAAATTTTGCATAAAAATAATTTCAAAAGTTTGTCATACAAGATGGCTGCCAAGGGATTCCTGTCACCATAGATTTGGCTTCTATGAGGCGAATGGCAAAATATGCACCGACCTACTAGGCTAAGAAGTTTCTCGATTTTATCAGGCGTAAGCGTGCCCTATATAAAGCTGCTGTGTCGAGGTACTTGGTCAGTCTTTAGCACACAACCGGCATGACCCAGGCAAGAGCCCGCCGCTAACTGAAATGTTAGCGCTCCGCGACTCCCGCATCAAGCCGTAGGTACCAACAAGCGTACCCGGCCTCGCCCGCGGTTCAAGCCTATAATTAGCCAACCAGATCCACCGCACCTTCGGCTTACTTCACACTGGAGTACCTCAAGACCCCTGTTTTTCACCAGTGCTGAACACAACCTACAAGTCAAGTCTCCACCGACGCGGTATCTAGTCACCGACTTCATCTCCGTGATCAAGGCCCACGGATTCACATCCCACCAAGATGTGACCTACATGCGTCCCATCGTGATGTACATCAACTACTACAGTGAAATTCATCGTCAGCAACAACTGTGACTACTCTGGCTACTTTATTTGGACCCTGTAATCTGATTACTTCAATAAAACCGCTGCAAGGATACCACACTCATCTTTAATTCACTTGTCTCCTTAACATCCCCAAACCACTAATGTTCTGTCCAGGGCTTTTTAGGTCCTTGCTTCAAAATGATTTGCTTAATAATATTTGGAATATTTGTATAGCGCCGTTTTTGTGCAAAATCTCCTCAAGGGCGCTGTTCAAATATATAATACATTTCTACAAATGTACATACGTTATTATTTTTATATTTTCTACAGGCAGATACTTTAATGTACCATACTTACCTGGTAGATCACTGAGATTAACACTGTTTATTATTTATTGGAGAAATTTAGATACGGTTCATACGTACAGGACGTAATTGGACTTATCGGTATTTATATAAATAGAAATAGAAAAGCAACGGTACTACAATACAAGTTTTTGATCAGAAGTATTCTTTCTTAATGTGTCACTCGGTATAAGACACATTTCGAATAATGTAAATCCAATAAGAACAGTGTGATTAGCATGTATTGTAGTCATACAAGAATGCAACTCTCGCAAATGATGTATTTAATTTAAGGGTATGAGGGCTTAAAAGGGTAAGTATTTAGTTTGTTTTCGAACTTGATCTGCCAGATGGTTGAGATTTAAAATGTTTTATTTTTGTAAATTCCGTTTTAATATTATTATTATTTTATAATAAATGCGTCTTTGTGTGTATGAAATGCATGATATGTGCATGTATATTTCTCCCTTAAACTAAGTATGATAAGTTTTTTCAAAGATAAAACACCCATTGGAAAACTACTAAAAACTCCATTATTCTGACTTTTCTCGTTTCGTTACGTTGTATTCATTCATTACGAAAAAAAGGATACTGGAAAATAACGATTTCTAGCTTTTTATTTTAGTGAAAACTCGATCAACGAAACAATCACGTTGGCCCTAACAATACAAAAGGGATAGTTCGATAAGTTTGTACTCCTTTACGTCGATGCTGCTGCAAAAAGAGGAAATTCCTGCGGCAAAAAGGGGGCGGTGTTCACCTCCTGGGCGATAGTCTACTTTAATGGAACACCACTAATTGATTTTCATGGAGAATTTCCAGTAAAAAAAACTACTCCAATATAAACACATAAAAAGTATTTACGGAGTTTAAAGTAGCCAGGGTTTAGGATATTTATATAAAGACGAATCTATTTAAATTCCAATTAATATTCTAAAAGCGTTTTCGACCCTATATAAATTATGTAAAAAAAGACAATGAAAAGTCGCTACCTAAGGAAAACTCTTTGAAATCTATAGGGGGCTTTTCAACGCATTCTAAGTTATTTGCATGTTAAGTGTTTCGGAATAAATTGTAAAAAAGGAGTTTCCAGTACTTAGCGGAGACAGGGAGCTTGATAAAGAGGATGCTAAGGTACCTAATATTGACGCCCAGTCTGTTGTACTGAAACATTGAAATTGTTTTGATAAATTAAAGATTTCCAAGAAAAATAGCACGAGATAAAAGATTTGACTTAAAATTTGTATTACCCCAAGACTATTCTATCATAGGAAAACTATTGCTGTTTTGACTTGAAACTTTATTAAACAATGTGTAGTTTTCAACAGTATAATAACCACTTCTAATCAAAACACCGTTTACTTGGAATTGAGTAAGAGATAATGTTAAAATAATTATATATAGATAATTAATGTTAAAAAGTGTTTCGTTGTGAATTTCACACGAAATAAAAATATCATTATCAATGAATATAATCTGAACGGCACAAAGGGTAACAATTATTTTACAAGCAATAATTGTTCGCCTGAAACACTCATCCACATTGAAAAATCTCTTGATAAAAGATACATGACGCCAACGGGACTCGAACCCGTGTCCCTTCGATTTCCGGTCGACAGCTCTGACCACTGAGCTATGCATAAAAAATCTTGTCTTAAAAACATTAGTTATCCAAAAAATAATAATTAATATTTGACAAGTTCAAGTATTTCACCTAAAAATGTAGACGATTTGTCTCGACGCCATCTAGTGAGAGTGTTAGCACTTACAATGCCTTTCTCATATAAAATAAAGTTGGTTGTTTTCAGGTGAAAAATTTAACAAGCAGTAATTGTTGAATGAAACACTAGTATATATTGAATAATTTCGCGGGTAAGAGATAAGCCGCCATAGCTCAGTGGTCAGAGCTGTCGACCGAAAATCGAAGGGACACGGGTTCGAGTCCCGTTGGCGTCATGTATCTTTTATCAGGAGATTTTTCAATGTGGATGAGTGTTTCAGGCGAACAATTATTGCTTGTAAAATAATTGTTACCCTTTGTGCTATGCATAAAAAATCTTGTCTTAAAAACATTAGTTTACCAAAAAATAATAATCTATATTTTGCTTATGTCCGCAGCTTACTAGAATACGCGTCACAAGTTTGGAACCCGCAATACATATCGTATGTGGAAATTCTAGAACGTGTTCAAAATCGTTTTCTACGATACCGCATTTCCGCATTTGAAATTAAGGTAAAACAAAATAAAAATCATCTTTTTGAAAATAATAAAAAAGGATCAGAGTTTAACTTCAGGAAAGGAAACTATAATAAATATCAACAAGATCTATTGTCGGTTAATTAGATAACACTTTTTAAAAATAAAAATGTGAATAACATGGTTCTCTTGTTTTATGAAAAATTGAGAAAAAAAATCAATATCCTGTCTGGTTTAATCAGCAATTGATTGCTCTTGTTAAAAAAAAAATAAGGCTAGACTAGATTATCGAGAATTTTCTAATTTAAGAAAAATGGCAAAAAGTATGCAAATTGAATGTTATAAATCATACATTAACTCTGTTGAAAGTGGTCTGCATGATAACATAAAGGTATTCTGGTCATACTCAAAATTATTACAAAAAACCAATTGCATTCCTAAAATAATGCACCTTGATGATATTTCCGCAAATGATGGAGAACACATAGCAAACATATATTCTATATTTTTCATCTGTTTACACTAAGTCAGAATCATCGACTGATTCAAGCTGCTGCCACACGCAAAGCTCACATCAACAGATAATATAAAGCACAATAGCGCTCGCCATACAATCCCATACAGACCCGACACACGTAAAAAGATAACGCGCTATAAGTGTGGTTCTGAACTTCGCTAACCGAATTTATTTTACGTAACCGCTCCCGACGCGATATTTGAAAAGTTATGCGTCCCCCTCTCCGCCGTAAAAAGGAGAGGGGGTCATTTTAATTACGGAGCTACCAACTAAGTTCCGTGTTCCCTTTGACAGCCATGACATAAGCAGCCTAATAATGCATTTCTTATTTATTATGTTAGCTCATATCGTCATGTGTGCTAGTAAATTTAGAAACATAAAAAAAAAACTTTATTTGGCAAACATACTTAACATATATTTAAAATATAAATAAAATCAATATTTGAATTTGAAGTAAACAAATTTTCCCTGGTGTTGGTCCTTGCCGCCTTTGCCTTCGACATTTTTGGAAATCGACGTGAGCTTATTTTACAATAATTTATTATATGTCGCTTTCGTCGATCGGCGTGCGAACTGCGAATTTCCTGATTCGACGGAGAGGTTATGTCAGGTTATGTGAAAATTCGCTATTTACGCGCAGATTGTTTAAAATCTAAAAAGTTTATAAATAGCATTTATAATTATATAGTTGGCGGCATCATCATCTGAGGATGAGCTGTCCAACAGATCCAGCAATAGGCGACAAGTATCATCCATTTCGAAAACGTGCTCAAGCTGTCAGTAAGTAAAGTTGTCACTTTGACAGATGAAATTATGTTCCTCGGCCGCTCTCGAATTCAACTGACCCCCTCTCCTACCATAGGAAGAAATATTTGATAGCGTCGTGTGTCGGTAGAAAAGATGATGCGCTATACATTAACGTTTGATGTGAGCTTTGCGTGTGGCAGCAGCTTAAATGCCAAACATTACTGAGCACAACCAAAGCAACCTAGGTATAATACATATTAGTGCAGATGAAATAAAATGTTTTTTGAGTAAAATAGACTCGAATAAAGGTCCTGGACCTTATAAAATTCCTCCATTCTTTGTCAGTTGCTGTGCAGATTCTTTATGTTTACCGCTGTTCATTATCTTTAATGCATCTTTAACTACGGGAACTTTTCCTGACTTGTGGATGAAAGAAGCACATGTGGTACCAGTTTTCAAATCAGGTGACCAATTTTTGATAAAAAAACTACAGACCAATTAGTATACTGTCATGTTTTGCCAAGGTTTTTGAATCGTTGATATACAAAAATATTTTTTCACATTTTAAGCCTATTCTCTGCACTAGGCAACATGGGTTTGTTCCTCATAGATCTATCAACTCAAATCTTTTGGAATTTTGTAATTATTTGTGTAATTCTTTTAATGAAAGATTACAAGTAGACGCAATTTATACTGCGTTCCAAAAAGCTTTTGATAAAGTTAACCATTCCATCTTACTAAAGAAACTAGAACAAATAGGAATACATGGAGACTTACTGCGCTGGATGAAATCATATTTATGTAATATAACACAACTAGTGCTTATTAACGGATACAAATCTTCCCCTATAGTTGTAACTTCTGGAGTACCACAGGGGTCAAATCTTGGCACCCTGCTTTTTGTTATATTCATAAATGACCTTGGCTCGAAATTAAACTGTGATTATGCTTTTTTCGCCGATGATCATAAAATTTTTCATAAAATTAAGTCTGTCACCGATCATCTAGTGCTTCAAAAGGATCTCGATACACTAAATAACTGGTGTTCTGTCAATGTTATGCACTTAAATGTAATAACTTTACTCGAAATAAGGTTATAAAGAATTTTTCCTATTTCATTAATAAGATTATTCTTAAGAAAGTGTCTTATATATCTTCTATAAAGTGTATTCTTCGACCACCATAACACGGGCATGTGCCTAGCATGGTGGTCGAAAAATCCTCAATGCATATAACAAACAATTCAATGAATAAAGAAACTTAAAAAAAAGAGATCTAGGAATTACTCTTGATTCCAAATTCGTATTTGATTTACACATTAATGACATTAAGTCCAAATCACTTAAAACGATGGGATTTATTCACAGAATAACTAAACCTTTCAAAGATCCTCAATCAATTCTAACCCTTTAATATGCCATAATTAGAAGTAAACTTGAATATGGAAGCACTATTTGGAATCCACATTATTGTATGAAAACCTAGAATCAGTTAAAAAAATGTTTAGACTATTATCTTTAAAATGTAGACTACATGACCATTTTAGATCATATGACGCACGTCGTAATTACTTTATACACTTAAAATAAGAAGGCAATTGACTGACCTAATATGTTTGCATAAAATTATCTACGGCCATCTTGATGCCTTATTATGTCTTAGCAATATTGAAATAAATGTCCCCGATTCCCATTGTTTAAGACACCATAGCATTTTTCACCTGAATATTTTCAAAAATAATATCGCCTACTTTAGCCCTCTGACCCAAATGTGTAGACTGTATAATAAAATTGAGTGTGCTGAAGTAGATATTTTTGTCAATAATTTGTATGGATTCAGAAAAAAAATTCTGCTATTGTTAAATAATATGTTGCACTGATTATATTATGTATTACTTGCGTCTCTTAATTTTCTGTAATATTTGTATTTCATAATTATTTTTAATTTTAATTTTTATTGGTTTTATATTTTAATCTTTATTTAGGTATATGATAATTAATGCGTCTTTGTATGTGTATTTGTATGTTAACTGAGTTTATTAAACTGGATTGTTCTCACGTAAATGAGACCGTCTGTAAAAACCCAGTATAAATAAATAACTAATAAACGTCGTGCAATTGATAAAACATCTTGTATGTGAAACATTACTAATAGAAACGTGAAATTGAAACTGATATAAAATAATTCATGGAAAGATTTAGACATCGTTAATATAGCCAAAGAAGGTTTTTTATCTGTTGTATAAACAAAAAAAATCTTATGGAGTTTCAAAATATTCCCAAGGTATTTTTATTCTTTTTAAAGATGTTGTAAAAATAAATACCACTTTATAAACTGGATGCAATTACATTTTAGATTTTTTTTTTCGAAACATATTTATAGAATGGAATATTTTATTTTAAAGTGTGTAAAAATTTGGACAAAAATACCACATATTCAAAAGTCAAAAAACTGTAGAAAAAACGAAATTTAGAATAGGCATTTCTTTATTTGGGGAATCTACAAGAAAATTATCACTTTTAATCGATAAAAAATATCGTTAAAAATTCACAGAAAAATTAGACATATCGGATTCACCGTTTGCCCAATATAAACATCGATTTTAGGATTTATATTTACCTACACATGCACAAGTTATTAAAAACATCACTTACATAGAATTCTGACTAAATTTACGTGGTAACGGTCAATTAAAAAATAATCCGTCCGAAATAACTTCAATTTTTCAAGACAGGAATTTCAGGTGTCAATCTGCTGAAATGCAACGTTGCCAGTTCTTTTGGACCATAGTTGTAAAAATTTTTACTAGTTCCGAATCGATTCAATTTGAGCTTGAATAGACTTTATTCTTTGTTTAACTAAACACTGTTTAACGGCTGGGAAGTGTTTTTTTTTTTTCTTAAGGCAGAAGGTATATATTTTTTATTGTTATCAAGTTTACTTATTTCTAGGCATCTATTTTATTTCTAATTATTTAAAATTTAATAATATTTAATATTTAAAACAAACCGTTTATTTATGAACAAGTACTGCTATATAATCTACGCGTAACAGCTGTTTCACCTTGCGAAGTCATTATCAAACTGAGCCACTTACAGACGGTCCATTATTATTATTTCCATACAAAAAAGGAAAATATTATTTAGCCCGGATAGAACGCAATGTTTGCCGTCGTCTATGATATTAAAAATACAGTTTTTATTTTATTTATTATTTCACACGCTTTGTGTAACAGGTGAAGGAAACTTATTGATTACTTATTTCAAACATAATAAATTGTCACAACATGATGCCATTATTCTGTAAGTGTGGGGTTGTGATTTGTGTTGTAGCTGTTCCTGTAAAAGTCAGAATATTTTAATTCTTAAGAATTTAATTAGAATAAGATAATCGTGATAAGAAGTTCGAAAAATGATTATTTTTCGGGTTTTATGGTCACATATTATTACTAATATAAGTTATATGTGTTAAAAAAAGTTACTTTTATTCAGAACTGAAATTACAAAGACAGCAAATAGTAAAATGATCATGTGAAAAAACTTTTATTCTGAAAAGAAATTACGAAGACAGTAAACAGTAAAATGATCATGTGAAAAAACTTTTATTCAGAACTGAAATTACGAAGACGGACAAAAGTAAAATGATCATGTGAAAAAACTTTTCATTTATTCCCGTTTTCCCCTATCGTCATTTGTTTTGATCTCTTAATTCTAAATACGATCAATGGCTGCAGAACCTATTGCCTAAATTTTTAGGTTCCTATTTATATAGGAGGAACTGCCCTGAAAATTTATGTGAATAAAATGTGGGTGGCGAAAGACGTTGGAAAAATCATAAAAAGTTGAGAAACGAGATAAAACATATTAAATGGGGATCATAAAATTTATCGTAACTAAAGAGTGAACATTAAATTTAATTTATCTCATTAGGGAAGGCAATTTAACTTTCGCTTTTAAAGAAACATTATTGTTTGTTTGGCGGTGTTGCTTTCGTTTTCGATTTTAAATTATTAAGGGAAGAATTTTTATAAGAGTGGCGTTGTTATTAAACACTTTTTTTATGTTTTATTTTCACAAATAATGCAAAAAAAGTCTTTGGGTAAGCATGTCCAAAAGTAAAAACTGTAAAAAAGATACAATTATGACGGAAACAGGTTTACTTCAAACAAAAATATAACAACTTATTGTAAGCATTAACTAATTAGCCTGAAACACAAATATAAATTCAAATCTTCCGGAAAAAAATAAACCTACAAAATAAATTGTACCTACACCTTCTGATTAGCGGTCAGGTGCACGGATCCACTGTGCTACGTCGGCTTATTTTTAACCGATAATTCAATAAATACTAGGGTTAAATTCACATCGGTGATCAATACCCTTTAAATAATAAAAATATTAATAATGTTTGAAAAGTCAAAATATTTCACCTTTAAATTAAGATATATTATATCTCGTCGCCATCTAGTAAGAAATTAAGTAATTAACAATGCTTTTCCTATAAACATAAAGTTGGTTGTTTTCAGGTGAAAAAAATCATTTTTTTTTTTTATGAAATACTAGTAGTTATTGCTTATAATTATTTGGTATCGTTTGTGCTTTGCATAAAAGCTTGTCTTGTAAACATATGTTTACTTTAAAAAATATATTAATATTCAAAAATATAAAATGTCCGATTATTTCATATTCCCCCATAAAAAAATATTTCGATACTATATTTTGGTGATATTTGAAAAAATAAATAAAAGGAAACCCTAGAATTCATCAAGACCCTCGTAAGACACTCGCATTGTAAATGACTTGAGTGCTATTTGATTCAAAGGAGCGTTTTTATTCTCCCATTTACCGTTAACGTAATGTTACATAGAGGTAGAGGTCTTCGAAGCCCAGTTTATTATGTGCGTGCATCTGTGCCCCTTTTCCCACAGGAAGGAGATAAAATAAATCCTTGCATACAAAAAAGGAAAGCGGTGACGGGGAAAATTTATAAACATAAAAGGGTTATGCTCCCTAAAAAGGTAGGAATATTTATGCGATGTCACTTTTTTCCTTCGCCTGAGATTTTTTAAAAGGTTCTTTACGATTTAGTAGGAGTCTTTTCCACTTAACGTCCAAAATTTCTACTTGATCAATAAGCCTATAAATATAAGAAGATTTACTGTAGACATTAGTTTATTGGGTACTTTCGAAAGCCACCAATTAAGATTTTATTATTGAAGGATTTCACGCAAAGTTCATTTTTTTATATTCAATCAAACGAAAGTATATCATCAATTTTAATGTATTTCATAAAAATAGTTTGTTTCTTTTTATAATGTTTTATTTCGACCCACGTGTAAGAAATATGATTAATGTTAATGTTTTCCAACAGGAATGTGTTTAAAAAAAGTCGATTAAATATCTCTTGGAAGGAGTAAAAAAACTATAGTTCAAAAGGAATTTTAGAAGAGATGCAAAGTTTTATTTTCTCCTTGGCGTCAACGGGAATACAAGATTTTTAACGTAGACGAGAATTTCGCCGCTGAATACCGTAATACGCTAGAGTGTGGAGTATCCTCTCAGAAACCGTATATCCATTCGCATCACACGAGGATTCCATTTCGTCCACTTAAATGGCCTTTTATCATGAGCACAGTCTCACTCTTTAGACTTGTACCTACATTCAGAGATATTCAACGGCACTTTGAAAGGCGCACTGGTGTTGGCGCTGCCAGCCGACCAACCTACCAATAGCGATACAAACTACTTTCAACATTCTTCAGACTTATATTACATTCTTGCGTTGGGTAAGTTTACTCAAATTATTTAAATAGCTTTCATATCACATTTAGTTCTTTAATCTATTTATATAAAGAAGTGGCTCACACCGAGCAGAAACCGGGCAGACACCAGGCCTTCAAAACAACAGGAAAAGGTCAACAAAAGGAGAGGTCACTGTCGTCGTAAAACTCTTTGCAAAATCCGGAAAACGCCCGGGACTTCATGTAGCGTATATAATATTAAGAAATCTGAAATTAAATATGGAGGATAGCTACAGAAAGCTTTATTTTTACTTTAGCGTTGATAATCCAATAGTTTATAATAATGAGAGTTCGGAATAAAAAGATACTATCAAACGTGGCTGCCATATTGACAAAATTAATCGGACCCGGAATACACAAATATATTTACAGACATATGAAATGCAAAGTAGTCGAGTGTCGATGCTACGCTCAGTCAATTATTATTTTTTTAAAAGAACAACATTTTTAATATGACTGACAGACGACCCTCTCTCTCTCTCGGAAACGTGAAACGAAAACATATTTTCATCCTAGCTTCGTTTTCAAAAAAAAATCGTTTGCTATTTAAATTTTTTCATTTTTCCGACAAAAGTACTCGTATATGGTCAATTCTCATGATATTAATTCACGCGCAAAGTGTTAAATTTGTATCGTAGTGAAAAATTTAATTAAAAAATCTGTTGAAGTTTTTTAGAAGTTTATAGGTATATGAGAACAAGAACCTTAATGTACTACATTATGTAGAAGCGCGGTCGAATTGAAATGCAATTTCAACGTTTCACAGCCCCGAATTTTTATTCAGTTTGATTTACCAGCACCAGTAATGGAATTACGGTTTGATGAATGGGGAAGTAAAAACCCAAATGCAGTGGGATTAACGCGAGTGAAATATTTGAAACCATACTTTTAAAGTTCCTGCCATTAAAACAGCTCGAACATGAACAAAAAAACTATGTAAGGCATAGTAATAATAATATTTTTTAGAATAATTTAATGAGCAAAACCTCAGAATGTAATATTTATTCATCGAAGACAATATACATGTAGGTAAGGTTGCATTTAGGAATTGAACCTAAGAACCTTGCCGAGGCACTGCTCTACCACTGAGCGAATGCGACTCTATTTCTTTCGATCATATTTAATTTTATCATACTTCGAATAAGAACTACAAACATAATCTTCATTTTCTTAACGCATATTTTTAATGGCTGCTATCTTTATGAATGATCGCAAGATTCATCTTGAATTTAATGCAATCTAGATGGTGTCTTGGATGATTTCTGGAAGTCTAGGATTAATATTTAAAAATAATGAATAACTTATTGAGTAAGAACAGCAAATTGTAATATTTAATCAATTTAGACAATATTAGCAATTCTTAAACTAAAATTTGAAACACATAAAGATACCGTCGCATCCAGGAATATAACCCAGGACCTTAACCTTGCCGGGGCGCTGGTCTATCACTGCGCCAATCTGACTCCATTTCCTTCGGTCATATTTAACTGTATAATTAAAATTTACTTCATCTTTCCGACTGACGGTATCCGTGGTCATGAGGTATGGCTCTCGACTAGAATGCTGGACGTCGCGGGTTCAAAATTATTAGGAGCCACATCAAGCAGGAGAAAATATAGCAAATATGCATGTTACAATTAATTTATATCCTTAAATGTAAAAATTTCTAAAACAAAATTAATAAAGTTAATAAAATCCCGGCGTGCGCAAGTAAATTTGATTGGATTAATTTGTGTTACTTAACAAATTACTCGTTTAAAATAATATTTAGTATAATTGTGGCACGTTCCAGAATGGAAGATACTCTAAGTATCGCCCTGGTGTAAGACCTTAATTAAGAATTAAAGCGTTGCTTGAAATGGCTTTGGCCATGTTTGGTGACCAGATCTGAAAAGCCAAGTACTTCCCCACCTTCAAATAATCCCTAATAATTTATTATCATTCTTGAGTTTGTAGGCTTCTACTTTTATTATTCGGATTTTACATTTGTTAGAGTGAGAAGAATAATAAAAAAATGTACAATGGCTCTTGTACGATGCTCCTAATTAATAATAATAAGCCACATACAAATATCATTCAGATGTCTTTTGAATACTAGCAAAGTATTTATTGTTATCAAGTTTAATTCTAATTAATTTAATAACAATTTTTACAGTACAATTATCATTCCAGACCAAAAAGCAGTGCTAATATGTATGATGATCATCGCTAGAAAGTGTTGAACGAATTGATTTTCTACTTATGCAAGTAGGCAGGTATGTAAGTGTTGTTTTGTTTATTGTTTCTTTGCATGGTATCATTGTTAAAATTGTAATATTTTTTAACTCCACTAGGACTGGCCTGTGTCGAGGTTAATATTTAAAAAAGCAACAAGTAATATGTATATTGAAATATATAATTAATATTGTTGCACGAATATTTCTTACAAATAATGGGTACCTACTAAGACCAAGGAAGCTGATTTAATAATGTAGTAAGTATATAGGGTGACCATGTGTTGATATTTGATTGGAAATAAAATATTTTTCCATTTATTAAAATGAACAAATTTGAAAAGAATAGTAGAATATTATAGTAAAATAAGGACTAGAAAAAATGATTTTAACACAACTACCACGAAGGACTTTCTACACTCATTTTTAAACATAATATTATACATTTTTTAGCAGCTGAATTAACATCCTGTGTTTGTTGGGAATGACTATCATGATTCTTCTTTTGATTAGAACTTCGAAAGATTGTTACCAAACACGGCTTTTATTTTTTCATAATAATTTGCTAATTTTTTTAGTCAAAAGTTCATAAATCTCATCAATATCGCACCATGATCTGTTATATCAGTAGTGAAGATTGAACCCTGTGGTTCAAATTTAGATTTTCAAAATATGATCGATAGAGATTGAAAAGTAGAAGAGACTCTTGGTGGTGAAATTAAGATTGGTTTCAAATCATGAAAAGCTAAAAGTGAGACTATTTTTGAGTTTTCATATTAGTCTAACCCAAAGAAATTATATGTATGTTCCCACATAAAACGAATTCCTTAATTTGTATTGATGTAGAGCAAGGCAGTGGAAATCATCTATGAATCATTGGTATTAATGTTTTTAAATGAACGTTAAATCTATTAATATATCAGGTGGTGGATAGCCTGACGGATTTGAAGCTTTACTGAGAAGCGGGTTATGGCAAGTACACAAATCAATTCTATCTGACACCAGTTATGCTTTTATCTGAGGATTTTTTCAGTCGTGCCAGTAGTTAATGTTTCAGGTGAAATCAATCTTTCCAGCTTTCATTGTTTGCAGCTTTCTACGATATTGCTGTTCAGTCCATGGTACATTTATGTTTAACTATCAACCAAACAAAGTATTATTTCATTCCGGCTAACTCGAACAGAAGTTAAGCATTAAAATATTCAGTAGAACAGTCCACAAGGAACAGTTCACTCAGGAATGATGAAAGTTTGTCCGACATTCCTTAGAGTTATTCGAACGGAATTAAATCATTAATTTCCACCAAGTGTTTGAGTAAGAAAATACTTTGTCAAATACAACATTTTGATACTGTGATGAAATGAGATTCCAATTGAAATTGATTATGTTGGGATGAGTTTTTATTCGAAAAGTTTACAATAGGGTTGTAAAATGGAATCTGTTTTGAAAGCCGATGTTGATACTTCTTTAATTGAGTTTTGCTAATTCAACTCTTACTTACAAATAACTATTTTGTAGATGTATTTATACTCTTCAGGGTGTGCTATCTTTTTTTTTATTCTTCAGAAAGGAATTAAATTATAATTTACATCTTTATAGTTATATAAACTACTTTTCATGGATATAAAAGCGATATTATTTTTGTTGTCGAGGAGGTGGGTAGCACGTTTCACTAGCGGCGGATGGCCTTGTTATTTCCGTTCCAATAAAAGGTAATTAATTATGCTTTGTTGAGAGGTTTGTCGTATACTAAGCAGGTTCGTATTTAGGGTCTGTAGTCCTCGAAGCTGAACTTGTAGGTTAGGCCATACTTGGGGCGGGGGTCTTGGGGTTAGGTTATCGCATTTCAGAAACATTTAAAGTGTATTAACAATTAAAAAAAAATACTCGTATTTAGAATACGATGAAACAAAATGAAAAAAAATAAAATCATTTAGAAATTCAACACGATCATTTATTAACACTGCTATAAACAACTATTCGCATCTTCGGCCGTATTCCCAAAATTAGTCATTACACATACATTAACTTTGAAATAGATTAGTGGATTATCGAGAGCGCCTATTCTTCACACTGATGTAGCTACTTATAATATTTTCACAGCACAACATTAAACAATCTTGAGGTCAGGGCCCACGGGCTGGAGCTTCGGTAACCTGCGCATAAGTATGGCCCTGTTACTAAGATTTATCTTCTTGAAAAAATTCCAACAAAATTAAATATAGCTTAAATCATAAAAGAAATTAAAGTATGATACTGTCAGGCCAATACGTTATTCCTATTCATAAGCATAAGAATGCATGAGCCATTCCCCACTAACAAATAATCTAATAAAGAGTTGATAATTAATAAAGAGGCCCTATCATATATTAAAAATTTACATATAGATTTTGACGGCTGTATTATTCGCAAGATAAGAACGGCGGGTGCGCTAGCCGAGGACTCCGTGTACGAAGCTATTGAAGAATTAATAGGGAATTTCGCTGTTTTTCTTTTTCTCGAATTCGGTGATGACGTCACGCCGGGCTATGTTGGTGACAGCCAGTAGCGGTTTCTATGAAAAAATGACGTTGTGGCAAATACCGTATAATATTAATAATACCTCCAACTCCAGAGAAATAGTGGCAATATCAACAACTCATTTTTATTTTTTATTTAATGTAAATGTAGACGGCCTCTGTGGTCGAGGGGTAAGGCTTTTGATTAGTAAACTGGAGCTCGCGGGTTCAAATCGTGTTATTTATCATGTCACGAATTTCAAAATAATATAAAGTATATTTGCGGCACGTTCCAGAATGGAAGATAATCTCAGATCGCCCTGGTGCAAGACAACCATTCTGAAATAAAACGTTGCTTGAAATGGCTTTGGCCATTTTTGGCCATATCTGAATAGCTGGGTACTTCCTCACCTTCCTCTACCCCGTTTTCTTCCCATCCCCAATACCAATAGTTGGGGATGCCAAATTCTCACTGGCTTCAGACAGTTGGGACTCTTGTGAGGTTTCTAAGGTTTCTATATATTAAAAAAAAACTTGTTGACTTGTACTATGTATTTATACTCACAGCATGATAGATATACATCAAAGATATTTTTTACATCTAATAATTAATTAACTGTTTCCAACCATCTGGACCCAGTGAGAACCGGCATCCCCAGTTGGGGTATGTTATGAGGCTTAAGAGGAAGGTGGGATTATCTGTCTATTTAGATCTGGTCACTAAAAACAGCTAAAGCCATTTCAAGCAACTTTTCAACTCTGAATTGGTGGTTTTATACCAGGGCGATACTGAGAGTATCTTACACTCTGGAACGTGCCGCAAGTGTAATAAACATTATTTTTAATTTAATAATTTGTGAAATATCAAACTAATCAAAGAAAATTTACTTACTAGCTAAAACTTTACTCCTCGACGACGGAGGCCGTACAAGCAAAAAAAGCAGTAAGGTGCACGGAGTAAAATGAGTATGGCTGATTTGTTAAAAACGTGATGACAAGCGATTGCCTAATAAAATATGAGTACATTCAGAATATATCGGAACACATGGTTATGCAGCTGCGCTAATTCTGAAAAATCGAATGACGAAATGCGACAATATTTTAAATTTATGAACACGTATTTTGACATCCTCATGTTTAATAAATCTGTCAATTCATTCAATAAAGGCCTGCAATCCCGTTTTTGACAGGAATACTAATAATTTGACCAGATTTTTAATAAATTACCAATATTTTAGATCAATGAGTTTTCTCCGTGAGTATATGGTTTATCAATTTTTTTCGATTACAATAATTTCATAACGTAAAATAAATAATTAATTTAAAAATTATATTAATATCTACAAGAAAACTCACATGCACAACTCATGCCGCTACGAGGCACTACGTAGAATTTTGCCATCAGAATGCTTGGGAAATGTCAGAAAATGAAGGGATTATTAATGTTACAGGGTATTTGGCTGTAGCCAGTTTAAACCGTTTCGGTATGTGCGGTTTTTAAGAACAATACATATGAATGAGAATATTAATATTACAAATTTTTATAAAAATTATCAGAATCCGAAAAATAAACCTTAAATCTTCCACAGAATTTTTAAAGGTATTCATATTTTGTGAAAATAACCCATATTAACATTTCCTAATTACCAGCGTTTTTCTTGGAATGCCAAATTACTTATTCACTTTCATACGTTTTTTGAAACCTTAAAACTTCTTTACATAAAATAGTGCACGCCAAATATGTTGTAGAATCAAATTTATTTAAAGGTGGTAAATTCTTACAGCAACCTCGTGTTTCACTATTTAACGCCTTTCGCGCTTCGGGGAGAGCTACATCGTTTAGTGTACTATAAGAGTCCTTGGAGGGCACTGCTACTAGTATTGGGTACTGGTATGGCGTAATACTTTTCGCTGGTAGGTAGTAGAAGACTGTCAGGAATATTAAAACCCTTGACAGCGATACACCGACTCGCTGCGCCACTTCTGGATACTATTGCCTACTGGTTCCGTTGGGAGCTAGTTAGAGATGGTGGTATTGCAAATAGATAAGAATTTTTGTGAAATTAAACACTTCTACACCTTTACTAGTACCATAAAATGGTTGAAAATAAGCTGTAATCAATCCTGAACACAGGCAAAAAACGAATGGAAACCACCCTGAAAGCAGATGTTAAGACGATGCATTGCAAAGTAATGTAAAATCAAGTGTATTTGTTTGAAAAATTTGATGACTTAGAAATAATATAAAGCTTTATTTTTTTTTAAATCGCGTTTAAAACAATCATCCATATTTTTACAAACTCAGAAAAAAATAAAAAAATTAAGTATCTGGCCTACAAATACTGCTTTGTGTGTAAAATCTCCTACTTAAAAACCCCTATTCTCTCGCAATAACTATGAAAAAATTTACAAACTTCAAAAGTAGTATTAAGATATGAATTATGGACCCAGAAAGGAAAAATATAAAAACAATGTGCTAATAATAACAACATTTGAATGATTTGTATAGCGCTGTTTTTGTACAAAATCACCTAAAGAGCATTTTGTAACCTAACAAAGATTAACGCTTCTTTTATGTTTTTCTTCTAGATACTGTTTTATAATTTTCCTCTTGTGATATTTTAACATATTTAAAGAAATAAACATACTTACTTACTAAACATAACTCAATTTATATTTAATACACAAAACCATTTACTATGTGACCTTTGGGACATTCTTTTCGACTCTTGTAAAAAACAATAAAAAAATAATTTATATATACATTTTACTCAAATATAATCATACATGTGATCGGCCTTATCGTCTCCCGGTCATGTAAACCGGCGTGCAGATGCAGTATTTTATTAACGTATGTGTGTGTGTACACATAGGGTTACTTTTCCACAGATTAACATCATATGAAATAAGTAGTGAAGTATTTATGATTATGGTGATTGAATTTAATATTATAATAATTTTGTGAAACAGCTGCTGAAGTAATCATAACACGAACTCCGAAACCCCGGTGTTATCTAAATTTATTTAATCATTTGAGATAATAGAACCGGGTCAGAAGAACGAAAGCCAGAGTGTTTTCTTAGTTCTGAGAATGTAAAATGGTACTGTATTATTCAGAGTGCAATTTTACTTTATACGTTCTAGCGTTGATTGCTTGAGACAATATTAAGCAAACGATTAAATCAAATCGCTTCCAGGAAAAAACCCTTTCAACCGTTATGCTCTCCTGGCACTAATAATTCAAAGCATGCAAATTTGTTGAAAAAAAACCGTTTCAGCTTTTTTTTCAGTCGGAACTTAAAAACAATCTAGAATGTACACGTTGAAAATTATTGTAAGAAATCTGAATGCAAATATCTACCATGAAAATTTGTATGCAAATATCTACCATGAAAATTTGTATACAAATATCTAACATAAAAATTTGTTTACAAATATCTAACATAAAAAATCTGTTTACAAATATCTACCATGAAAATGATTTTTAAATAAATCTATTTGAATTATATTTTGTTTTATATTTTCAAAGAAAAATAAACACTCCCGGATTTTGAATAACCTCACAATATTTTAAAATCTCCTACTATAACTACAGTAAGCGGAAAAAGGTGCTTGTGTTGTGATTTTATTTATTCATTTATTTATGGAGAAAACACGGATACTGACAGTAATTAAAAGATAATTTTGTAAAACAATAACTTGAGAATTCGCCTGCATCCTAACTATTTCTCACAGATTGACTGGTAGATAATTTTAAATATTCTACTGGAAGTTATCATGTTATTGCTCTGAATCCTTTCCAGTTACTTACCTTCCAATTTATACTCATGTGTTCAATTTAGTTGTAGGTATACATTTATTATATTGTTATTATTGCTATTGTGTAGTGCTTTTATTGATTGCTGCTGTGTTGAAATTTTACAATACATTATGTTTTGAATTTTAGCTGGTTATTAGTATAATATCAGTTAAATTTAAATTTTTGAAATTTAGCTGGTTATTAGTTTATTAGTATATCAGTTAACTTTAAATTTTAATTTATTTGTGTTCCTAGATCTGTTATTATTTTTATTTATTATTTACAATATTGTATTTTTTGTAAATCTCTCAGGCCACGGGTACAGAACCCTTAGTTTTTTGTTTTAATATTCTTTATTATTATTATAATTTTAAGTGAAAATCTGTTATTGGATTTTATCTTTATTATTTAGTTTATTCTTATATATGTAAATAATCTGTTGATTTTCCCAAATAAATAAAAAAAAATAATAAAAAAAAATAATAATTTAAAATATTTTTATACATGTTTTTTTTTTTTTTTTTGTTTTTTTTCCCTTATCAGGCACAAGAGCTCCTCTTTTCTGATAAGGTATACATGACCAATTATGTACCTAAATATTATATTTTGCAAAAAAATGTATGTATTAATGTAACTATGATCTATATTAAAATAATAATAAAAAAAAAAAATGTAAATAAGGAAAAAGTATAAAAGAAAATTATTTTGTATAAAGATAAAAGATAACGCTCAGTGTCAAATAAAAGTGTACGAATATTTTTAATACAAGTTTAGAGATAAATCATAAATAGTACGAGTATAGTGAATGAAGTAAGTACACATTATTTTTCTTTTTTTAAGGGAAAACAGACTTCAATTTCATACCAAAAAGTACCATATGTATCAAATAATATGTCAGAATCCTTCAGGGTTTGGTTTTTATTATACAATTCGCACACTCTTCTGATTGGATCCCTGACACCAGCATTTGTGCGCGTCCGGCTAATATGGAATAAGTCGTTAAGCCTCGTCGTTCTGAGTGGTATTTTAAAGTTTATTAGATTGAGTAAGCCAGGACAGTCGATAAAGTTGTTATAGATTTTGTACAAGGTCATTAGGTCAAGGTAAGTTCGCCTGTTAGTAAGAGTGGAGACGTTATATTTCGAGAGCATATTTGTGTATCCCCGTTTAGGTGCGCTCATTCTGTGGTTGAGGTAACGCAGAAATTTCTTCTGGATACTTTCAATATTTTCTTTATAGATATCGTAAAGTGGAGTCCATATGGAGGTGCAGTATTCAAGTTGAGAGCGGATCAGCGTATAGTAAAGCAAAAGGTAGGTTTCAGGTTTTCGAAATACGCGGCTGTTTCTTATAACAAAGCCTAGCATGCAGTAAGCTTTATTCACAATGGTTTTAATGTGCGCATCGAAATGAAGTTTGGAATCAAAAAGTACGCCAAGATCCCTTATACAGTATACACGATCTAGTGAATAGTTACCAATATAATAATTGTGTATGATAGCGTTATGATTTTTAGTGAAGCTTATTTGTTTACATTTATTGTAACTTAGGTAAATTTTGTTTTCATTGCAATGATGGAGGGCTTTGCCAGTCAAACGCGGTGTCAACTCAGCCACCGTCCAAAATTCAAATTTATTTTCGGGAATAAATGAATCCAAATCTTGGAAGTGGAAATTACACCACTTCACTCATTCGATCGAGCTGAAACTTAACAGATAATTTCTTTGTCGATGACAATCCATTCAATCAACTTTTGGTGGCAATCACATACACACACGCGGACATATACGCATTTCTCTAAAATTGGATGACACGCAGCAGATAAATTCTAATTAAATGTCGGTCCTTCCCAATCCTACTCATTTGGTGAGTTGTTAGTGCGGTTGACTCCAGGAACGTACAATACAATTGTACTTAATTATATATATATATTTAAGTTGATACTTTTGGTCAACCACTCGGAAAACAAATTAATAACACGTATCTGTGCCATTTATTTCGTTGAATGCTCGATATTCTTGACAGCAAGCAGGCTTTGGGTAAATATTGAATTATTTAGAACTAATTTACGATACATATTCAAACCAATTGAAATTGTTCTCTTTTGTTTTCATTAACTCAGGACGATGTATTTTTATAATTGTTTTATGAATATATAAAACTTTTTGTTTTTCCCGTGTTCGTTCGTATACCATTCATCCGATGTTGCTGAATTTTTTTTCTTATTTGTACCAGGAGTGTTAAGAAAGTGGTTCAAATGATAGAAGAAGTCAGATACGCTTTAAAATAACTAAACGCACTATCTCTACACTGGAATGAGACACGTAATCGTTTTAATAGTAACCATGTGGATTTCACGATACTACATGAAGTGAACGGCAGAAAAAGTCCAAGACATTAATCAAATAATTATTTGTGATAAAATGTGACGTGAGTGATGAACGAAGAAAGAGGTATAATGATAATGTATGACTTGTAAGTGAATGGTTGAAGAGGTCGGGGACGCCCGTGAAAGACATGACGCGATCAAGTAAAACAAATACTCACAATATACAATAATACTACTTTCACCTTAAAAATGCACCCAGTTGTCAGGTACTCTAGAATTTACATCCTCAAAACATTACCCAAAACCCCTTTACAAGTCCTTTAGCAACGCCGGGTAATGTCAGCTAGTAATTCAATAAACATTGATAGAATAAATTCGCTTACTAACCGATAAATTTTCAAATGCAGATCCATTGAAATCCATTAATATTATTGATTATAGAATAACAGAAGAAACGCCCTCATAATACGGAGAGAGAAAACAAATAATTTACTTATTAACATCGCACAATTGCACTTTTGTTCTTACAGACTAAAACAGTTTCATCGCCTAAGTTCTTTTTTTAGAACTATATTGTCAAATTTTAATCGTCGGTCTAGTATTGCATGTGATTTCATTGTTACAGTCAATATCTTTTGAACTTAAGTCGAATAGTTATAAATATTAGCTTAAAAAATATATAAATTTTATTAAACAAACAATAGGATGCTGCGTAAGTATTCAGCCAACGATTATTAAAGAGTTTCGAATAAAAATTAAGCAAGGAATATCAATTCATAGGTAAGTGAAAGTTTAGGAAACTATTCCTGTCAGACATTTTTTTAAATTTATTTGATCATTAGGACATGTTTTAGAGCAGAGGTTCCCAAAGTGGTCTATATGGACCCCCAGGGGTCGATATCGGCTTGCTGGGGGTCTATGTCAGCGAGAAAAAAATTTGGAGGTCCACGAGATTCAAATGGGGGTACATACGAGTGGACTCCCATTTACCTCAAGTCAACATTTAGGAGTTCCGTAAATGACACAAATGACCTAACACAAATATAATAGAGTGAGAAATTACTTATTTGATTTTGCATTATTATTAACAACTTTACAAAATATAACAACTTTACGAAATATAAAAATGCAAAATCAAATAAGTAAATTAGTTATTTGATTTTGCATTTTTATATTTCGTAAAGTTGTTATATTTTGTAAAGTTGTTAATAATAATAAATAGAGTCTATGTTCCTTTTCTCGTCAGAATTAATATATTCAAGCAAAACATTGCACATTGGAAGCCGCGAATTTTCCTAGTTCCCGAACCTGTTTTTGAAAAACGTCCAGGGTAATATGACGTTCAACATTTAAATGTACTTTACACAGACTTCAAAACTAAGTTTGAGGACATTTTGACTATCGAAATGGAACGTTGAAGAATCGGAAAACATGTGACAAGAAGAAATGACCGGAATAAGAACTGACAAAGAACTTAAGGGGCAGTTCTGTAGGGCAAGCTACAGAAAGAAATTGCCGTTGCTTGTCTTGCTTCATTTTCATTTGGTGTAATACCTCACAAGGGTGCCCCTGTCTGCACAATGTAAAGACAGAGCAACTATACCGCCACCCAGTTTTTGGGCAGGCAGGGGAAGGGAATCTTTTTACTAAAAAAATAAATGATTATCACATGGGACGTTAATAGTTTTGGGAAAAGTCAATATTCGGCAGGCAGGGGGTCTATGGAAAAAAAATATTTGGCAAGTGGTCTACGGGGCAAAAAGTTTGGGAACCTCTGTTTTAGAGTATGATATTTAGTATTTTTTTAGTTAATATTGTAATCACCGAAGAGCTTATTCTTTATGAAAATAAACCGGGCTAAATTATATATTTCATCATTTTAATGGGCAAGCCTCACACAAATAATGCATTGAGCAATAAAAACACAGAGGCTCAGCGAAAACGCGGCGTAGCCCGGGGAAAATGTATGCATTATTTTTTATTGTACCAATGACAAAATTTAGTATAAATTTAATATAACACCATGCTTCCCATATATATACAAGCTCCATTCAATGATCTCATTGAATTTCATTCAAAACCTGCTATAAATATTTGAGACCGTTTGGAAAAAAGTTCGACAAACGAAATTATTTTCTTATCTTTGTTACACTTAACGATGGAATATTGGGAAATCATAATTCAAACTGTTGCTGAAAGTTCCAACCTGCATAAGTTGCGTTACGATTTGTTTTGTTTAGTACCTTCCATTTTCATAGGTATATTTCTATTTCACTTGATTGTGTTATAAGTGCACTTTTGCACTTGATTGTGATATTAACTACAGAGCCTTAGGCTTGCCAGAAAATTAATTATTCTTAAATTGAGTACTGCACAAACAAAAATGTGTTTTACTTAAATGGAATAGTTTGGAACAAGAAATTATTCTTGTTTTTTTTTATTTTTTTATAGTGAATACCTCACAAGAGTCCCAACTGCTCCCGTCTGGAGCCAGTGAGACTATGGCATCCCCAATTGGGGGATGTTGTGAGGCTGAAGGTAAGTGGGGAAGGGAAAGAGGAAGGTGGGGAAGTACCTGGCTATTCAGATCTAGTCACTAAACACGGCTAAAGCCATTTGGAGCAACGTTTCAATTCTGAATGGTGGTCTTACACCAGGGCGATACTGGTAGTATCTTCCACTCTGGAACGTGCCGCAAATATACTATATATTATTTTAATTAATTAATTGTGAAATAACACAAACTAATCAAATAAAATTTATTTGCGCACGCCGGGTTCGAACCCGCGACCTTCGGAATAAGGAAGTTGAGTGAAAAATATTTTGACTTATAAAAAATATGTTCATGTAGATCAAAAAATATCGATTCTAAATATATAAATATATTTCTATATTATTATTCTTAGAATTAGTTAAACGTTCTTGAAAAAGCATTCAATAGCAATAGACTGTATACGCTCCACGATTGGTCGAAAGAATTCTGACGTCACATGTGTCGTGACTTGTACGTACAACGGATCACTTATGGTGCATCTCTTTCTATTGCATGAGAGATGGTCGGTTTAGATGAGAGAGGTGTATAGGCCAAACGTTTATTTAAGTTTGTCAAATATATGTACGTATTTGTTGTTATTATTATATGAAATGGATTTCTAAAGATACATATTCGTATAGTGCTTTATAATAATATGTTGTTTATTGCATAACTTAGAAGTTTTTATTATTATACATGTCACATAACATGTGATACACTTCAGGCCGCCGGCCGCCCAGAAAAGTCTTACAGTGAACTGGGCTGTAAACCGTTATTTTACTTTTGGTCTTTACTTTTCTGCGCGGTGGTCCTGAATTCGCGCGGGGCAAGTCAACAAATAGCGACGACAATACCGTACCGGGCTTGAAAATCAAATATTCTAACTTAAAATATTAATTTAACTATGAAATCTTAATCAATTTTCTTTTTTTTTTAATAACATCAATTCTAATAGACGGTTACCATTGGTAAAAAAATTACTGGAATTCCTTATTGAAGAATTAATTTTTTTTCCATACATAATCTTTAAGCGACGTGGTTCTTACAGTTTGAATGACGTCACACCCACACCGCTCGGATTCCGCTCGTTTTGGCGGGCTTAATAAAATTCAAACTTTGAGAATTAATTTAACTATGAAAACAAACTTTAAAAAAAAAAAAAAAATACTTGTATTTAAGTTTGAATGCGAACATTGATAAAAAAAAATTTAAAAAATGGACTCAACTTCCTTATGGTAGTCCAATGCGTTACCACTGGACTATGCCGGCCGTCATGTTTCCCCAAGTGTCAATAAAATGTCAAGTCACTGAATAATAAACGTGGAAACGGTCTGGCGTTTCCGCCATTTTTGAACTAGTGTTTGGACAGAATGTTTTATTGGTATGTCTTCCTTGGGAATTTTATTTAATCATTGATTGAAACGAGAAAACAGAAATCTAAAAGAGTTAAACAAGCGTTTTCATTAATATGAGTAATCCATATCAAGCATCTTTAATGGATATGTTATTGACCAGTCAGTGGTCTAGTTCCCACCTAGGCGTCGTAAGTTCAATTTCTCAGCTGGCTAGTCCTCAATCAAGACACAATCAACATTTTCTACTTACTGTGATGGTAGTAGAAGATTTTCAAATCTTTTCAAATTACTTGTAACCTGAGAATGATTGCCTTTCTTTCTAGAAATAAATAGATACATGTATATTCTGTTTTTGTTGACTCGATTTAAGAATAACTACAGGCAAATCGTATTTGAGTATTTGTTAAAACGTGATCATTTAGTTTTTGGACCATTGCCGGGTAATAAGGATGCTCGGCTAGCAGCCGGACGGATTGTATTCAACACTCAGAGTGGGTACCGACGTATTCTCTTCACAGAACAAGTAAAGCTTAAACGGTCTCCAAAGTTGAATGGTTACGCTCCTTGAAATTACCGAATTACGAATTCAGCGGTCGCGGATTCAAATCCCGTCGCGCGCAAGTAAATTTTATTTGTGATATTTCACAATTTACAAGTCTCCATGGTTTAGTGGTCCTTGGCTACCTGCAGGCCGTGGGTTCAAATCACTGCATGCACAAATTTAATTCGTTTAATTTTCTTTTTAAAATTTATTAATTTAAAATAATATACAGTAGTTAGGTATATTTTAGACACATTTCAGAGGGGTAGATACTTTTAGTATCGCTCTGGTGAAAGAAAAGATCTATTTCCCTACCTTGCTCATCCCCACCTCGTTCGTCCCGATTTACTTAATCTCCCAATTACTTTTAGCCTCACAACATAATCAACCTTGGGGATGCCATGGTCTCACTGGCTCCAAATAGTTGGGAGCAGTTGAAAATCTTTTGCTGTATTTATATAAAAAGATAGTCTCCCACCTAAATTTTTAAACTAAATAAAGGTTCTTTAATTTAAATTTCTAGGATATGAAAGCTTGAGATGAATAGTTTGGTAGAAAACAGATGATTATCTCCACGATACTGAAGACAGACTGAAACTTTGCATTTATGCAAGACTGCATTAATTAATTCAATTACTCAGCGCCAGATGGAGTCCAAGACATGCGACGGCATCCGGGAAATAAAACCCGAAACCGCTGCAAGATTCCCGTCACGATCCGGTCCACAGATGAGCCGGCGCCCGCTCCAGCGCCCGGAGAGACTCGCGGTATCTCGACACCGAGGTAGCCGGGTATTGGATAGCCCCGTAGCTGGTAGAGGGTAGCTCGGGTGATGAGCCACTCGTGAGCTGCAATCGGAGACTGCAAAGGAATATGCATTTCTTCTCTGACGCTCAGGGTCGGATTATAGTTCGCATTGCCCGTAAATTAAATCCATCCCCGGTTAAGTTACACATAAATTGTCTCATATAGTGAAACATATCATTGTGTATGATCACAACTGTTAAAGGTTAGTGGAACAATGTTTTACCAACGCAATGTTGGTATTATGTTTGTTTTGAAATGTCAGCAGTTTTCATCTTTTTTTGGACAGATATTTCACATCTAAATAAAATATATTAGGTTTTGGTTATTGTTATTACTCACTCCATCTAGATTAGTCTCTTCATCAGTGCAAGTTATTTTTGGGTTCTGATTCAGTACTAGTTTCAGCTACAGGCAAACTTCTCTAACTAAGAAGCTCGCTTCTTGAGATGAGTCCCACTTATCGCTAATCCAAAGTTCCTAAGTATTTAAATTGAGAAACACTTTCTGTTGGCTTGTTACTAATCAACGGGAATGGTGACAGTAAGCAATACGCAGAATAATAACAATACGCAGATAGATAGATTAATCTTCATAGCCCTTATATGTTTTTAAAAACGCTCGAATAAAATATATCAATGTAAAATCGAAGTTTGACTTATTTACGAACAAATACGGTCCTGCCTCACTTCATCTTGTGGGCACTCCTTTGAGCTCCACTAAGGAAGCAGAAAGCAACGCTTTGAGAGTTGCGGCACGAAAATACAAATGCAAGGTTGGATGTTTTTGTACGATGAAAATTGCTTACCTGATAAGACTTTGAATTTAGATTGAATGCAGTTGGTGGTGGACACGGAAATTGAATTATTATTGATTCAAGATTTTGCATTTTTGGATGGAAGCAAATACGCGAAACTCGAAACAATTTATATAGAAATGGTGGCATTTTCCAATGAACACTACAATGATATGGAATAAGTATCTTTAAAATAAAGTGAATTTTTTTGTAAAAACCGTTTGGTTTGTTTAAGGAAGAACTACTTACTCTGGCGTCTTGAATTTTGCGGCCTTTGGCCGGAAATAATGATTTCACCAAAATATATTTGGAAAAATCTTTCATTTATCACTATCAAGCGTAGTATAGACATAGGTCTCCATTTTCATTTGAAGCTTCTTTTTTAATATTTAATAATACGGTTTAATTTTTTTCATTTATAAAACAGTTACCAATGTGACAGCTGTTTTGCCTTCCAAAGCCACTATCAGACTTTGCTTACAGATTGATAATTCCTGCCAAGCTGCGTAGATACTCGTATTAAAATAAGTTTCTCTATATAAAAAAACCGTTCTTCATGCTTGTGTCATCGATGTCATCGATTATTAACGTCTTACTAATTAGATGTTTACATGCCCATTCAACGTTGGTGTGGTAAAACTGGCCTCAAGCTAGTTTTAAGACTGTTTTAACCAAACAAACGCAATGGTATTAAGACAAGCTTTTCTCTGTTCTGACTTTTAGCGCCGCGTAAAATATGTGGATTACATTTTTTATTGAGGCTAAGAATCTAAGCAAGAAACGGCATCTCGTAATAGCCGGTATTTACTTTAACCCGATAAGTGTCGAGCAGCCGCTCACAAATACGCGTGAGAAGTGTATAGCGGGTAGAGATGAAGCATAACCCACTCACCGCCGCACCGCCGCGCCTCTCATAGCCAAATAGAATATAAAGGAAAGAATAAGGGTTGTGGAGTGCAATCGTTTCGGAAAGTGTTCACCTCCCGGACTTCCATGGTTTCGTGTGTTATTGACGTATATTTCATCATTTGGCCATTTCTCGCCGCGCTTTTATTGCTATTGCCAAAATAAATCGTGTACGATACACAAAACTCGATTTCCCGCTTTATATAAGGCACTTCCGATTGGAGGGTCTCCGTAAGGCGCAATAAATCTTTGTTTTTCCCGAATTACTCTCGGACCCGACTGGAGGTGGGCGCTTCGATCTGACGCTATACAGGTTATATTGGACTTACCCAACTGGCACTGAAATTTTTCATTGATAGTATTATTTGTGACCCACCGTTGTGTTTTTATGATATTTGATGTTCCAGACGAATCGTTTGTTATATTATTTATAGTCTTTCTTGTCGAAATTTCGCTATATCTTGTCAACAAATCTTTCGCATCTTCTTGTGACGAGATAAACACAAATAATATTAATTTTCTTTCTTCCATGATATCATCATTGATGGTAGTTTATAATATTTTATATATATTTATTCAAACCAGAGGCCAATATTCCAAACTACACGTTTTTAATGCACCAATTTTATTTATACCAAAAACTAAGAATTATTTGAATGGTTACTTTTTTTGTTCATACACACGTAGTAATGTACATTTGTTTAATTAAGGCTCATGTTTCCCGAAATTTCTCTTTCACTGTCTCAAATTATAAAAACTCTTGACAATCCAAAATGAGGCCGACAAGGTTACAATAGCTCCAGGCAGTTAAGAGACTTGTGCGGTATAAGATAAGAAAAAAATACGTTAGTTGAATTTATAGAAATGACAAAAACGTCCATTTGAAGTAAAATATGACATATTACAGCCGTTTCAAACATTCTTTATAGTAAAAATATTATCGTGTCACCTTATTGTGAGGTACATTTTCAATTAATTGTTCCGGAATACAGAAAACATCTTTCCCGTTTTGTTGAATCCTAGACTCCTCACTAAATCATGGCCTGTGATCTGTGAGTGCGGAGGACTATTTATATTCTTTATTTATTTCAGATCTGGCAGGACCATCACTTGTTACTTAATTTTATTCATTTATGATCAATTGAAATCACTTAACTTCAACAGTAAAGCTTGAATACATTACTTAAAAAATGTAAAAAGTTAATAATTTAAGTAAAGTTAACAAGAAACATTAAACATTCACTTAAGTTTTAAACATAAACAAAAACGAAGTATTTATTATTACCAAAGCGAGAACGCCCGAGAAGAAATAATATTTTCACCTGATGTATTAATGAATTTAATTTCCAGCATTAGGAACACGAGCCGATAAGTTGGAAGCAATTAAAGGTTATTTATGACGGTAAAGTGTTATTGTTATTTATTTTCTTGTGTGGTGTTAAATTACAAAGTAAACCGTTGAAGTATAAATCAAATCGTATCTTTCTGTATTTAGTCAGGAAATTAACCAATTTGATTTATTTCCTGGGTGTTCATGTAGTCTCAAAAATTAATAATTGATATCTTGAAAACAATATTTTTGGCGTAATATTAGTTATGAAATTAATTTTGATGGTATGAATTCAAAAGTTTAACGATTACTAACATTAATATTATGGTAACAGAATACAACCTTCAACTCTGTCCCACTTTTCTGTAGTGAACAGTATATCGTCGCTACATTATCACTCTTAAGCACTAAGTTATCGGTAAAACCACAGTACGCTTTTTGATATTTTTTTGGGAAACGCCGCACAAGTCCCAACTACCCAAAGCTAGAGGGACTATATAGCATCATCAATTAAGAAGTGTGTTGATGCTGAAGTTAGGTGGGGGAGGAGAACGGAAGAGGGGAAGGAAGAAATGAAGGTTGAGAAGTATCTGGCAATTCAAATATATTTTTGTCAATGTGAATACCTCTCAAGGGTCCTAGCTTCTTGCTAACTGGAACTGGTAAGACTATGGCATCACTAATTTGGGTATGTTATGTAGCTGAAAAACATAGGGGAAGGAGAAAATTTAAAATAAATTACCCTTAAATTGAAAAATTGATTTCAGATAGAGTTAAATACCAGTAAATTATTTTAGGAAAGAGTTTTAAACACCTGTATATTATTTTAGGAAATAGTTAAACACGTGTAAATAATTTTAGAAAAGAGTTAAACTGCTATAAATTGCATGATTCGGGTCTCCAGGTATTGTGAAAAACTAGATTCTTGATTATAAATTAACTTATTTGTGAAGGAGTATTTGAAATAAAGTGACACAACGGAAAACATTAGTGACACTTTCAAAATGAAACTTTCAAACAGAGGAGAGCGCACATTGTTGGCGTGAGAGGCAATTACAATGTGACAATGGTTTGCCGACGCTTCAATAAAAGCGGATTAGAGAATACAGAAACCATAGTTTTTTTTTTGATAAATGGTATTATTTGCATAAAACACTTTAATTGTAACCTATATTCCGGATTTCTTCACTGCACAAACCAAAATGTTTATCCAACTCACTACAGCATTGAATATTGTATGACTTAAAAAAATACATTATTTGTACACTTACACGTTATTGTATTAAACAAAAATAAATCATGAAGCTTTGTGAATCACCTTTGAACAACGGCATTAAAGATATATCGATATTTGATAACTGTATCGTAATTTAAAATCTATATTTCAACTCGCTTGATGTTGTATTTTAGAATGTTATTATTACCCATGCACAGGCAGTGCCTTTGTGAATTCCCTAAACATAACTTATTTAACATTTTTGTAAGCATCCATTTTTTTAATGTGTATAAAATTTTTGTTATTTGTTTTTGGGGTGTTATGCCATGTTGCGCTAACTCCTTCTTTAGCCAACGTTTCGGACAACATTGCAGCGTCCATCATCAGGGCAGATGTGTTATTTGAGGTTGTGTAAAAATGTGAGCTTATGTATGAGGTTGTGATACCGTGTTGCCAGCTCCAACCCTCTGAGCTAACATTAACGTATCATTTTTTTTGTGCTCGGCAATTGCCGATTTGTCAGGGTGGCCGAGTTTACAAGCTCTGAAGTGTTCTGAAATCCTTTTGGAGATAGTCCGCTCTGTCTGGCCTACATAGACCTTGTCACATCCATTGATTGACACCGGGCATTACTTTGGATTTGTTCCTGAAATCCTGGGGAGACCCAAAACTTATAGAGCACGGCTGATTACGGAAGCCATTGAAATTCATAAAAATCCCGTAAACATTAATAGAGACGATGGAGCTAAGCTCAATAGTTCTTGGTATCCGGTAATTGACGGATACACCAGAGCTAAACGAAGAAAACCACTTTAAATAAAAAAAATGATACGTTAATGTTAGCTCAGAGGGTTGGAGCTGGCAACACGGTATCACAACCTCATACATAAGCTCACATTTTTACACAACCTCAAATAACACATCTGCCCTGATGATGGACACTGCAATGTTGTCCGAAACGTTGGCTAAAGAAGGAGTTAGCGCAACACGGCATAACACCCCAAAAAACAAATAACAAAAAATACTTTTGGCCGTGAAAATCTTAAATCATGTGTATAAAATTATTTGGGAAAAATTAAAAACAAAAAATCTTATGATACTTCGTGACAAAGCGGTCCCAAAATTCAACAGTCTAAAATTGGCACAGGTCAGTAAAAATATTAAGGTTACATACGTTTTTTACAGATAGACAATTTAACGAATTAAATTAAAACAATCATTGTATCCTCGACGAAGAGTGGAAAATATATCAATCCATTCGGAGACCACAAATCAGAATCAATTCATGCACGAGATGACTTGATCTTTGTTTAGTTGCAAGATCTTACTGGTATTTTACAACTTTCTTCTTTCTCTTTTCTTTCTTCTCAACTTCCTTCTATCCCACAGAATTCCCGAAATTGGGATAACGCAGTGAAAATGGTTCTGGGAAGAACGGATCTCTTGCAACTCTTACAAAATCGGCGAACTATTATTTTCCATTCCTGCAAAATTAAATAATATTTTATGGGAAACTATGAATAATATTCCTGTAATTATCTATTCATACGAAAATATATAAAGACACTATTGGAAAAATGATGACAAACTCGACAGAATTTAGAGTTAAAATTAAAAGTCATCTTTCCATAATATATTATATATTCATAAAGAAAACCTGTCACCTTCAAAATTTGCCTCATTATAAAAAACTAAATATGTAAATAACTATTAATAATTTCGCATTTGAACCTAAGTAGAATTTCTGAGCGACTCTTAGGTCATTTGATAAAAATTCCAGAGTCCAAAAATAGAGTAATTAAAATTTAAAATACAATTTTCACTATAAATTTATCCTCGCGAAGAAACCATTGCTCTTGAAACATGTCGATAATTTGGATTACACAGTGGGTATAGAAATTTATTTATTTAATATAAATTAAAATGACGCTAGAAATTAAATATGCAATTATTGAAAAACAAAAATGTTAATATTTTAAACAAACATCAACTCTGCTTTTGCTACCAATGTACTAATACCTACATTTAATATCAATTGTGTGAATGTATATGTATGGAATCTAATCTTTATGCATGTATTTTTCTACTTTCCATTGAAGTCTTCCAAATTTTAGCATGTTCATATATTTAATTCATATGTTTACACTAGACTTCATACAGAATAACTATAATCCATTGGTCAACACGAAACAAGCCTAGTGCGGTGATTTAATATGTCAAATATATATACAGGGTTTTCCAATAAGAGGTGTTGTTTTGATATTCAAAGAAAAATGCCATTTTTTAATATAAATGATCGAATGTTTATTTCATTATAAAGAGGAAGATATGTCGTTAATAGTGAAAAATAACATCAGTCAAATGACCACCACGACCACGCCTACAGGACCATATACTTTTCAGGATATATATATATATATATATATAAATAAATAGTAATGAAGGGAAAATAGCAATTATTAAATAATTTTATTTCCAGAGTTTTTTTATACAGTGTCCTCTGCAAAGTCGTATCTTCTCCAAGCTTAAACTTTCTAATAAAAACTGAGTTCCAAAGTGACACGTCAGATAAGGTTGTAAAGGTATCATTTAGTAAATAATAAAATTATATAGAGCTTAAGAAACCATAATTATACAGCGTCCTTGAGATGATTTTTTCACTTTAACGGATTAATATTAAGATTATTTTACTGATCCGAATAATATGATATTACTATCAGAAAGATGTAATTTACATACACTTACGTAATATACGATATCACGAGTGCTTCAGTGAAATATACCTATTTAGACGAAAGTTTTTTTTTTGTTGATTTGATGTTCACTCCCAACTAAATGTACCTATGTGAACACTTAGCTTAGAGTTTTGAATTTTCCACGACTTACATACAATATTTTTTTTGTTGATTGAAAAAAAGTTTTTTTTATGTATCATACTTGAAGATAATTCATAAAAATAATATTTTAAAAAGAGCGTTAAAACTTTGTCAAAGACGGGTTTCCACGACATAAAACTTTGTCAAAGACGGGTTTCCACGACATAAAACTTTGTCAAAGACGGGTTCGCACGACATAAATACCATCAAACTCGCTAATTCTCTTTTACCTTCTTCGAATAAAGGATTGTGATTTTATGTAAATAATAGAATACAGATAAAAATCAACATAGTTGCCAAGAGAAGGACCTTGAATTTTAAATAAGTTATTTTTTCAGGAATGCGTGGGAAGTCAAATATTTTTTCATAAAGGGGTCGTTGCTAACGCTACTGCACGTGTGAACGCCTACGTTACCATAAGTCAGCACTCCCAGAGGTGGCGGGTACTTTACGAGATTAGAATCTTCAACACGTCTTCTTCCTGAACTCTCCAGTCAGCCACCCCTCCCGCCCCCTCCAGTTCCCTTCCACAAGACCTCCCGCACCCTCCCTCCACTCGGAGAGGAGTTACTTAAAAGCTACTCTATAACCGCGATTTATCACCGCTCTTTAAAATGGCTGTTATTTAATGCTTGTTTGTTCTAACCACTTGGCCAAACACGTGATACATTCTTCGGATTCGGAGAATAAAATGCTAAAGTTTTAGTGTCTCCGATGCAAGATGTTTGTCTATTTAATTTACTTTTGCGGATTTAAGTTTTATCTTTTGAATACAAAAACGTTACATCAAGAGAAGTACACAGTAAAAAAATGAATCAACTTAAATATTATGCCGTGTTTTCTAGTTTCATGTTACATGTTTCCCCAGCTTTTATCAGGGACTAACGTTGACCTAACATTTGTTTCGTAATAATTTGAAAATTAAAACTTTATTTCAAAGTAATATTAAATTTCAGGACATATTAAGCAACTTGGACGTCTATCTCTATCCACCATCTGCAATACTTAAATCAAGCAAATATTTGAAGGAAATTTATTTTTGGCACATACGAAATCCCCCTAACGAACCGTGAAGTTGAAGTTAACATTTATTATTCGAATTACAAAGGAAAAAGTTCGGTATCTTACATATATCCGTGGGAATATTTTAAAAGAAAAGATAAAATTCTGTATCAGGTTGAAAACTTTTGACGCAGGTAGCTATTTTATGGAAATTCTAAAAAAAATTTTAAAAAAGGTTTCGCGAAATCTGAATGAGAAATCAACCCGAACTTGGATAAATTCAAATACCCGAAAGATTCCAGTATACATTATTACAGAATTATTTAAAACTACCTACTTAAGTATTCCGTTTACTCAACGTCTTTAGGGGGCAAACCAGCCAGTGTTCATAATGTTATATGATTCGTTGTAAGGCTTCCTAGAAACACTCATAATGCATGTAAAACAGGACAATATTTCAACGAAACACGATGTCAAAAATAAATATCACTAAAAAAGCTTCTCGTCACGCACAAAAAATTCATATCGTATTATGTATGAATGACGCATGTACACAGTGGAGATTTTATATTTTTTGATTTCATATAATATTATACAAAGCTCTGGCTGTTTCTGACGTGAATTGTTTTACAAGGATGTCACCAGGAGCGAAGAGTGGAGTAGAGATCGCATGAATAAGCGTTTTGAATATTGTATTGCACCCCAAGTCGGGAAAATATGTGCGGCTATATACATTTATCACTTTTATGACAATAATAATCCTTGGATATAACGCAGCGCTGAGAGATTCGCAAACATATCTCGCTCGGGATTCTAGTAGGTACATGCTAATATTAGGTAAGTATGAAGTTATACCGTAAAAACTTTTGTTGCAATGGTACAGTTGGTTGCAACAGTTTTTTCAGACTTTCGTAAGGGAAAAAAATGATTTGTCAAATTTAGGTTCAGAATTAGATTAATGACGGATTGTTTGAGAATTTTAACAATTCTTCAAATTTTAAAGTTAATTTTCAAGATCCGTGAAAGATTTTTTCTAGTTCCGTTATTATTCAAGTTCTGTCAAGCAACTAGCCTATAATGATATAATAACAGAACTTGAATAGGAATATTATAAATAATTAATATATAAAAAATTAATATTATACTTGAATATTTTTGCTCTTCGACGGCTATGGGCAAAGTACACTCACATAAAATTATGTCAACAATAAATTGATGGAACCGACAGATGAACAGATGAGTTAATGGAAAAAATTAACATCTTATTTATTTTATCGACTCGAGACAATTAGCGACGTCTTCTTTTGACATCTATTTTAAGTTACTTGTAGTTTAACAGCGTGTGTACATACGATTATTACGTGTGAGGGAAGGCATCCATCGTAAAATATATTCCTGTCTTTGGCTCTCAAAGTCGATGAGACTTTGTTAACAAATTTGATTACAACTTCATCATCTGGGAGTACATTCAAAGTGTCTACTGGGAATAAACCTTTCAGAGCTGTGATATTAAAGTAACAGTATCATGTTTGTGTTCGTAGTATTCGTATTACAGAAAATAAGAAAAGGCTCAAAACTAAGATCTAAAAAAAAGAGGCATATTTTTAAAATAAACTCTAGTTAAATCTTAAAAATAAAACAATTATGAAAATACCTATACCTACTCTAAGCTCAAGAGTAATTTTCTGTTGTTGGTGAGATACAGTGGCAAACTACAAAACTAGTTTAATACACCCATTCAATTATGTCCTTCTCACAAAAAAAAAAAAAATTATGATAAAAAATTGAAAAAAAATATATCGTAGGAAAATAACATTAGTTACGGAATGGACAAACCAAACAAATTAATTGATTGATTAATTGTGAGGAGAACATATTATTTAAAATAAAATAGAAACTATTTAAGCGGTAAAACAGAAACTATTTAAACGGTCAAATTGTAAGCTCGGTCATAAAATGTACAGGTAACATTTCACAACTTCTATTATTACATTATTAATGGTAAGTTGTTTGACATAACTTGAATAAAGACAGAACTTTAATAATTTTTCATAGAACCTGAAAAATAAATTTGAAATTTGATGAATTGTTCAAATTCTATGAAACAACCCGTCCTTAATCTCGTAAAATTTAAAGAAACACCGAACTTCTTTTATAACAAGACACGTTTTTTATAACTTTCGGAGCATACTTTGCGATTTTCTTCCCATCGAGGGAATTTCATATAATTACTTTTTAACTCTGCAGATGCATAGAGATTATCTTTAAAAATAACATATATTTTTTTAAGAACTTAAAGATTTATAAGTGTTCTAGTCCTCTAAAAGTGTTCTGACTTCTTTTTAGGGAAGTGTGTCACATTTCGGAATGTATTCGGAATGCGGCGTCTTAACATACATAAAAATAATACGTTCATTAAACAAAATGTTTATTATTATTTTTAGGACTGAATTCAAATGACCTCAAGTCTAAATTTAGGAATAAATTAAAATGCGTATTTAAAAAAAACCTACAAGATATCCGGTAACTCATAGTACGTATTTCCGGAAGTGGAAAATTCTCGTACGGGTTTTATCTTATGATGTTAATTATTGTGGAAGTCACCAGTTTATACGACATAAAAAAATACAAGTTTGGTACGTGTTACGAAGGGAAATTATTATTAACTAAATTCCTGATATATGTAGACAAAAAAAAACATATATATGAAGCATAAAAAGTCTCGTGAAAAACCCAAAGAAGCTAACTTGCTTAGGAGAATGTCGATGTCAACCTTTTCGAATGCTTTTTCTAGGTCAAAATAAGCAACTTGATGATCATGAGAAAAGTTCGATTTGATTATGTAATTTGTGAATAAAAAATGATTTTAATTCACTCTACCTTTTGCAAATGTTAATGAAGTTTAAGGGTGCAACATTACCGGTAGACGGGGATGAATTGTAAAGAAAACACGATCGTTTAACGTAAATCTCTGGACGTTTTCTTCAGTATTCAGTTTTGATTCTCGTAGTGGTAAAAGCCGACCACCACTATGTAGGGTGGAAATACAAGTCAACAAGTGGGCTAGATTGTCAGATACTGCGAGTAGAGTTCGCGCCCCGTGTTTTCTCTGTAAGATTTATCGCTTTGCGGCGGATTTTGAAGCTTACTTCTGCTTGCGACCACGCGCGCAGTCATATGCGACCACAATCAACTCGTATGAGTAATTCGCGTACACTGGCACAGAGTTAGCGGTACTCTCGTTCTCACACACTTTAAGCAATTAACCATAAATTAAGTTTTTGTATTATTATTGTTTAAATTGCAAGAACACCTGGGATGGTTTTTTCTGAACTATACAAGCAAATATATACCAAACGTAATCACGTTTTTTCGTTTATTGTTGAAAATTATTATCAGAATAATATAAACGTAAATTACGTCAATTGATTGTCATATTGTAAGCATGAATCTAAGTTATTACCTACGCACGTTGTGAGAATAAGTAGGGTTGTTAGGAGTAAAAACTCTTCTTTGGAAGAGGAAAAGAACCAAAGCAAAGCAAATTAATTTTTCGGCCATCGGAAGAAGAAAATGCGGAAAAAAATCGGTTTATGGGAGTCACTCGAATAACCGAAATTGAACTTGATTTAGACTAATTTAGGGCTGGGGAATCCGAATCTGTAATTAGGTGGGGGTCGGCACTATTAACTGAGTTATAGGGTTTTGAAATTTCATACGCGATACATAGAAACCATGTTTTATTTATCAATTATGACATAAGAAAATCAAATTAATGACTATTTAATAGTCTCACATTTCAGAAGTGCCAACCAAAAAATAAAAAGTTCAATTTCGGTTATTCGAGTGACTCCCATAAACCGAATTTTACCCGAAAATGCTTCCAAAGAATGAATCTAGGCTTTAAAAGTTGTTTTATGTTTTCAGGTTTTAAAATCAGCTATATGCCAATTTGCTGGTGTGGGTGATTGTTATTTATGGTGAAAGTTTATAGATTCGAATACAATTAAATATATTTTAATCAAACAAATAAAACAAACACGGAAAAAGCGGAAGTTTGTATCGGCCATAAATAGCCCAACGTCAGTTCCATCGATCTAATCCCATTACAGCGATGCAACTGAGCTCCTGAAGTTCTGCAACGTATCAGTTAACCCGCTCGCTTGCTCCGATCAACTGTTTTTATTGGTTCAATATACATTTTACTAGGGCTGCTAAAACTCATCTTGGAAGCGGTAAAGTTAAACTGCTGAAATTTTAGAAATAAGCGATGCAGGAAAACTTTGCCTTGATTCCGGTAACATTATGTTGGCGCTCGGAAGATTAAGGCTATATCGGTGTAAGTCTCGACTAATTATATATAATACAAGTACAAGCTGACATTTTTTGTTAATTCGTTTTTGTTAATAGCTAATTATTTAGGGCAAAGGGGAGTACATTGAGACTCGAGGAAAGCTACAACATGTCGATAGAAGCCGCAATTGATTTCAAATGGTTATCGCCGCCTTTAAGCATTTCTTCACTTTTATATAATGTCTGATATATAATGTAAAAGTGTATAGTATATTCTACTATTTAAATTTATTAATATTTTTAACTAAGTACTGCAATGATACATTGTATTCGTGCATTTAAGGTTTCTTTTTTCTTATTTATCTTTGTATCAACACTTAATAATGATTTGTTGCGGAAACTCAAAGATGAGGCAAACTTATGTTGATTCAATATCAAACCAACTCTCATCTCATTTTATAGGCGACAGATTTAACAAAAGAGACTGATTAAAAAAGTAAAGCGTAGGCCTCTGTGTTTTCTCCCCCTCCCCCCCACAACATGAGTCTCTTCAAGACGAATTATTAATTCCACTATTAATTAAACTGATATATTCAGCGCCAGTTTGTCGATCTATACACGATATTAAGGGATGTACGTGACTTATTTTAACCAGTGATTCCTGACAATATTTGGAGTAAAATATGTAAATGAAATTTTGGCAACCAGTGAAATTTTTGTAGTTTTTTTATATTTAAAATCAGTCGGTATTGGAGGGGTTGGTCGTTTACTAGGCTGACTGAACAATGACGACATGTGAAAGATTTTTTTGTTTGGTTTTGACAAAGAAAATTGAAAAAAAAGTCACTGGGATCAAAAATTTTATTAAATTTTTTACTCTAAATAATGCCAGGAATTACTGGTTAAAGTATGTCAAGTTCTTCGATTAACACTATATATCGACGACCTACTAAAATGTAGTTTAGTGGGACTTTACTCTTTTATTTTATAATTTTTTTCTTATTTGTGGCAATGATTTTAATCTATAGTCTATAGTAATTATAAAAGGTAAAGTTAATAAACTAAATTTTAAAAGCCCTCGTATTAATATTGAATTAATGAGCGATATTTTAACCAACCTGACGTATTAGAGTATTGCAATACAAAATTGAAAATAAAAATAATGTAAAAAAATCCCTTCTGAACGGATGATTTGGTGTAAAATGCAACCCTACTGCAGAAGTCTGAATGTTTAATAGGGTGGGTTATTTTACGTTCGAATGCGGTCCGTGTTTATAATAACTGTATTGGTTGACGGTCGATTGGGTAAATGGTTATATCCGCGATAACGGGAACGAACGACTTCTCAACCAATGAGACACAATGAATGGGGCCAGCCGGCAGGGAGGGCGATTTTATAATATTATCCAATATACAATAAATAGAAAGATTACGGATTTTCTAAAAATGAAAATTCCACTGCGTCTGCACTAGAGTATAAAGGCGTTACACAAATATTTAACTCAATTCTTCTGTAAATTCATATTATTCACATAAATCAATTTGGGACGGGGTATGGGTACCCCCACCCTAATGTAAATAAAAATAAAATAAAATGGTAATGGAAATATATACATATTGACCGGTCGGTGGCCGAGTTGACATCGCGGTTGGCTAAGTCCTCCATCTCAACACAAGCAACATTTTCAGCTTACTGTGGTGGTAGTAGGAGATTTTCAAATATTGTCAGGTTATTCGTAACCTGGGAATATTTACTTTCTTTTTAAAAAATTATTTAAAAATATGTGTGTAAATGACATCCTCAGCACGGGAGATCTCAGTGGGGATATAATAATCTCTGTAACAAAAATGAACTTTATAAAACATATTTTGTTATTATATTATTAATGAGGAATAATAAAACTGCCTCTAATATTGATGACAAAGAGGTCAGCATTTCGATAATGGTCTTACATACGTGTATCTATATTATTTATTCATATTGATATATCTGCTTTGCTCTGTTGATGATCCTTTTCCTGAGGATACATAATGAATAACAGACTAAATCTACTTACATCTTATCGCGCGGTTGTTGCTTGGACCACTATTCTTTGTAAAGCGGCTGCGTAAGCGAGGCAAGGAGGACGCGTCTACAACATTCCCGCAATCGGATCCGTAGCAGGGCAGGCATAAAGGATAACCTCGAAGGAAAACATGGAAGAGTGTTCAGAAAACCAATATATTCAACTGAATTTTTTTTTAAAAACAAATACAATATATACATTTTCACGACCAAAAGTATTATAATGGTTTTATTTTTAGGGTATTTTGCCGTCTTGCGCTACTTCCTTCTTCAGCCAATGTTTCATACAGCATAATAGTTTCCATCATCAGGGTAGATTGTGTAAACTGAAGTAAGAGGTAGCGCAACACGGCATAAGTATGTCACGTTTACCCAGAGAATCAATTAATTAAAAAAATGATTACGGAGACTAAATCAGAATTTTTTAACCCAATGTGGATTAAATTTATGTTGATTTTTGTCGCTTGGAAAAGGTACATTACCCAAAATATATCTCATAAAAATAATAAACATTGTCGTTAATAAATCCTTGTAGAATATTTCGAAGGCAACTTACAAAACACATGTTTTGGAGTAAACTCAATTTCTAAGATTGATATTGTGAATTTAAAAAAATTTGTCAGTGTTGTTTTTTATTAAATAAATATGCTCATTTTAGTAAGTTTTTTTACAATATTTTTCTTATTTATTAATTGTAAAAAATCAAAGTTATAAAGTTAAATAAGAAAAGCAGTAGCTAAAAACCTACTTAATGATATAAGAGGGGACACGAACTTATTCCAGACATATATTATAATACATTAAAATTAAAATCATCGCTAACCGAAAAAACTAAAGTGTAAAAAAAATGTATTTACCTACTTTTGGCAGTAACCCCACGATTTTTAAGCCATAGCATAACGTCAATGCTCGTGCTTAATATAAGGTTAAATAACGACTCCAAGGTAAAATATACACAACGGCGTTTTTTACGAAAATCATGCACAATATCGATAAAATGGGGCATTCTATTGAACGTAAATAACCAACCTTTACGTTAGTGGGGGCATTAACATACATTAACATATTTATTTAGCAAAGCAATGAGGGTTTATTGATTGAACACGAACAACCGGCGGGGAAAATGAAGGATAAGAAAATAGAAAAAATCAAACCTTGAGCGTTATTTTGCCCAAGTTTCTTAATATTTGGATGATTTATAGGGTGCCGTTTTTGTGCAAAATCACCTCAAGGGTGCTTATCGTTTTAAAGTTTAAGTATAATAAATGTACTATTTATGAGCGAATTAGAGTTTAGGGGACGAGAAGATAGGAAAGATTGAACATAATAATTTACTTATCACAGCGGCTACTCTCTCGAATCTCTGCTTGCTGGCGACCATCTTATACTTTTTTCAGGGTTTAGGGTTCAGGCACTCTTCCAAGAAATCAACCTAATTAATAACACTAATTACCGATGTAACATTTATTGAAAACATAGTTATGCATATTATTACTGGATATTTTAACCTATTGCATTGAACAATTCCATCCTGGAAGTTACGGGCTCTGTGATTATATTTTTAAAGGTATCATTTATTGAAAGCGCTTACTGGTGTGGAATCGGTTATGGACGCTTTGGTTACTGTTCAGGGCTTGACGTGATATACTCCTCTCCATTTTACAATATATTTTTTTAATTCTCGGGCAATCGGGCTTCGAGCGATTGTCGTCATCGATAATCGTGGACCACCGGGTTTTTGAACGGCCAACGGAGCCGAGCGATGCAGCGCCCAACCTCCCTCCCGGGCTCTCGGAACTGAGGTCCCCCGCCGGTCTGCTCTCGCATTGTTCCCTGTCGTCGCCCCCTCCTCTTTCTTCCTTCCTTCGACTCTAGCTTTCTCATTACCTTTTAGGAGCATAATTTCAATTTGAGCATTTGCATGTGATCAAGGAATGCCTCTAAACTGTATGGCCGCGTGATCGATGTGGTGGCATGTTCTCTATGATTTGTGGTCACGGGAATGTTTAAGTAACGTAGGCTATAGGCATCTCTTAACAACTTACTTATGTGATACATAATAAACTAACTATTGGCTTTTAATCGCATTTTCTCTAAAAATTATGGATGTTTATAAAAAAATATGATGGTAGTATTTCAAACACAATTAAAAGGCTTATTGTTTTAAACATTCCACTTTCCAAATGGTATAAGAATCCACACTGAGAATTGCACTTGTATCAAGAGCCTTTTTTATACTTTATGTGAATACCGTACAAGAGTCCCCAGTGCTCCCAACGGTTTGGAGCCAGTGAGACTATGGCATCCTAAATTGAGGTGTATTGTGAGGTTGGAGGTAGAAGGGAGGGGAAGGAGATGGGGAAGAGGAAGGTGGGGGAGTACCTGGCTATTCAGATCGAACACTAAACACGGCTAAAGCCAACGTTTCAATTCTTAATGGTGGTCTTACACCAGGGCCATACTGAGATTATATTCCACTCACACAAATATACCATTTATTATTTTACATGAATTAATTAATGAATCAAATAGAATTTTCTTGCGCACGCCGGCAATTGAACCCCCGACCTTTGGCTTGCTAGTCTAGAGCCTTCTCGACTACGGATGCGTTCTATGTATAAAAATAAACGGAGCCTATGAATATATAGAAACAGCTTCTAATAAAAAATGTGTTTATCTGAAGTGACCTGTCAGGTTACTATGTCTTTCTATTTGTTGGAATATTATAATCTAATAGCATAGTTAGAATAGTAATAATTACTTGTATAATTTTTATTATTCGTATGTAAAAAACCCTAAAAAAGCTTTAGTAAATAAATAAATAATTCATTATTATTATAGGAAACTGTTGTAGTATATTTAGTGAGTGTTAATTCCACGAGGAATTCAAAATAGGTTGGCAAGTGTTCTTTTAATTATCGTGTACTTAATTACTAAATCACTACATAATTTTACTTCCTTGAAACTGTGCAGTTGCCTTACATAATATACGGAAATAAAAATGTCAAGCCGCTTTTTGAACGAATTAAAAGATAAAATTTGAATTTTTGCGAACAAATTATTAACAAGTTAAATGAACAACGGAAACTATGAATAGATCTACATACTTTTCTCTGGGTCAAGGCGTTGCTACTGAAGGCACAACGAAATAAAAAAATAATAGAAGTTTAATTTTTAAATATTTGTAGGATGTATCAACATTTTATAATGGAATAATGTGGATAGGAATTTCAGATATTTTTTATTATTGACGTATCCCGGTTACTTTAAATAACATTACTAAATGTGTACAAGAGCATCATTAGATTTGTGTAAACAACGGGTAGTTACAATTTCGTGTTTATAAATAAATGTATTTTGGACAATATATTGCTCAGTAATTTTGGCGGCTTAAATCTAGTATACGTAATAATAATGCAGAATTTTGCCACATCTATTTTTAACGTTAAAACTACTAGAACTTTTTTAAATCTCTGGAATTCTAGTTTGCCAGTGAAAGTTAGATCCGAAAACAGATTTTATTTAAGCTCGAAAGGATTCCCTCGAACCTGTTTTAATGGTAATTCATAGCTAATAATAATAATTGACAAGGAATTACTCCATTCCCCTGTGATGTAACGATCAAGCGGATCGAATTCGGTAGTTTCCACTGAGCTCATGGTTAATTAAGCCTTCAATGGTCTCCCTTTTCAGCATCGGAAACTTTTGGCTTACGGAGCCGGTCTTCCGGTTATGAAGCAGCTAATCATCTGGTATGCGCTCAAATTGCCTTGTTGCTAAATATATTTTCGCGTGGATTAATAATTCATGCTGTAATTTTATAATAAATTTAAGAATCGCGAATAGAATTTCATACATAGGACCGAAAAGTGAAAAATCAGATATTTAGCTTTAGTAACTCTCCTTCATTTTTTAAAAAAATTTTCACCTAAAGAGTGCACGAACTTGCTAAATACTCTTTAAGCATTGCTCCATTGAGAAATCGCTGCATTGCATTGTTACATTACATTGTTAACTTTTATATGATGTACCTACGAAGTGCACATTACATTACATACATAATTATTACACTGTTAACTTTTATATATGATGTACCTACGTTCTGCACATGATGCATTTATCTGATAATGTGTCTACTTTATTAACTTTACGCCATTTATTTCGCGGATAAGAGATAAGCCGCCATAGCTCAGTGGTCAGAGCTGTCGACCGGAAATCGAAGGGACACGGGTTCAAGTCCCGTTGGCGTCATGTATCTTTTAGCAGGAGATTTTTCAATGTGGATGAGTGTTTCAGGCGAATAATTATTGCTTGTAAAATAATTGTTACCCTTTGTGCTATGCATAAAAAATCTTGTCTTAAACGTTAGTTTACCAAAAAAATAATAATTAATATTTGACAAGTTCAACTATTTCACCTAAAAATGTAGACAATTTGTCTCGACGCCATCTAGTGAGAGAGTTAGCACTTACAATGCCTTTCTCATATAAAATAAAGTTGGTTGTTTTCAGGTGAAAAAATGTAACAAGCAGTAATTGTTGAATGAAACACTAGTATATATTGAATTATTTCGCGGATAAGAGATAAGCCGCCATAGCTCAGTGGTCAGAGCTGTCGACCGGAAATCGAAGGGACACGGGTTCGAGTCCCGTTGGCGTCATGTATCTTTTAGCAGGAGATTTTTCAATGTGGATGAGTGTTTCAGGCGAATAATTATTGCTTGTAAAATAATCTACTATTCATTTTCTGGCAAGGATTCAAATTTTTTAATATAAATTTATAAACAAACACAAACATATTTTTAGATACAGCTTTTGGTTTGTGTTTTTACATAAGATACAAGTTTAATGTTAATTTGTAGATTATTTTCATTTCGATAAATTCTTGTTTGGCATAAACAGAAACAAAATTAAAATTCCCTTTCACATTTTTTGCATCACCGTTTTTCTTAAATCAGTGTATATCAGTAGGTAAAAATCCTTGGGTTTGAACCACAGAGCTTTTACCGTTATTGACCTTCTTATCCTAATTTTGAATTGAAATAATATTGAAACCTTTAAACCTACAGTTGATGCTCACTTCAGAAGCAGCTAAATAATTTTTATCTTCTTTAAACCTTCCTAACCCACTACCACCTCCATTTGTCCCTTTCCAATTCTTTCCACCTCTCAACCTTCTAGGTTTTGGGGTGTCATAGTGACATTAGCTTTGGGCAGTGGGAATTTAGGTGGTTTTGTTTTAAAAAGTAATCGGATTAGTTACGCTTTTTCTAAAGGATTTATTCAACTTTCGCTGGTAACACACTTTTACGGTCGCGTTAAAACTAACGCGCGAGAGATCCATTTAGACATAATATGTCTTTAAATATTTTAACATGTTAAATTACAATAAAATCTTATCCGACTCGTGTTTTACCCTAAATAATCAATGTTGTTACAAATCGAAGTTTATTACCTAATTAACGATAAGTTCTAGAATCTAATAAAGCATGATCCCATTTAATATTTCTGTCGGTTTAAAAGACTAAAATCTGCTGCTTATGCAAAATATATGCCAAATGGTAGTCGAGGAGTAAGGCTCTCGACTTGCAAACTGGAGGTCAAATTTTATTAGTGTAACACCAACATTCGGAATGGAAGCGTTGGTTGAAATGGTTTTGTTCGTGTTTAGTGACCAGATCTGAATCGCCAGATACTTCCACACCTTCCTCTTCCCAATCTCCTTCCCCTCCTCAATTCTTTCAGTCTCAGAACATACCCACGATCCACGATCGGGGCGAGATATTGTTTGTCCGACGTTATTGAGATAAATTAGTATAGCCGTACTGCGGTAATTGAACCACGAAAGTTGGTGACAACTTCTAAGTTGTTTCATGGGATTTCATAACGGCTTATAACACTGGTTTTTTGTTACCGTGCAAATGCCAGATTTTTTTTTAAATGTGCACTATTTGTATAAATGGCCATACAGGTGTAATGTAAACAATACTGTGTACGATTCTAATTGGTAATAATTTCAAAATTACGATTCCAATAATAGTCAAAGTAAAACGGTTTCAGTATTAATTTCCCAAATTTGTCGTTTCTGAAATTCGATGAAAACTCATCGAATGATAAACCGGTTATCCAATTAGTCAATTTTAATCAAACATTCCATTTTATCAGTTTGCTTATCGGACATTTATAGAAGTTATTACGGGTTGGTTGGTAGAAATTTCCGCCAGGTAATAAGTCCTACATAAATATTATATTTTTATTTATTTAGTGTGTATTATGAAGCATAAATGTGTAAATTGCAAAAAAAAACTGAATAAAAATATTTTTTAAATAAAATACTTATTTCATTTGGTTATGCTTATTTCCACAGCCTACTTACTTGCATCTACTTTGATTGATTAAATAAAAGGCTATAATATATTTTTTTCTAACGCGTTACTAAGGGACGGACGTAGAACTATCCCCAACTAAAACATTGACATATCAATATTTACAAGAGATTAATAATATTTATTTTTCGGAATAACTTTATTGAGTAAAACCTCAAATTGTAATATTTAAATATTGAAGACAATATTAGTGATTTCTAAACGAAAATCTGAAACAGTAAAATCAGAAAAGGAAACGGTCACATCTGGTTGCCAATAAAAATGTGCGGTGAAAAAATGAAGACAATGTTAGTGGTTCTTATTCGAAGTATGATACAGTTAAAAGTGACCGAGGGGAATAGGGTCCCATTAGCTCAGTCGGTAGAGCACTGTCCCGGAAAGACAAGGGTCCTGGGTTCGAGTCCCAGATGTGACCGTTTCCTTTTCTGATTTTTCTGTTTCAGATTTTCGTTTAGAAATCACTAATATTGTCTTCAATATTTTTTTATAAATTAATAATATTCTCTATACATTTAAATTAGTTGAGGCAGAATAATGTAGGTGGCAGGTACACAATTGAAACGTGGTGGATAACAAATAACCAGAAACACACATCAGTAAGTTGTTCTACTAAATAGGCAACTAACACAACAAGACACTACTTAACGAAGTTTGTATGTATTTAAAGTGATATCCTGCCTCAGAAACTGATATGCAGATGTATTTAAACGTTAGCCATTCGGCCTGATGACATAATACTGTCCCCGGGGCTCCCAGTTAATCAACGCTGACACCAGCCTGTCCTGTTCAACGTCTGATTGTAGATGCAATTATGAGGATACTAGCGGTCACTCCTTGCAGTGACTGGGTGGTACCACTCGGTGAATAGGCACCGCTGACTTTAGAGTGGACGCCAACCGGGAGCTTGCAAGCACATTAATAATTGCAGCCGATTATTTAGACAATGCAGACTTTACCCCGATGGAAATCAATAAATTTAAATGAAGTGTGGAATGTCGAAGAATTATCCAAGTGCTGATTGTAAGAGTTAATAAAAGGGGTCACCGTATGAAGAAGGATACCTTTTCCGCACAAATCGTTGGCGAAGAAACATCTCTTAGATCGAAACCATTCATAGTAATATACAATAAATCATTGTTAAATGCCATACAATGAAGAAAATTTACACACACACATAACAAAGGAGACATTTCCAAGAACAGAGGTAATGTGAAGACAGTTTAAAAATCTGCAAGATAATGGAAATGTTCATCCGGATCGCTGCGGAAGAAGGTAGTCCGTCTCCAGTGGAATCTATGCCTTGGCTAGCTAGTTGATAGAGTTTTCCTAAGTAAATAGGTACAATACCAATGATTTTTTATTAGTTCGATTTTTAAAAAAAACATGTACAGTCTTTATTCAATGTGTTCCCAGAACATCGTTTAACGGTTGGGAAGTGTTTTTATTATAAGTAAGTATGTAGAATTTACAGCGCATTTTTTATGTTCATCGCCAAATGAGAAAAATGTGTTTTTATTGCTTTAGATGAAGTGAACTGTTTTATAATGCAAATAAATAATTCCTTTTGATACGACTCGCACATTTTTTCAAGAATGGTTCGACTTCTTTCCATGTCTAATGATGCGAGTCATAAAACTCTATAATATGGGTCTAGGTTGACTTTTGGCACACAATTCTGTTCCCAAAATTATTCTTCGACAGTAATTCTTGGCTTACAATCTTCTCGATCGTAATTATTCCTTGGGGCCAAAATTCTTTCATCGCGATTCTCCGTAGCATAAATAATTTTAAAATGAATAAATTTGAAAACGTTTTATTTAAATAAAAAATGTTGTTTTCTTTACGTGATATTTATATTTAAATACTGTTGGTACACATTGGAAGTAATTTAAATTTTCAATTTAAAAATTAACCTTTGAAGAATCATTTGCAGTCGAAGAGTTGTGGGCGAAGAATCACGATATTCAGTCTTAAAGTGTTACAAAGTCTAATAAAGATTAAAGTACAAGGTTCATTCCGAAAGTAACAAGGATTTTGTCTTTAGTATCTACTCACGACGGAGGTAAATATATTGACTGCACGCATACGGAAGACTTGGATATAGAAAGCAAGCAATAGACATTATAGGTTAGAAATTGTTAAAGATATATACGTGCAAATTTATGCATTTCAATACCTTACAGACCTCATGAAAACTCCATTCTTCGGACATTGAGATTTGATATTCAGCAACAATTAGCTTCATACTAAATTTTATCGAGAAGGGGTATAAAAACAAGATTTTGGTAACTAAATCTAGATGTATTACATCAGTTCGACGACCTCCGTAGTCGAGAGGTAAGGCTCTCGACCAGAAAGCGGGAGGTCGCGGGTTCAAATCCCCAGGTAAATTTGTGTTATTTCACAAATTACTCATTAAAATAATATTTACTATATTTGCGGTACGTTTAGAATGGAAGATACTTTCAGTATCGCCATTGTAAAAGACCACCATTAAGAATTGAAACGTTGCTTGAAATGGCTTTGGTGGTGTTTTGTGACCAGATGGTAGACAGCAAGGTACTTCCCCACCTTCTCCTTCCCCACATTTCCCTCCCCATATCCATCCCCTCCATTTTACCTTCAGCCTCACAACATATTCCAATTGGGGATGCCATAGTCTCACTGGCTCCAGACAGTTGGGAGCAGTTGGACTCGTATAAAAAAGTGGTTTATGCGTTTTTAAATATTAAAATAGAACCGAGAACGGCTTGCACATACGGCGTCAAGCGTTTTTAAAGAATTCTTCACAAGGAGAAAATAATACTCATAGGAGATGTACATATTTTAAGAGATTTTCGAAGTAGAGATGTGGGTTAACCTCAATCTATATCCTGCAATGACTTACCCCTAAAACTGTTTGAACATTAGGGAGTGCAGTGTTTGATGGTGTTTGTATTAAGACCATTAAGGTTGGATACTCCTTCCAATCGCTTTCAGCGCAAACTTGTCTACCGCAACTAACCCGACCGGTCTCAGTTCACAAGCAATAGTTGTAGCGTCGGCCGCAATATCAACGTTAGCAATTTGCGTAAAACCTCGGTCATTTGGGATTAGCTAATCGGTATTTAAACTTCGACAAAATTGCGCAAAAAATATTGTGGTAGTTTGAGTGGCATGCGTGATAACTGCTAGCATGAATTCGTCATATAATAATATAAGATTGAGCCGCGTCAAAGGAGTACCGCGGTAATTTTAAATTTCTTTGTTGAGTTTCAACATAAAAAATCGCAATCGAATCAAAAACACCTGTATAAGATTTATTGGCTCTCCTTTGAGATATTTTTTGTCGCTAACGCATAACAAAGAACTTTTATATTTTTAAAGGTTTGGATGTCTTCGGCAGACACTTCAGTCTGAAGAAAAGAAAGAGATGAAAACCAAGAAATCGTGTTCCAAACAAATAGATTAAGAAATTCGCTCAGTAGCGTTATAGTATTTGTGTGTGAAAGGTTTCAAAGTAGGATTCCCATCTTCTGTCACAAATGTCACCGTAAGAAGTGTAATGTAATAATAATAATAGTTTTTATTATTTTCATAGCGCTGTTTTCGTGAGAAAATCACCTCAATTTAGCTTTATTGTATAATAATATGTATGTACACAGAAAGTACCAGTGATGTATCTTCATAATATGTATCTAAATGCTAATTATCTATTGTAATTGTTAATTATAATATTTATACGGGTATTGTAATTGTGACTTCCTTAAATCTTAGGAACACAACGCATGTAGTGTACACTGTAATTGTGAAATCCTTAACTCTTAGGAATACAATGCATGTAGTGTACACTGTAATTGTAAGTTACTTAAGCCTTAGGAACACAATGATTGTACTGTACACTGTAATTGTGAGTTCTTTTACTCTTGGGAACACAATGTATATATTTTACACTTTTTAAATAAATAAAAATGTAATTAGTCGAGAGTTTGGTTTTCACCTCATTAGAAATCGTATTATGTAAAAAAATTGCCACCGTATGTTTGCACTCGAAAAACTCAAAAAGTAGTCTACCGATATCAAAGATTGTTAATATTATTGCAAGGAATGTTTAGAGTGGTTTGAATGGAAAAAGGAGTCGGGGACGCCCGAGGAATACTTAACGCAACATCTCTGCACCGTAATGAGATACGGAGTCGAATTAAAGGTCGATGTAATGTAGTTTTTTTGACAGTTACATTGTAATATACTATAGCGAATGGTGGAAGAAGTCGGAGATGTCAGAGAAAGATATTAACAATAGCGAAGCATTAATTGCGGGGTCTACTAGTACATTATAAATAATTTGAAAGGAACATCGATTCATACACGAACTCGTAGTTACCTATATTGGAACGGAAGTTCATGTTAGTAGTTTGCCACTCAGGATACTCGTTAACACCTCAAAATAGCTTTACGTAGTGAGGTGTTCACAAAACAATAAAAATACATCTCTAAATAACTATTTAATACGCTTTCCTTACACTTTTGTTCACTTTTGATTACACTATTGATGCTTTTGTAGTAAGTAAGTAAGTGTGGTTGCATATTTGGAATATTTCTGTTTAAATTTCGCGATTCTTACCACGCAAGAATGTGACGAGACATATAAATAAATGAAGTAAGCAAAAAAGAACTCTAAAGTGTATTTATTTGATGATAATCCTCTTCTGAATTCTCTTTGATAGGTATTTAATTGTCACGACACTTTCATTCAAAGAGCAAAATGAAATAATAACACTTCAAAAATTTTTACTCAAATGTACAAATACAACATTTATTGGTAAAATACAGTAAAACAGAGTAAAACCCATACATTACATCATTATGTTAATATTTGGAAAGTTCGAAGGGTTGTATCATCAATCTGAAGCATTTTATATGCAACAGAGCTTTTGAGGTTGAAACTTACTATCAATTGATAAACTACATTCAGATCATTTATAACACCTCGATGCTGAGAAATTGTTGACTCTGAATTTTGGTTGTTCGCAAGTATTTTTTGTGTGATGCGATAATGTCTAATAAAAACTGACAAGGTGTGTTTATTTCTTTTGAAAAAGCAACACAGCTTGAACCGATAAATCACATCACATTTTGATGGATTCATCACGCCTGTATTTTTTCTTTTGAATTTTTTTTTCTTTGAAGTAAAAATATTTTTATTTTGCTAAATATGTAGGTTTATTTTTAGTGATGAATGCTGTTTCGCCTTCCATAGGAACAGTCTCAAGGCTAAAATGATTACCTCTTTACAGCGAAAAATTGTGTGAAAATGTTTTTATGTAAGTGTCATCTGCCTAGAGCCAGTGAGAATATGGCATCTTGATTTAAAGTGTCATTATGAAAATAATAGAAATAGGAAAAGAAAGAATAATATGAAGGTTGAGAAGGACATAGCTATTCATATCTGACCACACAATCAAACATTTATGTTACTTTAATTTTTAATGTGTTTACCGCATCCGAGCCTCACTGGCAGGAGACAGCGTGACTACGGCAGCCCTTATTTAAATAGTGTTGAGTTGTGAGGCTAAAGGGTTGGGAAATCAGAAAAAGAAGGATTTCGAAAACCTGTTAAATCAAGTCTGATCACCAAACACTCCCAAAGTCATTTCAAGCAACGTCTTAATTTAAAATCGTATTTTTTTACGAAATCCCTACTGATAGTATCTTCCACCCTGCAGACTTTAAATAATTATATTTCACTTTATGAGAATGAAAAAAAAAATAATGTAGCTTTTCAAAGAAAACGCGAAAACATCAAGACAAAGGTTTTCATAATATTATGAATACCTTGACGTAGTTATGCGAAAATATTTCTTTGTTCCAAATGAGCGTTGAAAATATTAATAAATTCAAAGCAACGTATGAATATCAGATTAAGTTCGCATGTGATAGATTGTGCGTGAATAATTCCCTATAATTCGTTGGTAGCGTAGGAACATCTACGTAATTCTGCACTACACGTAAACATACAGACACGTTTGTGTAGTTTCCGCACGATTAACTAGGACAAATAAATCACGGTCTGACGTACATAAGCCTATTCCACTCACCCTAAATGATAGCCCTTTTTTAAACTGTTAGATGCAAGATTAGAGTAGTTAGAATACATTGGTTATTTATGATCGAAAAATTGTGATGTTTACTGGACAAATATAATTTTCTAAATAACGAAATTTAAAAATGTACATAATAATTTATTTACGTAAAATGTCTTATAAAATCTAACTAACTAAATAAATATTTAAAAAAAATCTATTGATAATGTTTTAAACGATGATGTTACGATAGTTTTAAACAGACCGAAGACAATGGAAAATTACCATATTGGAAAATACAGCTTGAAAGAGGTACGGAGAAGAGAATGGCAAAGGGAAAGGAAAGAAAAAATAATCCTGGACGATCTGTTAAAAAACAAGACAACGGTCTAAGCCGAATAAAGACTTGAAGTTTTTCAAATAATATATTAATTTTATCAAAACGGTAAAAGTTATTAAATCATTTGTATGCATTTGCTGCATCCACCTGGATTTGAACTCGAGACTTTCCGCTGCTGGGCGACTATTCTAATTAAAGAGCAATTGCAAATTGCTTAAAAATCTACCATATGTTGTTATGAAATGAACTTTCTTAAAATTAAAACATTCAACCCCGTAATATTTTCTTAAAATCAAGTACTTTGTATTTTTAAATTCTTTCATATGGCCACCCCGTGGTTGCGTTTAAAGTGGGTGTGACTATTATCGAAGGAGGCGGGGCAAAGGGGTCCTCGGCTCCGAACGAAGGGAGACCGGGCTCTTTGGATTTTGGCTCTTTTTGCGAGAGGTTGTTACGTGCTCCGCTTTGAGACTTGCTTTGCTAAAACAGTGGTTGTCAATTAATTACTAGTACATTTCGATTCATTCTTTCTACAGTGTTTGTCAATTCATTACTAGTATATTTCGATTCATTTTTTCTACTGCCTACCCCCCGGACGTCTACAAAACTACAAAAACTGCGGTATCGTTCCACGCTTTATTTTTTTATTAATTTCTGTCTCTGCTTTCTTCCCACTAATTTAACATCATTCTTTTAACCGTCCACAAAGAGATTTAAGCTTTTCCTACGCGTAGATTCCTGTGCTGTAATTATATAGTCTTTTTGAAGGCATTTAAAGGCACCACAATAATAGTGTTTTATTTCCAAGATACCCGTTGTTCCACCCACTTCTAGAAGGCGTATGTTCTCTCTTAATACCAACGAACTGAAAACACGGTACCTGCTCGAGCTAGCCAGGTATTCTTGAAGATATAATACATTTCTATACGCGGTTCGATTCCGTAGAAACTCTTTATCTAACACGCGGTTCGATTCCGTGGAAACGCATTATCTAACAATGTTCTGAAAATATAAAGAGTTTGCATGATAAATTTAGTTCTTGAATTGACTAGTTGAACAGTTGTAGTAAAATGTATATGGAATCAAACAGCCATTAATTGATCGAAAGGTATATCACGGTCGACAAGTCGATTGAAGCTAATTGAAATCGAAACTGTTGGCAGTGAAAGCATCATCCCTTGTTACCAGATATATTCATATAAAGCTCACCGCAGATTTCACGGGTACCAGAGTAACGGAGTAACAGGGGGTAAGGGGGTAAGAGGGATCTAACGGTCTCGGTCGCAGTTAAGGCCCGGTGGAGAATTCGAGGCGACGCTATTAGCTTCCAATTTACCGCATGCCCTTTTATCAAGCGGCCGATCCTATCAGGGAACCAATAAACTGATAGATTTCCCGGCTAATACGGGCTTTGTGTCTATCCCCTGGCTGTCTCAATAGTGAGAAAAAAGAGAAATATGTTAAGGCCGACAGAAGAAAAAGGACCCTCCATAGAAGTAATCATCGCCCGGTGTAATATCTACGGGTTGGGTCAGGAACGCGGCGGTTTGTTCGTTTGAACCCATGCCTTATTTCCGACCATGGATTCGATTAAAGATTTTATGGTTATACAAATTGAGGCCATTACGTCGAGGGCAGCGGGCGTGTGATTTCCCAGGGTGGAAATGGAATGTTTAGGTGCCTCACCAGTAACCCACCGCCACCACCCCACCACCGCAATTATCCGCGAGATTGAGCTGTTTATGTGAATACCGATTCCAACAGATCGAATGATTTTTATTCTACGGCTGTTTAATTCATGAAATGATTTATATATTCAAGAAAATTAAACGTTTTTCTCCCTTTAATTTGTATCTCAAGATTATTTGAAAACGTGAAGGTAATTGAGTAAACCGAATTTAAATACATACAAAATATCTTAAACGAACCATAAATTTCTAGGTATGCAAATCGTGGGTAAATTATTTCAGCTTGTTGGTTAAAATGCAAGTTAAGAGTAAAAGAAATAAAAATTTAACATTAAGCCATAAATTACCTAACAAACAAACAAAAACAACAAAGCTTACATTAATGGAAAGTATAATAATTTATTTTAAATTCCAAGAACAATGATTGAGGGAGAAAGCGAAATATTTTCGTTCGAAAATAAAGTAAAAAAGCAGTATTTTTAGGATGCCTAAGAAAAGGCACTTAATGTAGGAGGTCGCTCATGGTTATGTTAAGGAAGATAAATGGATTTCGGCGCTGCGGAAAGATAAACATTGTAATTTTCTTTGAAATGTTAAAAAAATGATACAATATTATTTAACGATAATGATGCAAGAAGTGAGGTACTCAAATGAAATTTTTATAACATCTGAAAAAGCTCAGCGTTTTGTGTATAAAACAATAATTATAAGGAGTAAAAAGATTTGGTACTTAGATATTATTTTTTACTAAAAAGTCAACGAGTAGATACGCATGAAATTAAATTACAGTTATTTTTCATTACATAAACCTGTATCGTGTTTTTCATTTTCTTAATATTATGGGAAAATAAAATATGTATGTATTAATCTCTCGGTTCACAGCATTTTTTCTCATGCAATGTAATCACATTAAATAATTATTCAATGATGCATTAACAAACGGTATTTTCATAAACTTAAGGGTAAGGATAACATAACAAATAATAAAATGTGTTTCTTCCGTCAATACTGAAACATACTTCTCACATACTGAAAGTAATGAACAATCCATCAGTTACAAAACATTAGTATGAACCTAGGTGAACCATATCGATATAAAACCTGTTGTAAACTACATTAATCTTCAGGGCTACAATGATCAACCTCTAAATGTACAATATATAATATATATATATATGTATGTCCACTTACAGTGTGTTAAGGGACGATCTGTCAAACTTAAACCTCTCCTGTTGACCATTCATTATTTGAAGGAAAAAAGCATTATGTTTTTTTATTGCATTTTATTTTTTATTATGTCATCTCTGGTCAGTTAGCCAAGTAGCCGCCCAACACCATATATCCACTGATTTTTATAAATTTTTTGAATATAAATAAAATAAAAAAATCACCGAAGCCTTAAATTCCATTTCGATACATTTTACGCTACAAATCAGCTTAAATTGCAATTAAATTAAAACAGGTGTGTCTCTTAACATTCAGTACATACCTATAGAAAATCGTAATTTGCAATTAGAGGAAGCACTTTCAATTTGGTGTAGGTAACCACCAGCGTAAATGTTTAAAAAAACACTTTTAGAAACCAAAGCATTACAGTAATGGAAATGCATTATATTGACGATATATTGACATTTTTTTTACATTTTACAGCGATCATACATTAACATACCAGCCAATAAAAATGAACGATGAGAAAAATTAATGCAATTTTGGTAGTTCTTATTCAAAGTATGATAAAGTTAAATGTAACCGTAGGAAATAGGGTCCCATTAGCGCAGTTGGTAGAGCAGCGCCCGTCAAGGTGAAGAATCTGAGCTCCGAAGTCCCAGATGCGACAATATCTTTTTCTTTTTTTTCGTTTAAAATCGCTTGTATTATCTCCAATATTTAATTCATTATAAGCCACGTAAATAAATGTTTATTGATGATTTCCAAAGAAAACATATTTGTTTATATTTAACAAAATATTGATGAAAAATGGAGCCACAAAGTTTATATGTTGTGTTGAAGTGTGTATAAAGCCCCCAAAAATGCGGGTTTTATACCCAAGAATGTAAAACAATTGAAAAATTACTACGCGGCGTATCATATCTAAGATTACGGTCGGTAATAAAAACGTGCACTTACCTGATAGAGATCCCTTCCTGCAATTGTAATGATTCGTCTGGCCCATGCAATATACACAGCAGATTATTCTCTTATCAGGTGGCACATCAATCAATTTGTTACACGGCGGTGAGTAGAAGAAAATTATTCAATCTTGCAGATGCCAAATTTTCCAAACAACAGTAGTAAGAGACAATAGAACACCGAAAAGCACGATGACAAATAGTTCTTTATTTCAATATTTAAACAAATAGTTCTATTTTTGAAGTATTTTATCAAAATAAACTAAGCCATTTGTTATGCATTCGGGTAAGTACCTATCATTAGTACACATCATAAATACATGAAACAAAATATTTGAGGTATTTATTTAAAATACTAGGAAATTATAAACTAACCGCGACAAATATAAATTGTATTATGGTGCCTAACCATGTTGACCGTCGAAAATATGTAATATTAGACTTTTCACCTTATTTTTCAACAGCAGACAAAATTAAGTACACCATTTATTTTAGGCCACTAAACAGATAATTCCAAGAAGTGTGATCTAATGGTTGGGTACTGTTTTGAAAGAAATTTGATGTCACCAATTTAAGTAACACCTTTCGATTCTTAGGTCCCAGATATGTTAATGAAATTTTTTTTTTGAACGTTGTTCGTGTATTTGATTACTATACATATTTTTTTATGATTAATCCCACCTATGTGGCCTATGTCATTTTTAGGATGCTGTGTGGAGAGTTTTTTTAACGAAAGAAAGAAAAGAGAAAAAGATCTGGGAAAGTAAAATGTATAAGGGTTGGGTAGGAATGGATCGAGAGACCAGTCGGAGAGGTCAAAGTGTCTCCCCAAACCAGCAGTTCTCTATCTGGCACGCCACGTGGCTGGTGGGCAGGGGCAATCCGAACACACCTCACCTGCTAAATCACCAAACTTAGCAAACTTCTTGGGGTGACCTATAGCAGAGCTGTTCGTTATCCAATAAATGAGTCCCGGGGCGGTGGTACCCAAATCCGCCTCCCAAATTGAAAGTGGATTAATACATAAAATCACCGTTCTAGGCGGCTGTCTGTTTCATGGTGACCAATGGAATATAGTTATTTTGCATAATCAAGTAGAAAATAGGTTAAAATAAACAAAAGTTAAAAGAAATATTCTTATCCAGGACTTATTAACATTTTTTTAAGTAAATCAGTAAACTATACATTTTTGGAGCAATCAAAACAGCATGTTTATTGAATTTATCAGTTTCAAAATTATAGAAGCCGTGATAAAAATAATAGAATAAATAATAAAAATGTAATAATGTATGGGTGTAATAATAATAAATTAAACATTTGTAAACTTCGATTAACAAATAGCTAAAATAAAATAAATAGCCTGCTTCAAATTCATTATTTGTTCTATTGCTATGGTGATTTTATTATTTTTTTGAAAGCGTTCATTTTGGGAAAATATTTAAGAAAGGCCTTTCGACTTCTAGGCCCCAGACAAGTCAATAAAATTGAAAATCAGTTCTAGAAAAAATCAAATATTCACCCAAAGTAAGGAATAATTGAGCTCACTCCGGGTATACAGACCCACCTCCATCAGCATAAATCTTCAATAATTGAGGCCATCGGAACATGAAAAATATGTAAAGAATTTTGTTGAAGAACGTAATTCTTAAACGTTGAAAATGTTTCCCATTTCCCATCGATAATTTGTCTTCCCCCGGCTGCATACCATAGAATGCAAATGCATTGAAACAAAACATAGGAAATGAGTCTAGTCCTAATGTCTGTACATCGACTGCCCGAGCGTCGGAATGCAATAAACCATTCTTTCCCTGCTGCAGTGAAAAGAATGCAATCGTTCAAATCGGTCGCAATAAAGCAATGGAAGGCCATTAGAAAAATAAACGCTTTGTGAAAGAGATTAATACTCATGGAATAAAACGCTATTCTTGTACCTACAGTAAGTTCAAATCCAATTGAAAAAAAACCTAAGCTCTTAAAAAAAGTGCTCACAAATATATTTCTACTGATATTCTCGGTAAATAATGTGGAAATGAATAATAGAAGAAGTCGGGGGTGCCCGAGGAAGAGATGGCACGATCAAGTTAATCAAATACTTGAGTCGTGTCATAATACATCGAGAGTATGTTAAAATTCAAACGGATTTTAAAAATACGCCAGTAATGATTCAAAAAAATTGTGAACCTTTAAAACTTTCAATTTATTATACAATTAGAATTTCAGACACATATTAACCAGCATATTCGTAATTCTCGAAGGACGGAACGTCCTCGTTGCATTTAATATGATGTTCATATATTATTTCCTCGTTTAAAGTTTATGTGCACGTGACCAGATCTTCACCGAAGGTTATGAATAAACTTAATATGGATAGATGTACGTTTGTTGCGTTAAAGATGAGAAGATTGTACCGAATGATCCTTTGTTCTGGGATGTTGCGGTTTGTGGTGGTATATCTTACGTTTCGTGGCTACGTGAATAATGAAAATACTGACTTGTTTGACAGATCTTGCTCTCAGCTATAAACAGACCTCGTACTGTTCATATTTCATAGTTGAAAATTCTGGCTGTATATGAATTATAGAGGCTTACTGTTTAAACCGTTAGGTACGATATTCGGGGACTAAATGACGAGATATTATAACCCATAACACAGCAGAGGATATACAAATGAAACATTTAGTTTATTTTGACAATGCGACTATATTATTCCATGTCAAAATTTTAAAATGTATTATTTTCGTTGTGTAAGTATTGAATTTGACGGCCTTCGTGGTCGAGTGATAAAGCTCTTGACTAGCAATTCGAAGGTCATGGTTTGAAATACCGGCATGCACAAGTAAATTTTATTTGACGAAATTGTTTTATTTCACAATTTATTCAATTATAATAATATAAAACGAACTTGAAGACCACTGTTAGCCTATTTGGTGACCAGATCTGAATAGCCAGGTACTCAGCATGTTTTTTTTCCCGAACTCTTCTCTCCCTACTCCCTACTACCTTCAGCCTCACAACATATCCCAATTGGGGATGTCATAGTCTCACTGGCTCCAGACGGTTGGGAACAGTTAGGACTCTTGTGCGGTATTATCAAAAATGTTTTTAAATGGATTACACAATGTCTTATTTTATCTAATATAATCTGTGCATTAAATTATTAACAGTTATTTAGGTTGCATTGCAAAATTGCAATCAATACTTGTATCGAACGTCATCAGCATCATCAATATAAAATGTACATCAATTATAACAAACACAACAAAATGCCATCATATTTACCACTGTCGAAAACTATCTAAAAACCTTCCATAAAACTAATGTTGATAAACCTGCCCTACATATAGGTAACTCATGTTTAAAAACCTGCCCTGCCGTTTAACGGTAAATTTTATCACAAAAATTGGAAGAGCAGTTGTCTCGCCTTAACGCAAGCAACTATCTTGCTCTCGCGAAGCAAACGCTCATTGGTTGAACGAAAAAGTCGGCTCTCCCGTCAACAGGCAATGAGAGATTTAGAAAAAAATACTAGAATTTGCAAGCCCTTCCTGTAATAATAGGAGACAATGTTAATTTAATATTTATATACAAAGATACTTACATGTTAATTAAATAAGCTCGAATAGAAATAAAATATGTTACACGTAAGATAATTATGTACTCAGCGAAACTCTGAAAATGTTTCAGAGATTTGACCACTTATCTTGTAGAATATGTCTTATTATAACCAAATAAAAAACATTGCGACGACGTGGTTTTGGCAAAACGACAGCGGTAGACAAGGTCTAATATTATAAAATATTCCCTTATTTCTGAGATGAACAGATTTAATCCTACAACGTGGCGAGCTTCATAGCAAGAAAAAAGCAAGCTCGTTACGGGAATTTGATATGACAAACAAGGGTCGGAGACGCGGTCGTAATGAATCTTATAAATACGCCGCAAAAACCGGTCCCGGCACCTTTCCGCTACAAACCCTGGACCGAGCAACATCTACCGCTGTCCGCTCTGCCATTACTCGTTTCGCTACCTGGGAACTAACTCGCTGTGTTTGATTTCAACTTGGTTTCCCCCCTCCGCTCCACTTCCGCTGTCTACTGCACCTGCCTGCTAACCGACCTTGGAGAGGGGATCTACTGTTGGCTACTGAGCTGGCCTGCTCACTGGCCCTGATGTCGCAGACTCGTTGCCGACTGAACCTTCCCAACAGCCAGCCTCGGAGAAGGGATCTGCCATTGCCTACTGGACCAGCCCGCCAGCCAGCGCCCCGCAAAGCCGTTACCGACTGAGTCTGGAGGGATACAAGGAGTTTTTCCCGCAATAAAAAACAAATCGTCTTTATTAAGGCGTTCTTTTAAAAATGAAAATTACAAATGTCGAATATATCGTCTTTCTCAAGACGCATTCGTTGATGCAAACATATTACAAGAGTCGATATTCCCTGCATTTTTATGAAACTCTGTAACGGTTCAAATGAAAAACCTCAAGTGCTTTATTTGAATCATTACAAAGGACAAAGGTAAATGTGTGCCGGTGCATATATTTTACAGTTTTTTCTTGTGCAGGCGAACACGTCCCGTACAATACTTTTGTTGCAAGTAACTACTAGTATTTAATTTTCAAAGAGAGGTTTAAACATTGGAGAGAAAGTTATATGGTCAAAAGTTAGTTGCAAGGTATAAAGTATTCAGAATGCATTTCAGACGCAGACAATGAACGAAAACAACGAAAAAGTTGTTAAGAAGCGGTAAAATTATCAAGTTAAGCAAATACCAGGAACATTGTTGGCAGAAAGCTTTGCAACTGATGAGAGTTTACTCATTAAAAATTCAGCGGATGGCATTAAATCCCAGGGAGCTTTGGCAACTCTAAAGTACAAACACCGCTATAAACTGTTAATCCAGCCAGTAAGTACAATTATTGTTGGAAAGTTTACCAGAGGAAAGATCTGTTCCGCTAACTTTCTGATTATTATATTAATTTACTTACCAAGGGAGGATTCAATCAAATTTGTTTTTGTGACGTATGTTAGCTCTACATACTCAATAATAACAATGCTTGTATTATAATATTTATTTGTAAGAAGGCTATCACGGTTCTGGACTGAGAGGCTCATTCCCGCTCATACGATCTCTTATATACGTCTCGTACTCGCTGTCTCGCTCTCATGCTGTCCCCCTTACACACATACACCACACCCCCACACTTAAATCATAATTACATCTTTTTATTTTTACAAATTTATATAAGCCAAATATATTTAATTATTTCCATTATGTATTTAATTTCCAATTTATATGTAATTATGTATGTTCTTGACTCTTCATTCGGTGTAGCATGGGCGTTGTCCTCGAGGGCGTAACCTCCCCTCCCATGGTGTAGGCGACCTGCAAAAATCAGAGGAATTAGGAAACTTGGTCATGTCCACGTCCGAGAGTGGACCCAGGTCCAGCAAATCATCAGACCTGTCACTCTCCCCCCACCTAACCTTCCTCTCTGAAATTTGATCATGGTGGCGTTTCCACACTTGTCCTGTAGACATAATTTTTACTAAATAAACCCTATTCCCCAATCTTTTATAAATTTCTCCTAATATCCATTTGTTTTTATCACTTCTCAAATCCCTGGTTAAAACTTTAGATCCAACATCAAAGTACTTTTTAATTTTTTTTCCTCTATAATACTTTTTTTGTTTTTGCTGACTCAATAACATCTTATCTTTAATCGTGTTATCAATCCCTTTAAAACCTTGACCTTCAACATTATCTAATATTGGAATGATTGTATTAAAAATTGATCTAATTTTCCTTCCCAAAATTAATTTACTAGGTTCAATCCCCGTAGACATAGAAGGCGTATTCCTAATATCAACCAAAAATGTTAAAAGTTTATCCTCAAAATCAGCAGGCAATTTATTATTTATCATAATTTTTTTAAAAAAATTCTTTACCGTTTTAACCCCATTTTCGGCAAGTCCGTTAGAAGCTGGATGGTTGACAGGAGATGTCAACGATTTAATATTAAAATTATGACAAAATTCCTTAAAAACTGTTGAAGTGAACGCTGTACCATTGTCACTTACTACCTGCTCCGGAATTCCGAAATTAGAAAATAATCTTTTCAAAACTTTTATTGTACAAAACGAATCTACTTTATTTACGATGTGACAGTCTATCCATTTTGTAGTTGCATCAACGATTATCAAAAAATTGTAACCACCAAAAGGTCCCATGAAATCAATATGCAATCTATTCCATATTAATCCACTGATTGGCCACGGCTGTAACTCAACTTTACATGGAGTGGGTAAACACTCCAAGCATCGAACGCACTGCTTCACAGTTGCTTCTACCTCTGAGTTCATCCCTAACCAAAAAAAATAATTTCGAGCAAGATTTTTAGATTTAACAATACCTAAATGCGATTGATGTATGAAATTCAATATGATTTCCCTTAATTCCCTCGGAACCACAAATTTATTATTATAAAATAAACACGAGTCATAAGTCGATAATTTATTTCTAAAATACCAGAATTTTAACAAGTCATCCTTTAAAAACTTTTTATCCGGCCAACCATTGATTACGAACCCAATAATGGTTGCTATGTTTACATCTTTAATCGAAAACTGCTTCATCGTTTCTTTTGAAATTGTCGATTCCGCCTCAATTATATTTAAAAAATCCGATTCAATCTTATCAACGTTCAGACTACCAATATAATTTAAGAAATATTCGCTACCGTCGACCTCGTCGATACAATCACTTAAATTATTATTACTATTGACCGGCAACCTAGATAAGAAATCCGCTTTGTTCTCACCCGACTTGACATATTCTATATTATAGTCAAATGTTTGTAAAATCAGCGCATAGCGCTGTAGCCTATTTGCCGCTAGTATTGGCACTTGTTTTTCAGTGTTCAAAATATGTACCAAAGCTTTATTATCACAAGTTAGAACGAATTTATTACCATATAAATATTGAAAGAATTTTTTTAATCCAAATATTATTGCACACGCTTCCTTATCTAGAATGGAATACCTCAATTCCGTTTTTGACAATAAACGGCTAGCGAATGCAATCGGTCTTTCCATGCCATTCTCATATACGTGACATATAATAGCAGATATACCTATATCACTCGCGTCTGTAATTAGCTTGATAGGTAATTGTGGGTCAAAATGCACCAAAATATTGTCTGACGTCAGCAGTTTCTTAACTTGCTCAAACGCAATATTGCATTCCTGAGACCATACAAATTTTATCCCTTTTTTCAACAATTGGTATAAAGGAGACAAAATACCTGACACATTCTGTATAAAAGACCTATAGTAGGAAATAACTCCCAGCAAACTTCTAAGTTCCGAAACATTTTTCGGTACACTCATTTGGGTAATAGCATATATTTTATTTTCTAAAGGCATAACTCCTTTCTGCGAAATTCTATAACCTAAATATTCTATCTCTGTTTCTAGAAAAGAACACTTATTTTCATTAATAGTTAATCCGCAATCACTTAGCTTGCTAAGTACTGCTTCACAAATAGAAAATAATTCCTCTTTAGAATTCCCAAATAAAAGTAGATCATCTAAAAATACACGAACGTTCCTAAGTCCACCAACTATCGCCGTAATGACTTGCATAAAGATGGCCGGACTCGTGCTTAAGCCAAAAGGCAATACTTTATAAGCAAATAAACCTATATGCGTACTAATCACACATAATTTTCTAGACTTTTCGTTCAATGAAATTTGTCCAAATGCATTTCGTAAGTCTATCTTAGCAAAATATTTTGCACCATTCAGAGATGAAATTAAATCGTCAATACGAGGTAGTGGGTATTTCAACTTCGCTAACATAGGATTCAATGTTGTTTTGAAATCAGTACAAATCCTAATTGAAGCGTCTTTCTTTTTTACAACAACAATCGGGCTTGCAATATCGCTTATTTCTACCTTTTCAATAATGTCTTCATGCAACATTCTCTGTAACTCTATCTCTACTTTCTCACGTAAACTAAAAGGTAATGGCCTCGGATTTACAAACTTTGGCCTAAAGTCCGAATTAACTTCAATGTTTGCCTCATAATTTTTAAGCCTACCCGATTTTTCTGAAAAAACATGAGCATATTTCTTCTTTAAACTTTCACGAAAAACAAGATGATTATCACAATTAATCTCACTGAATTTTACAGAATTTATTCCACTTAATCCGATACCGAAAACTTGTAAAAAATCTCTACCAACTATTGTAGAATTACCATTTTTAATTATTACGAACTGTATTTTCGCACTTTTACCTAAAAATGACACCTCTAAATTCACTTTACCTAAAACATTTAACTGCGTTCCGTCATACCCTGACAAATGAACATTATACTTTTCTAAATCGTAAGAAACAAAATATCTTAAATACACTTCATATGGTATCGCGTTAATCGCAGCCCCCGTATCTACCAACGCCGGCAATATTATGTTACCAATTAACAAATCTATATATGTGGGTTCCGGCCCCACATTATTATTAACCACGAACACCGAATTCAACCGTTTATTTTTAGTACCTACATAATTTTTATTGTATTTACACAAATTACTAGGATGACCCGATTTGTTACAATGATTACACAAAATTTTTTTCCAGCAATCTCTTTGCAAATGATTTTTTTTTCCACACAAAAAACAAGTTTTTAACGTACCATTAACCGGTGATTTACTCCGCATTGAATTTTTATTCCTGGAAGGACTATCTTTCCTGGATTTATGGAAATACTCGCTTTCCTTATGAACAACATTTAAATTCGGATTTACTTTTTTAAAAGCCACAACATGTTCCCACGTCGCCGCTAGATCAATGCAATCCGTAAAAGAAGTATCGATTGCCTCTACGAATAGCTTGTGTTTCAATTTTTCATTAAAAATCCCAATAACGAATATGTCCTTTAAACATGGTTCCAATCTCAGCTCAAAATTACAAGATAAACTTAACCCTCTCAATCTAGCCGCGTAATCTTTAACGGATTCGCTAGGAAACTGTTTACATTTATAAAATAATTCACGAGACTCAAAAATATTTTTAACTGGTTTGCAATGTGAATCAAATAATTTACATAAATCTTCAAAAGAACAAACAGAAACCTTTTTTGGAAAACATAAATCACATAATAGAGAGAAAGTTTCTTCCGTGAGGCAACTCAGCAAAAATGCTCTTTTGCGTTCTGGTGACAACAACTTATCATCATTTAAAATGAGGGCCTGATCCAATCGTTCCCTGAACAATGACCAGTCTCCCGTTCTGTAACAGAACGTCCCCAAATTCTTACAAATCGCCTCCATTGGGAGAAGAACTGAAACAAGTTGAATAAAATATACGTATCTCAGCCCTTCCAGAGGTTATGCTCCGAGCCCCTGCCCTGAGCCTGTGAATCACCAACGTCTCAGCACCCTTTTCTGGCTCCGTCTCCCTTCAGCTGCGGACACGATCACCTTCCAAGGTCTTCCTTCCCGCTGTAGCGACAGAACCCCGGTCCCGGATTCCGGCCAATTCACCCTTGATGCCGATCTTGATCCTGGATCTTCTGCGTACCCCGTGTAACGGTGTACTCTCGACAAAATGTTGCAATGTCGGCTCCCACACACGTGTAAAATTGCGTTTTTACCGCGCAATTTGCCCGGCCCGATCTGCGTGCTCGCCTCGGCTGCGTGTGAATTCTCCAATTTGATAGCCTTTTATTATTCTTCTTCTTCCTTCAAAATTTAGCGATCCAACGCCCAAAAGCGCCAGACTATACTGTGATCACCAAAAATTTCGAATAATCTTCTTGAATCATCTGATTCTCCGTAAACTTTTAATAATTTACGAACTACCGTGCTGCGCCACTGTGACGTATGTTAGCTCTACATACTCAATAATAACAATGCTTGTATTATAATATTTATTTGTAAGAAGGCTATCACGGTTCTGGACTGAGAGGCTCATTCCCGCTCATACGATCTCTTATATACGTCTCGTACTCGCTGTCTCGCTCTCATGCTGTCCCCCTTACACACATACACCACAGTTTTAAATAGAATAAAAGTTTAATTAAAGTATGCTGTAATGGCCTAGAAGTTTAATGAAACACGATGCATGTTTTTCCGGTATTTTGAAAATATCGAAATGCCATTTACGGAAGTTAAAGAAGTATATATGTTATAATATACACAATATATTATGTATTTAGGTACTTGTCTCTAACGGTGTAAATTTCTATATGATAAGAAATAAAACCTCAAATTTTGTCAGCCTAGCTAAGGACGTTGTTTCATTCAGAACCTAATTCATATCATATTATTAGCATTATAAACAGAAGTTTTGGCTGAAACTTGACGTATATTTATAATGTATTGTAATCAACCATTTTTTTATTATTTTCTCCTAACAAAGAATTTAAGATGACAGTCGGCAGATTGTTTTAATTCGGTTGGAATAAAACAAACCTGAAAAATCGTTTTTTTTAACATAAATAATTTATTTTGATTAAAAGATTATTTAAAACAAAGATTTTGTTGTTTTCGTTTGAATCATGAGTGAATCTTCCCCCTCAGAGACTGGTTCTTAACTGATGTGAACTTCTAACACACTATAAACACACTTGGAGTAATACAAGCGTAATTTTCAATCGGTAAGTAGGCATAGATATTAAAGCATTTGAAGACATACATTTGCTGCTTCGATTATAGAATATAAACTAGTTTAACATTAGCTTAATGACACTCACTTAAAGCACTGTAAGAAATGGAGCAAGCCCATTGTAGCTATGTATCCGACAAGGCCTAAGCGATAGACAGTTCACGTTGAGGTTAGATGTTCTTCCTGATAATAGATCAGTCGAACCGTTTCAACCGAGTAGATTTAGCGGCGAGGCCTATTGCCTAAAACGTACCTAATTCATGTAATTTTAAAATTCACAATAATGGAGAGGATTTATTCCAGCTTTTGAGATGCACATTATTTGTAAAGAAGAACATTTTGAAGTAAATGGAAACAGAAATTTTGAAAAAATACATTAAAAGAGAAAAAAAATGTTCGTTGAGCTCGAGCCCAGCTTTCATTCGGATGTGGTTCCGAGTACCCGTTACTCTAACAGATTTCCCTCGCGACTTAATTTCTTCTGTTAAATCTCACAGGCCCCTTTGTCTCGTTTCTCTCAGCACTATTTCAATGGTGCTTATTCTCTTAATACACGAATCTTCAAGATATCTTGTAATTTTGCCGATGTATTTTTCCACTAAGTTTCGATATTGTAGACTGGAGGCAGGATTACCTGATGAAAGTATTATTCGGAGTATACGAGTGTATCCCGACCTCACAACAAACCCTTTCCTTCTTGCTACAAAGTAAGATACTAGTAAATCCTTGAACATGGTAGAAACATTACAATAGCTAAAAAAAATGTACATAACTAATACTTCACAATTATTTCGTGTTAATGACAGGAAATCCTGGATGTGAAATATATTTATATATTGGTGTTTTTCCAGATAAGCACCAAACTTAATTGAAATAAAACGACAGAACTGTATTTGATTAGCACTGTGGGGAAAACATTTATTTATCCGAGGTGGTCATTACTTGTTACAAAACCCTAAAACTAAAAAAAAATATTCCTAGGGAAATTTTGTTCAATTTTAACTGCTTGATAAAAACGTCTCAGGTCTGTTTATAATGAATCTTTCACCAATATTTAAGTAAGTTTTCTTTGGTAATTAGGACCATAAATAACTGGAGCTTTAAAGCTTTCACAGATTAGCAGTTACGACGTAACGTTATTATAAAAAGCACGATAATTGTCTTTTAAATTGCCGAATTTCTCCAAAACACACAGGAAAAATGAGTTGTTTCCCGATCAGGACATTAACTCTGCATTATAAATTCAGATTAACCATGTTTGCTCCGGTTCGCCGCGATTTTCCACTCGCATTCGCCGTAGTAAATTAACATTTATCCAGGCAATTAGCCTCAGAAGAGTTTAGCGAGGAAACAGTGTCTTAGGATCGGAACAAGTTAAAAGATTCTGCCAGGCAGTATATCTGGAGGGCCGCCCGCCGGGTCATTAATTAGTCAACCTCAGGCAGTTATAATTACCGGGAAATTCCCAGCGATCGCTTTCAGCCGCCCTGGCGCCCGCCCGATCCCTGCCTCGCCCTCTGTACTCCACCAGCCCTCCGCCCGCCGCCCTCCGCCCAGCGCACAGCGGCAAGCAAGCCAGCCATTTTTATGGAAAGTGAATCAACTATTTTAGACTTTTTTCAACGTACACATGCTTAGCATTTTAATTTACTTCAAAAGTCGTCAAAATTAAATTGCGCATTTCTCAGGAGGCGGCCTAAATTCGAGGTATTTCAGCTTTGTATGCAAATAGAATTGTATCACGAGTGTAATCCTAATCTGTGCTTATAAATAGACACAAAGCATTAAGATGCCATATATAATAAAACTTTCTGCTAAGGAGACGGTATTCCCCCTTTAGGAGGCGGTCCCTAAAAATTACGTCATTGAAATATATTTAATAACCTGAAATCTAAGGAGTTGGTGTAAGCCTAATCTACATTTATAAGGGCTTTTACAAAGCATTATTTCGCTTAAAAAATATATTGACAATACACTGGACTCCTTTTTTACACAGTTTTGAAATTGCATGATGCTACATTCCTTGATGCCATACAGATTAATATTTTCAATGTTCAGAAATAAAATTAATTTTTGTCTTCATATATATATATGTTGACGGATATGTAAATGCTATATATATATATTATTTACATATCCGTCAACATTTACAGACGTTAATTTCATTGGAGATTTTCTTTTGTAAATATTGTAGTTTTTACGAGTGTACCGCCGACCGATTAATTGTTTTTTTTTTAAATAAAACAACACCTTAAACCGCGAACTTTTATTATTTTAGATATCGAATGGTTTCGCTTAAACCAAGCTTCTCGAGATATAATAATAACTAAAATAAGACAGAGTTAGAGTATATATAGGTAAACAAACGGAATAAAGAATATCACATACTAATAAAGAACAATACAAGACAAAATATTTCAAAGAAATAATGATTAATAATTAGTGGGGAGACAACAATACATATCTTATCACAAGTAAATACAAACACAATAGTTAATGAATACTCATGAACAACTTTTTATTATTAACTTATTTTGAAGGTTAAACCAATTTATTATATAATAAAAGAAGATGATAATATTAATAAATTTAAACGACACATGATACATAACAAGACGGTCACGACTAGGAATTGAACCCACGATCTCTAACGATTCAAATTCAGAATGAAAAATATCATCTTGCAACTAATTTTTCCTATATTTTTGGCATTCAATATATTATATATATCTACACCCTGCCTAAAACAGGTATCACTTTATCCTGTCTAAAACAGGTATCACTTCACCCTGCCATAAAATGTTATCACTTCAAACTGCCTAAAACTGGTATCACTTCACCCTATCTAAAACAGGTATCGCTTCACCCTGCCATAAAGAGGTATCACTTCACACTGCCTAAAACAGGTATCACTTGACCCTGTTTTCTGGTGAAATTGTTCACTCATTTTTATACATCAAAATTCTATCATGAACAGTTAATCAATTTCATTGCCCGATACGGATCGCCAAGGGAATCGAAGGGTCTTATTTGGCGAAAATTCCCGGTCTTATTTGGCGAAAATTTAATGTTTCTTAAATATTCAGGCTGACTGATCTCTAGCGTCTTGGGTAGCTTTTTGAAAGCTCAGATATTAACGGACCAGCTAGTTGAAGTTCAAAGAAATGTGTTGACTTTTATAAATATTAATTATCATTTCTTCTGCAACAATCGTTGTCTGTAACGTGCTTTGTTTAACTACTTAGATATCTATTTGATTTAGAAAAGAGAAGACAACATTTTTTCGAATATAATACATAATTTATATTAAATATTTTTTTAAGCCAGACTGCGATATGTATATACCTAAATTTATTATAATATATGACATTTCAAGGAAATTTTCTCCCTTTCTTGTCAAATATTAATTTTTGAAAACTACTGTTTTATAAAAGAGTGTAATAATTTTTAGCTATTTGGAAAAGCTGATGGAAAGCTAAATGTTAACAAAAAACAACATCATCCTCTTTTGAGGCCTAAATAGATAATTAAAACGGATGACATGGATGAGAGGCTACTTACAAAAAAAGTGTTTTAAATAAAAATCAATCCAAACAGGGTTGTGCATTATTCTTTCGCTGAGGTATTCCGTAACAACACTTTTGCAGCTTCTGAAAATTACCATTTTCGATGAGTTCGTGATTCTGAATTCTTTGAATAATAATTTTTTTTTAGCGCATTATCGTTCTCCGACCATTCCCTTAAATCTCCTCAAGTTTGCTCATCATTGCCGGGCAGAGCAATTTATTTGTATAGTTCAGATAGGTACACCAATTCTGCTGCATGTTGGTGTTTAAGGAGGTACGGCTTGTCGCCACCACACTGAGCACACTTTTGTCGGTTATTCGGCGTGTCCAGGGCTTGAAGATATGAACATATATATCACATTCAACCAAATATCAGCGGGCAAACTGAATTTGTACACGAAAATCTTTACAGTCTAATATTTTTCTTACGTTTCTTGTCAACCTACGTTCAGCTTTCAAGTACTCGTGTAAGTACATAATTTAAAATGTATGTAAGAATAAAGTATTATAATTCCTTCAGAGCTAGTGTAAAACTCTGTTAAAATCCTCACCACGTAATCCACCGATCTAAAATACAATGACAAGGATAAGAGCCCGCTAGATAAACGTAATCCACCGACAATGAATAATAAATTATTGCAATTCTTACCTAATAAAATATAAAATTTAAAGCGTTATTTAGAAATCTTTAAACAGTTTGTCGTGTATGTTGGTAGAATTGCACAGTTCGCTCACTCGCCTGCTACTGGAATCAGAGATGCCAATAGAAGAATCGGCGGGAATTTCAGTCAGTCGGAATCACGTGACCCGAGACCGGCCCGGACTTCCCCTGGGACCGGAAGCGCTTAGTGTCGCATTGGAAACATTCACTTGACCTTAATGGCAAAAGAAAAATACCATACCCCAAGGAAGGATAAAACCACGGGAATAAAGAAGCTCTTTCAATTTATTGTACAGTATTTTGAGAGAAACTTGTTTGAAGAATTGATTTGTTTATTTTTTTTAAATATTAACTACTTTTTCTGTAAAAGTTAAAGTCAAGCAAAAGACACGCGAGGATGCAAAAGGTCATCCATTGTGCAAATTCTATTTACCTGGAAATACTTATTCTAAAAGTAATTTATTCCATTTTTTATCTTAATTTCATTAACTTTAAATGAAAGCAGTTTTTTTTCGTTTTATTGTACATATTATAAAAAAGCCCATTGGCTGAAGTACGGATATTTCAAGGAATTTGAATATTGTTAATACTCCAATGCGATACAAATAAGCCTTCGACTTCGATAAAACAGGTTATTAAAATTATTACTCGCAAAACAACACATAAAAACTATCACAATTTTTCGTTGAACAGTTTAAAAATCCACATTACGGAGAAGCTTTCGTCTATCCAATCGCCAATTTCCAAGAATTAAGCTTAGACTTTTTGATCCATTTTAAATTACATATCAAACCCTTTTTAGCAATAAAAAATAAGCAAACCGTAAAATATAACATAATGTTCGATGATTAAGCCGGATGTGATTTAGAAAAAGAAACTCCATCCAAGTTGAATAGAAATATTACAATATAATAGCAGCAAAAAGCTACATAATGGAGAGATACGAAAACCATTTATCACTCGATTCATAAATAACTCATGAGTAGGTAGGTGTACCTACATTGTATCCATATAACCTTATTATTTAGAAAGGTAAGGTTCTGGAATTTAAAGCTCTCTTTTTGTGAGTGAGGTGACTGCAAATAAAGAAAAAAAAACGTAGGTTTCCGTAAACTAGAAGTAATCAAAGTTACTTACTAAGTATGGCAAAGATTCTCAAAATATGTGATATAGAATATAACACATATTTAAAATGTGCAAGATTAATCCTAATTATTGATTGATCAATCATCCCAGGCAAGAATAGCATTTTTTATCCATTATAAATATCTTCCTGATAAAAACTTGGTACTGTTTCCTTATGATATTTTGAACAGTTTTATAAAGGCATAGATCCGAAATCATAAACGAAAAGTCCATATGCAGTGCCACTTTTTAGGTAGTAACGATACAAAAATTATAAAAGGAATGAACTATTATTCAATGTTTTTCAATTCTGCTTTTTTTTAGCAGTGATACTGTTGCCACAAAAGCACGTCTATGTTCGACACTATTAAATTTAATCGCAAGTTCCACATCTGTAGAAGAATAATTTATTGAATCATCGAGGTAATTAACCAACAAATTTTTAATAAAAATACTGCACTTTTATTCAGATTTTACGTAATTTGAAACAATAAATTGTTGCGTACTGTGTTTTTTATGGTAAAAGATGAGCACACTATTTACATCTGTCAGCTTCTTAAGTATAAAATACGAACAGGAGCTTTTTTGGACCACTTAAATCTTTGGCTTTTATCTTTAACCCTCATCATTTTGAGCTCTACTCTCTTTGTTTAATATGCCTACATGTTTTCTTAAATATTCTACCTTCCGTGTTTAGTCGTCTGTAAAAAACGATTATTTTAGAAGCTCGTAGCTTTAGTGAAACAAAATAAATCCCTCTTAAAAATAAAGCATTCGTCGTCTACATTTCCTATTTCATATTTAAATGTATATTTCGATTGTATTACGACGTATAAAATTGTTAAAATATTTAGGCGAATTCATCTAATCTCAAAATACACTATCGCTATTAGTGAAACTAATTTCACTGTGAACATTAGATGTAAATTATAGGAAAATGCTTTTCAGAAAGAAGATTTTTACCAATTTCATGGGAAGAGTTTTTTTATAAATTTGAAAGATTTCTTTAAAACTTCTTGGTAATTAATTACGCTTTTTTGGTAAAAAAGGCTAATTAATTTAGTTAAGGTGTGGGAGCTGTATACTTCCTCAATAAAATAAAATCAACGAAAAGCCAATCTATTTTTTTTCTCTACGAATTTCCGACTAAAAGACAAGAATAAAATATGATCCTAAATAAGTATTAGAGTTACAAAGGTAAGAGGTAGAGTTACTTAATGAACTTCAATACCATGAAAAACAAATATCCTTAATCAAAATATCTGCCGCATAGGTTCATTAAATAGGAAAAAATATTAAAAAGAGTTACAGTAAAAGCCTACACGCTGAAATTTGTTGTAAATTTCATCTTCATTAGTGATTTATGTCTCGCAATGGTGTAAACTAAGTTTTCGAAATATTTGATATAAGATTAGGTTACACTTATGCATCGTTCCTGCTTAGACATCCTATTAAACGATTATAATTATTTTAGGGCAGGTTACTTTGTGTAAAGCGCTCTTGAGATGAAATGAGCACTAAACTGCGTTAGACAAAATCATTGATATTATTATCGTGGTTTAGTTTTTGAACCAACGTTTCAGACAGCGTTACAGTGTCCTTCCTCAGGACAAATGATTGTGATGAAGTGTGTGTTTATGTTTATTGAAGCGATACCATGTTGCACACTCAATTCTCTAAGAGGTAGTGTTTCAATACAATTAGTGAACATTAATACGGATTTCATCATTTAGTTAAGGTATATCCATCAAGTACCTGATACCGAGAACTATTTAGATTGGACCCGGCGTCATCTTATCAAAATTTTAATGGGGTTTTTGTGGATTTCAATTGCATCCGTAATTACGCAGGTTCGATGCGTTTTGAAACTTCCCAGGACTCAAATAATGGCCGGTTTCAAGTGCTCGGCAGTTGCTGATTGCCGAAAGAAGGAGGAAGCGTAACATGGCATAATTCCTCCAAACTAAAGCACGATATTAATTTTGGTGGTGAACATCTCAAATTATTGTTATTATTTTGTTCTGGCACATGAAAATAATTCACCAAAAAAATAACATTAAAAACCTGGGAACAAAGCACAGACGCAGCCGGCTACGAAAGTGCACCATAAATTCTTTAACCTTATGAATACCATAAAAGTTGAAAGTGGTTGCAGAGGAAAGTTTCCCGCTTGACTCCCGAGGTGGCTTTTGACTGACGTACAATGGGGTTGGTTTCTTTACACGTCGCGTTGGTCGAACTATTCATTTGTCACAACTTCTACATTTCGAAGTCTAAGTCTTGCTATATTTATAGTGGGGTGTGAAATGGCTCATTGGAGTCCAGCCTACGGAGTTCTTGACAGATCGCTGAATAAGAAGTCAGGGTAAAGTGGATTTAGATTTAGAACGGGTTATTTCACAGAATTTGAACAATTTATCAAATTTCAAAGTTGATTTTCAAGTTCTATACAGGTTCTATCAAAATATTATTATTGACCAGTTGCTTCATAAAACTGAAATAGTAACAGAACTTGGATAGAACCTTCACAAAACTTGAAAATCAACTATTAGAAATTAAAAATAGTAATATTTTTATTTATGCAATATCTATTATATTTATGAGCTTACGGTCAAGCAACTGGGCTCAGGGCTATTTTTATATTGATTATCTTAAGGATATTATATAGTTGAAAGATAATTCAGAAGTTGGCATCTACATTGTACTAAGCTAAGCGTTTAATTTATCAGGAGTATACGGATTCAATTCCCGCTGCAATGCAAAATATGCAAGCTCACTAATATAATATATTTAGTTTATAAAATCATATTTGCGTGTAATGCTGACATACATAAAATATACATATGTGCAATCAGAAGAGTCTAAAAAAACCTTCTTCTTGTTTTTTCAGTAAGCTCGATCTTCAACAGTATTTAAAAGTATAAATAAAAAAATAATATTATTTTTAAAATATCGTTCTTTCTCAGTTATAATATACCTGTTTGAATTTCACTTTGGTTTTCAGTTGAGAATGAATGCAAATCTTGGAAGCGGAAATAAATCTGCTTCCCGACATCCGATCGAGCTAAAACTAAGCAAAAAAACTTGTTGTCGATGATGATGCATTCCAACAACTTTTGGTGGTAATCGCGTACACAAATGCGGCCATACACGCATTTCTCTGAAATTGGATGACATTAAACTTGTTAATTTACAAAATAAATGTAAGTGGTCCCAAAGTGGTCTATATCGACCCCCAGGGGTCGACATCGGCTTGTTGGGGGTTTATGTCGCGAGAAAAAAAATTGGGGGTCCACGAGATTCAAATGGGGTTACATACGAGCTGACCCCCATTTACCTCAAGTCAACATTTAGGAAATCCGTAAATGACACAATGGACCTAACACAAATATAATAGACTGAGAAATTACTTATTTGATATTTGTATTTTTATATTTCGTAAAGTTGTTAATTGAGGTATATAAATAGAGTCTACGTTCCTTTTTTCGTCAGAAATAATATATTCAAGCAAAACATTGCACATTGGAAGCCGCGAATTTTCCTAGTTCCCTAACTTGTTTTTGAAAAACGTCCAGGGTAATAATGACGTTTAAAATTTAAATGCACTTCACACAGACTTCAAAACTAAGTTTGAGGACATTTTGACTATGGAAATGGAACGTTGAAGAATCGGATATCATGTGACAAGAAGAACTGACCGGAATAAGCACTGACAAAGAAGTTAAGGGGCAGTTATGTAGGGCCAGCTGCAGAAGGAAATTCCCGTTGCTTATCCTGCTTCATTTTCATTTGGTGTAATACCTCACAAGGGCGCCCCTGTCTGCACTATGCAAATGCAGAGGAACTATACCGCCACCCGGTTGGTGGACAGGCAACAAAAGGGAATCTTACGAAAAAGATAAATGATTATCACACGGGACGTTAATAGTTTTAGAAAAAATTCAATATTCGGCAGGCAGGGGGTCTACGGAAAAAAAAATTTTGGCAATTGGTCTACCGGGCAAAAAAGTTTGGGAACCTCTGTTGTACACGATCGGCATTTAGTGAGGTTGTTAGAGTTGTCAACTCTAGTTCCTGGGTAGGAAGGTTCAATCCTCAGTCAAAAGTTTTGGAACCTCTGTTCTACGCGATCGGCATTTAGTGAGGTTATAAGAGATGTCAACTCTAGTACCTGGGTAGGAAGGTTCAATCCTCAGTCAAGAGTTTGGGAACCTCTGTCCTACACGATCGGCGTTTAGTGAGGTTGTAAGAGTTGTCAACTCTAGTTCCTGGGTAGGAAGGTTCAATCCTCAGTCAAAAGTTTGGGAACCTCTGTTGTACACGATCGGCATTTAGTGAGGTTGTTAGAGTTGTCAACTCTAGTTCCTGGGTAGGAAGGTTCAATCCTCAGTCAAAAGTTTGGGAACCTCTGTTCTACGCGATCGGAATTTAGTGAGGTTGTAAGAGTTGTCAACTCTAGTTCCTGGGTAGGAAGGTTCAATCCTCATTCAAAAGATAATTTTTGTTTTTAAGTTTTAAAAAACAATTTAAAATGGATCTATTATTAAAAAAAAAAATTGTTTATCACTTGTTGATTTTTATAAACTGCTTAAACGAAACCGTTTAAATGGATTTGTTCTGAGTACATACGTATTTTTTCTCTTTTATTTTGAGAATTTTTGAAAAAATAACAGAATATTCAAAATTCTGTCTTAAAGATTTCAGAAATTTCGTTTAATTTTATAACATTTAAGATAAAAGTAACGCCAGAGGCAATGAATGCTATAAAAGCTCCGTGGCAATAATTTCTCACTAAAATGTCGATGTTATGAAATATATCCTTCGATATTTGGCTACGAGCCCAATGGCTTTAAGGCATTTTTGCGAAAATATTGGTTCCAAATTCACCCTAAATAGGGAGAAGTCACATAAATAGGAACTATTATAATATTGTAAGGCAATAAAAAACCTTCTCTATTAAAATTCCAAAAGAAACATAACACGAGAACGAAAATTTTTAATAAAAAAAATTTATAGGCAGATTCTCATATTTATACGTACGCTGTTTTTAACGTCAAGAAAACAAAGTAAAAAAACAAGGGAAGAAAATAATTCTGATTGCATTTTACTTTGCGTGTTGGTTTAACCAAATTTTATGGAAATTAGTTTAATATATTTGCGGTTAAATTTAGAATGCTTACTTTTAACATGGGCTCGTAAAGGGACTTCTGGCACATACCTGAAACAAAAAGAAACATAAATAAGTTATAAATATTAAAAACATCAACCACTTACTGATTAAATCACCTGTACGTGACGATCATTAATCATCGTTAAATATACGGCGTTAATTAACTTATTATTTATAGTTAACACACCCCCCCCCACACCTTCCTTACACAAGTGATTAAATGCCTAAATCAAACAATTCGGTGCATTAAGTAAGCTTATGACTTTTATGAGTCCTCAATCAGTTATTGTAGGGGCCAGTGTGTATAAATCATGGTCACTAATTAGCCATTATCGCTAACAGAGTGTACAGTAACAGATCTAAGTTTGTAGAAAGTTGTTGTTGATGTGTTAAATCTCATCGGAATTTACACTATTTGAGATATCATGGCACTTTGCAAAATTAAAATTTTGTATGTATTTTGCATATCAAAGGTAAGAGTAAACCTTTTTACAAGGGGAGGGTTATTCACTTTGTAACTTGATCCATGTGGATGCGCAGAAGGGGAAGCTAATGTGACGGCTATTGGAAATGGGCTATTAACAAAGGATCCTTTTGATCTTGATGTTGCTAACAGATGAAATACAAATACATTAACCTTCATGAGCTGCTATGAACTGTACCATAAAACAAGACTTACTTAGTATAACCTTACCTACCTGAACTCAAAATGATAGTTCATCTATTAATTAAAGTACAGCGATACTACTGTGAATACAAATTACAAAGGATATTAATAAAGATTACTTCAATCATAACATTTACCACCATCGATGGTGATTTTTTTTTATTTATTCATGATTAGTTGTAGAGCGAAGCTCCGGCAAGGATGATGTCCTGGGTTCAGTTCCTAGATGCGACAGATCTTTTTCAGAATTTTATGTTTCAATTTTTTGTTTGAGAGTCGCTAATATTGTCTCTAATGATCCATTATGTAGTATTTTTATCAAACCTTTAAAAATTTATAACTTCTGTTACACTGCTGAAATTTCTAGTAGTTACATTCAGGAAATAATCAGATCACGGTGAATTCTCATCGTCTCCGAAAGGTTTTAATGATTTCTTAAATAGGTTTGATTTGAAATGACAGTATCAAACATAACTATTACCAATTAGCTACGGCGTGCCTCAAGGAAGTGTTTTAGGTCCTACCCTGTTCTTAATATACATAAATGAATTATGTAATCTTCAAATAGATGCCAAAATTGTAAGTTTCGCTGATGATACGATTCTCCTCTTCAAATCAAGCAATTGGAATGATGTATACATAAAAGCTAACAGGGGCATAACTGTGGTTAAAAGATGGTTAAACAATAATACACTAACAATGAATGTGACCAAAACTAAATACATTGAATTTAGTATTAATCCTTCCTTAAGAAACCCAGAAAATCAAATTAAAATTTGTGCTTGCAACCTGACAAATCCGATAATATGTGATTGCCCTTATTTAGAACAGGAAACTAAAATTAAATACTTAGGTATTATTTTTGATAGCAATTTAAAGTGGAAAGAACATATAACCTCTACAGCAAACAAACTTAGAAAATTCATTTATTTTTTTAGACAAACTCGCAACTTTCTCAACCTAAGCCAGCTCAAAACAATCTACTATGCACTTTGTCAATCTTTAATAGAGTATGGTATCATAGCATGGTGAGGAGCAAACGCTGCCGCCATTGATCCAATATCTAAAGCTCAGAAACTTATAATAAAGATTATCCTCAAACTACCAATCACAAGCAGTTCGGATGAAATCTTTAGGAAAATCTGTGTTATGGACATTAGGCAACTTTATGCCAAAAACATACTAACATACCTCTTCAAACACAAAACTACTTTTGACAATATCAAAACTGCTCGTGATACTAGAACAAAAGGACATAATTTCTTACAAATCCCTTTCGCTAAAACAACTTTTGGCCAGAGAAATTTTAGATATTTTGCAACAAGGCTATATAATGCTCTCCCACTAGCCATTAGACTGAACGAATTTTTTCTGAAATATAAAACAGACATCAAATCTTATATCATCAGCCAAGACAGATCCATGATAATTTTTTTTATAAAAATCCATATACTCTCTTCAAGTCAAGAGTCAGAATAGCAGAAAAGTATCTATGAGACGATTTAAAAGCAAGAAGTGTGTGATAATACAGAGTTGATTGGCGGTTCATCCTATCTATCTGCCCTAAGAGGAAATTTTGTAATGGTGGGTTAATTTTCAATGGTATATTTTACCTGAATTCATTTGACTTCCAAACTCCAAATAACAAGAGTTTAATTTATAAAATTTATTGTATTTTACGTTGCTCCGCATTTGGCAAATCACTGTTTCATACTAATACCATGTCCACAATAAATCCAATAGATACCGCAATGGTATAATTGGTTCAGTGTATCATTATGATGGAGTCCCCCTTATCAACACGTTTCGTTCCAAGTTATATTTATTCAATATTTGCATTTTTTATAGAGCAGGTCAATATGCTATATCAAATAAAAGTTTACACGTATCGTTTTTCTTATTGGATTTACAGTATGCAGCCTTACTCCTCAATCTGTCTCAAACCGAGGAACGAATTACGAGGAACATTAGGGACATATATTCTAATCAAATAATTGTACCGTTATACCACCCAATAAAAAAATTCCTTTCCTCTCCTAAACATACTCATTAAAAAAGATAAATATGTATTCATTTTTAATGGAATAACTTGAAAATAATGGAATAACCCACCTTCTTCAAAAATATAATTTTATGTTATTAAAATAAATATCATCATTAAAAAAAGGAATTTCTAATTACATGTGATCCAACTGCGACTGAATTGTATCTAAATTTCTCTAATAATAAATAATAAACAGTGAATCTCAAATGACCTCCCACGTAAGTATAGTCATGTATATTAACTTCTTGCACAGAATATAAATAAATAATAATATAATTCTAACGCAGCTCAACGATAATTGGTCAAATGCATTGTACATGCAGTTTTGTGTTATTGGTTGACATACAGGTGGACGCAATCTGTTGGATATAAGTTGATAACAGTTTTTTCTAGTCAATAGTTAGAAATACGATAGAGCTTGTACAGCGCCCTTGAAATGATTTTTCACAAAAATGAAGATATAAAAATCATCTACATATTTATAAAAGTAATACAATAAAACACAAATTAAAGTTGTCCAAGATTCAAAATATCGTATTTTGTTAAAAAAAACTCACAATTTACTTAGTTGTAAAACTTGAATAGATGTTTATACAGGTTGAAGTTAAACCAATTCTTTGAGTGTTTTTATTAGAGGTGTAAAATCCACAAAATTCCGAGACCAATTTGAAAGAATCAGGGAAGTGGAACGCTAATTTAAACGTCGCGTCCTTTCTTTGTGAGTAATGAGCCACAAAAGCGCGTAATTCAACCTCTGGTCGTAGTTGAACTTTGCCGATTCCAGTTTACGTTACCGGCATTGCTAACAATAGGTTTTCTGCTGCCCGACGCAACTAACAGAAACTTTACCGTGTTGATGAGCGCTAAAGAGAACGGAGTGTGATTATGCACCATAAAGCACTTTTACATCCCGAGACTACAGAAAACTTTGTATAATCTTTACGGAAGCTCGCCTGTACTGAGAAGCTTTGGCATTCTTTGAACGGCAACGTCGGGTATTAAGTTTTATCACTAGCAAGAAGGCAATTTCAAATTTTTGGCTTTACGATTGTCAGTTATGGAGTAATAACTTGACGGGTCAAATTACCATTTAAAATGTACTTGCTTTTGATAAGTCAAGAAATGACAGCCTATTTTATAAGCAAATCGTAAAAAATAAGAGTCGACCTAAGTTATCTTATCTCACCGCGCGCTGTATTATTTGAATTGATGCAATTATTTTCATACCTTTCTTTCGCGTGTAGTTCCTGAAAATGGTCGGAGTTTTAATGTGATGAGAATATAGTAAGAACTTTGAAAGTAGGTCTGTAAACGGTTTGAAAACATTAATTGGTTTATAATAATTGAGGCTGGTTATGTTGTATGGCGGATGTGGGCAGTGCCAAGTCTCAGAAATTGCTTTAAACACGCCATGTATAATCGAAACGGGGAAATCGGAAAGCTTTTTGAATTAATCGGTGTAACTCCCGGTGGCAATGCGCTGTTGGATATTATTTAAATGATCATTTTAAACATTCATTTAATTAATTTGGTATAGATTCTAAATTTGAGTAAATTATAGTAATTAGTTATCGAGAAGGAAATTGTAATAGCAAGGAACAATGTTAACAAATAACAATAAAAAACTTATATTTTTGTTATTTGTTCTTGGGGTGTTATGCCGTGTTGCGCTACATATCATCACATCTGCCCTGATGATGGACACTGTAACGTTGTCCGAAATGTTGGCTAAAGAAGGATTTAGCGCAACACGGCATAACACTCCAAAAACAAATAACAAAAATACTTTTGGCCGTGAAAATCTTAAATCAAAAACTTATATTGTACATTGGTACAAAACTGAATGGTTTGAAAAAAATATGGAAATTGAAATGACTGAATTCGATAGGAATCTTAAACTTGTTAGCTAGTAATGAAGTAGGTTCTTACGATAAATATGATGCATTATTAATATTTTTGATAAATAAATTATTGTCTGCAGGCCACGCATACGGCTATAATAACGTTGGTTCTAAAATTGATATATTCCATTTTAAATGATAATATTCCGCTTAACATAAATGCATAAAACAAATCACTTTACTAGTGCAATATTGCCAAACCAAAATATAACAAACTTCTCACTTTAAAATTGCCGAGAGCGTGCCTTGTTATTTTTTATTTTTAGTATTCCAAAGCTGGAAAATAGGTCAAGCTTTGCGAGAGAACCATCTTACTTCAGCCAAGTCGAGTTAGGCCTGCATGCATTTTCCGAAACCATTAATTTTATTCACAAAGAACAAACAATATATTAAATTGTCTAAGCATATATATATTTTCATCATTTACCCATACATTAGACCTTTGAAAATATTTTCTAGGAAACAATTAACTTTTATAACCGCCTGCCACGCATTCGAATAACTTGCATGGTTAAATCGTAAATAAAAAACTTTTTCAATTATTTCTTTGTTATCACGCCCACATTTTCAATTTAATTTTCCTTGTTCCAATAAAGGCTTAGAAATAAAATAAACCTGCTTATATTTTAATGATGCCAATAAAAACGTAAGCTTGACTTATTAGTAACAAGCTTAATTTGAGGTGGTCGATAGCCGGCAGGTATGAGGTTTTGGATTGCAGTAGAATGTATCGATCCCTAATTCCACGGCGAGTATCGACTTACTCCCTTTAAGCTAAGTGAAAATGTATGTATTGAAAATAGCCTTTATAACAATTTTCATAAAAATATATTAAAATCTACAGTGCTAACGGGAAACCGTTTTCATTGACCAAGATACTAGATCTCACCATTATAAGGTTTATGCTGCTTCACGTGCAAATGTTCTGCTTTGTCCAATGATATATGATTCCTTATATTTTACTAAGAAATAAAAGAACAAATTTTTTGCTTCTGTTTGATGTTTAGATTAATAGACATGAGGTGACACCATTAACATACATACAATATCGAATGATATATAAGCTTCCACTGAAATATTCATGTTAGGTATATTTCAGTGGAAGCTTTGTCTAAGGTTCTATTTTCACTCCCTGTAATGGCTCTCATTTTTACGCCTCGTGTTCTAAGTCTTATTAAAAGGTTCGCGTCTTTACTAGCCGGGGGGTTAGTAGGATGCAAAAAAAATCTCCCAGGCACCCGGCGTGAACGTGCCTCGGCACTGAAGTAGTGAAATAGTGGCGGAACATGGATCCTCCCACACGCTCAGTCAACAATGGGGCTTAAGTTTTGTCTTCACTTCGCCGAACGAAGTTTGCAAAACGACCGAGAAGAAAGCGTCTCATAATAAGAGTATATTGTTTCGTTTTTGACTGGTGCAGCTGAATGCACAAACGATACAAAAACAAGACGAGTTCATCCCTTATAAAAGCATATCATTTTATTCGGCGCATATTTCAAGCTTTGCATTTCAGAGTTCTTCACGCTGTGCCTGCTTTTAACCGTCACAGCTGTATTACAGATCTACAGAAGACACAAGCATTAGCAAAATTACGAGAAGTTATACTTCACATTTTATGATTTTTTTTATTTGCCAACCTCACCAGAAACTAAAAAGTAAGAAGAATGAAAGAACTTTAAATATATGTGGGGGCATAAAGTAAAGAATTTTCTTAAATTAATGACCAACCAAGATTTTAACTGATTTTTACAAACTCGACACTCACATAACATTTCAAATACTAAGTCAATGAGATTCTGTAATGTTGCACAAGATTTAATTTCTTTGTAGTAAATAAATATTAAAAAAATGTAAGCTATTTTACTCCCCATCGAAGGATGATATAACACATGTTTCATGTTTCGTTTAGATTTGTTAATATTTTATTTTCTTTAATGTAAAAAAAAATGTTCAATGTGCCCATCCTCGAACATACCGCTGCCGTTGAAAGAAAAGATTTATTCTATTGGAATGTTTTTGAAAGCTGTGCTAAATAAATGTGTTTGAGTTGTAATGATACTTGATAGGAACCGAATATATTCGAAAAGATTTTTGCTAGCCATTTTGGCGCATCCAAACACTCTTCTTTCGATATATTTTCAATATTCCAAATCATTTGAAGTAATTCAATGAGCAGCTTCGCGTTTAGTACATTTTTTGGCAGGTACCGTAAAATGAAAATATTTGGATGATTTGCATAGAGCCGTTTTGTGTAAAATCACCCCAAGAGTGCTGTACAAACATATAATACATTTCTACAATGATATAAACATTATTACTAACCATAGACTGGACAAACTTTTATAAACTTACGGCTAACAGATTGCGTTCACCGGTTCGCAAGTAATTTTTATTTGATTAATTTGTGTTATTTCAATTTGTTAAAAGAAAAATAATATGTAGTTAATTTGCGGTACGTAGAAGACACTCTCAGTATCGCCCTGGTGTAAGACCACCATTCGGAATTGAAACGTCCTTTTAAATGGCTTTGGCCGTGTTTGGTGACCAGATCTGAATAGCCAGGTATTTTAATACCTTCTACTTCCCCATCTCCTTCTTCTCTTTTTTACCTCCAGCCCCACAATATACCCCAATTAAGGATGACATAATCTCACTGACTTTAGCGGTTCGAAGCAGTTGGGGCTTTTGTGCGGTTTCATCTTTAAAAAAAAAACAAAGTTCAAAACATGCGAGATGTTCAACTCAATACTGTCACCATAGAAACAGAGACAATAATTTTAATTAAATTTTATTTAGTTTTTTTTTTACTTTTAAATAAAGGTTCACAGTATAAAAGTATATTATCAGTCCACACTAGGGATTCCGGTTCCATGGTGGACTATAGGTTGTTATGTTGATATTACATCATGATTTAATCATCTTCGTGTTTGTAGAACTTATCGTCACGTTTGTTGATTTCCTCATCTTCATTACTTAAACAAAATTATTATTTCAGTGTATCTATCTTAAAAATTATATATCTAATCTAACCTATCTTTTCTGTTTTGAACTAAATTATCTGTAGTTTTCTTTTGCCTTATTTTCACCAAGCCTAATAAAGCATGCACACATCTACTTCCCACTAGAACTTCACACTTATAGCCAAAACTTTTGCATAAAAACTTTGCTTATTTTGTTAGTGCGCAAATAATCAGATCTTCACTAATTGTCCTTTGTTTCTTACAAGAAAGCCGGTGCCAAAACATCGCGAAAATAACACAAGGAAACTTTATCGCACATAAAAAATATTAAATTATATAATTATTTTATTTAATGCTGAGAAAACAGAGAGAGTACAACACGCAGGTCTTTGTATACAATACCGTGTGATTATAGTTTTTTTTATAAAGTGATTAATACCTACTAACTTTTATTTCGTGTAACTTGAAGTAATTTAATATTAAGTAATTTTGAATATCTACATCACTTCTGATGCTATACAAACCAAATTTGAACAATGGGCCAATTAAGAGATAAAAACAAAAATAGCGCTTAAATTTGACTTACGTACCAATTGTGTATATTTCATTAATTTATACATTGTATTAAAACAGCAAGGACCATTAGAATATGAGTTTTGAAATTTGATTTATTTATTTCCAGAATAAGACCGTTAAAACCTGTAAAGTAGAAAGCAGCCTCCTAATGTACCGAGGTGCAGCAAAATATATTTGTTTAATTTCTCAGAATTCTTGTTTTTAAAAAGCTTGAGAAATCCTTCAGGAAAAAAACTTTGGATTTTGTATATCTTATTATAAATTACACGCATAATATTATTACACTTTTATTAATATGGCTCCTATAATTCAGCTTGAATCCATCAATTGACGCAAACTTTATAGTTTCCGGCAGTTTTTGTTCCCGGTCCGATATATAAGGCAAGAATCGTTGAGCAGTAGTTAAAATGTGGAGAAATATTGTAGTTTGATTGTCAAAACTTAACAGTTCAGTCCTATTTAATTTATACATCAATTATGCCTATGAATACTCGTACGTAATATATACATATTATATAATACATTTAACGAGTACAAAACAAGTTTAACTTTTCTTTTTAATGTTTTTTTTCTAGAGAGCTCTGAACATGGTAGAAGGCGTTGTTTTTGGTGGTTTGTGTGTTCAAACACATTGTGTTCGATCGAATTGAAGCAATCTTTCAAATTATGAATGTGGTTACGAAACGATTTTAGTCGTTGTATCACGTTTTTTACAGATTCCTTACATTAAAATTTGTAATTAGTAGATATTTATGAAAAAACTATTCTTAAAATGTTTATTCAAAACGCTATTACCATTTGGGAATTCTTCAATATAACCGAGAACAAAATTCTGATAATTCGTTTTATTTGCAACTCTACTTGTTTGGTTTGCTTTGACAGTGGATTAAGACAATGATTTCTATATGGTTATAGTGCTAAAACTTCTTATAACATGGCATATTTTAGCATCCAAAATACTGTTGCTAATTCCTAATAAAATAAACCTAATACTTCGTGCAAATATCGTGGATACATGTTGGTCATTAAATAAACTATTTCAGTTGGTAAATTTATAAATTCAATGGGAATGTTGTTAAGTTTGAAAGCAAAGAGAAATACAATTTGTGGGCAGAGCTCGGAGTGCATTTAAAATTTGAAGTGGAGATAGGTACTGATAATAATTTTTGGGCAACATTTCACTGCAATGTATGCTTAATTTTCTATAAATAATGATATTTAGTATTCCAAATAAATCTAAATGAGTAAACCTGCCTTAAAAATTTGGAAATATAAATTTAATTATCAAAATATCTAATAAAAGAACTCTGTTTTATTCATAATTTTTAATTCACAAACTTATTTTATTTTATTAACCTTGCAAAAACTGATTTCAAATAAATAGAAAAATATAATTGCCCAATCGATTACTAGTGTAATAATCAAATTCAAATAAATTAAATATTAGTTTCTGAGTTTTTGAGTTAAGCCGTTAAAAAATAAGGTTTTGTAAAAGTAAGACAAGTTGTCGCTGTTTCCCGTGTTACTTTCCGGGTGTAAAAATCAACGCCAGCTATAGTCGGACTGAAGAAACTTCCTGCATTGTCGCAGGCTTATTAATTTAGCAAAGGAACGGGCTCTGGGCAGGGAACTGCTCGCTGCTCGCAATGGCCAGACACTTTAATGGGGCGTCCAATAAATCTAGGACACGGAATGCCAACATGGTTTTAGCTACACGGGTTAGTAACTCTTCGGATATTTTGCATTTATTTTAATTTGGTTGCATTTTTTGACCAACCTGTTTTCCATATTTTGTATGGATATGTACTTTCCTACCCACTTAGTTTGAGCTGTATCAAATAATTTTCTTTAAACTAATCCAAACATATAATATCAAGTATATTAATTGGATGACTTAAGCGTAAAATATCGATGGCCACGAAAATGGTTTTAAGGAACATATTCATGACTGAACAACAAATCATCACACTAAAAAAATTATTTATTTATAGAACGGAAACATTTCACATATAGTTCCCGTGAGCACTTAGGCCATAGGCCCATTGTGCTATCTCATATTTTACCTCATTCCTTTAACAGTCACCCTGTCCCTTTTTTTTAAAGCTTTATTTATGATTCATTTCTTTAAACAAATAGTATATAATAACATAATATATAACAACAAAAAGGCACTAAGGCACTGCATGATTTTGGGTAGTATAAAAACAATTACTATATTTCCAAGTATCTAAAGTATAATATACATAAGCAGAAAAAGTTTTTTTTTATTTTTATTTTTTTTGAGTTTATATAAAGTAAAGAGAAAACATTATGTACAACAGTTTAGAAAGTTACAGCAAGTGAGATGAAGAAAGGATCGATAAATTTATAGAAAAAGCGTTTCAATATCTGCGTTATTCAGCCATAATTTTACCTCTTTAACATATTTTATCGTTTTATTTATCATTTGAGTTTGTTGTGGTAGAAGGTTAAATGTACGAGGACCAATGAAACTGCTTGTGTCTGCATTAATTTACTTTTGGTTTTGGGGGCGTAAAATACGTTATTTGTTCTTTTGCTCATTCTGTTTTCATTTATTTTGAAATTATTTCGGTTTTTAAATAAATATTTCATAGTTTGTAATATAAATAATTTACGAATGTTAAATAATTTAGATTCGTTGTATAATAGGTCGGTCGAGAATGTTTTATTTTTGTTATATATCACTTTAATTATGTGTTTAGGGTTGGTTCATGTGCCTATGTCTTCTGGTCCACAATATATCTTAGAATGTCTCATCTCTCTTCTCCAATCCCCCTTGGATCCCTGAAAGCCCCACAAGTGAAGAGAGCCTCATCTCTCCTCTCCAATCCCCTTTGGTTCCCTGAAGGTCTCAAAAGGGACGAGTTCACGGAGGTGGCCTCATCTCTAGTCTCCACTCGTTCTTGGTTACCTAAAGATCCCACGAGGGAATAGGGCCTCATATCTCCTCTCCACTCCATTTTGATTCCCAGAAGGCCCTACAAGGGAAGACTTCATGGAGGTGGCCTCAGCTCTCTTCTCCACTTCTCCTTGGTTTCCTGGAGGCCTCACGAGGGAAAAGGGTTTTGCTTCTCCTCTCCACTCCTTCTTGGTTCCTTGTAGGTCCCGCGACGAAGGAGTCTACTCCCGTTTGGTTCCCCGAAGGCTCCATGAGAAAATAGGCCTTCGTCTCTCCCCTCCACTCCTCCTTGGTTCCTTATTTTGACAAAAATGTAACCATTTCGTTGGATTAATTCTTTTGAATTTCCTTATTTATTCAGGCCTCAGTTATGTCCAAAGTTAAAATGAATGAAACCTTAAATTTATCATGATATCAAATGCATAGCTTTCCATAAGAGAATTGAATTTTTAACAGTATGGAAAAATAAGATAGCTAATTTTTACTTTTTAAATAATTATTCACCACTTGTACTTGAAGAATCTTAAATAGCCGATTTCTAAAAACGTTTCTATCAATCAAAAGATTTGTAGCCTGTGAGCAGAAGAAAATATCTTCAAATTCAAATCTGGGATAACTTCTCAAACAACTATCAAAGTCGTTATGAAATGGATGAAAAGCATCTCTAAATAATAGCAAGTTAGCGCCAATTACGTAATTACTTTTCCTATCCATTTTAAAACAGAGAAAGATAAAATTTTGTAATCTGATTTAGTGAATGCTTGTTAGGTTGAAGTTGTCCTAGACAAATCGACACTCACCATGTAGCGTCAGCTATTTGCAAGATCTACTAATAACCAATTCCCTGGAGCTTTTAGGCTGATTGCGTGGGAATTCGATAAGCTCTGTGCTAAATTAATTAAAACTATTGACGTTCTTTTAGTTCTTTTTGAGGTTTTACTCATTACGTTTTTCCAAGAATAAACATGTAATATTATTTTTCGATGTTGCCAATATTGTGTAAGTTTATGTACCCACGGGTTTGGGTACCATTCAAGGAAATCTCAATAGCGATATAGCGATAACAACTAACACAATAATATTTTCAGTTCAGAAAAGCAAAAATATGACGAATAGAGGTAATATAAAACATGACAGATGAAGAGTATAATGAGGAATACTTTTCTTGTCTTTAGAATAGTAATAATCGAAATAAGAAATACAAAAAGAGCATTATTTGTACTAGTGAGTATTTTGAAAATTCATGATTATTGCTTAAATTATTTTGCAGTCGTTAGTGAGAGAACTATGTAATTCGTGTCTATGAATCTATCGGGAACATTGTGAAACATGTTATAGAGCGAGTATTGATAAATGGCTTAGTACCCTGATATTGTATTAATTCTACTTAATATGGATTTGAAAGCGGTAATTAAATTGCTTTATTGTACCAAAGCTTAAGCTCAAATAGCTATAGTTTAAAAAAACGTTTAAAATACCCATATTGCTAGCAGTTGACTGAGTTTACGACAAAATCTGAAAATCTTTTTTTTAACTACTGTACTTCAACGAAACCGTATTATGCCCAACGTTTATTTCCCATATCCAACCGCATTCTAGAAACTAATTACTGTCATTATATTCCGATTAAATTCGTATAACGCAGTTTCATGTTGCATTTTAATGCGTTTCTTTTATTTTCTTGGAACTTTTCTATTCCTCCGCTGGCTGGGAGTTACATTGTTTACGAGGTTGTTTTTGAGTTTCTCTCACATCCGAGCACTAAGCTCGGCTAATGTCTTGTTTTTTAACGGCTCTCGGGTAATTAACGAATTTAAAATTTTGCAAATACACGACTGCCGCCACCGTAGACTTGGACAACACTCGTAAAAAAGACGTAAACATTGTAGAATTTTACGATTACAAGCCAGGCATTTTGGTTATTACAAAGTTCCAATTTTATCTATGAGGAATTGAGAACAACTTTGTCATAGCTACCAACTTCTTAAATGAACTCGTTTAGAGCTTAAATGTGTACAGTTTTTTTAAATTTAATTTGGATGTCATTATTTATAACTAGCTGAAGTTCCCGGCGTTGATCGGTATTTACGCAAGGTTTCATTTATCTCGGAATAAAACTGTAGATTCGCACAAGAAACCAAGCCACGTCGCCCTCCCGCTTACCCGCCACGATCATTATTCCCTTGCTTTGCCCGGGCTTTACACAAAGTTTTTCGAAATCAGATGTAGACAGTACATTTTTCCTCTTATTTTAAACATGGGAAAAATTTCATCAAGAAGTATCGAAATACAGTGGTGGGAAAAGGGGATGGGGAGTAGTTTTATGAAATCTCATGTAGACAAAGACCTCTTATTTTGAAGGTCAAGTGTGCAAAATATCATCGATTTCGGAATTAAACTGAAACTTTGTGCAAAAATCAAATCTACGCCGCCCGCCTGCCACAGATACTCCTCTGTACACAAAAGATTATTTAAATGTTATGAAAATATCTGTATTAAATAATAAATCAGATTTTGTAAAAAAAAAATGTGTACCTTTTATAAAATAATTCTGGCCGATAACAATAATAAACGTAAAACAAACTTGAGGTTTGGTAAATTATTATTGTTTTGGATTTTTATCCTACATATATTTAAGTATCGGTTCAAAGTTTCATTTGAATGGCAATGAAAAATCACAAATAAATCACAGCGAAGGCAGGTTTGTCAAAATGATAAAAATACATTTATTCACACCAGACTGATTCGTGGATGGTTTTAAAACTGGGTGATCATGGAGAGCATTCATTTCTATGTTCTCGATGGTTATCTTCGACATAGACTGTTCAGACCGGTCGGTGGCCGAGTTGACATCGCGCTTGGGTTTCACTCGGGCGTAGTGTGTTCAATTTCTCGGCTGGCTAAGTCCTCCATCACAACACAAGCAACATTTTCAGCTTACTGTGGTGGTAGTAGGAGATTTTCAAATATTGTCAGGTTATTCGTAACCCGGGAATGTTTGTCTTTCTTTTAAAAAAAAATGTGCATGCATCTCCCAGCCTGCAGGACTAACTTGCCAATGGTCGTGTCAGTAAGGAGAGCAATCTTCCTGTTGAACAGAATCAATTCGGATTTCGACATTTTAGCATCAATGAAGTTCCTTTTAAAATTCAAGCTCTGTTATTACAAGAGTAGATGATACACCCACTGTCTATATTTATGTAAGAATATTGCTAAACAAAAATGCATTTAAAAACGAATTTATATTAACCATTATCTAATGTTTTTAAAATTAGTAAATAAATTGAATTGAAAAAAAAATAATTATGTACATTATCATAGCAAAAATAGGGGTTTTGAAATTATCAATTTTAAAAAAAAGTTTGTATAGTTCACTTGGGGTGAAATATCGTATGAATACCTCGTAAGATAATTTTTTTAACATAAACTCCACACAGGAGGTTCTGAGGAAAATAATTTCTCTCAGGGCCTACGACATCTCTGGGGGTTCTGTGTGGAGGGTTTTGGGGGAGAGAGGAGGAAGTGAACACGAGTCTTGAAAATACGTTTTAGGAGGGAAGAAACACGGAGGCTGGCAAATAAGTTTTAGGAAGGAGGAAACACGGAGGCTGGCAAATCCTTCCACAGCCGAGCTATTGAACTCAATAATGAGTCGTAGAAGAGAACCGTTCTCATTTGACAATTGTCATCTTGACACATGTCAACCTTTATGCACCGGTGCCGAAGGGATCAATGAAGGTAGTTCCTCTTCCATTGTAACACCTGTAGGATAGGTAGCATACCTACCTGACGCCAGTGTTCCAAAGATTGCAATCTGCTTGTTAAGATAGGGGAATTTATCAAACGGACAGCCCGTTTCTGCTTTTTTGGGTTTTTTTTTTTCATTTTGGGGTTTCAGACCAGAAGTGGCTGCCAAATTCAATAGTGGGGTGCAATTGCGATTTGTACAGAGTCAGCAATTGTATAATATTAACGCATCTGCGGGCAGTGGCGGCTCATGACTTTGGGGTTCTATTTAAGTGCCAAGTTTGAAAAATTCTATATTATTGATGATGTTTAGTCCAAAACAATTTTTTTTTTGAAAATTCGATTTTTGTGTTAAGATTTTCAGAAAGTTTCAGTTCGCTGCACAGATTTCTTTGCTTTTGGACTAGGTTATTCTTACCCCAAGAGGAAACTCTCTCTTGTCACAGGCCTCTGAGCTGTTGGAGTTTGTGTATCCTTTAAGGGGTTTTCAAAAAAAAAATTATCGTGGACAGTACTGTCATCCATGTAACAATAAATTGTGACATTGACATGCAACAAAAACAAAGTCAGAAACAGAACCGATCCCTGTGAGATGCCAGCAATTAACGAGTATGAGGAAGAAGTGAAACCATCGGCAACCGTCTGAATTCACCTTTCCCTCAAAAAGTCGGCAATCCACGTACACAAGGATGCGGGAAATCCGTAAGAAGGCAGTTTGTTGACAAAGTCCTCGGTACCAAACCCAGTCAAAGGCCTTGGAAATGTCCAGTGCAACCGTTTGGATCTCACCGTAACTTTCTAAGCACCATTTCCAAACATTCGTCACATACGTGAGATCACCCCTCACCCACCCTCACCCACACCCCTCCTAAATCACCGAACCTAGTGAACCATTTTGGGTGACCTTTAGCAGAGGTGTTTGTTATCCAATAAATGGTCCCGGGTGGCGGTACCCAAACCCTTTCCACAAATTGATAAAAAAAAAAAAATTTAATATTAAAATAAACATCGTAGGTAGGTAGAGAGAATAGAAATATTTCTGTGAAATGCTTCTGCATGACAGCTGTATCAGAGTTCGTTATTTTCAAACTGCCAAATAATAAATAAATCAACTTATCTTAACTTATTATTATAATAATTCACCTGTATTATTAGTAGCGGTAATTAAAGATTTATGTCGTAATAATTATTCCGAGTGGTACACATCAAATTTATTTCCACATAGAAAGAAAAATATCAATTATGCAATTGTTAATTAAATAGTAAGTACATTATAGAACAAGTAAGATTGTGGAAACTTATATTAAACACATAAGAATGCTGTTTTATCATCGTTATTTATTTTATTACCAGTCATTTATTAATAAACTATGCACCAAATATATTATGGTTTGTAATTTCCTTAGAAGATTTAAAAATGCGTAATTATCATATAAATAAGTTTAACACCAAAGTGTAATATATTTCTTTTCAAATATACATTCGTGTTTCAATTAATTTAAACGCGTTTATTTTGTTTAGGTTTGAACCACAACCAAAACCAGTAATATGAATTTAGAATGAATTTTCGGAAACCGGGGATAAAATTGAAATGTATCTTTGCGTGGTTGTCATCTGCATAATTTATTATTAAATATATTTATTTGTAAAGAACGACCCTGCCTCTGTTTCCATTTATATGACTTATAACGACAGAAGGGTTGCCTTCCATTCCCGGTATTCTAACTGGAATCTACAGGCAAATATTCTATGTTGGATACCACTTGGATTCATCGGAAATACAGTAGTGCACTAACGAAGGCCATACGCAAGAACTTTTTTTTTTAAATATAGGGTTTAAATTAATATGTTTTTTATATTTCGCATAAAATTAAATAATATAAAATATTTGAACCGCTAAAAATACCCGCTAATAATATGGGAGTAGGTAGGCATGCATTTGCAAAGACTCGGTCCATAGGAAACCTCCTATCCTGCATTTGTCCTACCTACCCAATGTACCAATTCTAAAATGTCACCATGACCAGCATAGTTGTGGCAAGATGTCAAACCTAACTTTAAAAGTGACAGTATGCTCATTGGAGCTCAGTGTAAAATAATAGCACAGACAGGGTGGAATCATGTATAATACAAAGTCAACCACCATTTTATATTTAAATATAATATTACGTTCACATTACAAGATTAGTACATGTTACAAGTTCAGAATCTGGCAGACTTGTGGCCACAACTGCGACATTGTTTCATTTGTTTCCCATACTCCATACTTACTTACTGGGCTTATCTTATGTTCCAGAAACTGAGATTAAAAACATTGAGGAATATTATCCATCAGGTTGAACGGATGTATAAAAAAAATATTGTTTATTATAACATAGCAGTTGACATAGTGTTGGGAATGGTCCTTCGAGTATATGGCAAAAGACATATCTCAGCAGCACCTTCAAACACCAATTGATATACAGCGCCCTTGAGGTGATTTTCTCGCGAAAACGGCGCTATACAAATAATCTGATCATTATTATTATACATAAACATAAATGTACACTAAATATACATATATATACAAAGCCGGTCCTGAGCCAACGAGGAGCCTGGCGCGAGTAAAATTCTGACGGCCCTTGTCAAAGCCAGTTGACTTCTAGTTGGGTGATCACTGTAATATTCGGATGAAATGTATTTTTGTATAGCCCTTTTTTTTAAAAAGCAATCAGTGGCGATGAGTAAAGATTTTAAGATGTTAGGTATTATCAGTGCCTTAGCGCCTTGAGAATTCTGCGCCTGGAGCAAACTGCTCAAATTGAATTCAAATATTAAGAAACATACTCATGTTTGAATAAAAGTTTTTGAAAACATTTATTGAACGTTTAAAATGGTGTTAAGGGAGAAATGGGAACATAAAATCACTTTCATTGACTAGGAAACTGCGGTTTGGCATATTTCGATTAAAATTGTGATGTATTAAAAAACCTACCCGCAGCCACTTCAATTAACGCATTTTATCTTTACCAGGAAAAATATGCAAAAAACGCAGATGCTATAAAACCGAGCCAAGTAGAGGCGTAACTGCCCATAAATAATGTCCTCACGACTGGGGTGATTATTTTTTATCGTGAAAATGTACGAGTAAGTTTTCAGTAGCCATGTAAAGGAGGAGAGAGGTCACCCGGCGCCGACTGAAGACCGCCCCGTGGAACATACACCCCTAACTCAAACGAATTTGGCAAAAATTCCACTCCTGCCAACCCTGCAAGTTAGTTGGGTTTTCTTTGCCGAACGTACGACATCTTTTTGTATTGTCTTGGTCTGCCAACCATACGTAACAAGTTGTTTTCTTTATCTGTTTGCTGAGAGTTGTTATTTTATCTCGAGTTGGTAGTTGTGACTCGTTTTGAGGAAATGGTTTTAATACAAAGTTTTATCGTGGAACGGTTATCTTTTATATCGACGTGTCCAGTTTGTACGGTTGTTAGGAAACTCACAAGGCGCTGGCACACCTTTCGAACAACTTCTTTGTAATCGTTTTTGGTTGCTCTTTTTTTAAAACGGTATACAAACAAACTTGGAAATAAATTTCAACTACATACATACACTGTGTCCGGAATCCGGAACAAGCGGGAAACTTGTTTATACATATCGCACAGAGGACCCCTAAAAAATTGAATTTGATTTCCTCGAAAACGAAAGACCATAAAATTGACTTCAAACGTGAGGTAGATTCACCAGTTTCCTGCTTGTACCACAAAAAAAATATTTATTTTATTTATTAATTTCCGGGAAATCGACAGTTTACATTTATTTCAGTTTGTACATAAGTATTATATAGCCAAAATAAAACCAATTATGGATTTCCGCCTTATGACTTTACCTCTACTGATACAGCATAATATGGAATAAGTAAATTAAATTTGTAAGAAAGGAATATAAATTTAAATATTTATACAAAACAAAAGATTATGTAAAACGAAAAATTAACATAACAAAACATTTATCAATACATTTATAGCCATGGAGAGAGGTTGTAGATATACATCAAATAATAATAGAAATATAAACAATAGAGACATACCATTATTCACAATCAGAGAAATATTCTTTTATGAACCTCTTTTATTTGGTAAGTTCACAACTGAAAATATCCACTTTGGATAATACGCTATTGTAATTATTGCATAGTCCGTTCAGGCGAGAATTCTGCTTAGAGTTCGTTTTGCATTGATCTACCCTGAACAGGACAGAAGAGCATGTTGAACGTTAAAATATGTATGTTTTACCTTCAAATTGAGAAATTCTACTTTCCAAAATTTCATATTTTAACTTCTATGTATCTAGTAAAACATTTTCAGTTTATTAAAACACAAAACTAAATTATTTATTCCAAATACCTATTTTCATACCTGACATACAATTTATAACAACGTTTGCACAAGCTTGTAAAATTTTGTTATTTCTAGTTTTGTTTTGGTACTAATAAAATGAGGCTTTAATTTAATTATCTGCATTACATTTTAAGATTATTTTACATATTTTTAACGAACTTGTTTTGAATTTTCTTAACATCATGCAAAAATTTTCTTAAGGAAAGTAATTCGAGGGATCTTATTTAATTTATAATTTTATTCGAAAACTTCCAAAAATATTACGCGGAGATATATTTAACGCTTCTAATAAAAATATTAACAGCGAGGGAAATAATTTTACCGACAAGAGTGTTAAAAATAGTATTTTCTCCACTCCACATTTTAAATATTTTCATAATACAGTTTAAACGGGATGGTAACAAAAATCTATAAAATAATATGTACGTGTGTCTACTGTATCTATAGGTATACACGTGTCCATACATGTGCACGCGCCTATAGGGTTCAATGATAACTCAACATAATGATAATTCAACACATCTTTAAAATAGCGGTGGAAAAAACTAACCTATCCTTCGTAACCTATTTATTTAATCGAGTATTTGTATAATAACTGTTTAAAGGTGTGTTGAATTGTCATTATGTAGATTTATCCGTCTACAGATGTACATGCTTCTATATATGTATACTTGTTTCGATAGTTATAAACGTATGCATTGATATGCATGTGTCTATAGATACTGTTTCTGTACGTTTATATAATATGCTTGTATTAGGTATAATACAATTGCATAAGGTGTACATGTTTCTACAGATATACTACATTCGTGTAGTTTTTATGTATATACATACAAACATGTATGTATATATATAGATATACATACATGTTTATAGATATACATACATGTTTGTCTACAAATACCTACATATAGATTTGCATATAATTGTGCCATCTTAAATATACATTAAGTTTCACGCTCAAAACCGAAACCCATCTCCGTTGTCAGGGTTTGAGAGTTCATATTATAAATGCGAAAATTCTTTTTTAAGAACGTTTTGCAAAATATAACAAAAACGTGTAATTTTTCTAATGACAGGTTATAAAATGTTAACTCCGAGAGCAAAACAAATGTTTTAGTGTTGCTTTGCCATAATTTTTTTTATAGAAAGACAAACATTCCTGGGTTACGAACAACATAACAATATTTGAAAATCTCCTACTACCACCACAGTAAGCGGAAAATGTTGCTTGTGTTGTGATGGAGGACTTAAGGCCAGCTGAGGAAATGAACAGACTACGACTGGGTGGGACCGAAACGCGATGCCAAATCGGCCACTGACCGGTCGAAGTCAGCTTTAGCTGTATTGTTGATAGTTAACCACTCAAGCATATTTTTCCAAGGCCAACATTAAGCGGAAAAATACAAATGATCCTCTGAAGGATTAAAGTAAAGGCATTTTAGTTATTCTGGCGCCGTTCACGCAGTCCAAATTCCACGTGGAATTTCCAAGACGCTTTGTAGCCGAGGTGTTTAGAATGAAATTTATATCGTCCCAAAAAGAGCGTGGCAACCGTCCAGCTATGGTGTCCGGTGCATCCCACTTCAATTATAATTATTGCACTCTCAGCCGTAATACGAATTCTACGTGCCAAAATAACCCCTCCTTTTTTACAGACTTTAAGAAGTTTTTCTATGTTTTCCTTTTGAAACAACCCTTGACAAATTCAATTGCAAATGTAACTAAACTACGACAAAAATTAATAGTGACGCTTTTTTGATAAAGACAGTGGGATAATGGCATCCTCAATTTGAATACGTTGTGAGACTAATGGGAGTGAGGAAGGGAAAGAAATGATAAAAACTGTTCTATTATTGTAAAATTAGTTTTTCAACAATGTCATTGTTACTAACTTACATATAGGTATTTTAATTACTGATGATATATTATATATTCTGTAATTTTTTTGATGAAATAAAAAAAATAAAAAAAAATATCGGGAAGGTTGAAAAATATCTAAGTGGCCATTTAGATATGGTCACCAAATACGACTAAAGCCATTTCAAGCAACGCTTCGATTCTGAATGGTGGTATTTCACCAGGGTGATAATGAACGATGAGATAAATAAATAAATCTTTATTTATGAAGTTTATTCAGTGTTTCAAAAAGTTTTTATTTAATTATGGAAAAGAAGATAGGCATCAAAATATTATAATAAATACGAGTAGAGGGCACTTCGGAAAGTTTCCCAGCTCTGGACTGAAATACTTCCATTAACGAGATGAATAATTCCGGCCATAACTTTTGTCACAAGTCAAAAGTTTAAAGGAGAAATTAAGGTTTTTAATTAAATGAATATCATCTTCGATGGAGCATGTTCAAAAATCTACGCAATAGATATTTTATCATAAGTCAGCAGCAGAAATATAAGAAGACGTCGTTAGAAAATTCATCTTTCTTATGTTTTGCGAGAATATAATAAATAGCTTTCAAGTGACATTTTTCACATAAATAATTCCAATCTGACGTCAATGGTAACCTAATAAAATCGCGAGAGATATGTTCACAGTGTTAACTTACAGATTTATCGCTGTTATCGTATCAAATTTTCGCCCCTCCTTATTAGTTACTCATCTACTTTGTACTTTCCTTGAATGTATATACTGCGATTGAAAGTAATTAATCTTTGTTATAACTGAGAACTATACGTATTTAATAACAAAGTGACAGTAATTGGCCTAATTTTAATTTAAGCAAAATCTAAATTAGAATCATTATTTCTTAAATTATCTGTTATAGTACCTAGGTATATGAATATAGCAATATCACACAGATCATCATCAGCTTACTTATTATACAAACATACATATATATATTTTTTTTCATTAACATCCTTTGGGATACTGTGTGTAGGGTCGTTTTTAAGGAAAAGAAGAAGAGGAAGTTCTGGGAAGGATAAAGGTCGAGCGTTGGGTAGGAATCTAGTGACCAGTGTACCAGGAGTTACGGATATTTGAATATATCCTTCGAACCAGTTGGAGCGGTCAAATGGTCTCCCCAAACCAGCCCCTCTCGAACTGGCACTCCAAGCAGCTGTAGGGCAGGCGCATCCTGAACATACCTCAACTGATAAACTTGGTCACCCCTGCTAAATCGCCTAACGTTTCGAATCACTTTGGGTTACCTGTGGTATAGCTGTTGGTTATCCAATAAATGGTTTCCGGGGCGGAGAAACCCAAACCCGCATACCAAACTGAAAACATAATGTATTCGTTTATAAGCTAACCAATTTACCTGAGAAAAAACAGTTAAAAAAAACAGTTACTACACAACAATGTAAATGTCACCAATATTTTTTATATGTATAGGTTCCTTAATACATATTTAGCTTTCCGTAATCCACACTATTCATTTGAATTTACCTTAATTTAATAAAAAAATCATAATTTATTGTAAACTATGTAACACAACTGTATTACTTGTTAACTACTTTTGTAAAAGCCCATTAGGGCGTTAATAAATAAATAAATAAAAACAAATATGAAAATCTCGTTTAACCTTCTCATTATTAACTGAAAGCATGTTGTATAATGTACATAATTGCTCATTTTGTTTTAAAATGAGTTTCAAAGAGCTTACACTATCAAGCATTGCGACATTACCGCTCCACCGCACATTCAGACCAATTCAATGGTTTGTTTCAGGCAATGGTTTCCATGTTCATTCTAGATCGTTCAGCGGCTATCAACTGTACGTAGGTATTAGTGAAAATTTCCCCGCCGCGGAACCGATTCCGTTGCATTTTTGATAGACGAGGAATCCACAGCGCCAAATCATACATGGCGCGCGGCGTGAATTTTATTTTTGGACACTGCTATTATAGTTACCGACTCCCACTGATATCGATCGAGGCTGTGAATAAATTTGAATTTATTTTTGGTTGTAGTTTCGCACTAAGGCTTCGGGTCTTTTCACTCCACCCTTCTTTTACCGGCTCGGTTGGTGTGTAAGACATACAAGACAATATTACAATATGCAATACTAGAGGAGAGAGATGAAATAAAACTTTATTAAAGTCCTTTAAATATTATACCTTACCACTAATCTTGACAAACTGACAACACATTCTTAGTAATTGAAAATACCGTCTCCTTTTTAAGTGAGTAGCGTACAAAAGTCCCAACAGCCCCTAACCGTTTGGAGCCAGTGAGACTATGGCATCTCCGGTTGGGGTACATTGTTAGGCCAAAGGTGATGGAGAGGGGAATGGGAGGATGTCTGGTCTTCAAACACGGCTAAAGCCATTTCAAGCAATGTTTGTAACATTATAATTTAGGAATTTATGAACACGACACGTTGGACGCCAATATAACATAACATTTACTCTTATATGTAGCAAATAAAATGATGGCATAGCAAAAACCCACGTTGTGCAGCAATGTAGCGTATCATTTAATGCTTGTAAAGTGTGGAAAATAGGGATGATAATCTTAAATAAAAGATCAATAAAAATAAAGAGTGTGATTTATTGTACAACATTATAATTTTTAACATGAGACTCAAAATCAATAATTACAGATAATCTAAGAGTGTGACTAACCTCTACGAAAAATTCATGGTGATTTAATAATAAGTTAAAATTGTAGTTAATGATTTTAATATTGCATATCATTAAGAGATTATTAAATGGGCGCCAGTTCTATACGATAAGTTAAAACAAACTTATCACTAAAGTAAAACAATTTTAAAAGGAAAATATTCGTATAAAGGAATCAGTGCATGACGTAAAACCTCACATGATCACAGTAGCTCCTTCTTCCGTACGTCTCACCGCAACCGCCGTCATCAGAATATTCTCGTACATTATGATGGGTGGTTTTTCACCAGGGCGTCACTAAACATATATTTTAATGAATACATGAAATTAATAAATTTTGAAAACTCAAAAATTTACTTGTGCACTCCGTGTTTTGAAATCGCTACCTCCGTAACAATGGATGGTAACCACTCAACCACGGAGGACGTCTCGTGGTTATTAAGGCTACGATCACAACGTAGGTCCAACCCCCACAACCTCTCATGGAATGTCAAACATGGATGTAGAATTAATAGAACAATAACTCAAAACAGTGAGTGTTAGGCCACTCTTGGGCTAGTGGCTTCAATTGTAGAAATGGCTAATGAATTAGACCGGGAATGGTAAAAACAATAGTCGTCAAACTCTACAAGGATAATACAGCATCACGAAAAGAAGAAGATTGCATTGAGAGTAATTTAGTTTTCATCTGCGACACAAGATTTTCGTTGTTCACTGTGTGTTCCGGAATCGCCTCCCATGTTCCGCGTTTGAAACCCAACGCCATATAAAGTGATGCGCCCCGCCCTTCTGTGATCCAATTTGCCGCCGGGAAATGTTACCGGAGTAAGACGAAGACCCTCCCTAGGAGACCGTATTAAATTGCTGAGCCAATTTTGGTGAATTTGAACATCCGTTTTTGGGCGGCAAATGGTCATGGATATGTTCCAGTTGATTCAATTGAGTCGTCGAGTTTTGTAAAAATCAGCCGAATCGGTCACACTTGCAAAATACGGAGCCCGTTTAACAACCTCAGTTACTATTGTTAGGACTTAAATAGTTTTTATTTTATATCGCACTAGCTGGACTGCCATATATTCAAATATGCCAAACTGGGACAATGATCTTTTAAGTATTGCATTTTCTGTATGTATCTCTAACCAAATAGTATAAAACCAAGTCGTTATCCGCGTCTGTCTGCGCGTACTTCTTTCAAATCACGCATCGGATTTTGATCGGCGTTTCACTATCGCTTAGAGAATTACTCCCGGAAAGTTTAAATACATGATACATGCCTATTATATTTAAATAGTAGAGAAAAGTCGATCGTTGAAAAAATTTCGGGCGCTTACATTGCTAACGCTTACTATACCTTATGAGATACATAATAATGTACTACGAAATAAGGAAACTGAAAACATTTAAAAAAAATCGACTTTCTGTTCAAACTTAAATACCGGTATTTTAAAAAAAAAGTTCTTTTTCAAAAAAATTCTCCAATGTCAATCGCAATCCGAGCGATAAGAAGCGCGAGGGTGCGTGACGTCATCCGTGCGCTGATCCTCCTGTGATTAGTGCATTTTGCGTGGAGATTTTTTTTATTTTTTAGCAAGGAATTTCAATTCATTATTTTATGATCATTTACCTTCTAGATAAATTAAGGGTAATTTTTTAATAACAATATTTTATACTGAAATTAATTGTTAACATTAGAATTTGTTATTTTCACCAATCATCGCTAGACAAAGCCCTTACCCTGAAGTCTACGCGGTATCATCGATGTACCTACGTAGCTCACATAGCTTCTGCCTCGGCCATACGGCGGATTCTCGCCAATTGTCATTGCTTTTACGTAAATTTGAATTGAGTTTCAACTTACTCATTCTTAAAAAAAACGTTTAATTGACGTGTATGTGATTTTAGTCGCGATCATGCTAGTTGGTTGAGTTGCTTTTCATTATAGAATAGCTTTAATTTTACCAAAACCTTAAAACTGTAAGTTAAAACAATCGAAAGACAACCACAAATCATCTTAAATATTCAGATCAACATACCTAACTACACAATTTAAAACATTATTAAGGTACTCGTGTAACAGAAACAGATGATTGGTTATTGCGTTGTGCAAAATTAACACTAAGTACCTTTGACATCAGATTTCAGTGAGGCTTTCAAATCATTTTTCAAGAACGATTTAGTAATTATGAGAATAAAAATTTATAAGTTTATTCAAAAACGGGGTTTTTTGATCACAAAAGAAAAGACTCCTAAATCTCCTAAGGATAACCTCCATCAACGCCGGGTACACGTCCTCCAGTGTCAATATAATATTACGTGAATGTGAATCGAGATTTTTGTAAGTTTATTGCAATATGTTTTGATATGTTTAGATATCTACGTAACTGGGCATTATCAGAAATAAGGAACTGACGTCTGTTTATTGTGGTAACCATATTAATTAGAGATCTGGAATTTCTTCTGGGTGTTTATTCAAGGTAATACAATCAAACGTAGTTTTTAAATCGAAACACTGAATTCTTTCACTGCACGTTTTACGTCTAAAAAGACAGGTACCGACGTTTGTTTATTGTGGTAACCGTGTTATTTGGAGTTTTGGAATTTCTTTAGGTTTTTTTTCAATGCTTTAGTATCAAACGTAGTACTTAAATCTAAAAATCCGATTATTTTACACATTTTATTAGAAAAATTTGTCAGGGATGTAAGTTAAAACAATCGATAAAACTAAAAAGACAATCAAATAATCTCAAAAACTTAGATCAACGTACCTAACTACACAATCCAAAACTGTATGGCAACCTCTCCATCTTATTATCAAAGTAACATGTAACAGAAAGATATGTTTAATTATAACGTTGTACACATACTACCTACTTAACGCGGAGTACATTTGAAATTTCATGCAACTAATCATGGAGCGAACACACAAGCAAATTATTTTTCAAAAACGATTTATTAATCTTGAGAGTAAAAATATAGAAATATATAAGTATATTCAGAGTCGGTGTTTTTCAGCACTTTTTGTAAGGTATCTTTTGGGCAAGTGTCTTCATGAATTCTCCATCTATATATAGAATATTGCGATGCTGTAGGAAGTAGGGAAAAATAATGTATAGGGAAGTTGGTAATGTAAAACGTAATTTAGGTTCTATCACTCAATATAGCTACAGCAAAATAAATTTAACTCCGGGTTTATCTTAAAACTCCTTAAATGAAACTCAGGGGTCAATAAAACACTCAGACTTTATTTGTGATAAATAAAAATTAGCTCGGATGACTTATTTAGCAGGCAGTAATAATTATTCTGGATCTCGACCTTGAGGTAGAAATAGTATTTGTTATAGTCTCAAACTCTACATTTTCGACAGCTATGTGCAATCTATGGGTATCCTCTTAAACTATCTAGCGCCATCTAACCTCTTAGTAACCTAAAATACTATCACAGTTTTGATACCGAATGGTGGTCTCTATACGTATGAATGGAGAGCATATTTCTCTCTTATTACTTATTTGTGTTACGAATAAAGATGCAGGTAGTAAAACTAAATATTTATCTTTATACGTAAATTATATGTGATCCCCTAAAATAAATAAATGTCGTAATATAATTTTGAAAACGCGATTCACACAATGGTTTCCCGCGGTCAGCCATAAGTTAGCACAAAAGATAACGCCTTTACAATTCCCATAAATAAAAATAAATGATTATCGAAAGGCATGCAGGCTTAAAAATGTAAATACACGGATTTGCGGTTCCACCAAAAATCCAGTAAAAAAAATAGATTTTTGAACGAGCTAATAAATATTGGTTAACATATTTTGTTATATTTAACAGAAATGTTCTCAGTTCGGGAGATTCTCTCTCATTAATAATATTTAATTTACGGCGTCGACTGTTTAATCGAGCAAATAAACGTTAACCATCATCACACAACGGTAACTCAGGTTTATTTCTAAACACACACGCGAATAAATGATTACTTTGTCAAAATCGCTTTAGGCGAAACTCGTGAAAACATGTAGCTTACATAAAATATATGAGAGATATGCAAATACATAGATGCGAGTGAATATATTCCGTCTCGCGTATCTTTGTCTAACGGAAGTACTTTAGTTTATAAAGGGTTCGTTATACGATTTGTTAAAACCCCGTAACTGCGAAGCTTTGGTAAACGCGCTCCCTTAATACGGGGGCGGAATAACATTTGGGCATAAAACATTTACGAGAAACAATAAAAAGAGTAAAACAGTCGTTATATTTGCATCATTTTATTATAATTAGCCACACATGTTGTTTGTTGATTAATTAAGGTTAGGTTAGCACATACAACACTCAGTCAGCTCATTCAACGGAACGGGAAGAGGTAATAAAGTAACTCTAATAAAAAAATCTGCGCTTTTTGCTTCTCTATTTCGAGGATAGTGGATGTTTTATTTTATCATTAACCTAAGGCAAGAAAGGTTAAGTTTATGTAAAATGATTTATTCAATCATTAGTTTTTTTAAACAGCTATTATTATTATTAAAATAGGTTAAGTTATAAAAAAAAATTATTACCATTACGCGTTACAGCTGTTTAGGTAATAATGATTTCACGGCAGATTTTTTTTTATAAATATACCTTTTTTAATGAAGTAATAATACCTATTATTAAAACACTTTAATTCAAATGGAGTTTTATAAATTAAACCCGAAAACAATAAATATTTGAATCATTTCTTATTGTTGTAGATTTATATATCAATTACGACATAGGCCTTAATGGATTTTTTTTCGTGAAGGCCTCCTGTGTGGAGATATAAAAAAACAACATAGACAATAATTTCCATAACCCCTCTTATATATATTATTTAGAAAAAGTATTTTCACAAATTATTCTTTTAAGGCGATGCACTGCGTCGTGTAATATTTTGAATCGAGCCGCCATCAATAACACTAATTACGTAGATGGCGATAAGGCTTAAATTCCCGCTTAATACCATCCAGCTATTTTGATTTACGCGAGAAAAAACATGGCCAAAAAGTGCCTTTTATTTTATTTAGTGGATGTTCAGGCATAAATATTAAAATTTTTTCCGATCATTTTATAAATAACTTAATTTGCCACATTATACAATAAAATCACTACCGAAAATGGGTTCGTAAGTAGGAAATTTTGAACTTTAAAGCAGTTTTCATAGGCCTTATAAATTATTTTTTTCTGGGCTTATAAAAAGACTTAGTAAAAAATACAAGATTATTTCAAAGGCCAAGATGTATTATACTCGCGGTATTTATTTAAAGCATCTGAAACATTTCTAGGCAACCAAATTTTCAAACCAAAAACACATGATTTTGCATTGCTACGTAGTGCATCGCCTTAAAAAAATTATAATATTGTAAAAAAAATACGCAGAACAAAATGGTGAAAAATATGTTTTTTTTGTATTTCTACACCAATGGAGACAACTAGCTATTGAGTTTGGTGTAGGAGTAAAAAGTAATATCATAGAGTGTCTGATAGTACTGGATGTGAAAACATTATTATTGTTGTGCGATGGGTATTCTTGGAGATATGATGAATTATTACGTATTATTAGAATTGCAATTGAGCCGACGCGATGTAATCATAATGAAATGACTAAAATGAAAACACAGGTATGACGCGCAAATGCACGGAATGTGATGTTGGGTAACTCACAGTAAGATATTGTGTTAATTAATTGGTGAGAAACATACATCGCTAACGCTGGCTAAACCTTATGAGATACCTCAAAATAATGTACTACGGAATTGTATACATAAAAAGGTTTACAGAAAACGTCACGTTCCAGAGGGGAAAATACTCTCCGTATCGCCCGTTATGAGTACGACAAAACCAGTGCCTTCGACCAATAGTTTATACTTAAACTCTAGAATCTAAAGTGTTTCCTCACACAAAGTAATTTGAATATTCCAGAATAACGATAAACCGCTATCAGTACAATCGACAAGATTGACAAAGGTACGTTTAGATGGTTTAACGGATGGACGGAGAAAGGATTTTGTGAAGACTTTCATATTGCGTAATATTCACAACTTTTAATAAAGTTTTTTTTTGTTTAATACAATATTTTCTAAACATAATAAATTATATATTTTGTCACAGTCTATTCACCAAGAAAAAAAGAAAATGTTATAATTTAAAATTCATTATTATAAATATGTTAAAGCCTACTCGTATGGTTGGTTAGAGCCTACTTATAATGAGACCCTTAGCTGAGTCAGAACTTGGATGGATATAAGATTAACGTTGTTTTAAAATTTAATACTTCTTTGTAGTTTTTTTAAATCCTAATTAAATCCTCTTTATTTTCAATCTATTTTTAAAAAAATTCTTTCCTTGCATACCGTAAAGAAATTATAATGTTACATGAATTATATATGAATTATTATTACTTTATATTACTTCGTGGCCAGTACCCAGTAGCAGTAGAAAAAAAACCTGTTTTTTGGTAGGAATATATTTCAAAATTAATAAAATCCATTTATTTCAATAACAGAAATCGATTTCCCTTCTTCAGTGTCCACTTTCCACTGGCCATTGGCGACTACCCGCCAGTCTTCCCTCTTCACCCCTCGCACACGCCAGTCTCCGCTGAATGTAGCGTGATTTCGATTCTAATGTAGACAGTATGTTGGTGGTTTTTCCCCTCGCTTGTTCACTGCGGGGTAGGTACCACAGGGTAGGTAGAGTATCCAGCTGGGTAGGGGATTGCAGGATGGTGGCTGCTGCAGGAACGGTGGTGTTCATCAGCCGTTCGTGCATCTGTCGTGAAACGGGGTTATTTAGCAGAGGATGTCAGATAGTAATTATTATTATATTTTAATTTCAGTGTGACTATGTAATCTTTTGATTTTACCACATTCTTATCTCCACTGTTGACCTCCTTAAGAAGGGAACAGTTCTTTGGATTAGTGTTTAGTGTTATAAATTAATGTAGTAGGTACATTCGCACTTCATTCTTGTGAGAGACCGTTCTGAATCGAATCGTTTAGCGTTTCATGAATATGTTTTGAATAATATGTTTATTTTAGTTACCAAATATGAAGATACTATTTTCCCGCCCGCTTATTCTTTAACTCTTCCACTTCCTTCAATCTCACAATATTCCACAAAAAGGGGATTCCATTGTTTCATTGATTCCAAACTGTTGTCATTGATTTTTTCGATTGATTCTTTATGTTAATTAAAATTTTATTACTTTCACTTTGCTAAATCGCATAAGTCTTCGATAAAAACACCGTGATTCTCTTATTATTAATTTTTTTCTCTAGTAGAGCTTTTTACAACCTATATAAAATATTATTAATAGGTATTCCCTATAACTGCGGTTTATGAGTAGTAGATACTTTAAATATAGTTTTGGTGAAAGACCACCATTAAGAATCGAAACTTTGCTATGGTTAAATTGCTTTAGTTGTTCTTCGTCATTTCTGAATAGTCAGGTACTTCTCCACTTTCCTCCACCCATCTCCTTTCCCTTCCCAAAACCATCAGCCTCACAACATACCTCAATTGGGGATACTGTAGACTCACGGTTTCAGATGGTTAAGAGTAGTTGAACTCTTGTTTTTGTATTAAAAAAAGCAAATTAAATTAATTACCTAATCTATTTGTAAAAAAAAAATTGTGAATAAAGTTAAAATATTCTAAAATAAATAAGAAAAACAACAGGAAAACGCCTTTAAACCCATAAAATGGAAAAAAAATGTTTGTAAACCTCCAATTCAACCTGAAAACCCCTGATGAAGGGAAATTCTCGATTAACAGGATATTTAATCAATAAACGATCAAATCGTTACAAGCAGAGTTCCAATTCCTATTTGCGGTACAGCCGGCCATGTTGGTGAGGCTGATTGAACAGAGAGGATCGCTATTTATTTTATCATTCTTTTTTCCGGACATCTCTAAAGTGGAGTGAGTTCCTACCAGGAAAGGTAAATAATTGCTTTCTGTTGTAACTCGTGCAGAACCCCGCAGTAATTCAAATCGCTGTTCTAAAAATATTTCTCAACACACAAAATAGTTTTACTGTACGCATGACAAATCACTGAAAAACACCTTAGATATTCGATAATTATTATGTTTACACACGTGAATTATAAATTCTATGGTAAGACATTCCTTATTTAAAATGATAATTTTTGTGTTCCAAAAGATTAGCCACAATCTGACAGTTATGAAATGTTATAGAATGATATTAGAATGAAGGAATTAAAAAAAAGTACTTTCAGCATTAGCTATGTACCCATTAGAATGTAGAAGATTTTACTATTATCGGCAAAAATCATTTGAGCCGAAATTTTTAAATTTAGTAAACGTTAATTTACTTTGAAAACATTCCCGTTAAGTACGGAAATATTTGTATGCTTCGTGAGTCGTCGTGAAAGCGGCGTTCATTTACATCACAAAAAAGCTCAAAAATTCGCGAGAGGGCTTATAAAATTGCGCTCGGAATTCACATGCGCTGTGATTGTGTGATAACGACTCCTTTATGTTCCTCGCTAGCTCCACTCTTCTACTTAACAAATGCTGCGAAAGCTTTAATAGAAATAAACACCGACACGAGCTTATTTTTATTTGCATTTCATTTTCTTCATGAGCTTAAGATAAACATACCTAATGTAGGTATTATTACCATACACTCATACTGTAAATCTTTTGGATTGGCAACTAAAAATGTTTCTTTTCAAACACATTTAAAAAATTTACCTACGCTATTTTTTTAGTATATTTTTCTTCATAATATTTACTAAACCTTTAAGGTAGATGTAACGCATTACTGAAAAGGAGTAAGTCAGTTTCGATTCGACCAAATGCTAGCCGATTGTCCTATCAACAAAGTTATCGACTACCTAATTTTATCCTTATCCCTCTTTAGCGAAATTACACGTATGCAAGAGAGTTATATGTTCTTTGAAATTTAGATGGCGATGAAATTTGAGGTTGTTAGTGAATTCTATGCTACGTATATATACGCGAACCGAACTGCCGAAATGAACCTCAACTTATAGGAAAGGAGCGAAGCAACCACAAATGGAGCGAAACGCCGCTAGCAGTTGCTTCGTTCCTTTCCCGTAATTTATGGCTCAGTTCTCGTTTCGGTTCGCAAATGTATACGTACCATAAGATTTAAAAATAAAATAAGATAAACAAAGGTTAAAACCACAAGTTATCCACATTTTTCAGAATAATTTGTTTTCTAATTGTAACGTGTGATACTTTTATTATTTAAAAAAAACATTTATCATTTAAAACCCTGAAACACACATCCACACCATAAAAATGCCTGCAGAAGTGAAATTAATATTAATTAAAAATATTAAACGATTTTTTTTATTGGAATTTATAGGTACAAATACAAAATCATTACTGAAACGTCACTTATCAGACAAAGATAGATTCAAAACACAATACAATATTAGTGACCTATAACCATTATTTGTGTTACATGTTATGAGTGTGTAGGAGATCTAGTAAATTTAGATGAAAAAAATACAAAAGAAAAAGGGCGCGAACGGGTTAATTGTAGGTAAGTAATATTCGCGAATTTTTTAAATATAGATATACCTACATTCTACTACATACCAACAGTTGTGTTACTAATACGTAACAAAATATAAAGAGCCTTACTAATAAACGCGTTTTAAACTTTACACCACTAATAAACAACCATCAATGCAAGGTAAATGGTTTTTGTCGTGTACAATTTAAAACATGTTTATTAATTAGGTTTTTAAATTAAATTGTTATACGTTCAAAAACTGTATAAAATATCATTGATCATAGAACTAACGTATTTCGGTCTTACTTGACTGTCGTTTTGCTACCTCAAAATATTAATTCGATAAAGCAGGGGTTCCCAACCCCGTGCCCGCGGGCGCCATGGTGCCCGCGGGCACGGGGTTGGGAACTATTCGTATGTGCCCGCCACTTTTCGACAGTGAAATAATTTTTGCATAAACATTAATTAAAAATGTGAATTATTTTTATTTATTTGGTAGAGTTTTAATTTTTTTGAGTGCCTAGGTTTATTAAATACGTTAGTATGTTTGCGATATTGTATGAATGAGTGGTTTCTTTGCTGACAGTACTTGTCGCAACTTGTCTAGCGGCGAGCCAGACTGCACTCTTCACGCTAACCTAGAACGGCGAGTTATATTTGCACATCACTCCTTGTACATGCAGAAAACCCAAAGTGAACGAACGACACGAACTGAGCCGATGAACGCCGAAAGCTCCAAAAATATGGCACATGACACATGACAGCTCTGTCTGTCAGTGAAAGCAATAATCATGGCCCCGACAGCCAAACTGACATTTCACAAAGATAAATGTAATAGAAATGGCCGCATGTATTGCAGATTTTGTTCAAGGTAAGACAGAAGAACTAGAGTTAGAATTTTTGGACCTTAAGAATGATATTTTGCTGAAATCCTTAATATCAGAGGACTTTTGGAATACAGTGGACAGAGAAAAGTTCCCATTTTTTAAAAAAGCGGCATATAAAATTAAATCATTTTTCGGTTCGACATATTTATGCGAATTATTGTTTTCAATGTTTTGAAAATTTTGTCGATGAAAAATAGGTGGTGCCCGCCACCCTACCGATAGTTTAGAATGTGCTCTAGAGTACAAGAAGGTTGGGAACCCCTGCGATAAAGTGTATAATTTCCATTTTATTCGTTAATAGGACCGGCTGTATGCATAGATTTTTTTTAATGTTATATACTGCACAAGAGTCTCAACTGCTCCCAACCCTCTGGAGCTAGTGAGACTATGGTATCCAATTGGGGCATGTTGCGAGGCTGAAAGTTGTGGGGAGGGGAAGGAGATGGGGTTGAAAGGTTGGAAAGTACCTGGCTATTCGCTGAACGCCAAATATGGCTTTACCCATTTTAAGCATCGTTTCTATTCTGAGTAGTGTTCTTATACCAGGGTGATACTGAAAGTTTATTCCATTCCGAAACGTGCTGAAAATATCGTTATATTTTTAAAAATTATTAAATTGTGACATAATACAAATTTATTGAATAAAATTTATTTTCGCACACCGAGCTTTGAACCCGTGACCTCTGGATAGCTAGTAAACCATGGAGGCCGTTTTATTCGATTGTTTCGAATAAAATAAGGTTGAAAATTTTAAATACTATTTAAAATTCGCCAAAATTCCTTTACATTTCGCACACCGAGCTTTGAACCCGTGACCTCCGGATAGCTAGTATACCATGGAGGCCGTTTTATTATTTCGGATAAAAAGTACGTTTGTTTCGAATAAAATAAGGTTGAAAATTTTAAATACTATTTAAAATTCGCCAAAATTCCTTTACATTTCGCACACCGAGTTTTGAACCCGTGACCTCCGGATAGCTAGTAAACCATGGAGGACGTTTTATTATTTCTGATAAAAAGTACGTTTGTTTCGAATAAAATAAGGTTGAAAATTTTAAATACTATTTAAAATTCGCCAAAATTCCTTTACAATGACCTTCGTTTAAATAACAACTAAGCAATTTCGCGGATGAGGTAACAAAGATTTCATCACGTATTTAAGTAATATGTTATATGAAGGGGTGGTTCTACATTTGGCACATTCGTTAAATTTCCATTTGCGTTGAATTACGGAACCTATGCGTTTGTCATATTCGTTGGTTCGCTGGAATATCCAACTAAGTAGAATTGCCGCCGCTATTTCAAAAGCTATTTCGTTTCAGCACGTACAGCTTTATTGAAGCTTTGTGTTCTACCACACCGACAATTCAATAATTTTGCAATCGGCGTTTGAGGGTTCGCTCCGAATTAGATACTGACGTATTGTACGCGTGGCTGGGATCCAATATCGCAAAGGTTTAATGACTTCCCCGATGTAATGCTGCTGTGGATGTAATGCAGCATGGGGTATGGAGCACCATTCGCCATACACCACGCTGCATACGTGCCAGAGCCTTTGACTGGAGGTGAAATATTGTTGCCGCTATAATAACAACACAAACAAAAATGCTTTTCGTTGTTGGAAGAATGTTATGATTACCTACAGCGTTAGTCTTGTAATGATTTATGTATATTATCAAAGCTTTACTCTAAACAGCGTAGTGAGGCCGCCTCACAACGCTACCCAACCAGGTGGCGACATAGCTCCCTGCTTTTACACGGTACAGTCAGGGGCGCTGAGGTGTCACATAAAAACAAAACAAAACCCCAAAATCGCTGTGATATTGTCTGATCTCGAGTTTTTGGTATATATATTTTAATGTTTTAAAATTTTTCTCCAATATAAAATCTTTGTGTTATTTTTATTCTTTAAAAAAATATTGACCTCAACACAGGCTTGTCCTAGTGAAAATTATACAATGTAAAGAAACGATAAACAATGTATATAAATGAACTACTACTAAGACTTATTTCAGATGTAAAATGCACTGTATATTATATTAAAAACCGTTTCGTATTGAGATTGGTTTTCATTCGCAAAATACTGTAAAAGCCGTCTGTTTGTTTTTTAACAAATGTGCAATATATATAGGCTTTTCTGCAAGTCTAGGATGAATATTTTTAATTTTGAAATAACACATTGAGTACGCATATTGACGCACTAAAAAAAAACAATAAATTTATGCAAGACTATAATATCTAGATTGAAATTAGTTCGGGAAAAATTTTGTGATCGTACATAAAGATATCAGCCAATACAAATATGCGTTAAGAAAATGAAGATTATTTTGGTAGTTCTTTGTCGAAATATGTATACAGTTAAATATGACCGAAGTGGAATAGGATCAAATAGTCAGTGGTAGAGCAAATCCGCGGCAAAGCTACAGTCCTGGGTTCAATTCCAAGACGAGACCGTATATTTTCTGTGTCAAATTTTCATTTGAAAATGCTAATATTGTCTTCAATGATTAAATAACACAATTTAAAGTTTTTCTCATTAGGTTATTCCAAAAAAAAGATTTATTTTATTTTTCCCCATTTCTTCCTTTTTTCCATTTTTCGTAAAACGCTTTTGAGATTATGATTACAAAGAATGGCGTTTTTCAAATGAACTACGTAGTAAAACATTGTCACTATAACGATAAAAGATAATAATTCTGAAGGTTGATAAATTTTAGGATTTTTAAAAATACTAGTAGATAGTAGATAACCTAACCTAACCTTATATAAATTTTTTTATGTCATAAGAATAAGAAAGAATAGTGAAAAATATGTTTTTTAGTAGTATTTCTACACCAATGAAGAGAACTAGCTATTGAGTTAGGTGTAGGAGTATAAAGTAATATCATAGAGTGTATGATAATACAGGATGTGGTAACATTATAAAATATAAATACGGTTCGGAATAAAATAACTGCATTTTGCTAATGATGTTACACGAAACAATTACTTTCTTAAAATTTACCTCAATAAGAGTTGGTTATCTTTTGCAATGATTTAATTAATTATAAGATAATGATTTTCATTTGATCTTTATTCTGCCAACCAAATGGTTTGATAATTCAATAACTATCTCGATATTGTTTTTCATTAACTTCGTATAAGATTGTTCGATAAAAATCGGTACAAAAACAAAACAATCACCTTGTGAAACAATGGACCTTTCCCTCCAAGAAAAATACTTCAATTGTGACAAAATGATCCAATCACTAGATAATCTTAGCCGGTCCGGGATTACTTACCCGTTACGTAACTAACGTATCTAAAGAATAAAATTTCTCGGTAATATCTGAATAAATTACTTAACTTCTTTATTAAATGGGTTTAAGCAGAAATCCAATCATACGTTTGACTCTTGAACCTAATCTAAGGCATTATCAAATAATGGATTCTTAGAAGGAGGATGAGGCACTTATGAATATTTTACGTAGTATGCCTAAAAATATTGACTTGATGTGTTCATATAATCTATCGCAGAGCGAGATGTTTAACTTTTATTTTAATTTTATGTGAATACCGCACAACTATATATCTGCTCCCAACCGTTTGGAGCCAGAGACTATGTCATCCCCGATTGGGGTATGTTGTGAGGCTGAAGGTAGTTGGGAGGGGAATGAGATGGGGACGGGGAAGGTGGGAAAGTACCTGGCAATTCAGATCTGGTCACCCGTATTTAAACTCACTTTAAGCAATGTTTCAATTCTGGCCAGACAATTATAAAAAAATCATTATCAATACGGTAGGTATTCTCAGTAGAAATTACCATATATTTAAAAAAAAATAGTTAATATTATTTGACAAACGCATTCGTTGTTTTTACATAGAACGGCAATAATACATTACTTCTTGATTTTTTTACAGGTGAAATTTCAAATCTTCATAGTACATTCTGTAATTTACAATTTACTTTAGAAGCTGAAAGTAATTGCACTGATCTAAATATTTAACATAACAAGGGTGCAAAATTTCACAATAACAGAATGTCGATGTTGAAATAAGTTTCAGGTTTGTGACTTCGAATTAGAATAAAATTTTGCTTGGTTTTACGGTTCTTTGTTTTTATTTTAGTATTGAAAATGAGGAAATGCGAACGAATGTTTTCTGAGAAGGAAGGCAGTTTATAAAAATATCCATGAACATTTATCATCGTAGCTTCCCCACATTCGCTCTTATTTTATTTATATCAAGTCACCGTGCACCAGCAACATCTTTCATTTTGTTGTACTTCTATAGAAATATCGAACGCGTATGATAACCAAAAGACTTTTTCACTCTTTTTGCATTTTTTTTCTAAACAAGTTTTCAAAGAAAGACAAACGTTCCCGGGATACGAATAACCTAATATGTGAAAATAATATTTTTACTTTACTTTCTATCTTTATAAATAAAAATGTAATTTTTCGTTTGTTCAAAATCTTAAATCTCCGAAAGTTTTTCACCGATTGCTTTCAAATTTTGACACAACGTTGCATTCGAATACGCGTATGTTATTATTTACCTACATTATATAGATGTCACTTGTGACAGGTAAAAACATGTTTTTTGTTCTGTTGGACGTAAAAGCAGCACAGACATACCTACTGAGTCACAACAACGAGGCGGGTTACAGCTAGTATCCGTTATAAAATTCTATTAAACTTGTGATAGTTCGATCTTAAATATATAGATGGCTCCAGTGTAGAAAGATATCAGACGTTATAGACTTATCCGAAAGATCAAGGTATAGGGAGCCGAGAGGTTTCGAGAATCAGAGAGATTTTGAGAGCAAAACAGGAATGACGTAGCCTCCAGCCCGTCCTATACACTCGTTCCTGACTAAAAGACTTTTAGATAAGTTTAAATAAATACCTAATCCAAGATACTTCTAAGATTTTTGATCTATATACATCGGCTTGAAAAAAAACTAATGTCGCCATTTGACTTTTCGACTGCCACAAGAAATTGATTAACCGTTTAACAAAAAATGTAGACATTTGAAAGTGTGTAATCTCTGTCGCGTCTACAATAGTATTTCTCGTAAAAAAAAATTTTTTTTACGAGAAATACTATTGTAGACGCGACAGAAATTACACAAGAAATTGATTATCCGTTTAACAAAGAATGTAGACATTTGAAAATGTATAATCTCTGTCGCGTCTACAATAGTATTTTTCGTAAAAAAAATTAAAATCAGAGATTACACAAGAAATTGATTATCCGTTTAACAAAGAATGTAGACATTTGAAAATGTGTAATCTCTGTCGCGTCTACAATAGTATTTCTCGTAAAAAAAATTCACCTTCAAATGTGCTGATGACGGAGAGTTATAAAACGAAATTTAAAATAATCGTTACACCAAGAATTTTCTTTTTTTGATAAATTTTGAAAATAATTTCCTAGGAAATGTGCCTTTTGATGAAACGTGCCAATTCTGTGTCGTAAAATATTATATATCCTGCAAATATTTTCCGCATTTCGCATTCCATTAACCATTTTACATTTTTACCTGCAACTTATTACTAACAAAGAAGGGAAAAAGTGTTTGGACTTTTTTCTAAAGAAAAAAACATGTATCCACAGCAAATTAAGCATGACTGGGGCTATCTCATTATAAATTTATTACTTGGATTTTTTCTTCTGAAAACGCACAGGGAATTTGTATCGATCAATTGAATAACCTTCGGGACAAAGATGAAAGAAACTAAAGATTCTGTCACGAACCTGCTACTAATTAAAACCCTCTTGAATTGTCTTTTTCTATTATATGTATCGTTTATGAGTAAGACGGATAGGTTATAGTAGTTTCCATTAAGACCATGAAAAAATTAATATAGCAGTTCCAAAGCAAATGCATCCGTAATCCGTCGAAATTATAAAATTTGAATCAAACTTTAATCAAATTTACCAAACTGACTCAAAGAAATTTAAAAATTCGCTCTTATTTAAAAAACCTAAAACTAAAACTAAAATATAACAAGCAATAATTATTGAATGAATTAAGTATATATTATGAATTAAGTATAATAATTAAGTATATATTATGAATTAAGTAAATATTGAATTATTTCGCGGATAAGAGATAAGCCGCGATAGCTCAGTGGTCAGAGCTGTCGACCGGAAATCGAAAGGACACGGGTTTATGTCCCGTTGGCGTCATGTATCTTTTATCAGGAGATTTTTCAATGTGGATGAGTGTTTCAGGCTAATAATTATTGCTTATAAAATTATAATGGACTCGCCCAAATGTGCTTGAATTTGAGATACCTAATTACAAGATTTACCCAATACAGGGGACGAATATTGGAAACACGATAAAGGAAGCAGATACAATCAAAGGAAGAGACCAGCGCATTAGGGATAGAAATTGTCATCAAATTAAATATAACTTAATTTATTAATGTATTATTAAATATTTTCCATTCAACTTTTAAGTCTGCCTTGAGTTTGTTTTAAAATCCATTTACACTGTTCATTGAACTCCCTTTTAAATTTGTTTTCTTATGTGAAAATAAATTTCTTTTATTTTTATAATGTTAATTTTGGTTGTCTTTCCAGAAATTATTTTTTTTTTCAACTAACTGGGAATAATATTTATAAATAGTATAGTTATTATTTTGTAATATATTATCACTAAATAAAACATATTATACGAGATAATTGAAAATATTGTATTATTAGAGTTATTTGAATATAATAAAATAAAAAATTTCCTCTATAAAAACATCTATTTTCCTTTCAATAATGTTACATTGGTAAATTATTTGACATTTTATATTAAAAATGAATTAGAAAATAATATTAGTTTTGATTGTGGATGTGATAGTTGTTGGTACTAATGTGTGGATTTAACTAACATTTGTTATTAACCGTTTTCTGTTATCATTGTTATTGTAGTTTTGTTTTAATTTGTTTTCTTAATTTATAAAGTACTGATATTGTTTAAATTTTTATATATTCCATGTGAACAGTTTTGTGGCGGCGGAATCCAATAACGGGCGAGTTTGCTTATAAGAAATAACAGTGTGTGTGTATGTGTTGGTGCATTGGCCCACCGTTACAGAACTGTCAAATTTTATATTTATGTGTTTGTCGTTGTGAATTTGGAAATGTGAAATCTGCAGACGAAAAAGTCTAGGGATATTATATTTGAATTCAAATAAAAATGTCCCCAGACTCCAAAAATACTAATAATTTTTGTTTCACATGTTAGCATGTTTTATTATTGTCCCGGTTGTGTCTCAGATAAGTAAATAAATAAAAAAATTAGGAATTCCGCTTCTCAAATTTGAGCGGTCGTCGTAATTTGCTAGTGGCGTCCATAAAACAGAGTGACACTTTTTTGATTCTTTTAATATTTGAAAGCAACGCTGAAAAAACTTTTTAAAGTTGAATTAAATTTCAAGTGATCATTTTTGATCCTATTTGTATCATAACATAAAATATATGATTAGAATCTTTGTGGGTGGGTTTGGTTCGCGCTTGGCTCACCCTCCAGACCAGTTGGTAAGTACCTACGCTCTAGGGTGTACTAGGAGTAATGCACGATATGAATTACATGTCGTATAGTGTTCTAGAGCTATGGGGAGTTTCAGGGGGCAGTAGAAATGGTGCGGAACGATGATCTTTCACCGCACAATTAACTACCCCAAAGTATGCTTTAGTCAGCAGAACGCCTCGATATTGACGATAATGATTTTACAAATAAACGTAGCTACCCAGTATAGTACGATAGATATAGCTACGAGACAAAGATGGCTCTACTGTAGATGATTTATAGAGGTTATAGAGAGAGGATCCGAAATATGTCAGCAATAATTACAATAATTGAATTATTTTGCTGTACGCCGTCGTTTGTGTAAATACCGCTTGGAGAGCGAAGAACAACAGATTACAAAAATATTGTTCCATTTTTTTGGAACCGAAATAACCAAAGAACAAATGTTTCATAACTAATTTTTTGATATTATTATGTGGTGTATTTAATTTTATCAGTTCTGAAAGTGTCGCTCCGTAAATAATCACACAAGACCGGCTGTTTGTATTTCATCGATGTAATTGATGGGTGGTCACTGCTCACAGAAGTTTTTTTTCCATGGCGTGATGGATTGTACCACATGAAAGTACTCAATTATGTAAAGACAGAGTTGTCTTTTTCGAAAGACAAACTGGACGGTGGTAATGCAAACAAATCGACATCGCTGTGAAATGGTTGCGAAACAATCAACTAGGTACAAAATAAATAAAAATAGTGTGACGAAACATTTAAAAAAACCATAGTTCATTTCATTTCTGAATATAATTATGTTAATAGTGCCTCGTCTACAGCCAGTGGTATTATGGCATCCTCAATTGGGGTAGATAGTTATAAATAGTAGTTAGTGTATCAATGAAGAAAAATGTTTTTTTCTTTTAAAAAAAAAAAGATAAAAAATACCCGGGTTACGAATAACCTGACAATATTTGAAAATCTCCTACTACCACCACAGTAAGCTGAAAACGTTGCTTGTATTGTGATGGGGGACTTAGCCAGCCGAGGAATTGAACACACTACACCTGGGTGGGACCCAAACGCGATGTCGACTCGGCCGCCGACCGGCATTACTAATATTAATATTAAGGTATTATTAATACATCAAACAGAACAAGATGTAGACAATTAACAAGATAATGGTGACAACTTGAAATCTAACCCAGAATATATTGTCTTACCGGGCGTCACAACCACTCCACCTTTACATTTATTATTATTATCTTCTTCTTCAATGATATTTTACATAAATGGGTATAACTTTCAAAATAAGTTAAAGAAAAGGTCGTTGAATAATAATTTCTGATCGTCTAGGAATAAAATGTGTATTGTATTGCTTAAAATAAGTAAATTTTACCAATTTCCGAAAAATCTGAATTTTTCTCGATCCTCCGCTGTGATTTAGTTATTTCTACTATTTATACTAATGCTACGAGGTGTGTACGGGACGTGTTCGCCTGCACAAGAAAAAACTGTAAAATATAAGCACCGGCACACATTTACTTTTGTCCTTTGTAATGATTCAAATAAAGCACTTGAGGTATTTCATTTGAACCGTTACAGAGTTATATAAAATACCATAAATATGCAGGGAATATCGACTCTTGTAATATGTTTGCATAAACGAATGCGTCTTGAGAAAGACGATATATTCGACATTTGTAATTTGCATTTCTTTGAAAGCGTCTTGAAAAAGACGATTGGTTTTTATTGGGGGTGCAACTTCTTGTATCCCTCCAGGCTCAGTCGGTAACGGTTCTGCGGGGCGCTGGCTGGCGGGCTGGTTCAGTAGGCAATGTCAGATCCCCTTTCCGAGGCTGTCTGGCGAGAAGGCTCATTTGGTAAGGCTCTCCAGGGCTGGCTGGCAGGCGGACTGGCTCAGTCGGAAACGGTCGATCCCCTCTCCGAGGCTGGCTGGCAGGTAGGCTCCGTCGGTAACGACTCTGCGACATCGGGGGCAGTGAGCAGGCAGGCTCAGTCGGCAACAGAAGTTGAGCGGGGGGGGGGGGGAACCGGGTTGAAATCAAACACAGCAAGTTCGTTCCCAGGTAGCGAAGCGAGAATGGACAGAATGGGCAGCGGTAGGTGTTGCTCAGTCGGTAGGGTTGAAGCGAATGCAGAAGACAGGGACCAGTTTTTGACCGGTTTTTGACCGCGTCTCCGACCCTTGTTTGTCATATCAAATTCCCGTAACGAGCTTGCTTTTTTCTTGCTATGAAGCTCGCCACGTTGTAGGATTAAATCTGATTATCTCAGAAATAAGGGAATATTTTATAATATTAGACCTTGTCTACCGCCGTCGTTTTGCCAAAACCACGTCGTTGCAATATTTTTTACATAGTTTTCGACAGTGGTAAATATGATGGCATTATGTTGTGTTTGTTATAATTGATGTACATTTTATATTGATGATGCTGATGACGTTCGATACAAGGTGTAAGTAATTAAAGTAATGTAAGTAGTTGTTAATATTTATTTTTTAATAGACATTTTGCTCCTAATAGTCTTCAAAATGAAAAAAATGTTTGCGAACGCCAGGCGAATTTGTACAAAAATTCAATAATTAAGAAATAATAAAAACAGTTTAAAATTATTGAAGTAAGCAAAGATTTTGTGGTTTGACATTATACAGAATAAAGTTCTTTGTTTCATACCACTTTATTTGAGTAGAGTACAAAGGTCGAACGGTATCGGTTGATCTCAACCTTTTTCAGGATATAATAAACTGTACATGTTTATTATTATTTTTCAAAGACATATAACTAGCAACTTAAACTTTTTTGTTTCATATGTTTTTTTTTTCTTCAAATTCGAACATTTCAAACCACTCAAATTTCAAAAAAACAATAAAATTTTCATACCATTATGTACGAAATGTATTTTTGCTCATTGACTAGAACTAATTTAGAAACCTTCGTAAATAACTCGGCATATAATACAAATATTCATTAATACATAATAATTGGGTTGTCCTAAATATAATACTTACGAAAGAATGCCAATGAAAACTCATTAATAACCAGATGCGCAAATAATTATCACATTTCCATCATTAATGTACACTTATGAAACTGGTTTAACAAAGGGTAGTTGATATACTTTCATAAAATGATATATCCGGAAGTTTTATTCTTGAACTCGCATAAACGTATAACGTAAAGAATATTTCTTTAATGTGACTACTCCACGAAAGTCCCAACGGCTCCCAACCGTCTGGAACCAGTGAGATTATGGTATCCCCAATTAGGGTAAGTTGTGGGGCTGAATGAAAAAGGGAGGAGAAAGAGATGGGGAAGAGCCAGGTAGGGAAGTACATTTCAAGCGACGTTTCAATTCTGAATGATGTTTTACACCAGGGCGATGCTGAGAGTATCTTCCACTCTGGAACGTGTCGCAAATATACTTTATATTATTTTGAATGGGTGAAAAAACACAATTCAATTAAATAAAAATTTACGCGTACGCCGGGATTTCAATCCGCGACCTCCAGCTTGCTAGTTAATACGGTCAAGAAATTAAGGAATTTTAAATACTAAAAACTAAATATACCCGCACGTTTTTTACGTTATTTTGAAAAATCCGTATATGGAAATACTCAACCCTAAAAAATCTCATATTTTAAATAGAATTGCAATATTTTACATCAAATTTTTTGAAAAAAAAATGACCGCTTTTGTTGTAAACTTTAAAATCATTGATTATTTTCACGACTTTGGAAATATTCGTTTTTATCGTCTCCTGTAAAGCTTTCATTTTGGGGCTTGAAGGATATGATACCGCGTGCATGGACGCCTCATCTTTATTTTTACCTACTCATATGGCTTCAGTTTGGTCGTACCTCGGCGACAGTCCGTACACTTCTACGCCATATATGTTTATACAATTTCTATTATCTAAATGTGCCATATATCGTTAAAAATGTGATCTTAAAATACTTAACTGATTTATTATATGTTACATTAAAGAGTTTCAAATAAATACCACAAAATTCAAGGCTTGACTTTTGTGGTACAGCAAACTGAAATAAGTCCTCGAATTAAAAGTTATAATCTTAAATGAAGTCGAGCGAATTCATTATGCAGTCGGATGGTAAGGAGTGCGGGTGACTAGTGTAGGGAACCTTTTACAATTCCGTAACAGGCACACCGTGTTCCGGATAATAGACTACAGAACGTAACAAATTAGTTCAATTCGCGGTGAATCAAGACGGGAGCCAGGGGTTGATGGGGTAGGTACTGGGTACATTGTGTGTTCCGCTACATCTTCGTGGATTGTCTTCCCCTCGCAACTTGCGGAACAATCTTGCATAGTTAATTAGTGGAGAGATGCTGCATTTGATTTATTTATTTTATTAACTATATTATTTAGCACTCGGGGTTACCAAAGCAAGAAGGATATGAACAGACTTGCATTGTTAATTGATGCGGTATTCAGTATTTGATTCACATTATTTATATTTATTTATCACGTCACGCGTCGGGGTCACCAATTTTTTTAGAGTATGAGTGTTAGGTTAGTGATTATAAGGTACCTTTGTGTGCGCGTGTCCTGAAATATAAGTATCTTTCGAGAGCCAGATAGGTACTGCGGGGTGAAGGCGGTGGAAATTTCATCCAACCAACCGATTTAATCGAATTCCTAAAAATATTGTATGATACGAGCCAGTGAGAAATATACGAAACTCTTTTTTACCCCCTTAATTACTACTCATTTTTTTCCAGATGGTAGTTAAGTAGGTAAATATTTTTTTACATTAATTCTAGGAAAAAAAAATTCTCAGGGCCTATGTCATCTTAGGGGATGTTGTGTGGGGGGTCTTTTTAGGGAAAGCAAGGAGAGGAAGTTCTGAGAAGGAAGAAGGTAAAAGGGGTGGGTAAGAATATTGGGGTTAAAATGTCCAGGCGTGACGCACATATGAATCCACCCCTCCCACTGCGGTGCAAGGCAATGAATCGAAAGAGTTCGGCTGAAGAGATCAAAATGCCTCCCTCAACCAATCTGTCCCGATCCGACACGCCACGCAGTCTAGAATATAAAATAATACTTAAGTAAGCCTCCAGATGAAGAACGATCGAGAATTAAAATATTGACCTAAATATAGTACCTGAGTAGCCAGAGAATTTACCTAGTCTTTTTTCCTTTTTAATAACCTTCTCTGTTTCATTAAGCCCTACTTTACTGAGAAAGTCATAAAGGATTCCACTGGAAAAAATATTTCAACTTTTGAAATCACAGTGACGTGTAGAATTTTACTGACAACATTTTGAAATCCGAATTTTATTCTTGTTGCTTTATCATCCAAATAATAAAAGATACACAATTTCTTCATAGAAAGGTATTAAAATTTTTTTTTTAGTTCTTATGCAAGCTTAAAATTTGTAAGTGGAATGCATTCAGATCAGTTGCCCAATGTAAGCGAAATGCAAGTATGATGACGAGTAAGATTGATTTACGTGATTGAAAGAAAAACCAATTGAGCAAATGATTTACGGATGAATAACGTCCAAATACAAATAAAATACTAAACGTTATTAATGTAGACAAAATCAGAAGTCTCTGCTTAGTGAACTCAAATCTGTAAATAATTGATGACATGTGGCCCGTTTCTCCTTAATAATATTTCTGTGGTTCCGTTAATCGTCTAATGCGGAGAATGTCCAATGAACGCCTTAGTCGATGATCCTAATAATCCTTCTCTATAAAGGCATCTAATAAATGAAAATATGCCAAAAATGGGAAAAAGAAAGCTAGACTAACAACTTCAGGCATACAAAAAATGTACTTTAAGATTTAAAAATCAGGATATACATTTCAACATAAATACAAATGTTATCATTGAAGAAAATATTAGCGATTCTTAAACGAAAATTTGAAATAGAAAAATCATTAAAAGACCATATCTTTTTTTATTTCAAATTTTCATTTGAATAAATCGCTTTTATTGTCTGCAACGGTTAAATATTATACTTTGAGGTTTTACTCATTTAGCTAGTCTAAAAATAAAAATTAATATTTTCTCTTATTATCTTCCTTGCCATTCATTTCAAAATTCTATTATTCAACTTGTACATTTGTAAATGTAATGTATAATATGGGATTAACTCTGAAGTTTTGACTTCTAACGCAAGGCGCGGTGAAGTATCTTTATACATTATTTGTACTGTAAGCACATAATTACAGTTTGGTCGTGTAATTCAAGCTTTTGACTTGGATAGTAATACGTTAAGAAGTTCCTTAAGCTAAGTGTGAGAGGAAGTATGTGTAGGGCCAGGGCCGGCCGTGAGCCAAACGGCGCCCCTTGTCAACACCAGTAGACGCCTGGGTAGGCGATCAATGAGATCAATAATGTTCGGATGATTTGATTTTTTTTATAGCTTTATATTTCTATTTCTTATTAACATGGCGATTTGTTAAGACTGCTAAGTGATATGTATTATCACTGCCTTGGCAATTCGGCGCCCGGAGCGGACTGCTTTAATTGCGCCCGCATAGGTCTGGCCCTGTGTAGGGGAGGTATCTAAGATAATCTAAAAGGATTGTTGTTCGCAAAACCAAGTTTTGCAACTTAACGTCTCATTGCATTTGCTAATAATTCATAAAAATATTCACGAACTTCGAGCACGAAAAGCATAATATAAGTTAAGTATTTTTGGTTCAGTTGTGTTTCTGATAAAAAGTTTATTCATTTTTTGGAATAACTTTATTGAGTAAAACCTCAAATTGTAATATTTAATTATTGAACAGAAAAACCCAAGGGTCCTGGGTTCGAGTCTTAGATGTAACCGTATCCTTTTCTGATTTTTCTGTTTCAGATTTTCGTTTAGAAATCGCTATAAGTTTATTCTTTTGTAATTCGTCATGTTTTTCTTAAGACAATCTTAAGGACTGTATTTATATTTGAAGTAACATAATTATTTTTCTGATTTATTATACGAATTGCATATAGCTTTTATATTTTTTTTTTCATTTTTGTCGCTGCCGGTTAAAATTTTTCTCATGTCAAATCCACTTAAATGTGAGCTCGATCATAAAAAAATTTCCATTGATATTTTGATAAGTTCTCAAAAGCGTTTGGTGGTCGATATCTCAATGGTGTCATCAGTCAAGCGATTGTTAGATTTTTGATATTGCAAAAAGTGCTGGTGACACTCGTCAATTATTAATGATTCTGTAGGTATCAAACGCGAAACGGAATAATTGCTTTTGTGAAATTGTGATTGCAAATTTTCATATTCGAGAATTAATTTTCCCAGTCGTGTTGACAATTTCAGAGCGAATATTTGAAATCAAATTCATCAATTCTGATACAAATTTATTGTTTCATTTTTCGCACATTTTTGAGAATGTGTTCTCTGGGAATTTTAATAAAAAATTTCGGAGAATCACAAATCAAAGTAACTTTACAGGTTGCTCTGATTTTGAACATAATTCAGGAAATAACATAAGTGAAACAAGAAATTCAATTTCAAATTTGCTTTTATTATATTATAAACTTTGTAAGAGAAATAAGATGGTTTAATTACATTATTATTAGATATTGAAAAAATACTAAAACGATAAAATAATTTTATTGCTCGGTCACTAACCGGTTTTTGTGAAACGAAATTAGTCGTTGGTTTTAGTTTAATTGTTTTTTTCCAAGCATTATTTCGGTTGTTTCAACCTTCCCGTTTCAAATTACGAATCTTCCTACATTGGTGAAAAATCATTGTGACAGAGAATTAAAAAAGCGTTTAAGGCGATGCCATACGTAGTAATGCAAAATCATGTGTTTTTGGTTTGAAAATTTTGTCGCCTAGAAATGTTTCAGATGCTTTAATTAAATACTGCGAGTAGAATACATCTTGGCCTTTGAAATAATCGAGTATTTTTTAGATCAATTTTTTTATAAGCCCAGAAAAAAATAGTGTATAAAGCCTTTTAAAACGCTTTAAAGTTCAAAATCTCCTACTTACGAACCCATTTTCGGTTATAATTTTATTGTATAATGTGGCAAATTAAGTTATTTATAAAATGATCGAAAAAAAAAATATTTATGCCTGAAAATCCACAAAATAAAATAAAAGGCACTTTTTGGCCATGTTTTTTTCTTGCATAAATTAAAATAGGCGGATAGGTGTTGAGCGGAAATTTATACCTTAGATACTACGTAAGAGTTGTTATTGATAGCGGCTCAATTTAAAATATTACACGACGTAGTGCATCGCCTTAAGGATCCGTGATATAATATTCCGCTAAAAACACATTCAATAAGTGGGATTTTAATATTTAAGAATCCTGAGAAAATGGTATTTACCAAGCACTACGTCTATTTGTTCCGAATTATCTTCCGGTCAATAATTTGCCGTGACGGAAAATTGACACTCACACTTAAGTTTCGAACAAGTCGCCTTAAAGTTGTAAATAAATAATTTATTAACAAGAGCACACCGCGGGTGGATGTCACCATATATTAATAGTTCTTGAAGCTTCCTCAGGACTTATCTTTTAATCCTCAGAAATTAAAGCCACACATGCACCAGTCTTTAAATACAGCTAAGTACGAACCACCATACTACACCAGACTGTTAAATACGAAAGGCACGGTGTTCGCGCACTCTATATAATGTTAGAACTGCTACTGTTGTCTGAGAACAGAGGATTTCACAAATTCGGAGAATTACTTTTGTATACTGCCGCCGTACACACGAACAAGGGATGAATGCTTGAATAACATAAGTAGACTCTATTGTAAGAACTATAAACGGCTTTATTTTCACGAAAATATTACAGTATTCCCAGTGAGCAAATAATTGGATTCAGCCAATATAACATTGTTTATATGGTGTCATTCTATTATTGGAATACTCGGGAAAGTTTCTGCTTACTCATTATATCATCATTTACAAAACTAACAATAAAAAATACTCTTCTTCTGTAAAAGCTCGATAAAATGTTCTTTATAAAGTGATCTTCTGCCTCTTATACTAAAATATGCAACCACGGAACCTTTTCTGAGAATGCAAAATAGGTATAAATAAAAATTAAAGACGAATAGAATAAAGCACACAATCGACCTTTGTGATGCTGTATCAATCGTATGAAGTTTTATGGTTTAAATATATACATATGTAGAATACATTTATAGAATTTGTTTATTTCCACTTTTCTATTTTAATTCGCCTGAGGACTTACCACTATTTTACCGATACTTAATAGTCAATGATGGAAATGACTACAAGAACTGAAAAAAAAATGAAATAAGATTGTATTTCCCGACACACAAAACTGTGTAAATCTCATAAAGCCAGAGTTGGGGCGTAGGTTATTTGGTTTATTAATCCTAGGTCTCATGGAAATGACATTGAATGAATTCACCAACAGACAAAAACGTGGAAATTTCATAATCTAAAATAATCTCCATAGCTCACCATGGGACACAGATTATTGCTTCATGAGACTTTTTCTTAAAATTTTATGTCGCAATTCCTGAAAAGAAAAAAGTCGTCACTCAAACACAGAAATAGAAATTTAAAATCAAATTACGATTCATAAAATACAGTCGAAAAATATTAAATAAGTTAAAAGTCGAAGTGTTATTGTTATATATTGTACTATGTATATTTACATCTCATCTACTATGTGTATTTTTACCATCAGTAAATAAGTAATTTACTATATGTTTCGTTTCGTAATTACAGCCAATGGGTTTAAGAACCGAGACGAATAAGGGGATGCAGTGTGTGCACGGATTTTCGGGTAGAAGACATTCGTGACAAATAATTTGTCTTCGGATTAATGTGGTTAAAGGCGCGAGAAACCCGGTGTTGAATTATTCATATTCGGCTAATTGTTGACTTGCCTGTTTGTGTGTTACGCTGAGAACCAGCAAAAACTTTCCTCGTGGGGAATTAATTTAGATTAAAATGGTTTATGAGTTGTGTATTAGATGCCGATATGGTGAAACATGCGTAATAATAAACACCTTTTATTTACAACCTTAATTGAATTGATTTATGAAATAGGCGTTTTTCATTTTAGGTACTGTAATACCACAAAAACTACGATACCAGCCAAATTTATGGGTATGCGAGTTCAAACCTGAGTTCATTTCCTCGGCTTCCATCAAAGTTTTACATCACAATACAACCAAAACATTCTGCTTATTGTGGTGGTAGTGGGAGATTTTAAAATATTGTGAGGTTATTCTATTATTATTATTGTTATTCACTATTGTCATTTCATATCTGGGTCATGTACTTCGAGGGGAGAAGTATCACTTGCTCCAGTTAATATTGAAAGGCAAGATAGAGGGTCGCAGAGGGCCTGGTAGGAGACAAACGTCTTGGCTGTGAAATATACGAGAGTGGACCGGCATTAGAAGTGTGGAGGAGCTATTCCGGGCAGCACAAGACAAAGAGACATTTTCCAGAATGATCGCCAACTTCGGGGGGAGCTGATACGGCACATAAAGAAGAAGAAGTGAGGTTATTCGTAAACCAGGAATGTTTTTCTGTCTTTAAAAAATACAATAAAAAATTAATACTGTGTCAAGATTGTTAACCACCTGAAGCCGGTGGAATTATGGCATTCCCAATTAGGCTGTGTCACGAGGCTGAAGGGAGTGAGAAGAGAATGATATGTAGTTAGGCATGGTGAGGAAGGTTGTATTAAAAACCGGTCACTAAACACGGATAAACCCACGATAACACGTATAAAACAAGGTGATACTGAGAATATTGTAAAAAAATTGATATATTGTGAGGCGAGTTAACGACGAAGTGACTGAAGAAAGAAATGGGTATTGCTTGCAGTTCTTGAAGAGACGTTGTCCGACTTTTCCAAATATTCCTTTTTAACGTTAAAATTTTCTTGTTTTGTTCACTACATATATTTTGACCGTTTGAATTCCAAGTGCAAATGCTAACGACACATAAAATAGTCTTAATTATTATAAATCAAGTCAATACGTCATATTTTCAACACAGATTTTTTCTTTGCGAGTCTTAATAAGTTAATTGACGTGATTCATAATTGAGTAGATTTTTTCCTGGCTAAACTCATTCAGCACATAATGTAATTAATTAATTCATTTAATGAAATGTAATTAAAGTAGTCTGAATCAGTCGGAGAATGATGTTTTTTCTCATTCACAACTCGACAAGTTGGTTAGTAGTTATAGGTAATATAAACTTTCAGTAAGATGATTCGACACATTTTTTTCAGTAAAGAAAAAAAAAATTTATTCCTGCAATAAAGAATTTATGTCCCATTTTTTATATATTCAAACTTTAAAAGTTCTTTTCCATAAATAAATTAATTCTCCAAATTAGAATTTCTTAAGAGCCGGGGGTGGCGTCATCTGTACTCTTAATACTCTGAGCGATTCCGTTCTCTAGTCAGTAGGGCATTTTGTAAGGAGATTTTCTTTTATTATTCTATAAAGGAATCCAGTTCATTTTAATAATTAATCATAAACGCCTAAGTAAGGACGGGTAGTTTCAGAGAACTAAACAATTCATTTAATTTCGAAGTTAAAATTCAATTTCTGTTAATGTTCTATTCAAGTCCTATTAGTAAAAACCCGCATATTATTAAATACTATCAGAACTCGAATAGAACTTTCAAAAAAAAATTAACTTTGAAGTTTGATAAATTGTTCAAATTCTGTGAAACAAACCGTACTAATAATACTTTAAAAAAAAAATTCTTACAAATTTTATTTTTTATCAACATAAAATTTTTTGATAATTCCGCCAAAACAAAGCCTCTAACGGTATTATCGATATACATTCTCAGCTGACAGCCTGATACGTTGCGGCAGTACGTGTGTTCGTCAGCGGGGTTAAACCATTGCCTGTACGCAAATTTGAAATAAATTCTTACTTATTAAGTTTTACGAAAACGTTAATTATGGAATCGAGGTGATTTTTGTCACGGTCGCAGCTGGCTTGCTATGATTTGAATTGCATTATGTGTTTTTAATAAAACCTTCTCAAATGTCAGAAGACAATACGATTTATTATTTTATCGTACCGACGTGTGAAAAATATAATAGTCACGGAGCAATTTATTGCCGTCTCTAAAAGTTTTACATATAAAATTGAAGATGCTGTTTGATGCGATAAGCGATCAGATTTCTTAGATATTTATATATATACTTCATATTCACATATTTTAAAATAGTTTTTTTGTATTTATGCATACTCATAAAGACCACAGTGACCTAGTAAGTTGCAAGAATCGATATAACTTCAAAAAATCATTTCATAACCTCAGATCAGCATACAGAACTAGACAACACAAAACCTCTTCCTTTTATTCTCAAACTATTCATGTAACAGAAAGAGATTCATATTTTTTTTTAGTTTTTACCCCGTAAAAACTTAAAATGAATTACATTTGACGTCAGATTTAATTCGACCAATCACGGAGCTTTGAAATAGTGTACCTTTTAAATATTTTTCTATTTATTAACGATTTATTCATTTTAAAAGGCAAAAGCATGGACAATATATACGAGTATGTATATTCGAGTATGCAAATTCCTTATTAATATCGGAATGAAAAAAAATTAAATCTAAATGTAATGGCATTTTTTTCAAAGACACCTACAATTTCGTTAGTTTGAGCAGCTAGGTACTCATTTGATCAACTGTGCATTGACAAACATATATTTAAAAAATATCGACGTTTTAATAAAGAGTTGATGACTGTTTGACTTTTTAAAGAAATTTTCATGAGCTTTCTGAATAAGTATATCAAAAACACACGTTACCGATATTCTCTCACGGATTTCAATAAAAACCGATGTGCCGATATACGACATAAATTCGAACCCATTTCCTATGTCAAATTATATTTCAAGTGACATTTTCGATTGATAAAATTTGCGGTTAAATCACGTCTAATATACATTTTCAGTGTGAATAAAAATGATCCTGTGCGTCGAGAAACGTCAAAAGAGAATAATTTTATAAATATTATACAACTTCTTCAATATTTCGCGAACGCAAAACAATACATTTTACTTTAATTTCAATCAGAGCGAGAAGATACAATATAATAGATTTGCATAAGGTTAATCTTTAATATTGTGAAATGAATAATTTTTCCAATATATAGATTGGTTCTCGGCCGGCATAGTCCAGTGGTAACGCATTGGACTGCCATTCCGAAGGTCGCGGGTTCGAACCCGGCGTGCGCAAATAAATTTTATTTGATTAATTTGTGTTATTTCACAATTAATTAATAATTAAAATTAATTAAAAATATAATATATAGTATATTTGCGGCACGTTCCAGAGTGGAAGATACTACCAGTATCGCCCTGGTGTAAGACCACCATTCAGAATTGAAACGTCGCTCCAAATGGCTTTAGCCGTGTTTAGTGACTAGATCTGAATAGCCAGGTACTTCCCCACCTTCCTCTTTCCCTTCCCCACTTACCTTCAGCCTCACAACATCCCCCAATTGGGGATGCCATAGTCTCACTGGCTCCAGACGGGAGCAGTTGGGACTCTTGTGAGGTATTCACTATAAAAAAAAAAAAAAAAAAAAAAAAAAGTTCTGTCCACACAACGCGTTGATCCGTTCCCAACTAGCAAAAGAGTAAAATAGTGTAGGGGACTTCCCATCAATGTACTTATTAACTTACTTGCTATTTGGGAGCATCTTAGCATATTGTGCATACGTTGTATGGACGGAACCATTGATTATAAGACACAAAATGGAATCTCAACTACAAAGCAGAAAATTTTCGGAAAATAAAATGTCTCGCAAACACATATTTTTGTTCGCGATTTTTAGATTAATGCAACTATGTTTGATATAGAAAGCCGAGTGAGACAAATCGTAATTTCATCGGATTGAGTAAAACGATCTCGTTTATCAGTTAAGGTAATTTATTTTTATGTGAATCACGCACAATACTCCCAACTGCTTCCAACCATTTGGGATCGGTTAGACTACGCCATCACCAATAGGGGTATCTTTTTAAGCTGAAAGTAGCGAGGAGAGGTATGAGATGTGATGAGGAAGATGGGCAAGTACCTGGCTATTCAGATCTGATCACGAAACATGTCTAAAGCCATTTGAAGCAACGTTTCTACAATGAATTGTTGCTTTTCACCGGGGCGATACTGACAGAATCTACCACTCTGGAAATGCAGTTATACCTTTTATAGGGAATGCCTGATATATCCGCGCCTTGATATAAGTTTTGATGTCAATGGAACTACGGGATCCCCGTTAGGAGGATATTGTGTGACTGAAGGAAGTGAATGAGATAAGAAGTGGACGGTGAAGGTTAAAAAAAACCAGGCTATTCACATAATTTTTTTTAATCTCTATTCAATACATTACTACATGAGTGATGTAGTGAAGAGCCTTACCCCTCCACCACGGAGGCCGTCGATGGGTATAATATATTCGTTCTCAAAACATCCTGGTAATGTGCGTAATATCAAATAAACTTCCATTCGCATTACTGGGATCCACGAACATAATACATTATGCTCGAACGGTGTGTCGTTCCTCCATTTGCTACAAAGCACGACCGATCCTAAGGATTTACCTTGAGGCCATAACAAGCGTCCAACTATGTCAGAAATTACCTGTACAAGCTCCTTTGTTATTCCCGCAATGTAGGACAGTAGTCAGTACATTCGCTAATAATGGTAATAATATAAAGGGAGATGGGCCATGCACAATTATGAAACCGTGCACCCACCAAGTGTATTATAATATATAATATCATTCACTCATAATATTCACACTATTCATAGTCAATGCAGTTTGGTCGTAGTAACATGCCATAATATTACCATTAATTTAAAAAAATATTAGTGTGACCACTATTTCAGCACTAAAACGTTAAAAAACAGTTTGATAATGTTTTAATATAAGTAATTAAAATTTTACTAATGTGACAACAATTTCAGCGTTAAAGCACTACAACGTTAAAAAAATTGATTATGGCGTTGAATGCCAAAACAGCTACCACAAAAATAAATACTTAATCATTTGAAGATTTTTTTTAAGAGATGGTCGTTGTAAATATTTAAGCCTAAGACATATCACGCTATAGGCACCAATGCTTATTTGGGCGTGGATTATCAGATTATATGGTGAGGTGTCACACTACACTTTAATCTTTCTTTCCTTAGAATAAGAGAGGAGTCAGATCAATTGCAGAGTTGCCGCGGAATATAATTTCTTTGTACGGGATCTGTCATCTTGACGGCTGAGTGTTTACAGTGCTCCCTAATTCATCTGATTGCAGATATGAAGTGGTAGTATCTTTTTTAAATATTGGCTGGCTAACAGATTACGGCATATCATCTTCGTCACGCCCACACTTATAACACATAATCTGTCGGGTGTGACAAGTCTGTATGGGATTGTATAGCGAGCGATATGGTGATTTAAAATAAACTTTGATGCGTATAGCCTAATGTATTGGCACCCTTATTTTTGTGAACAGATAAAATGACAATTCAACACACCTTTAAAAAGTGATACAAAATCATGAAAAGTGATGGGAAACAAACTAAGTTAAATAGATTACTTAGGTTAGATTAACAGGTTAGTTTTTTATAACTTTGTAGAGGTGTAGAATTGTCATTTTGCTGAGTCATCGTTGAACCGATATTAATAGCTGAAGTCTCTGGCGTTCCCCAGGATCTACACATACTATATTTTTTTTCAACAGGAAATTTTTTCTTATTTTGATCGTGTCAAGTGTGCAAAATTTCATCAAGAAGTGAAAAATTCTGCTTTAATAGGTGGGAAAAGGGGATGGGGTGGTTTTTAGAAATCTCTAATAAATATTGACTTCTTCTTGTTTTGAAGGTCAAGTGTGCAAAATTTCAACAATCTCGGAATAAAACTTTAGATTTGTAAAAAAAAAATCTAAGAGGTCCGCCATAGACACTCTTCTTTATGTAAATAGATAAAATTAGTTGTCTTTGAATTTAAAAAAAATGTTATTTAGAGTTTGACGAATTCACAAAAACAATAATATTATGTAATATAATATATCTCTCTAATTACTTCAATCGTCTATGGTAGAACTTCTCTGTTTTAAATGATGTTATACAAAAGCTATTAATTTTGCTCTCAGAACTGACGTTGTCCAGTGAAACGAGTATTGTAAATATAGAATGCAAGCTAAAAATAACATACGCCCAAGTTGCCGGCGACGAAATTAAATCAATAATTATCGATGAAAATGAAAAGAAGCCTCAACAGCTTAACTTAATTTGGTACCTTTTTGGTGTAACATATTAATAAAATAAAACAACAATAATTTTTGTCTATAATTATGAATTTATATTTACGACCGACTGGTTTCGCAAAAATCGTGCATTATCAGGGTACAAAATTAAACTAATAAAAAATTCATTGTGTACCCATAGATATATAAATATATGTACAAACTGTATTATTGGTTAGTATAATTTGCATTCTAATGATGCTTGTGTCCTGATGATTATATGATAAATTAAATAATTTCTTGGTTATTAAGATAGTAAATATTGCTTTATTTCATTATAAATATTTTAGATTTATTTAAGCAATGTATCTATTCATAAGCTTCCTACCAATTTAAAATTATTTCCGATATTTTCATGGAAAAAAACAGTTAACTCAATTACAGTTACGAGCATGTTGTTACATTATTATTATTCGCATTAATTAACCGACGTAATATTTCGAATAATTAACAAAGACAACGACATATTTACCCATAAATAAATATTGAAAAAAAAAAATCAATTATAAAAAATATGTTCCAGAAAATAATTACTTCATTTTATGAACCAGTGAAAACAAAGCCGGTGTTGAACTGTCATTAATATTCTGGTAGATTGCAAAATGTTAACAACAGTATTTGGTTCTTCCATTAATCAGAATATAGACCTAGACCAAACACAAAGGAGCCAGAGAACCATAGAAAATTTATGGGTATAATTATGATATGCTTGCGAGTAGGCGGTAAGGACCTGGGGAAATTCAATTTATTCCCAGCTTGTGCAAATATATTAACATAGATTTCACATCTATTGCAATGAACCATCCCACATGCACTCACCACTTATGTTTATACACGTACACTTAAATACTTCGTAAAATGCGAAAGCAAAGAGTGAGATCTTTCACCATGGACCGGGTCTGTCTTTCCTACTTGGTTCGGGTAATGTGATTGCCAAATATCCAAATTCTAATTTAAACAGGAGCGGCTTCAGATTTTTCGTGAGCTACAGTGGTAAAATAAAAATAGTAAATATTTTTTTTTCAGCTAAAAAAATATCAATAATTCCGAATTTTTTAATCTTATCACTCCAGCTCCGTGAAAAATCACGGATGTCATTAGTTCGAGAGGCCTTCATCAAGGATAAAATGATTATGAAAATTAAATCATTCTGCTCAGGACAAGAAATTTAGTTTAGTTTTTAATTTGAGTGAAATAAGCATTTAACAAAACATATACGTTATGAAGAATATTTTTAACCAATCACGTCATATATCTAACAAAAACCATCTATGTAGGTACGTAACTAATACGAACATGTTTCCTTAATTAACTAACATGTGATTAATAATGTATGAGCAAATACATCAGTTCGTAATGAAAAAATATCCCCCGGCTTGAGTTATCGTCATTTTCTTGGCACAGATTCAAGGCGGCTTTGGCGTCGGCAATTCTCCCCAAGACATGGCTACAGTTGATTAATCTTATGGATTTAATCCATGCCTCATAGTACTATGCAAATTATATCAATATGATTTCTGTGCAAGCGTTCCGTTCTTGGATTATGTAACTGAAGGGTTGGAATTTAATATAATATTATGATAATTGTTCCATTGGAACATGGAGTTTTCTGAAGTGGGTTTTTTCAGAAAAGTTTCACACAATAATATATAGCCACTTAATTTATTCCACGTCTCCTTTTAAATGTATAATTTCTTAAACTTTATTGTGCTTGTTAATATTTTACGCCTTAATCTATGTGTACTTTATAATAAATATATTACATTACCTTAAATTATATTTTTATAAATTACTATGGACATTTTTTCTTTAAATAATCTTTGAAACAAAATGAAATATTAGCGAAAAACTTAGTTTTAGCCACTGTTTTTGTACGATGCGCGGTATTTCGCGTCACTTACGGGTCAGAGGAAAGGATTAGGGCCCTCTTTCTGTCGTATAAAAACCTATAATCCCGATACAGGAATCCGCTGCCCCAAACCATTCACAGAGTAAAGCACAAGATTTCACTCACCAGCAGGTTTTATTATCTTGATGTGTCAATTTGAGATTGATCACACTCTGATGATGTTAAGATAATTGGATCACATTTAAAACACTAATCACTGCACAAGCACACGGTGATCAACACTTGCAATTTCCACAACGTTCACGCCGTATAAGTAGTATATACTGATATAGAACTTTCAACACGTAATATTGAACATTTAAAAAGTGATCTATACTCATCAAACCATCATCAGATTGTGATAAGGCTGAACTCATTTGCAGATTTGTTTCCGCAATACTTGTACAATGATGCGTGGATCCAAAAGTACAGGTTTGAATCCTGGCTCTGTGATTGGCGGGTAACAGAATGAAGCTAACGTGAACCAATGGCGTTACGAAAGAGTTGTAATAATATGATATCAACATGTTTCAGAACCATACACATCCTTTGTATCCTGACGAAGGAACCATTGGTTCTGAAAAATGTGAATACATCATATTATTAATAACTGTGATTAAAATAAGGTATTTCATTATAATTTTATTGATGATATTGCCACAAAGTAATTTAAAAATAATTAGTCATTTCACTGCTGATTCATTCGATATTTTGCTTATTTTCCCCCTGTCAGGTTCTAGCAGTAAACATTTTTATATATATTAACTTCTGTCGGGTCTCCGATTACTTTTGAAGTCTAAGCACCTATGTATTTTTCAGTTAAAAACTTGGTCGCTAGTTGCCTAATAACCAAGTGTTATCTAAATTTCCAAATGATTAAAAAAAATACTTTAATTTATTTCTTCATCCACCAACAATACACATTTTCTCTCACAGATCTTCCACCCAATTGTGAAATTCGAGCAAATTCGTTTCTCGTGTTCCTAGACAGTGTAGTTACATTATGCATGTACATAATTAAAGAGTGCGCAGGATTTAATTTGAATGCTGCAATAACAGTTGTCAGCTGTGCCCACTGATTGGGTCTATGAGCTCGAGATAACATAACTATTGTACTGCTAGGTGTACCCTACGTTGGGTTACTCCATCACGCTCTGCTATGTTAGGTTGGGCTAGGTAAGGTAAATATAACAGACGTTGGCGACACGGACTTTAAATAACAGAGCCCACCTTGTGTCAGCAGGATGAAACATGAATATTCATTTTACAGTTTTGTTTCCCGGTTATTGGATATGCTTTATTATACAACAAAGCAAGTTAATAATTGCTTTGTTACGTTTTCTAATTTTGAATTCCTTGCTTACAACTCCTTGACAACGACGATTTACTAGGTTTCTAGGGAAATTATTTCCGCTTGTGATCTATTATGAAATTTTTTAATGCTTTCCAGCACCTGTTTTGAATTAATTGATTAGCAAGAAGTAATTGAAAATGAATTAATTCTTTAATATACATCTATGTAGTCGGTTTACTTTTTGACACTAAAAATTGGGTTAATTAGCTCATGGGGTCTTTTGTCATCATGATATAATTCAAATTCAAATCAATTTTATAGAAGTTCGTTTAGTTCAAATTCAAATCAATTTTATAGACGTTTGTTTAGTTCAAATTCAAATCCATTTTACAAATATGCGTCAGTCGCATACTACAGTAGATTTTATTACAGAAATAAGGTCACGTCTTGTTTCGAATAAAATCAAAAATGTCGTCTTGGCGCTACAGATAAATTTTAAAACTACTTTTAACAGTAAAGACCTAATTTATTTTATGAATCAAAATAGTCGAAAATAATTAGATTTGCCAGATCCTGTAATCAATTTTCTCGTAGCACAATAAAACACAATATTTAGGCGGTGCTATTCTAGAGTAACGTGTGTTGCTGCAATTTTTTTGCATGTTGTACAGTTCAGGTAAATAGTTTGTACTGCTGGATCGCACATATTACGATAGTGGTATGTTTTAACTGCACTACATGCACCTGGCTCAGACATAACTTGGCGTACGTTATTATATCAAATAAGATATGCAGTGGAATTCTTACAAGATATAATAACTTTTTTAAACACATGTTTAATGTTTGACTATTGGATATAAATATTTGTATATTATATTGTACGTCGGTATTAGTATACAATAAAAAAATCATTTTTTAAATTTTCACGATTTTGTTAAAAAAACAATTTTTTTGGCCTCAATGATCATAAAGATGATACCATATAATGTAATAATATGATTGTATCTAGTACCTACTCTACCGTAACAAATACCGACCCATCATTGAAATATCTTCCAAATATCATAACGGCTGCTTACACACATTTTTGTATTTTTTCTATTATCTTTTTTCTCTTAAATTCTCATTTTTGTGCCTATCTATGTATCATAATTTTTCTTATTCTAATTATTTTATATATTATTAAAAAATATGGAATGTATTGCATTGCACTATCCGTGCATACATTCTGGAATAAATTTTTATTATTATTATAGATAGAACGTGAATTGTGATAGAAAATAATTATGAAAGCAATAATACTGCAAAGTTTATGTACTAAATACTAATGATTATAATCATTAATTCGTATTACAGAATAATGGCTAAATAAACTTTTTTGTTAAAAGTATGTATTAAACATATATTGTTAAAAACTGTGTATATGTAGCAAAACTACTAAAATATCATTCTCACAATTGTATCTTGATTGATTCTTTCGAATTTTAAACGATCGTACCAAAAATAACTTTCAGATATCAGGAAATCAAAAAGCAATTCAGTAGTGTTTATCTTAATATTGATAACATACGAGTCCCGCGTTCTCCCTTTGCGTTCGACAGTATCACTGTAAATTTATTACAATCCAATTGAATCGGCATTATGACAAAGTGCATTTACTAACTTCAATTTCCTTCAGTTTGACTCTGTATCCGTCATGGGAAATAGGATATCTTGTTTATCCAGTCATACGATCGTGTTTGTTACGATATTTTCTCTTTTATTTATGTGTGCCATTGAATTTATTCCTAAATCGGAGGAATATAAAAGAAAATTTATGGTGTCATTTGTATTTCAGAATATCCTGACTGCGACATTGTTATTCAAGCTTTTCAGTGATAAGGTTAAAATATCATTCAGTTTTTACTCGTATTTCATTCACTGTATATTTTACAAATTGTTATCCTACCATTTTCACTTCTAAATACAGGATTTTCCAATAAGAGGTATTATTTAGAATAGCCCGTTATTTCGGTAGATGTTACATTTGAAGCTGTCATTTTTTAACATTTGACAAGTAAAAACTACGCCATTAATAAAAATGGAACGATACACGCTTCAAAAACGCATTAAAATTATTAAAATTCACTTAAGTGAATCAAATGCAAATCATCTTGAGTGATGAGGCCCATTTCCACCTCGGTGGCTTCGTCAACAAGCAAAATTGTCGCATCTGGAGTTCGGAAAACCCAAGAGTTATTGTTGAAAAGCCTCTCTATCCTCAACGTGTGACTGTTTGGTGCCCTTTATGGTCCGGCGGAGTCATTGGACCTTACTTTTTCGAAAATGAGGCTGGAGCAACAGCTACGGTGAATGGATTCCGCTATCGAGAGATGATTAATATTTTTTTATGGCCGGAATTGGATGGTATTGATCTGGACAACGTTTACTTTCAACAAGACGGCGCTACGTGCCACACAAGCAACGAAACCATTGATCTTTAACGATTGAATATCAAAATAACACCTCTTATTGGAAAACCCTGTATAATGTTTAGGTTAGGTACGTTACGATACACACTTATACACATCCTCCATGACGAGCAATATTAATATTTGGAAAATTATTTCTAGGAAATGTTCATCTCAATCAGAGTGGAGAAAACTCTTAGTATCAACATGAGGATCAAAACATATCCGTTGCTTGCGACAACCTTTACCTAAGTTTAGATTTTCAATTTCAATTAAGATGCCCGGTTTTTCCTATCTTTCTTGTTTACTTGTCTCTCCTCTCCACAACTTCCCTCAACCTTACAGTATTTTTCAAAGTGTGAATGCCGTGAATCTGGATATTCTGAATACAAACTAATTATAATTATTTTAAAGTTAATGCAATATATTTTTTAAATTTTATTTTTACCATCTACACCAAACTGAAGAGCTGGTTCCCTTAATTAGATTAGAGAGCTGGTTCCTTTAATTTATCACTCTATTTTGTTATATTTTTATATATATATATATATATATATATATATATATATATATTCGTTTTTGTAACAATATTGTAATTTCAAATAAATTTAAATGATAAAATAAAATTTTCTGGTTTGGTACGAAATTAAAATAAAATAATATTTCTGCAGCACAACGCATCAATTCTGAACCGTTATCTCTGTTAAGAACGATGCTTCTACATAACATCTTCGACTTTATAAGTTTGTTTAGTTATAATTTTAACCCTTTTAGAAAAATTATCCGAAAAATACGTACCTAATCCCTTTAATTGAACTCTCTTAACTTCTTTGGTTTATTACTTATTTTTTTTGTACAGCGGTGATGGTGGTTTCTACATAATAAAGCTGCAGAAAAGCTCTTCTTAAATCCTGAAATACAATTATTGAAGTGAGCATACGCTATTCAGCAGATATGTAGCTTAGTTATATTGTCACTACATTTTTTGAAGCAGTTTAAACGCAAGAATTCCCCACGCGCTGGGAAGGTAAATTGCTGCCTAAGTCTCGAAACATCGTGGTTGATGTGTGCACTTCTTACTTAGTGCTTCTATACTTTCGTCCTGTATTTAGTCAATTTTCCGGAGCGGATTAAATTCAATAAAAATGCGGATGTAAAAGCTTAACAAATGGTAAACATTCTAAAAAAATTGCCACCAAATTATAAAATTAAGAACTGAATTGATCACAGGTTATTAAAGAACATAATACAATAAAATGCTTTACGTAGAACTCCTGCACATTTGTCCAGTAGTTAGTATATTTCCCGATACAGGTCGAATGCGACAAAGTTCTACGCGCCGTACAGGTGCCTTGAGTATTATGTTCACAGGGAACATATTCTATCCTCCGTACATAACAAACTTATATGATATGTATTACATAAGTAGCATATATGGACGACTTACGTCTATGTCTAAGGCATACTCTACGGTGAATGAGGGACAGGAACAGTACCTCAGAGACCGATATGACATGACAACGGCCGCCATGAGATTATGAAACTGTGTATGAGGATGCGGTAAGAATAGTATACAACGCACATACATATTTCTTGGTTTGATCCCTTGTAGTGACTTGAATGATTTACTTGTCGTACTTCACTGGGGAATGTAATTGAACTTTAGAAAAAAACAGAGCTTTAATAATCATATACTATAATGAAGATCGTGGATCAAACTTAGAACGCGTCTCTATTTAGAATGTTATTCACTCTTCGACAATGCTCAAAACTGCTGCCGATGGCCCAGCAATTTATTCTTATTTTCACGCCCACGGTAAACGTTTTCAAACGTATATCATTTTTTTATCTAAGAATATGACACAAGATCCAATTAAAAAGAAACGTTCATCAATTTTCCTAAATAATGCGTTACTGTAGACTAGAAGTCGTAATCTCTTCAAGCACTTATTAAATTACTTTACTATCCCTAGCGTAAAGCATTTACCAATACGCTGTAGCGATAGTATTAAGGAATAGTGTCTGAAATGATGCAGACTAAGGCTGGTCTTGTTAGTCGTGTACCATATCCTCGATCGGGCTTTGATCATAACGACATCTAAGCCAACGGAGGAGGCGAGTATATCGGACCGTAACCTGAGAGCATACATTGTTAGTTGAATGAGAGGAGGCTTCCCGGTGCTCTCTCACGAAACAATAGAAAAATGGAGGAATGCAGCTGTTCCTTCATCTACACCAGAGCCTGTTCAAACAGTGCTCCGTGTTTTTGTAAGAATCTCCAGGATTCACAAAGTTAATAAAGAAAAGGTGTCGCACGGGTAAACTGAGACGTTGTAAGGTAAACGAAACCGTTACTACGTATGAAATGTAAACAATATTTGTTTTTAAAACTAGACAATGGATTACGTGAATCTTTTGCTATTTTCCTTTACTAGATCTTTAAACAAGTCTTTTGGTCTCATTGTAACCGAATACATAGTAGTTCTGTGAACAGTTGGCTTTGTATCCAAAATTATAGAAATTTATGTTTTTTATTTTCTCTTACTTAATAAATCAAACTCAAATTTTCCTATAAAATCATAAGATTTGACAGTAGGGACTTAAATACCTACCTACTTAAATATAAACCATATGTTTTGGGTTAATTTTTTTTCATTTCAACTAAGGCAAAAAAATTTCAATTAAATTCTGTCAAATGATAATTAGACTATCTCAATGACAAGTCTTTTACAAACTTTATTTAGGCATGTAGGTATCATCACATTGAAAATTAAACTAAGAAAGTAAAAAGAAAAAATGATATCGACTGAACCAGAGTCAAAGTAAGCTACCTAGTCAAAAGAGGCTTTCTTGAATAATAAAGGGAATTCAGCAGATTTTCGAAAACGGTAACGGAACGCACAAAAAATACAGACAGATGAAATGCAAAACGGCCGCGTTAAAACAGGACTTTTCTACGCTTTGTCAATAAAGCTTTCACTTCAATTTTAGTCACAAAACGTTGACAGCATTTAATTTTCGATAAAATTGAAACGTGGCTTTTCTTATTTCCAATTAGTATAAGAAGACATTCCATCAACGTGACCTGAGACTCACCTTGGTGTACAAAATACTATCAGCAGATATTTATAATTTGATAACTGCCTAATATATTTTTATTATATAGATAATTTCTCGAGGGCTCTATAGTATTCGGTTAAATGGAAATTTGAAACTAATCGATTAAATTCTACGGGTGCCAAATTTAAAAACAATTAAGCATAAATATCAACTTCGATGGAAAATTTCCGCAGTTTTGCAAATGATTTGCGTGGATTTCCCGCAGTATTTATCCTTACTTCTTTACCAAAATCATTATCGTTCTTTCTCTAACTTTCTAGAAAGAAAACTTTGCAATGTGGGAAATTGATTCTAGAAAATAAAAAAAAGTTCAATTTGTGTATGAGGTTTCTTTTACAATTAAGAAATCTAGTGAGTTTACTGATAATAGAGATCCACTTTTCTTTCGTTTCACGAGAATTCTTGGAACCAAGAATGAATTAATTTCCCGATTTTCCGAACACTTCACACGGAACAATGGAAATTTACTAAGTACCTACTTTCATTTGAAGAATTGTCTCGGTGTTATAAAATTAAACATTCAACCATGTTGGTAAGTATCTACTAACATTTGAATAATTGTCTCAATTTTATAGAATTAAACATTCAACTATATTGGTAAGTACCTACTTACATTTCAGAATTGTCTCGGTGTTAAAAAATTAAACATTCAACTATGTTGGTAAGTACCTACTTATATTTGAGAATTGTCTCGGTGTTATAGAATTAAACATTCAACTATATTAGTATTTTTGTTCTGTTAAATATTTTTGCTCTTATAAAAATGGAAGTAAAGTGATTACTTTTATTATATCTCCTTGTCTTAGAATTTAAGTTTAGATCCGTAATTATTGTTGAAATTTAATTTTAAAGTTGTGAAATAGGGGCCTCAGCTACGGGTGAGACCAACATTACAAAATAATGTTTTAAAAACATCTGCTAATGTAAGAAAATAAAATAAATGTATAAAATTAAAAAAATGTAATACATTATACGTTTTGCTGAACTTTTTCAGCGACATATATCAGAAGCAAAAGCCTTCCACTGTTATTTTTTTGTTTAAATAAACCATGATCAAATTCGTTTTAAACGTGACTTTAATAGATGGATAATATAATATCGTTTAAAATTAAAAAATGTTAACAGGTAGGAACATGCATTTGGAGAAAAGAATTCATTATCATCCTTGGTATCATACTATTGTGATGTATGGTAATAAGTTGAGTATTTAGGCGATAGATGGCGCTAGTAATAAAGCTTACTCCAGAGTCCGTCAGATGTCGCTAGAGTGTAACAGATGTTTGTGAGGTTATAGTGACAGGGGACAAGCTTTTCAAAACAGAGAATTACCAACTCTCGGGTAATGAACAGTGTAGCTAAATCCAGACCTTTTATTTGTAACGTTAATAAACACAATTATAAGTAGAAACTTTGACTTTTTAAAAAAAGTGTTCCCAACCCTTAAATCTGCTAAGTAAGACAGATTTATAAATTAAGAAAATATTAAAATTAAGAAAAGATTTATGTTAGCACAGAAATATTTCTGGATCGCAGCCAAATGCATTAGCTTTAAGACACGCTAAAATTAACAATAATTAGGGCAGTTGCATTTACAATACTCGTTACCGATGGAATCAATGACAAAAGTTCCCGGAGAACGTAAAGGCGCCTGTCAGTTGGGCGCCACTTATTAAAGCCAATAAAAAGGCGCCGAATATGTGCGGTACAGCCGCCCCGGAACTCTAATTATAGGAATTCTCGTTGGACAATAACGGTTTTACGAGAACCAGAAATTGTGCGCATTTGGCTGCATGTCGGTGCCAATGATGAAATATACTGCATGGGTGGTATAGTTTAATCGTTTTTTTCAAAATGCAATTACGTTATCAAAATGTTGTCATCTTGAAGTTTGACATATATGTTTGTTACTACATTTGTTTAAAGAAAGCGAATAAACTTTGCGACATTTATCCTTCTGTTTGAGCTTAACTGAGGATTTGACATCGGAAGTCGCTATAACAACTTACACCACAAACAAATGCTAACTAACGCACTGCTTACATCACAAATACGGTTATTAAAAATTTGGATGAGTTATATCACGACGGCCGGCGTGGTCTAGTGGTATACGCTTTTGACTACAGATCCGAAGGTCGCGGGTTCGAACCCGGCGTGCGCAAATAAATTTTATTTGATTAATTTGTGTTATTTCACAATTAATTAATTTAAAATAATATATAGTATATTTGCGGCACGTTCCAGAGTGGAAGATACTCTCAGTATCGCCCTGGTGTAAGACCACCATTCAGAATTGAAACGTTGCTTGAAATGGCTTTAGCCGTGTTTGGTGACCAGATCTGAATAGCCAGGTACTTCCCCACCTTCCTCCTCCCCATCTCCTTCCCCTCCCCAATACCCTCAGCCTCACAACATACCCCAATTGGGGATGCCATAGTCTCACTGGCTCCAGACGGGAGCAGTTGGGACTCTTGTGCGGTATTACTGTAAAAAAAAAAAAAATTAACGTTTTTTTAATCTTGGAAAAGAAGGCTAATTTTAAACTTTTTCTCCTGACAACTTTCAAATTGTCTAATTTTGATTTTTATTACTCCTCTGGGCTTAAAAATCTTTAAGAACAATAAGGGTCATTTTAAAACCATTATCAAAAACCGCAAACAATGTACACAGAAAACATTCAACTACCACACTATGCATTACGTCGGAAAATATTTGTTAACAAAAATAGTAATTAGATTAGCCAAAAACAGTAATTTGCATTGGTTTTTAAACATCACAGAGAGATATCAGCTGTTCTCTTAAATTACGTGACTGCAGTAAGCTGCTAACAAAAGTTAGGCTGAGTGTTGGCTAACTCTGATCGTTGTGTGGCGTGCTCCACAGTTCTGTCGCACCGAAGCGTCCTTCCAACTTTGGTATATGGACGGTCGCCTTTTGGAATGTGCCAAAATTAAATTGGTTCGTCTGGTTATGCAACAGAAACTGGGCAAGCGGCCGAATGGCCACGCGAGAGAATTAAATGAAATAACTTTATCGTATTTGAATTGGGTGCAGCGCGAATGTAAACAATTTTTTTACGGACACTGAACTGAAACAATGGAAAAAAGGGAACAAGAATTCAGAAATATTTCCTGCGATTTATTATTTAAAAAAAATATTACAGATAGTTTTACTGTCGATAAATAATATGCATAAAGATAGTGAAAAAATTAAATTGTTAATTCAAACAGAGAAATATATTTAACTTCCCCTCCTCCCCGGTTACTCGTAGATCCAGTATTTAGTGTTACTGCTGAAATTCTCTTGTGCTCGTATGTGACATCCATGTGGGAATGTTGGCGGTCGACAATAGGGGTTAAAAGTGATACTAAAATCTGAAGCTTCACACACGATAAAGTGGATCAAGTCATCAGCCCGGGCAGCACGCACCCTAATGACTTCTTTCCTTCACCTGAATCACATGCTCAAGGATTGGATCCCGGCGTTAATTCTCTTTATTGCGTAAGGAAAGGGGACCTTTAAGTTTTATCTCGGCAATACTTCTCGACGTAATTGTCTAGAAAGAGAATCAAATAATTGGACGGAAAACTTCGATAGCCTCTTTTTAAATTACCAAGCATTAAATGGAAGTTGTCTTATTTCTTTGTGACTGCTGTGAGTTAAAATTGTGGACATTTTTAAATATAGATTAATGACGGTCTCATAAACTGAAACTTTAGTTTGTAAATTTTATACTATTATTAAGACGAGTAATTATATTTTTATTTTTATCTAATCGGCGAATTAAACGAGTTGAGATATCAATTCAAAAAGAAATATATTAGAATTCGGTATTTTAACTGCTCCAAATATTTCATCGCAATCGTTTATCGGGGAAATTGTTAAAATTTTATATAAGTATCTATTTACGAAAAGTCACTAAGCCAAAATATTTTTGGGTTTTATAAAAAATTTTATGCTAATTTCGATCATGAAAATTCGAAAAAATCGTTTTGTTTAGATTCTAGTTATTCAGAAAAAATGTGGGTGGATTGAGGGTGGGTGGAGAAAAGGATTCTTATTCTATCATTTAAAGCTCCTATAATATTTTAATAAAAGCACAAATTTTTGGTATACTCTTTAGTAGCATTAAAAAATGTGCACAGAAATAATTATTTTTGATGCTTAAAATGTAGATTTTCATGTGCTTTTTTAGAACAATTTTGATATTTAAAAATTTAAATGTGATGAAGTCGATAAAATTCACAACAGAGTGTACTTATTCAGTGAAGATGTTTATTCGAATATAATAATGTAAGCATACACTATACATATTTGTTAGAGTATGTAGTACCTACATAATTACATATTTTCATGCGACATGACTTTATCAACACTTTTGACTGACGTTTTGTTCATTTCGTAATTGACGTTAAATTCACCTCTATGTAATTCTGTCGTCTCTGGAGTCTCATGGTAGCAAAGTATTTCACATAATTTGCTCGAAGCGAAGAACTCCAGAACAGTGTGAGGAATTCGATCAACAAACTTCATTATTTATGACAAATTGAATCTCGCGTGTAGCTAACTTCACGTCACTTGCGTCAGTCTCGGGATGTCACGTGAAAGAATTAACTTTATCCTCTCGAGATTAACACTGAATGTCCGACTCTGAGATATTTACGGACTTAGGATGGTACCTGTACACTTTGTTTTCGCTATAACTCTTATAGCGAAATAAGAAACTTCAAACAAACTTACTTGAAGAGTTTTAAAGTTTGGCATTTAGAACATTAATGGAATATTTGCCCATGTCATCAAAGTGACATGTTGCTCGACTTTTTCTTAAACTAGTTAAAGAAGTCGTAAATATCCAGGTTTACCTAAACAAAAACCTGAATAAAAAATAATATTGAGCAGAAAAAGGCTCAAATGTAGAAACTTTGTTTTTTTTCACTAACGATAACAAATACGACATTATTTTTACGAATGAATGCGAAAAAACATAAGTTTAAAATCTGTAAACATTTTTTACGCACATTAAAAAAATCATGTATTAAATACCCACATAATGTATAAGACCCTTTTTCCCGTTTTTTGCCCAATTTGACCTATATTTCTAAACAAAACTGTGTTTTCGAAATTTAAAAGGGATGAAGATCTACGATTTCAGACGAGTGTAAGTGATAACGCTGGGCGGATGGGCTAAATGGAACATTTGCTACTATTTAAATTTGGAAGAAAGGCACTTACGGGGTTATGTTATTCATGTTACGTTTTTTGCCAATATAACTTTGTTGTATGGAATAATAATGAATAACTATGGATTTTCTTCATAATGACCTTTTTGTATTTATCAACAATAATATGTAAGTAGGTGTGCAATAAGAATACAAATCATCCGTAAAATAATAGGGTTAAATTAACAGAAATAATATGTTTATGCATTTTCCTATTAATGTTTCATCATAATCATATATTCATAATCATTATTTCAACAAGTAATATTATATTTATTAACGCTCTTATTTTTTTATATATTTTTTTTTTGGTTTGTCACAAAATGTCTTTACGTAATCTTTGTATCTTTATGCACTCGTACGCATGTATTATATTAGGTATTATACTTACACAATGTACATCAACATTCTAATAAAATTCTAAGCATGTGCTTAGTTCGGTAGTCAATAATACAGGCATGTGACTAGTTCAGTATTCAATAATCATACACAAATTTAGTATCAAATTATTCACACGCATAAAGAAAAAAACTATTAACATATTGACAAATCACGATGTTGATTTTTTATTTCGGCGTTATACTGGGCTTTTAAAGATTTTCCACAGGTGACGTCATAAAAATTCATATAATACATAAAAAAAAAATAGATTACTTAAAAAAAAAGTAAAAACATTCCCTGCGTTAAACATGTAGTATCTCAAAAAATGACATAATAACACACGGATGAGGAATTCACCTCGAAAATAAACACCATATGGTTATTCATGTATACTAACTATTGCAAAGCAACTTGTTCATGGGGGATGTAGAAATGGTATAAGGGGTAGTAATGTCGGGGAATGTGGCAAAGCGAACGACAGCGGTGCGCGGTGCGGCCTGCGGAGGCAGCGGCCAGCGCCTGCGAGCCTCGCGAAGTGCGGTCGTTGATTTTGTTGCAGAAATAATTGCGTGACTGCACTTTCTATGCGAGAACGTGGCCCTATTGTCGAGCGCACAAATTTCCACAACTTTAAAGGGTTGGATGTTGTAGAATGACCCGCGTACCTACGGGTGTATGACTCGCACACGTACGAAGTATGGGAACTTGAAATAACTTCGCAAGTATATTTTCCTTATCGTGCAAATGTTTCCATGGATTTCATTTAATTGACGTGGATAATTTGTCTAGTAATTCTAACATAAAACGTTTATTATATTTTCAGAGCAATCCCTTAACAAATATGATGGATTTATTTTTATGCTTTCTATTTGTGTACTTCAAAGTAAAAGGATTGATTTAAATAGCGAATTCTCTGAAACCACAGGATAAGTGGTTTGCTTGGATATTCTTTGAGCACTTTCTATAAACATACTGAAATAATTTTACTATTCCAAAAAATACGACGTAAGAGTATGTAAATTAAGAACCATAAAACAAGATTAATCTCTTATAAATCCATTATTTTCAGTGGATGCATATTTAAGATTCTGATTTTAGTTTGTACACAGTAGAGATTGTATTTATTACTAGTTTTTACTTGTGGTTTCATTCGTGTGATTTTAGAGAGATATTACTGTGCGAAGAATTTTCCCACGGTAATTAAATGTTTTTCCGAGATGAAAAGTAGCCTATCTTACTTCCTAGTCCTTCAACTATCCATATGCAAAAATCACATTGATCGGTGGCTCCATTAAGAAACAAACAAACATACATTCGCATTTAAAATGTTCATAATGATTAGGATTATGTATGAACATTTAAAAATATCTCAATATTTAATTTAAACAATATCCAAAGTTTTGTATTGCATAGGTACATTTGTGGAATCTCCAGTTTATTGGTTATTATTAGCGAAAAATGTAGCATTTGACGAAAATTGTTCATTCGCCATTATTAATTCAAGAAAACCAAAACCGTGTTCGTGATATCATAATAATATGTTGTAATTAAATTCACTCCACGTCCACCCGTCACCCACCGCAAATATTTTTGACAAATGCTGGCTGCTGGGTTTATCAGCTTATGATAAATTTGCAGAATATTCAGTGTTTAGCTTATTTTGTTTAGAAAACAATCGGTGAGTTAATTCCATAAAGGGCTATCAATTAATGCAAAAGTAAAACCTAATTGACAACATTTTGCTGCGGGATGTTTATTTTATTATCTCGGCGAGAGTATCTCCATCTCATCTGAGCTTTATTCTGAGTCAATTTTTCTGACTGATTACAATTAGGAACAATCACCGTTGAGAGAGTAATAGTTTTACCTATAATAAGTATTTCAATTCAAATCATAACTGCGCGATATATTCGCTATTGTCTCGGGAAAAGTCTTGATGAATGTCTCGGTGCGACTTTCCACAGAGACTGCTGAACAAATAAATTAAATAAAAATAATAAAACTTTTTCACAAACCTTTTCCAACCAACTTTGAAGGCGAATTTTTGAATGGAGCAACATACCTGTAACAAGAGAAAATTAGCTTTAGGATAACAAATCTAATTTATGTATCTGAAGAAAATAATAATAATATTGTTGTCTTCAGATCCATAATATTGTTTTAGTCATAAATGTACTATCGTGCTATCATAACACAAAATTACCATTTCCCCGCTTCTCGAGGACTTAAAGTCATTTATTTATTAAAGGAAGGCTTTTGCATGAAATAAGCAAGTAAATACACAGTATTGATTAATAAAATAAGTAAAGTTACAAAACATAAAGCATGAGTTAAGCACATGTGAAATAATATAGAAAACTCACTTCTTTAAAATGGGAAATTAATAAAATTGGCAAATTAAATACAAAATAATATAACAAATGAAATGTATTAAAAACTAAATATATTCACTACGGAGTGGAAATTATAAAGATTTTGTTTCATCGCTGATACGGAATCTTTGAACATGTTTATAACATTCCCAAATCTATTACCATAATTATGCAATCGATTTATAGGTGTGTGAGTGATAATTTTTTTAAATTGACACAGAAAAAGGTCGTATTTTGTCTCGTACGTTTTTAGTACTGTGTAATTTTATTTTGGCTAGAATTTCAGGGCTGTCCATCCCACCACTATTAATTTAATTTTATAAAACAGGGTCAGAGATAATCCACCTATCTTACAGCGTTATCAAATTAAGTTGTTTTATGAAATGATATAGTTAATATTTTGAATAGAAATATTCAGATCACAGTTAATAAATCTAAGAAATTTTTGCTGTACCCTTCCTGAGTATAATTTTGGAATGTACTTTAGATAATGGAGCATACATACGGGCATGTGCCTAGTATGGTGGCTGTAGAAACAAAAATCTGTAATCATTTAAATTGTTATGAATAAAGAAACACAAAAAAATGGAGACCGAATATACGAACTATATTCTACCTGACTTCTTACTACTTGACTTGCAGTTCTGCATAAATACCAAGCATTTTTAAAGCTGTGGCTCAGTCTGTCTGTGCAGATAGAAAAACAATAGCACGTGTTGCTTTTGGTGACCGGATAAATCATCGCAATGATAATTCATCACATCTTTAAAAAGTTATATAAAGTCATGGAAAGTGATGAAACAAAAACTTTATTAACTGAGTTAAGTAGGTTAGGTTAGGTTAAATTTTTTTTCATCGTTTTTAATTACTTTATATCACTTTTTAAAAGTGGGTTGAATAGTCACTGTGTTGAGTTATCATGGAACCAAAAACACACGCGCATTTGAATACAACGTTTTCAAAATTTCAAAGCATTCGTTGAAGAACTTTCGACGACTTCATATTTTGAAGAAACGAACATTTAAATTTCTATTTATATAGATTTCATGGAAACTGTCGAAGGTATTAAATAAATAATTACTTAAAAGCTGTTCTTCATTTTATGAACAAGCTGTGGAATGAGGCACAAACAACCAGGATTTTGCCGTAGTTACGAAGGGTTGCTTACCTATCTGGTGCGAAGGTAAAATATGAAAATTAAAATTAATTTCCTGGAAATCCATCCAAATAAAAATGAAAATGTAATCGTCGCTCTGGATAATTGGATTCAATGGAGTATGTTAGGAAGCTTGTTCATAAATAAAATATGTTAAATTTAAACTTTTTTGGATTCAAAATCATTTTCCAATATTTGATCGCGTAATCCGGAAGCTAAAGTTATGTTGAAATAATTTCATGGAGGAGAATCGAAAATTCAGTATTGGATGGGTGTTTGTTCAATTGATTTAATATTAATATACTATGTTAAAAATAATGCATAAGACAAAATTATAAAAAAAATGGGATTTGTGAATCTGCAAGCATTTATAAAATGCTTGCCAAACGATCATTGCCTTTCGAAATCCAATATTTATATTTTTTGTTGCAAATTTAGGGACTTCAGAAATTTGAAACGCAAGAACATTTTACATCACTTCACGCAACACCAATGTACCGACAACCGTCACTAGCTAACTCCTAATGATAATTTGTGACGCGGATGTGCGTCGAAAGCATTAATGGTTCAATCCCCTAACGCGACGTCTCCATTCACGTACAATTTCAGTCCTAACGATAATCTGTGACGCAGATGAGCCTCGAAAGTATTGATCAGCCCCCCTGACGCGACACCCTCATTGAGGTATAATTTTACTCCTAATGATAATTTGTGACGCAGATGAGTCTCGAAAGTAATGATCAGCCCCCCACGCGACGCCCTCATTCGCGTTCAATTTTACTCTTAATGATAATTTGTGACGCAGATGAGCGTCAAAAGCATTGCTCAATCCCCTGAAGCGACACCCCCATTCATGTACAATTTCACTCCTAACGATAATCTGTGACGCAGATGAGCCTCGAAAGTATAACTCAGCCCCCAGTCTAATCCAAACACGAATTAATGACATGCTCCTGTTTAGTATAACTAGGATTAACGAGTATCTAGTAGATCTTCGAAATATCGGTTTAGCCGGAAAAAGTCTTTGTAACGTATTATTTCCAATAAGACCCAAACGCGATGTCAACTCAGCTACCGACCGTGTATCGCTTTCCAAAGGCACTGTTAAACAATTAATTTACATATTATACATTTATAGCCTCTAAATATGTCTGTATATCAACTATGTCAATTATTATTTATTGAAAATATTCTATTCGGTAGCCGTGAATACAAAAGTATACTTTGTGCCGACTGAAACAGAACAATACAATACATTTTATATCACCAATGTTTCGCTACCATTCCAACACGATATATAGCAACTAACTGTACAAAATCATGACCGCGTGTTGATTTAATGAAAAAAACTTTTTGTTGCCTTCATGTGAGCTTTGTTATTCCTATGCCTTTTGACACGTTGTGAGTTGTGACACTAATATTGAGTGAAATATACGCGGCCTGTGGTAATTAGGTTAAGATTCTAAAATTACGTGAATAAGATTTTTGTAGACTTGATTAAATTAAAAATAACTATTAAAGTACAAAGAAGCTTCATAATCTAAACAACACCACCGATTATTTTTAGTGATTTATAACACAGAAGTCAGATATAAATGAGTGATTAATCAAATAAGTCGTTTGTTTGTTTGTTGTCGCGCTTCGATCCGATTGATTTGATTAGATGGTCGGTCGGTGGTTGCTTGCTCGCGGCGCTCACCGCGGATGCGTCTCGCCAGCTAGATGTCCTTGGGCATGATGGTGATATAAAGTCATTGGTAGAGGTGCTAAATTCCGAGTAATGGATAATACGTCCGGACAGTAACATTTTTTTTCATAACAGATCTATTATAAAATATTTTTCAAACTGATTTACACCGCGGATAAGGCTCGCTATGTCACACTATCGCTACAGGTGACCGGATAAATCATCAAAATGATAATTCATCACATCTTTAAAAAGTTATATAAAGTCATGGAAAGTGATCAAACAAAAACTTTATTAACTGGGTTAAGTAGGTTAGGTTAGGTTAAAAATTTATCTTTTTTCATCGTTTTCAATGACTTTATATCACTTTATAAAAGTGTGTTGAATAGTCACTGTGTTGAGTTAGCATGGAACTATCGCTAGCATATTAATATGTTTGCATAGATTGCGAATCATGCATTCTGGTTGAAAGAAATTCATTGGCCGAATTTTTAATATAATCCAAATAAATCAACACTTTTCGCAAATATATACAACATTGAATATAAAATATTTAGTATTTTTTGGCGAAAACAAACAATGATGGCACTAAATTTCAATAAAATAAATTTTGCTATTAACTTTTGATCATAATTAAAATCCATATTATTTGAAGTTTTTATTTGAAATATATATATAAAAAAAATAAAAACATAAAAAAAAAAATATATTTTTGCTGGGGAATAAATTAATTATTTTCAAAAGAGGAAAATATTTTTCATGCATTGAGTAAACAGGTTGCCAATCATTTTTTTCTTAGATAAAACTAGTAAACAAGTTTGAAAAATTATTAAAAATACAATTATAAAAATGCTGTTGCCCAAAAACCACCACAATTCAATATTTTCTAAGTAAATAAGAAATTTGCTAACAGTGGCTAACAGGCTTTCCGCATTCAATTTCAAATGCCTCTGCGATCAATTCGATTCCGAATTATTCAATTTCCTTTCTGGTGTCAGCCTTTTGGTAAAAAAACAAACAGTGAGAATAAAGTGTACCCGCATGACTTAACCGGGGAATAGCAGGTGTTGCAAAATGGGCGAGTTTACTCATCTGAATATCTCCATCGTGCTACGGTACTGTTACTTCTGTTATTTCAGGGAAGAACCAACTCTGCTATTATGAATATTGGGCAACCGGAATAATTTCACTCTGTTTTACTGTACATAAAAAATAATCCCACTGAGAAATGAAATCTGTTGTAATGTATTTACCACAACTTTCATTTTTTGTTACATGTTTTTGTGTTTTTAATTAAATGTTTAAATCCTATAAATAGAGCCCAACTGAATGCAGACAGTGAAAAGGGGCATCCCTAATTAGAATATATATATAATAATTTATTATGTTGTGAGGCTGAAGGGAGTGGGAGGTGGAGGATATGAGTAAATAAAGGTTAAGTGGTAGATTTTAAAAATACATTATTTAATGCACAAGCCCTTATTTATGTTGTTTTTGGTAATTGGGACTAGTTTAATAGAATTATAGAAAATGAAGAATATAAAATTTAACCTCACTGGGTCCTTGGTTCGAGTCCTAGATGTGACCGTATCTTTTTATGATTTTTCTGTTTCAGATTTTCGTTTAGGAATCACAAATATTGTTTTCAATAATTAAATATTAAAATTAGAGGTTTTACTCACTAAGTTATTCCAAAAAATAAATATTCATCCTATACTTGCAGAAAAGTCAACAGATGTCGCACATTAAAATAAAAATTAAGATATGTTTATCTAAAGACACTGTTTAGATTGCATTTAGTTCGGGTTGAATCTTGCGATCATACATAAAGATAGTTGGCAGTAAAAATGTGCGGTGAGAAAAATGAAGGCAATGTTGGTAGTTCTATTCGAAGTATTATACAATTAAAATATGACTGAAGGTGATAGGGTCTCAATAGCTCCGTTGGTACAGCGGTGCCCCGGCAAGGCAAGGGTCCTGGGTTAGAGTCCTAGATGTGACCGTATCTTTTTAAGATTTTCTGTTTCAGGGTTTCGTTTAAGAATCACTAATATTGTTTTCAATAATTGAATATTACAATTTGAGGTTTTACTCACTAAGTTGTTCCAAAAAATAAAGGTTAAATATTACGTAGTGACAATATTTATTTTTAAGATTTCAAATGTGATCGATCAGTATTAACTAATATTACCAACAGACGTTTTTATTTTTTCCAATTTAATATGATCTGTTATATATTTAGGTACCTGCTTCATAATTTATAACATTACGTTTGAAAATATTTTCAGCTGTAGCTACTAGAAGGTTCTGGAACGTTGACAAATGCAACCCGCATCGCATTAAAGCCTGCTAGTAAAATAAAGAATGTACGCCGCATGTACTTCTTCACGACTGCCGGAATAATTTTGAACGCATGTGCTCTATATAAAGCCGCACCATTGAGTACCTAAGTTAGTCAGTCATTCATTCAGTCTTACAAGTCAGTAAAATACGAACTGCAAGCGTCAACTGTCGCCCGTTCCTCGCACTGGTTTTCGTGCAGCGCCCCGTTCTTATCTCACCGCGTCGCCATGTGCCACGAACCTACTAGGCCCGGCGTTGCTCGATCTTAAAGGAGAGGCTACAATTTATTTTTTTATTATCAATATAAATTTTTTTTACAGGTTTTTTTTCGATGTCTGTCTCACTAGGATAAACCTGTGTCGAGACAGACATCGAATCCTTCATGAATTCATCGAATTCTAAGATTACAACAGCGTCTTAGCCTTGTAACTTCTTCCCTGGCTACCACATACTTCACACTGGAGTACGGGAAAGACACAACCTCCTAATAGTAATAAATACCACCTGCATGCATCCCCACGTGATACATACAAACTGACGACATCGTGGTTCGTCGTCAGCAAATCCGGTCTCCACCAACGCGGTGTTGAGCCACCGACTTCATCGCCTCGACCAGTCCACTCCGTTCATTTCAGCTTCATCTGGTGTCGTCGAACATCGACCAGGAAAATTCACCGATGGTTACATCCACCGACGCGGTGTTGATCTTCGGATTGGGGAATTCGAGGTCGACAAATCCACCAACTACGTAAGCATCGGTCCGGAGTCATCTCTCACTACAACACTGACTCAATAAATGCTGTGAGTTCACAGCCTATTTCATTATTCTCCTTACCACATCCCTAAAGCTGCATTGCTTAAATAATATTTTGAAAACACAACATTAACGGCTTAAAATAGGAATAAACTTAAAAATGGGAATTATTTTCTTTTGGAGAAGGGAGAGGCGAGCGAATAGTAGGACGGGAATTTTGGTATAGAAATACACTCCTCGCTTTTTCTGTTGTCATCCATATGTCTTCTTATACAGACCCTTGTATTATTTCGACTCTGGGCACGGCCCGTCTCAACAATTTGGTTCACTTAAGCATGTAACTTATGTACGTCTTCCCTCTGAGTCTTTGAATTCTTAACAATGGTTACAAGGTTATACCTTGTTCTTTTGATTTATTATTTCTGCCCTTCCTGAAAACTTGCCCTGAATAGGAAAAGGTAGGTAATAAAGGGTGAATTAATTTTCAAACTCCTTTTGAATACCATTCCAGGATGAACACTATAGTTTTCTTGCTTCGTGCAGTGCTCTTTAAAGTGTACATTAAAAATAATTTTGCAATCTTCCAAAATTTAAAAAAAAAATCTAAATATTTAAAATATCTGTATTTAGAAATTAACAACAAAGGTATATCGAGTTGCATTGTTCTAGTTGATATACATAGCTGCTTTTTTACCTAATATACATAGCTGGGTTATTCTAAATAAGAAAGAGTTTTGGTGATTTAGTTTTTGGGTTGTGATGCCGTGTTTGCCACCTCCATATAAGACAACGTTTTGGATAGCATATAAATCACTTTAATACTTTTGGCCATAAGAATCTAAAATAAAGTATTTAATAAGAACAGAACTCTTGCATAATGTGTCTGCAAAAGCAAATGTAGGCATAGCATTTTAACGACCAAAGTAAAGAGCACTTGTGGTAAAATATAACTGTATCGAACATGAAAACATGATTTTATTGCATTTAATTTTAATTGCGACTAAAGTTGAGCACCCGCAAGTTTGATGACCCCTTTTCCAAATCGTAATATTTACCAGTTGAAAAATCCTGTTACGAGGCCGCAAAAAGTCTGAATCTAAAATAAAACAGTTCGATAACCCTATTTTCTAAAACGAAATCAAAATATTGACAAAACAGTCGCTGGGCGAAATTATTATTCTCACCTAAAAACACCTGCATCTGAAACGTAAACAAGTTGTGGTGAAGATATTGACGTCACAAGAAGGCTTGCTAGAGAAATTATAAATAGCTAAAAACACCACCAATATTCGGCAGTCAACTTTCAAAAATTAACACGAGTGGACGGAACACCTCCTGTTAAAACGCGATCTGTTAATTATAATTATAAATTCCTGAGTGTCAACTGAAATCTGTAGTCGCTTCTGTTCTTCCATCACGGCAAAATCATTTTAAAGATTACAACTATTTGCAAGAGCTGTTTACGGCCGGCACTCTATCAGTTGAGCCAGACGCATCTGTCATCATTACAATAATAGGGCGTCTCCGTGTGCCGGCTCTTATAATCAAATGACCATGCTGCCGCTGATCACCTAGAGGCTGGCCAATCCCTGCTGCATTGATGCTGACAACCTAGAGCCTAAGAATTCCTCCTGGCTACCGACTGAACCAGCCACAGATGCTGACAACCTAAAGGCTGATGAATACCTACTGGCTACCGACTGAACTGCTCACTGCCGCTGATCATCTAGAGGCTGGCCAATCCCTGCTGCATTGATGCTGACAACTTAGAGGCTGATGAATTCCTGTTGGCTACCGACTGAACTGCCCACTGCCGCTAATCACCTAGAGGCTGGCCAATCCCTGCTCCATTGATGCTGAAAACCTAGAAGCCGCCCAATTCTTTCTGCCTACCGACTGAATTAGCCATTGATGCTGAACACCTAGAAGCCGGCCAATTCTTCCTGGCTACCAACTGAATTAGCCATTGATGCTGAAAACCTAGAGGCTGGCCAATTCTTCCTGGCTATCAACTGAATTAGCCATTGATGCTGAAAACCTAGAAGCCGGCCAATTCTTCCTGGCTACCGACTGAATTAGCCATTGAAGCTGAAAACTTAGAAACCGGCCAATTCTTCCTGGCTACCAACTGAATTAGAAATGGATGCTGAAAATTTAGAAGCTGGCCAATTCTTCCTGGCTACCGACTGAATTAGCCATTGTTGCTGAAGCCTAGAGGCTGGCCGATTCCTGCTGGCTACCAACTGAACTGGCCACTGCTCCAGCAGTCGCCTACGCCATTTGCTGTATCGTATGGCGCGATGATGCACAATGTGCTCCAATCTGAAATTATCGCTGAAAGAATTCCGATTGTCTCAGTTTTCTATCTATGTTTAAATCCCAGTTGTATTGAAATACATATAACTATTTCTTGTGAATTGGGTTGGCTGTAAAAAAATAGGAAGTACCTATAAGCTACACCCCTTTGTACGTTCTGTATACCAGTACAATACTTGTAATTAAAATGTGAATTTTGATTCGAATCGTCTTTCTTTTATGATGGTTTGGATAGAACACCTCACGGTTTTTTACTTAAATCATTACCCAGGTTGAGGACTGATGTGTGCCGGTGCTTATTATTTACAGTCTTTTCTTGTGCATGCAAACACGCCCCGCACAATAACTTAATTGTTGTTTTCAATATAAAACTTTTATTCATAAAAAAAAACTTATTTTTTTATAGTCTAATAACTTATTGAGTAAAACTCCAAACTATTATATTTATTTTTTTTTTTTTGAAGTGAAACTTCTTTACGCGCGTCATGCAATTTCGAGGACCGGAGTAAAACCGACTCATGACCGAAACGAAAATGCGGGACCACCGATTAAAGTTCATTTGATCTAGTCAAAGTTTTGAAGTAACATATAAATGCTTCTTAGCTCATCCCGACAACTGGCGTTGGTGGTGTAATGGTCAGCATAGTTGCCTTCCAAGCAGTTGATCCGAGTTCGATTCTCGGCCATCGCACATTATTTTTTTGTTTTTAACGCCTTTTTCATTCAATATCTTATTTTTTAGTAGGTCAGAACATTTTTTAAAAGAAAATAATATTGCAAAATAATAAAAACACTTATCTCACTGTGATAAAACATTACTCCGCTAGAGCGCGCTTTGCGTTATTGTGTTGGATTAAAATTATTATCTAATCCGTATATTATGATAATTGTATTACATTTATTTAATTAATTTATTTATTTTGATAATATGTAATAATTTACAGAAAAAAAAATTAAAACTATCTCCCTCTGATAAAATATCCGTTCGCTAGAGCGCACTACGCGATCTTGTGTGGGATTCTATTTCTGTACATTGTACATTATTTTTAAAAATATATTATATTTTGGGTGTGATGTAGGTAACATTATAAAACATAACAAGCTCTCATATTTTCAGAACCTACATAATATAATCAATTTATGCGGCTTTGCTTACAGTTGGTGCTCAGCGTGGTTGGCTTTCAATCAGTTAAGCGAGGTTCGATTCTCGGCTGTGGCATTTTTGAAGTGAAACCTTGTTGAGGTGGGGGAGCCGCTCACGAACGTTCTCTCTCTTCTCTTCTTTCCTCTCTCTCAGACACCAGCGAACTGCGCCACGCCAAGCATCAGCTGAAACTAGAAGTTTCACTTCTGTCTTGCGTAGGCTTGACACACCCACTTTTTTTTTTCTTAGAAAGCAATCACTTTGTGGTTTAACATTTTAATGAAATAAAACAATATTTTTTGTTTAAAACCACGAATTTTTATTAATTTTAAGACCGACCGGTTTCGCTTCACTCGAGCATCGTCAGGGTACAAAATTAAACAGTTTAATTTTGTACCCTGACGATGCTCGAGTGAAGCGAAACCGGTCGGTCTTAAAATTAATAAAAATTCATGATTTAAACAAAAAAAAAATTGTTTTATTTCACTATTATATTTGATCATTTGTGACAATATTAACGACGTTTGGGAGTCGTTAGTTAGTTAGTCTTCAATGATAAAATGCTTAAATGTGAGAATGAACTATAGCTTAAATTTAGTTTTTTTCCGCCTAGATAACCTAATATTATTATTTATAGTACTTAATTAAACCTAAAATGGGAATAAAAAATAGGAGAAGTTTTGAAAAGATTGTTTTATTTCATGAAATAATTTTACAATAATATAATTCATAACTTGTTCAAAATAAATCCGTTAATTAAGATTTTAGTTGGAATAATGACGGATATTTAAAAATATTGCGAGGACTTCTTTGCCTTGTAGAATCTCGTACCATGGTATTATTTTAACGAGCTTGCTACTCGAATTGTGAGATACATTCTTTGTTTTCGAGTTTGGTGGGAATTTTCGCAACGGTTGGGAAATAACAAACTATGTTACTCAGACCGCATGTTGGGGATGGAAAATAATATTAGGCTCGTTAACCACACGTTTTAACATTTTTTTACAAATGATAATACAGAAAACTAGCAGGAGAAGATTCAACTTGTGGAAAATATTATTATCTACATAAAAACCCTATAACGTTTTTATGAAAGAACAATACATTTATTGATACCTCATTTTATTTCACTGTAGAAGTGATCCGAACCATAAATAAATAATAGATTAAGAAAATAACAATTATGTGGACATGCAGATGGGATGGATTGACTGTTGTAAGAACATCAGTTGCTCATTTGAAGACTACAGAAGAAAAAAATAGGAATGTCTGTTAAAATCCTACATTACTACGTGACATATAGCAACAACAGTCGTGTCGAAAACCTTCGCGGTTTATTTGGTTATTTATGTATAAACGTCCGCGTGCAATTAGACAAAAATATGCTGTCAGTTCTGATTAAAATTTTATAATGAATGTTATTAATGAAATACAGTCGTTTAAACATTTTTCCAGATTTGACATTCCTCAATTTAATCAGTCTTTGATTGGAAGGAAAGATTCTGGGTATCGATTCTCCAATCCAGGCCGCTCGCAATTGCCGTCAAAAGCATATACATTGGTCGACAATCTTATTCTTGAGTCTCGTCAAAGGTACAAACTTACATACGCCAAACGCCAAAAGTCATTCCACTCGAACAGCAAGTGGGTCGAATCACTCGTTGGTTGAATGGAATGATTTCTCAGGCCCAGAGGTTTCATAGGCCCAGGAACATTCTAGACATGACCACTATCAAGTGCTCAATTTGGGTCACGTCAACAGTCTTAATAACAGAGGAGTTGTATTTTGCGAATGATGATTAAACGAGGTATTTGCATCAGAACGCAGCTACGTTCCAGATTTCATATAGCGTAATGCTACATATTTAAACGCAAGCAGATCTGCCGAGCTGAACCACAATGGGAAAGAAATGAAGCAAACGAAAATGGCGCGAAACGCTGCTTGCACTTGTTTCGATCCTTTCCCGTAATTCGTGGCTCGCTTTGCGTTTCGGTTCGCAAAGGTACCATTATACTGTATTTTTCGATCGTATTTATATACCATAATATACCCAGTAATACATGATATAGGAATACATGAGTGTGTGTAAACATGCTTTCATTTTATTAGACCTAATTTAGCTAAGAGCCATTTAAAGACAAATATCTGCTGTTGATACTCCTTTATTGTGTGCTATGTAATAGTTTATTAAAAGCTGATATCGTAGTTTATTAAAAGAACTCTCGCACTCTCTTGGTGCCAAAAACATGGTCAAGTAGTTTGCCCCCAGCTCGTTCAAATGATACCCGATTTCGTGTTAGGGCAAGTCTTTCAAATTTGGATGTCTATGGTATCGGCCAGTAATTAACCGAAATTTTTTTTTGGATGTGTCCGAAAGTTTGGGATGTGTCCGAACACGTTCGGCTTAACTCGGTACATTTTTATGCTTCTAGAATAACTTTTTGTTTTTTAATAAGCTGCTTCATAAAATTTTTCGTATAGTTCAAAGTTTAGAGAGTTAAAGTAAGTATTATGTATATATATATATATATATATATATTAGTAAAAGTTTATCGTTCAATTAATAATTAGTTATTGTATTGTTCTCTTCTAACATAGGAACTATTAATTACTAGAATGATTTGTTTACTGTACTCCTAAGATTTTTCGTTAATTTGTAATTTCTTAAAACTAAAGTACCTTGCGCAAATTGAAGAACTGTTGTGTAACGACGAACCAAAAAGCGCTAAATATAAAATATTTTACTTTTTAATCCACGTCTTTCGTTTGTCTTACAAGTTTAATAAAAAAACGCATGATTTCGGCGTATTGATTTTTGCAAATTCTTTATATAAGCTTCGGTTTTGGATCCGAATTTTGTGCTGTTCTAGTTTTGGCAAAACTGAAACCAGAAAAGAACCGAAATTCAATTTCGTTTTCGGTTGAAAATCTAGTTTCGGTTGGCCACTAGTAATTGCGTTGTTTTGAACAACATATAAAACCGATGTTAACTTTAACGATTATTATATTAACTCTAGACAATATATTATATAATATTCAACATGATATTCTTGACGATCCCCACCTTTTTGTTTAAGTCCCTGCCCACCCCTTTGTGTAGTTTAATAGTTAGTTGATTATTATACCCTCTTACCCTGAGAGATGATTCACATGCCCAGCAAGGCTTCGCACATAATAAATCACGAAGGGTAGTTATAAGTTGGGAAGGAGCAGGAATTAATTTACTCAGAGCCCTCCCGGGGTGGCGTTAGGGGATCGCCAAAATTAGGGATAAAAAATCCATGCAGGATGCGCGCGCAAAAATGTAGGGAAAAAATTCTCTAATCCCTTGGTGAACTGATTTGTTTTTCATTACCATCAAATAAACAAGAATTTGGCTCGAGATGTTGGCTGTAGCTTAAAAAGGATTATGTGATTTCCTTTGTAAACCCGAAGATATGCTACAATATTAATTCCCCTGTGAACTTAGCATATTTGCCCCTTATGACCTGGCAGTAAGCAGTTACAGTATAAATTAAGAACACCCGAATTATATTCGGTTTGGGCGAGCGTGCGTTATATTAATTTTCATTGCACCATCACATTTTACATTCAAATAAATGTTAATTAAAACCGTTAAAACCAATTGCCTATGTCTTGAAATATATACTTGAATTTCTGTTACTGTTGTTATATTATTTAACTGTAGAAACGCACAACATTTGAAGTGATCTAATAATTATCATTTTATAACTATTACGGTTTTCAATACCCGCCTTTGCCCGAGATTTCAATTTAAAAATAAGGAACAAACAAAATGGCGTCTTATCCATTTTTTTACTGTCACATGAATATAACTTATGACGTAAGTGACGTAGTCAGTCAATAGATTGGTAAATGTACGATATAAATTTATAAGAAACATTATTTAATCTTCTATATGTTTTAACGGTATGCACTAGGAGGTTTTACACTGATGCACAATTCAAAAAAAATAAAAATTTTATTATCACTCTTTGTTAAAAATTATGACTGAATTTCTTCAGATAATACATCTTAGTAGCCATTAAATGAAAGACAACAAAAAGCTATGCTTAAAATAATAATTTAAAAAAAAATCAACTACCTAAGATATTTATGGAATTAGAAAAAGCAATATAGAAATCCATCATTCGTATCAAGACCTCAAGTTCGTACATTCCTAGAATGCTTTATAACATTACGATCCTTTGAAAGAAAACCACACATGATCAGCAAACACAATTAATACAACTGATTGATATATCATTTCTCAGAAATGATATAAAGGCAATCCTTATTTAAAAAGAATTCGCGAGTACAAAAAAAAAATCAGATTAGAGAAGAATATGTATCAAAGGTAACACGTGCTATACATTGCGCTGGAAATCGAATACTGGGTGGGAGGGAAATATTTTTTCTAGATATAAAGGCAAACTAATTAAAAGGAATATTGCGACTTTTGCACACAGCGTTATTTGTATGAACTCGTTAACGGCCATCCATACTAGCGAACAAAATAATTCTTGTGAAAGTTTTACAAAATATTGAAATTGTGGCTCTGCTAGATTAACAAAAATATATTTTCTATCGATTACTGTGTTTTGTTTCAATTTTACATCCGCCACATGCGTTATATTGCACATATCATAGAAAAGCCTGGAAAGGTCACGATGTCCACTCCAACGAAGAAAGGTGCTTATTTATAAAATATAAGCAATAAATAAGCATAATAACAAGTGAAAAAATAATTTGAGACCTGTACGAAGTGTTTTTAATTTGTTTGCAATTTATTGCTTAAAGCTTCAATTTTTCGAATTCATATAACTTTTTGGATTATAGGAAATTTTATGATTAAACTTTTATGATTATATTTGGTGTAGAACCTGGAGAAATGTCTTATGTCATCATTCTAGTATCTGTCTTTTACGTTTTTATACCAGACGTGTGAGAGTGAAGAAGTTGGTCATCGATGACGTTCGTACGACCTCTCTCTATAGCGTGGAGGGAAGTTTACTAGTTTCGGCATAACCGAGTCTTCGTTGGTAGATGTAAAACATAAAAATAATAATGTAAAAATCTATAATTAAGGTGTGATAAGGAGGGTGTAAGGTAGACATAAGCAAAAGCAGAGACGGATATTGGCAGGGTAAATGAGCAATTGAAGAGAATAGACAGTCACTAATCACTCCATAATTTCATTTATACCTTGGAACGGTTTCTTTTTCATTTTTTATGTGGAATGCTTCTTTCGAAACTAGTTGGTGCGTTCATTGAATACCACGATTATCCAAAGTTACTTTGTCTAATTCAATACTGTCACTCCACTAAGTTATTATTTTTCAAAAGAGAAACCATTATAATGCAAACTGATCGGGAATGATGAAAGAAAAATCGCAAAAGAGTAATAGCCAAATTTATTGCCTGCTTGCATTGACAATGAGCGATAGAGAATTTAGTCGCAAAGAATGTCGGGCATATTACGGAGAGAAACGACGGCGATTAATTCAAATGAGAGCGAAAAAGGGCTACACATCGGGACCACGCGTACGCTATGAAGAAGGTCCCGAATTATTCTAGAGCGCTATCTAATTTAGGTGAACGTTTAAAAATCTTTAAATAGTGACGTAAGAAATAGGAGTATCACACGTCACTGATAGAGGGAGGAAAGATGCTAGGCTCAGGGTTGAAGACTTCTAATGGAGTCGACGACTCGAGGACGGAATTTTGATTTGAAATTTTCCTTTCGCCTAGGTTTTTCGGCAGCCGAAAGGGGATTCAATTCAATATGTGTGGAGCAATATTTGTCGAGTACTAGCGGAGTCGGGTTTATTTAAAATAGCAGACAGATATTTTGCCTTATCCGGAGGAAACCATATAATTGGGAACGGGATATGGCTGACGTGTGTTTGAGATTCGTTTGCTCGGAATGATTCTTGTTTTCCAATATCACTCTAAATCAAGACCAATTTGTGGATTAACAGTTATTATCGGGATTTGAACTCATTACTTAGTAAGTGTCAAATAGCATTGATTATAATCAGATACTGAACAGTAATCATTATAACATATATTATCTTATGTATGTCTAATAGTTTGTTTATTTAAAAAAGTGTACTATAAAGTTCTGAATTATAGTTGATTGAAAAATAAAAGCTTTAAAACGAGTTACATCACAGAACCTACAAATTTTATTACTAATTAATAACTTTTTCAAATTACAATTTTGTTGATTTTTTCAACAGCTATATTTGGTAGTTGAGAAAGGCTCATAATCGTATTATGGTAGTCGTACATGATTTTAGTTATAATTTAAGAACTACGACAGTAATATTTTGTATAAACAAATAATAAAACACAAGGAAAAACATAGTTAAGGGAAAAAACCATTAAAAAAATAATTTAAATCTGAATGAAAAATATTTATTTTAATGAAAATAGAACTATCAATCAAAATGTTAAAATTAAAAAAAATACCTAAATGTTAAATTATACCAATAAAATTTTATGTAATTCAAAAAATGATCACAGGTTAATTGGTAGTTATTATTCTAAAAGAGCACACGTTTGTGGTAACATCGTCAAATTTGAATTTAGTGATATGAAAAAAATTGGAAAAAGATAAAATATAATTTATTTAAACGGTGTTAGAAACTCAAGTATTCTTTCAAACTAGTGAAACCGAAGATACGTATGTAGGTTAGATTTTCATCCCAGCCAGGAAAATCAGATTTAAAATATTACAAGTACGAGGCGGTGCTAGAAGACGGCGTAGAACCTTTGGGATTGCTTGTAAGACGGGATCCCAGAGGAAAGGAAGTAGGAACAAAGTAGAATGTGAGAGAAGACACGGTGTCCCGCGGCTTAGTTTAATAAAATGATTCCCTTCTCTTACTTACCTGTGAGTACCGTGCGCCCTAAAAATCACGGAACATTATATTATCATCGTGAATACATTGATTTTACATTCAATTTCTTCCTTTCACCCTTGTGATAGGGGACCGAGACACCTTGAGGATTTATGCAGCCATCCGATACGCGAATGTGGTTTATTTTTATATGTAATTTACGCGTATTAGATGAAAGTTTTTCTAGACATTTTGTGTAATTGAAAATTATTTATGTGCATACTTATTGTGTGGATGGATTTTGTAGTTGTAATTTTTGTATTTGCATGAACCATGTTTGCTTTTGAAATAATAAAATATTTTACAAAACAAGCAATTCATTTGAATGTTATCGCTGAGTTGAATTTTGATATCATTTAGGTACCAGATACCGAAATTTTTTTTTTCAGTAGACCCCCTGCATGCCAAATATTGAAATATTCCTAAAACTATTAACGTCCCATGTAATAATCATTTATTTTTTTCGTAAAAAGATTCCCTTCCCTTACCTGTCCAAAAACCGGGAGGCGGTATAGTTCCTCTGTCTTTACACTGTGCAGACAGTGGCACCCTTTTGAGGTATTACACCAAATGAAAATGTAGCAGGATAAGCAACAGTAATTTCTTTCTGTGGCTGGCCCTACAGAAATGCCACTTAAGTTCTTTGTCAGTGCTTATTTCGGTCAGTTCTTCTTGTCACATGATATCCGATTCTTCAACGTTCCATTTCCGTAGTCAAAATGTCCTCAAACTTAGTTTTGAAGTCTGTGTGAAGTGCATTTAAATGTTGAACGTCATTAATACCCTGGACGTTTTTCAAAAACAAGTTGGGGAACTAGGAAAATTCGCGGCTTCCAAAGTTCAATGTTTTGCTTGAATATATTAATTCTGACGAGAAAAGGAACGTAGACTCTATTTACATACCTCAATTTACAACTTTACGAAATATTAGAATACAAATATCAAATAAGTAATTTCTCAGTCTATTGTATTTGTGTAAGGTCTATTGTGTCATTTACGGAACTCCTAAATGTTGACTTGAGGTAAATGGGGGTCCGCTCGTATTTACCCCTATTTGAATCTCGTGGACCCCCAAATTTTTTCCCGCTGACATAGACCCCCAGCTTGCCGATATCGATCCCTGGGGATCCATATAGAACACTTTGGGAACCTCTGAGGTAAACAAACACAAACAGTAAAAAGTTGAAAATTCATAATATTAAGTTTTTATATTATATATTAAATTAATACATATTTGATATAGCCTAATGTGTTTGAAAAGTTGACGTGGTTAAAAATTCTAAAATTCGTTATGGCTTAAAAGCGTGATTTTTTCAAATTCTACCAATCGTTTTTTCATCAAAAATGAAATTGATTTTTCTGTTAAATTAAACCTTTTCTGGGCCAGGATTCAAAGATTATCAATTCAGAGGATTTCATAATACGCACCTGGTTTGCGTGGTTTGCACTCGGTCAACTTCTTTTGAATTTATGAACAAAGTTTTCATGCTTATTTTACTAACCATCGATAAGCCAAGATAGCAGACAAAACATGTGTAGCCACAGGGGGGACCCAGTAACCATTTAACCATTCGATGTTTGCTTCCTATTAATTTCATCTTCCCGGTAGGCGATCTATAGATAGGAACATCCCTTTTATTCACGCTGTTCTGGAATAAATTTCTGTTACGGTCTTCAGGGGTCAGGTGATTTTTGTTGTGGTAGGGAATAATTCATATTTAATAGCAACATATGTTTCGTACTTCTGAGGAATATATTCATATATCTTTCACTCATGGGTTCGTGTGTCCAGGAGTGACAGATATATGAATATAACCCTCCTACTGCGGCGCAAGGCGATGGGTTGCGTTGGAGAGGTTCAAAAGTCTCCCCAAACGAGCTTCTCCCGATCTGGCACGCCACGGAGATGGTGGGCAGGCGCATCATGAACACACCTCACTCTATCAACCCGGGCACCCCTGCTAAGTCACCAAACCTAGAGAACCACTCATAGTGACCTATGGCAGAGATATTGGTAATCCAATTAATAGTTCCCGGGGCGGCGGTACCCAATTCCGCCTCCAGAATTGGGTGCAATCTAGGTGCAAGCGAATTTATAAATGACTCAGTCCTGATATTATATTTGCAATCAAAACGAATTTTCGATCAAGTAGTACTAGTTGGTTTACGAAAGGTAGGTTGGCTAGTTGGTATAGATTAGGCTGAGTAAATCAGGGCTGTCTATAATTCCATTAACAATTTGTAAAAATTTAATTCGGAAACAAGTCCCCTGTCTGAGAGTCTTAATACTTTTCAAGTTATCACTACCTTATTGGAATTTATGTTCCTACTTCTTATCCTGTGACATATGCAGCCTGAGAGCCACTATAAACTACACACCTTTCGCAATACCTAGATATTCTTACATTCATTTATCACCTACCAACTAATCCCACTGCGTTCACATTTTCCACGTGCCATTCCACAACGACGTTAATTCATTATATCCACTCCCTTCAGACGTTCAGAGGAGCAGGAGCAGGAGCAATATTCTTATTTTACAGTTCGAACTTTAAGTGTTCAGTCAATCTCGAGCAAGTAAACACAAACGATGCACCTACCGGCAAACTTTAAGCACACCTCACACGTTACAATTTGCCCGCAAGCCCCGGCTTACCGCGCTAACTTCGGCGCTCTGAATACGGTTCGCCGCCCACAAATGTGGGGCGGTAGCAGGTAGCTGGGTAGGCTCTACGTAGCGGTAGTCTGGTAGCATACTCGCTACTGTTTGCAATACTGTTATATACCGGTTGACAAACCGGTTCTTGCAACCGAAATCTCTTCAAATACTGTTTTGATTCTTAACATTTCGCTAACCGTAAATGAGCTGCTATCCGTGTGATTTAAAAGCCAAGTGAAGCTAGAATTACCATCGAATCCACGCAAAAGATACTTCTTTGCAGGTATAATATAGATTTCCAATTTCGTCTGCAAGCTGTTAGTAGGTACAATATCCCGATACTTGTGTACGGCGAAGAAGCTTGAAACAAATCAAAAACAAAAACAACAGATAAGAGATCTACTTCACTGGAATTTACAGTAATGATGGATTTGCCAACGCATAAATAATGTCAATAGACAAATTAATAAAAAAACCATACCAATATCGAAGACATAAAAAATGTAATAGAGGTTTACGCCACTCTCTTAATCTTTTGAATATGCATACATAGACCAAGCAATACTAATTTGTCGTACAAGTATCTATTCTTCTGCATTTAGTCCTTCGCCTGCCAGTTCCTACGCATCCCGACCAATAACCAAGGTTGGTATCAGAACTCCAGCGTGAGTTCTTGTTTGCATAACTTCCTTTGTCACCTTTTTGTAATCAACTTCTTTCATCTGAAAATAAGCCTCTATAGAAGCAAAGATGCTCATTAGCATTAGAAACAGATGAAAGATTGTAAAAATCAGATAATTACTTCCTGACTAATAATGTCTTCTTGTTCTCGTATGGTGGACAGGTTGAGTACAATGCTGATCCCAGTAGGTGAATCGACGCTTTCATGTGGTGGCTATTTTCTCATTAGTCGATTAGGTAACTAGGTGCATTTGACAAGTGCATTTGTGCCCCTGTCAATAACGTACATTCATGGGATAGTGATAAACATAACATATTGACGGGGTAGTGTTTCCTTCGAAGTTTCGCGCCCCTGAATGTAGAATTAAGTCTTTGGAAAACACAGGTGCAATGGCTGGGGGCGTCATGTTGCACATATGCACAATATGCAGCCGGGCTCAGCTCCCCACACCCGTGAGACCGCCATTCACTAGTTATTATTATTGAGATTTCCTATCTGGCTGACATGAAGACCATATTACTTGAAATAAGTTATCTTTTCGAGGTACCTAAGTAAAAAGCTTACACAACTTAAAAGTAATTAATAAATAAATTGAAGATGTTAATAGAGGATAATAAGAGCGGTATTTGCTTCCATCGTCTTTTTAGTATTTCTAATTCTTACTTTATCTGATGTGTAAATATTACTTCTGTAGGTTTTACACAAACGAAACTACACGCAAAATTATGAATACTACTTACATGTTATAAGTGAAAATTACACATTTAAAAAAAACTTTGAACGCGTTTTATTCAAAAATGCAATTTTTTTTTAAACATATTTATAGATTTGAACACTCACTGTACATTTTACTAGAAGTTACATGGTTCTAAAATAAACTAAACAAAGTTATTATACCTATTACGCATGTCTTCAAAATGTTTTGTTAATTTCGTAGCTGTGAGATTGATAACAAAGAATTCTAAATAATAAAAAGGTGTGTGGAGAGTGTGAGAGTTTTTTTATTTACAATTTTTTTTGCTGCTCAATGTTTGTTATATTGATTTAATCAAAGTAATTTGACTTTAATTCAATAATTATTCTGACGTTTCCTTTGCTTTACCATTGTTTTATACCTAATTCGTTGATTTTGACACTCGATCACGAACATTTAAAAAATAATAATCATACTAAAACATAGTTGCTAAATAAAACGACTTTTATGACACTATTTCAGATAGCTAAATAATTGATCTTTCATATTTTTATAGCTTGCAGAGTAACGAGAAGAGCTAAAACAGTTGCATTGAAATATAAATTCAAGACATCAGACAAGATGAACAAAAGACCGGAGCTCGCTGTTCGAGAATGTTTGCAGTTAATACAAACAGTTTCATGTTTTATTGTTTGTACATATTATTTTCAGTTGTCAGCTAATGTAAAAATTTTGAATGCTACAGATGAAAATATCCTGTCATATTATGAGCGGTTCCAGTGTGACTTGTGATGAATGTAAACATTAAAGATTAAAACTTCAAATAAATAATACATTCTTATACTATAAGAACTTTTAAGATAAACAAGGGATAAAGCATGAACATCAAAATACATATAATTTAATGAGCCTCTCATTGTATTTTAAGTTACAAATAAACAGAAATGGCGTCGTAGAAGAGCATTAATAAAGTCAAAAAGATTTAATTTTGTTCCGGCCACTTCGTCCTTATGGTTGAAATATAACCCACATACATATTTCAGGAAGATTTATGCCATGGCTCATTAGCATTGTGAATATAATACCCTCTTTAGTTGGAAAAAATATCTTCCCGCTAAAGCAGGCTTTAGCAGGGAAACATAATGCAATTTAATAAGGCTCATGTACCTACATAATTGCGAGAAATAAACGGAGGAAAAGCAATTTAGCATTATGAACAATGTAAAAATATACTCTATCCTTTTTGATGGAAAATAAAAAATTGATGTAAGACTAAATATAATTATTTATATCTAACTGAACTGCAATCATTTTGTTGGTTATTTTGCAGAACGTTTTTTGTTTTGTTTTTTTTTGAAATTTTAAAATATTTTTTATTTAAAAAAAAATTCATAATTCTAAAGTATATTATTAACATTTTTTTAGGGTAAATTATATAATATGTGTTTCTTGATGTTAACTAATACCTCCCTAATTGAAAATAACTCGTGCGTATCATGAGTTGCATTAAATAATTACCGGGATAATTAATCGGGAATACTAATGTAAGCACTGACATTTAAATAAATGAACACACATGTACAGAATATCAAATACCTAAACGCTGATTATTGCAAAAAAAAAATTTACAGTTTTTTTTTTAAGAAAATTGAAAATGATTGACGAATTTCTGCAGTTACAGCAGTTTCGCCTTCCGAATACATTGTTATTCACTATATTTATTTATTTCTAAATTATTAATACCTAATCAGAAAATTACATCGCAGAACTTTAACTAAGTAGTTCACCTATTTGCCATCAATATTATGATGATAATATTATGACGAGGTATATTATGTCGGTCGTAGTATGTACGAACCTACCCATTTTAAATTTCTCATTGTAGTTTAATAGATCTGTAAATTATTAAAAAAAAAAAAAATCCATGAAAAAAAATTATTCTGTCAAGTATTTTAATGTAAGTCGAAATTATGTGAAATTGCTTTTTAATGGATGTGAGAAAGTTGAGATGTCTGCTTATTACAATCTATATGAAAAATTCTCATCCTGGAGTTCAGGAGGAAGGAAGAAAAAAATTAATCTTCCAGGATATTTACTTGCTCCACTAATGTGTCGCTGCCGAAGTGTATTCTCGAGATGAACCGGGATAAAAAGTAAACACCCCCAAGAAGGGGGCATGTTTAAGGTCTTGCCCAATTTCACCACCAAGACTCACCCCTGAACGCATTTTTGACATGAACGTGTGGCCTCAAACAGCTATTACTTATCAGCGCCAACCCCTCACAGGGTGGCAGAAACTCCGAAGGATCGGAGAAGTCACTGCAAATGGAAATAACGTACAGTACACGAAGCGGGAGGGGAGTTATATCGCAAAATGTGTTTTCAGTTCAGCTACGCAAATGAATTAAATGAGAGGACACATCAAACTTGGGATATTATTTAACATTTCATTTTTATCACGATACTTAAAAGTGCCAGGTTTCCATATAATTTTGTGAAACGTTTATATTGACAAAACATTTGGCATACTTTGATAAATTGAATAGCTGAAAACAAAATGTGCAGATGAGCGCTAGTACAAATGACGTTAAAAATAGGTTAACATTGGTGAATTCTAGTGATTTATGGAATTCAGTTATTGAATGCGTAAATCAGTGGAGTAACGAACCTTATGCCCATTTCTATTATATTTATGATGCCTTTTCTCTGAAAGGGGGAGGTAAAACCAATGCAACTTCTCTATTTCAACATCACTCTTTCACCGGAGGGTTAACTAAGCAGTTAACTCAACCTAAAAGTTAGCCCCTCGTAAACCCTGCGGTAGATGGGTCATTGCAGTAATAGAAGGGTCAGAATGTGAGTGGAGAGGGAATTTAAATTTGGTGTTCAAAATAATATACCGTTGACAATAATGAAGTTGGGAGGATCCGGATAAGGAAGAGACCCTGTAAGCCCTGAGTTTGAACCACAATTCTAATTTTCAAAGCAAATATGCGTAAATTGGCATGTCTTATATCTGTTACATAATTTATGAATAGTCACGATTGTGAGATATCACAGCAGAAAATAATCTACTTCTATGTTATGCAAAAAATAGTCAGGATTCCATGAATGAAAATTCTATAAGAATAACAAGAAAACTATGTTTTTGCACCATAATAATACAAGTGAGTATTATTATGCAGGATAAAATCCCTGTTTCTTTCAAATACTTAATTTGGAAATATCATTGGCCATGCTGTAACTTCTTTAAGGTAAAATTAAAATAATACAATTTCATAACAATTAAGTTTATTAGCTTTGCGAAGTAAAAACTATTAATAATTTCCGACAATTTACTTGGAAAATCAGTAAGAAGGTTGGTAATGAAATTATAACAATTCGTCACGAGGTTTTCATTATATAGAAACAATATAAAAAGATTTTCGTTAAGTGGGTTTACCATATTTGAATTATTCCTTTAAAAGGCAAAACAGCTATCTTGTGTAATAATAATTACACAGCAGAACTTGTTTCTAAATAAACCCCTTTTTAAAATTAATAAAACAATATTATTCTGCAATATTTTTTTAAAAAACAAAAATGGTGTAGTTAAATATGATAACAATAAATAAATACCACTTCTTAATCATCAAACTCAAGGTACTCAATTAACTTTCAGGAGCTATCTTAAGATTGAAAGGATGTTTATAATGTTAATCATCTTGATAATTGAATCCATTCGTGCCTCCACATCTCACGCCCCTCCTCCAACATTTTCAGTTATTTCCAAAGGAATTTTGTTTTCCTTTAAACCCACAATGTTGGAAGAAGTAAGTAAAACAGTTTCAGGCTAGCTAAATAAGCAGTGCCGTCTTGATTCTATACCGAGATGGTTATTACAACTATGTTCCATTGTTTTAGCTCCATTCCTAGTTCTCGTTTTTAATAAATCTTTCAGCACGGGTGAATTTCCTGAACCACTAAAGTCAACTCTATTTACACCAATACTGAAAAAGTCGCAACAAGAGCGATAAGTTATTAATTGGTTATTATTGACCCGTTTTAAACATATAATTCAATTGAAAAATACCGGAGAAAGTTGCGGCTACATAGATAACCAGTCACTTGAATTCAAATAAATAATTCGCAAATCGTCAACCAGCATACAGAAAGTTTCATTTAACCGAAACCGGACTACTTCGTTTGCTGTCGGACATAACTCTTTCTATAGGGTCAGGTAATAAGGCTTTTTTCACTCTTTGACAGTAGTGCAGCTTTTGACACGGTTGATCGTGACTTCCGACTGGCATCCAGTCAATCCAATCGCTTACAAGCTGTGTAGTTGGAAATAAACTGTCTTACTTCGCAACACTTTCTTCGCAGTTACCCCGGGAATCTGTTTTGGGTGTACTTCTCTTCATCATATGTACAAATGATGTCGCCAAAATAATGGAGTCATTTGGTCTCTGGTCTCACTGCTACGTTGACGATCAGCAAGTTTATTTTTACTGCACTCCAAACGAAATCAATAGTATCAAAATCCGTATAGCTGGATGTATAGAAGCAATAACTCGTTGGATGTCTTCAAATAAGCTGAAGCTGAATCAGGCTGAGTGTTTCTGGGCAGCCACAAACAAACGTTACCTATTTCAATTTTTGGCAGCGATACCATCCCAAAAACAACAGTCAAACTTCTTGGTGTCAATTTTGATTCGGACTTTTCGCTGGAAAATTAAATAAATAGGACTGTAAGCACCGGTTTTTTTCACCTAAGACAACTCAAGTCTGTTTGAAGAAACCTTCCTACATAGAAGACAAAAAACTACTAATCAACGTTTCGATTACTGCAACGGAATTTATACCAGTCTTCCAAAATATCAAACTTCCAAACTTCAGTCAGTATTTATGTCAGGGGTCTCTAAATATTCGCACATTTCAGAACATCTTTGTAACCTCCACGCACTGGCTCGAATGCCGTGAATGATTCCAGTACAAATATTGCTGGATGGTGTTTAAATTCATAAATGAAACTGCTCCACCCTACATCTCTGAACTATGCGTCTCGGAAAACACTGGTCTGAGGTAATCAACTCTTAAGTCAGTGACATCATTAGCTATAGGCAGACTGGTGGAATCTATGCGCAAGTCAAATACTTAGTTTAGTAATCGCGATCGGGCAACTGGGCTGAAGGCTTGGAATAAACTGCCCCCTGAACTAACTAAACACTTACCTTCTTAGGCTCTCATACCCTTAAATTAAATATACCCGCCTGAGAGTAGCATTCTTGTATTTCACATTTTTTTTATTATATTTACATTATTCATAATCTGTCTCATACCGAGGGACGAATCACATTTAAGTAGATAAATTGTGATCAAAAAACATCCACCTTTGTACTGCCTAACATAAAATTTGCTTTTCCTCTCCTAAACACGCTCATTAAATAACATAAATAAAAATGATTAAAATAAATTCCGGAATTTATAATGCCATTTCCAATTACAAGTGTTCAAATTATGTCCTCTGCGTGCGAACCGTATATAAATTTCTCTAATAAACATTAAACAGTGTTAACCCATTACCTTCATGACGATGGCTATAGGCATCTTTCAAATAGATGAAAACTATGATTTTTTCCACTATAAAAAAGCAGAATCCGACCAAGACGTTACGCAGAATTTTAGCTATAAATAAATAACAAAATTTAATAAATGTAATTAATTATTATATTTTTGATTAATTGTTTGCCAAAACTCTGAAATTAGACCTATTTGCAAAACAACTAAAAAAATAGATAAAATGAAAATAACATGATATAATGTGCATGGTACAATGTTAGCAAAAGACCAAATGGGCGGTAATACTGTTTCCTGTTGTAAAAATAATAAATGGGGTGTTCTGAATATGTTGAACATCAAATAACTTCAAATCGGATTTCCGCACTCAAACTTTCCACTGACAGGAAAATGGTGTCGTATTTCGGTCAACATTCTTGCAAGATGTATTGATTGCATTCATTCCATTGATTTGTCAATGTCATCATTGGCCACCTTTAAATCAAACGATAACAAGACTTAAAGCTACCTTTCGTGTTGATCTAAAAAATAATTAATTATTATTTTTTTTTTGGTAAACTAACGCTTAAGACAAGATTTTTTATGCATAGCACAAAGGGTAACAATTATTTTACAAGCAATAATTATTCGCCTGAAACACTTATCCACATTGAAAAATCTCCTGTTAAAAGATACATGACGCCAACGGGACACGAACCCGTGTCCCTTCGATTTGCGGTCGACAGCTCTGACCACTGAGCTATGTCCCGTTGGCGTCATGTATCTTTTATCAGGAGATTTTTCAAGGTGGATGAGTGTTTCAGGCGAATAATTATTGCTTGTAAAATAATTGTTAAAAATAATTAATGTTGCTGTTATGAAATGTACATGTAAGTGTATGCATGTGTGTATACATGTATGCATGTGATATGAATCACTGTTGACAAACCTAAGAAAAAAAAAAAAAAAACAAAAGATGCACATAAAGAGAAAGCAAATAAAAATCAGCTACAAGATTTGATGTTTTGCTTCCGCCGAAGGCTACTTATTTCGATCCACCTGATACCTAGATGACCCTGAATTATCTCAGGGATCATCTGTTGTACTTTCGATGATGGAATATGTAGAGTTCCCCGCATGTCTTATTGTGTACAATTTATTGACATCCCTCCATTTGATGATCGCCAAGGCCATGAGAATGTGTGCTACTGGCACTAATTTGTAAGCCACTTCGATTCCTAATCCTGAAGCTTCAAGCAAGCTGAAGATCGGCATGCAATTGACAAAAGGCTACATGTAAAAAAATATATCTTGTGTGCAGCTCTCATCACCGCTGTGTAACTCTCGCTCTTCTATTTACATGTGAATTTGATGGGATTGTAGACGCATGCCATTAACAGGATAATCGTGAGGTAATAGATGTCACGAATTTTGATCGAAAGGATTCAGTAAGCCAAGTACATCGTTTTAGAGGAAAAATTAAGAAAAAAATCGTTTGCTCTGAGAAATTGTAATGTGGGAATGGATGGTGATGACCTCCATGACAACAAAATTAGAAATATTCGGGCCAACTACGGTCTTAGAGGGGTGCTGGCCTTTATTTGTTTGTAACGTTCATGTAAATGGATGAGAATTGCACTACTTATTGAGGAAATTTGATCATGAGTTGGGAAACCAGATGACCAGATGACAAAGAAAACCTTCTCAGAAGGCATTCCTTCCTTCTCAGAAGGTGTAGAACATTGCCCGTACTATTTGATCGTCTTTTACGAATCAGTCAATGCATAAATCGAGAAATTGCAGGAGGAGGCAAGGATAAATCATTAATGCAGAAGATGGGAATCATGTGCCTTCAACGCAAGCATATCATTTGCCATATCGGGGAAAATCTTGTTTTCGTTGTACTGTATGAAAAAACAGTCTGTCGTTGCGGGGCTTGTAATCGCACTTTTCACTTAGACTGCTTCGAACAGTACCACCTGAAAAATGTATTTCCCAGATTTGCTTAATTTTCCTCATTCTTAATGATTTTAAGAATTTTATTTCTTGTTATTATAAGTATTTTCAATTAATTAAGCCTTATTATAATTGAATTACAATTACAAAAACCATTATTTCAATACATTTCATATATTTGAACAATTATTTATTTCATATATTTTACCCATATCCAACTCATATTTGCCTAGGGGGTTACCTCCAAAGGTTGCGTATAGGTATAGATTTTCTAAATGCTACGGTGAGAGGGTGAGTGAGCGAAAATTCAAATATGATTTCAGGCTCTCCTTGTTGAACAACTATGCATATATTATTAACATATTTTCCTGCATTCTCTCATCTAATTCCCTTACCCAATTACCTATCCTATTCTGAAAACAACAATCTAAAAACTGTGCCGACCTTAGTGGCAATTTATGGTTACCTTGCTACTATATATACTAAGACAATCTGTGCTACCTTTAAGTGACCCTAGGAGTGTATTAATATCAAGTAACCATTATAATAATAACTAAGAAAACCAATAAGGTTTTTAGGTGATGGGTTAATCTGAAGTTACCTACCAGGTAAATATGGTTCTGTATATTATCTGCCTGTACAAAATATAATTAAATATTATTAAAAATGTATGTACATTCAGGCATCACGTTAATTCATCAAATGCACTGTACGTGTTATTTTGTATTAGTGATCGACGAACCGGTGGATGCAATCTGTTAGCCATACATTGAAAATAGTTTAACTAGTCTATAGTTAGTAATAACATAGATAATTATAGAAATGTTTTATATATTTGTACAGCGCACTTAAGTTGTTTTTGCACAATAATGGCGCTATGAAACATCCAAATATTATTTTTAGTATTAATCAATTTTTAAAGAAGTATTGAATTAACGTAAATTTATAAAACAGCATATGTTATTGTTGTACATATCGATTTGACGAAGAATCATAAATCTGACCAGAGTAAATATTGGTAGACAATTCTGCCAAATACACTTACCGAAATATAATTTTTCTAACAATTCTGGGTATGGTAAGTTTTTAGATTCTCACGGCCAAAAGCATTTTTGTTGTTTGTTTTTGGGGTGTTATGCCGTGTTGCGCTAACTCCTTCTTTAGCCGACGTTTCGGACAGCGTTGCAGTGTCCATCATCAGGGCAGATCCGGTAGACATCTTCGGATCTACCGGATCTGCCCTGATGATGGACACTGCAACGCTGTCCGAAACGTCGGCTAAAGAAGGAGTTAGCGCAACACGGCATAACACCCCAAAAACAAACAACAAAAATTCTGGGTATGTTTCATGACATTCACTTTTTAATCTGACGTTGGCATAAATGTACTGAAGCACAATGGCATTGGAGATTTGCGTTGGATGGATTGGTTGGTTGGATTTAATTTATCAGAAAGGCGCTGAATGTATCAATGATATATTAAAAATCGTGTTAGGCGTACAACTAGAAATAATATGAATGTGAATATTATGAAATAATATCAAACTTATAAAATTCAACACTATACAGGCTATATATATCTGCATTCAAAATACGCGTCGTCAATGGTAACCTTACATAATCTATGTACAAATTTCGTATGTTAAAAATATATGCAAAACGTAATTTGAGTAAAGGATTCAGGATATATGAGAAGCAGATGTTGCATTTATGAATCATAAAAATAAATAACCGTAAAAGATATTTTATTCAAGACATTTTTTCAATTTCGTAAGTAGTCCATTGTGGTCCCTTTCGCCTACAAATGTAGGTATCTACATATTTCAGAGTGAAAATCCAGCCGTACGTCAAAATAAATAGACTCATATTTCAGTTGATGCATGAGTCTCGCAAAATAAGAATGCTCATTTTGTTGACACATTATAACACGTAAAATGTGTCGGAGTTCTGAGAATGACAAGCTGAAACATATCAAGGATACTATTACAGAGATGAATACATGAATTTTCGATACGATAATATTGGCCAAAAAAAACTAAAAAAAAATTTAAAATCCTACGGCATGTGGCAGAATGTTACTATCGGGACTTTTAAAAGCTACACGAAAACGCGGTATTCCAGCGTCACGACCGGAAAACGCCTTAAAAATGTCTTTGGTGTGGCTTCAAATACACTGTGCGAAATGTGTTGATATTGTGTTAAAAATTTGTACACATTTTTCTACCAGAAAAATAATAAAATTTTGGTTAAGGTGCATAGCAACCGTTATGTTGATCCAGCTTGTATATTTGTAATTCATCATTTTGTAATTCGTATCACTGATTTTTAACTTCTAAAACTTAACCTTTATAGTAATAATATGATTATTAAGATTAAGAAGAAGAAAAGAATTAATACGAATCATGTTTAATATAACACAAACATAGATGACGGTTCATATATACAAGTACAAGCACCGTTATTACTTTTTGAGAATACTAGTGGGTGGTGAGATTTATATTGTTAAATTTAGAGAATCTACAGTACCTCCATAACTTTGTTGAAAATATTAACAATCAAATATTGTATTGAATTCACATTATAATCTTTCTTTACGGGGCAACCCATTTTATTCCCACGTTATTACAGGGTCTAGACTAAACTCATAATATTAAGAATAATTACTGAAGTAACTTAGAAACTAAGCCATGAAAGCATGCATTGCATACTGCAGAGATTACGATCATTCCGTTTTAGGGCCAAGAACAAAGCAAATTTGGTGTCTCAGCACCTTGGCACCAAGTGTTGCACCTGCAGCGTGTTGGCCATAAAGACCAGCGGATATTGAAAGGTGCTTCAGTGGCACCACGGAAAAGTTACGAGATTATTTATTATTGACACATGTATATAGACAATTTTTTTTTTGTATATTTAATGTGACTACCTACTGAATTGAGAAAGTGTTCTACTTTATTCCACTCGCATATGGATAAAACACAAGAGTCCTAACTGTTCTCAACCGTCTGGAGTTAAGGTTAAGTTAGTTTGGGATCCCAATTGGGGTTGAAGGTACCGTTTCTGTAAATGTACCCCGGAAAATCGATGGAATCACGTATATAAGGCCAGGAATAAGTTGGAAAATAGTGTAATCGCTTACATCATTTTCCATTATTTATTTATTTACACACATAAACGGCACAACATGTGCCATTAACATAATTGACATACTTATAATAGTACAACAACATGAAGAATAACAGTATAAATGTTAGTAAAAATTTAAGAAAATAGGTAAAAAGTAAGGTAATAAGTAGTGTATAAAAACTATAATGTATAAAAGTAAATTGTAAAGTGAATAGTTTAAAATATAAAGTATTAAAGTACAAACCATAAATTATTAGGAAAAAGTAAAAATAAAAATTTAAAGATTGAAATAAAACAATAAAATGTACCAATAAGATACCTATCTCAAGGTACCGACAAAGATTTAAATATAAAAAGTAATAAATCCTGGATTATGTTAACCGATATGATAAATTTTACAAGTACTTATGATTTCTAGTGCATTAATGGTTTTAGAAGTACTGGTAGGCATATTATGTTTACATGATGTATTTACGTGGTACTAGCAAACAAATTTAGTTTAACGCATCTTTTGTATGAAGACAGATTACCGGCAGCGTGATCAATATTAGCATATTCATTGCCTAAAATATGCAAGCGATTTATGGTTGAGTTTTGTTCTGCGTTCGTCATATTATTGTCACAGTGGAAAGGTGTTTTGAGTCGAGTCGGTCTACTAGGTACATGGTAATTTATTAATGAGACCAATTCAGGGGAGTCAAACAAATCAACAAATTAAAAAACTTTAACGTTACTCGTCAACATAATGAACATTAAACATGCATTCTTAAATTGCTCTCCGACTCACTCCTATCGCACTGGAAAATTGTCATCGAAGCGTTGATGAATGAGAGAGTACAGATCATTGAAGAGATAACCCGATGGAAATGTGATCTTTACCGGTTTAAAAAAAAAGACCTTGCCATTTACCACACGACATTTCAACCTCCAGGTCCAGACAGATCAAATCAAATCGAATGGATTTATATGTTCAAGTAGAAGATACTCTCTTAATTGCTTTGGTGAAAACCATAATTTAGAATTGAAACTTTGCTTGAACTGGTTTGAGCAGTGTTTGGTGACCAGATCTGAAAATCCATGTACTTCTCCTATTTCTTCAGCTTCATAACATACCAAAATACGAGAAACTATAGTCTCTGGCTTCAGACGGTTGTGAATATTTGGCGGTATTCACAAATAAAAAAAAACATAATTTCGATATTTTAAAAAGTTTAGTGAATTTCACCTAGAGTATGGGAAAATTAACCTGGCATACAGACACACCCGAAACACACTTCTTTCAGTTTATCTCTCCAGTGGTACAAAAATTCCCGATCTAAAGTAAAAGTACTCAAACTAGGTTAAAGTAATTTTTTTGCGTGATGGATCGGGATTTGAAATGTAGTCAGTGTATATCTCATGTACCCAGACTCCGGCTTAGTCGTGGTTATCAAGATGTCGTCCCTCCACCGGAGTCATTACGCCTGGTGTAACGACGCCATATAACTTTCTTGGGGGCAAAACTTTTTTCGCACCCTCATTTCCTTCCCAATCCCTAAGGTGGTCCCCAACCCCCGATCCCGTCGTATTTACGAAAAACCCAAGGTCGGTGTGGCCCTACGCCATTTGCATGGATGATAGAAACTTTTACGACTGCGACCTGAACGTAAAGCTAAACTTTTGATTTTAAATATAAGCACTACCTATAGAAGTTTGTTTGACGATATTGCAAACCATCATTAAAAATGCTGTACCTATTTATTTACACAAATATCAGGTGACACAAGAGGTTGAAATAGTGATAAATTTGACACGTTACCACGGCGCGACGTTGCTGTGGTTAAAACGACTAAACTTCTATTGAGCCGGCTTAACTATACCAACGCTGAGACAGCGTGTAATAATCGAATAAGTAACACGTTTCATATTCAATACTAGCAATCTGACAAATGGATTCTTTAAACAGTATCTGCCTAACCTATTACTGCTTGAACCTGAAAATCGACATGAGTTCTTTTGAAGAAATAACGAAAAGTAATCAGGTAATTAACTGATTTATTTGATATTCTATACTCTTTTAATTTATTCACTAATTTGATATTATACGAAGAGCACGAAAAAAAATATATTTTAATAAAAACCAGAAAAACTGCCGTGTAAATTTAATACCTAAAGTAGAAATAACTAACGAACGGTGAGTATTGCAATTAGCATTTAAAAAAAAATAACAATGACATTGAACGTCATTTCTTTGATTGTACGAGAAAAATATCAACCCCATTTAACTATTATAAATAAAGACCTTTGGAATAGAAAAAAATGGGCCGAAACTTGTTTCTAAGCATTAAATCGTTTTCGTCATGTAAAATATATTATTTGAAAGCAGGTTTTTTTGTACGGTTTGCTCATAACATTTTTATGCCAAAGTGTTGGGATTTCTACAATGTTCGGGTTATGAAACCAGTATATAGGCAGTGACATACAGACACATTTAGGTCTAAACTCAGCAATGCTTTAAGCGTATTCATTTAATGTTCGTTCTAAGTTCAATAAAAAAAATTGGAATATGGCGGTCATCGGTATTGGGAATTCGAATGCGTCAAGAAATTTATTAATTTTTATTTTTTCTGTTAAGATTGTTTTCATTGCGATGAACAATTTTGTGTAATTTTTGTGTTGTGGGCGGTTATGAAAATTAGAGTTAGAGCACTATTTTCTCGTTTCATTTGAAGTGAGAATTTTTTTGTATATATTAATACTTCCCCAATACCAATACCCTGGGGCTTATCTGACTGCCATCCCCAATTTGAGGGATATTGTGAGGCTTAAAGTGGGGAGTAGAAGAAAATAAAAAAAAATTGAAGTTCAGAAATCACCCGGCATTTCGGTTAAGATCAATAAGCCTGGCTAAAGCCATTTCGGGCAACGGGTTGTTTCGATTGATATGTAGTCTCTCATCAACGCGATTATGAAAGAACCACTTTGGAGTTAGCAAAAATTATAGCATTTCGGAAATATTTTAATTATACAACATCTCGGATCAAAGTTAATGACCTTACCGCTCTTTAACAGAGTTCGTCATATATGTTATATGTCAATGCCAATTAAAACCCGTTAGTTTTTCCCCGAAAAGAGTTCCACAATTGTCTATATTTCCATCCTTTATCCCCTTCTTAGTAATGAGTCCATAGGGGAGAGATAAGTTAACAGCTCTATAGGCTAAGAATTGCACTGAGCAGAGAAAGAAAATACTGATACGGACAAAAGGGTAAATTCCACCCTTTGCATTCATATATAAATTTGGCGCAAGTTTTTCCTTGGGAAATCTTGCCCTTTGTAAGCTTTATTTGGCTGTTTTCAATGCAATCACTGAAAAAGTAATCTGCTGTGAGAAAATGATTATCACAAAGATAACAAGGGATTTGTTCCTGAGAATTCATTGACTGCAGACATATTAATTCAATATATTTTACTTTTATCCTTCTGATTTAAGAAGGAATAATGCTTGTAGAATAAGTAGTTCTTGGAACGAAAAATGATAATTTGTTTTTAAACGTATGTGTGTTGTGTAAGCAAAATAGATTTTCTGGGTATTCCCGCACCCTACATTAAATAAGACTTTGTGTTAACAGGTATCCAACGTAAAAGAAAATGATGATACGCGGAGGAAAAAAATAAAAGCAATCTCTAGTATAGGTAGGCGTGTTTTTTAAAATACAGGGAGAGAGATTTTGTTCATTCTAATGTATATTTTGGAAGATAAATCTTATTAAAAGATATAATGAGATTCAAGATCACACCAAATTACGGGCGAAATTTTTAGCTACTCTGAAAGAAAAATATAAGAAATATTCCGAAAAACGAAAAATATTTCAATAAATTAATTAAAATTTTAAATTAAGAAAACTCTGAAAAGAAGACAGCTAAATTCCGTATTCATATATAATAAATAGATTTTCTTTAGGTTCCGTATTCATACACAATACACATGGTAGTTAAAAGACCAGAGGCTCATTGTGCCACCTCCCACTTTTATCGGTTATCGTTGGATGATTAACGAAATTTCCATGTTTTACAAGCTGGCCTTTCAGGTATTTGAGTCTTATTTCCATAAAAGGGTATATAAAAGTTATTCTTCTTCATATTCCCAAGGTTGCACGTGTCAGTAGTGTAATTTGAAGTAATAGTCTAATTATAAGCTGCATTTGTGATTTTCCATCCATATACTCGTATATCTGGCTATTTTGGAGGTTAATTAGTACTTTAGTTATCAGACTTTTTTTTGGAAATCATAAATTTGGGAGGCGGGTTTGGGTACCGCCGCCCAGGAAACATTTATTGGATAACAAACACTTCTGCTATAGGTCACCCCGAGTTTTTGGCTACGTTTTTTTATTTAGCAGGGGTGCCCGGGTTCATAGGGTGAGATGTGTTCAGGATGCGCCTGCCCACCATCTGCGTGGTGTGCCATATCGGGAGAGGTTAGTTAAGGGAGACCCTTTGAACTCTCCAACTCGTCAGAAGTCAATTCTTTTTTATGCTTTCAATAAGGCAATACCAGCTGAGCTAAATGTAATGTAATCTTGTAGAACAAACATTCGAAAAAATTCCCATTATATTGTGCACAATATAGATAATACAAAATTTTACAGCATTGACATTTTTGGTAATAACCCAAAGAAATATCGATATGAAGTAATGCGTACGATCGATTATTAATATGAGAGTATGGAATGTATCGGGAGCATCTCGTATCCTCGTCCTATTTTCCTCTTCTCTCCCCTTCCTTTAACACCAAATTAATTTTAAGATATTAAAACTTCATTTCCAATAAACTTTAGCATAATAAACTTATGTGGCTTGACTTAAGTTAACTTGTATATTTATATCTATCATTGTATATTATGTAAAAGCTGTTTGTTTCTTACAAAATAAATAAATAATTTGTTCAAAGCAAGCTTCAACTCTTGACCGTGTACAGATTTTACGGGTTTACAGTTTTCAGCAATACCAAATGTCCATGAACTTTTTTGAATAGCTGTTGATTCTGCTAATAAACTGTATATCATAAAAAAGCATCTCATTACACGCAAACTTCATTATATAATGTATTTTGTAAAAGTCTTTTGGTTATACTTGTTCAAAGATTAACCACATTTTTTTCTTGCTAAAAAGTCTAATGCAGGTTAAGATTACTAATGTAACATTTCTGGTTATTTTATTAGTCGAGAAGGGTTCCCTTTGTGCGTGGACAGGCGAACACAGAAAACAGACAATTTTCTTTCAAATGTTTTAATGCAAAACGAAAAAGAACTATGCTTGAAGGCAGCATTTGAAATTATGATTAATCTGATTTTTTTTTCATCGCGTTTCAAAGAAAATCTGTTTTAATACGATGAATTTATTTAAAGCGTCTGCTGATTTTTTATCATGGACGTCAAAATTACTTACCTATATTAAGAACTTATAGAATTTATATAAGTACAATCACATCAAAACTACTTTATTGATATCTAGGAAACGCACGTGAAACACACATAAATTAATAACATGCAATGCAAAACAAGATAATCAAAAAACCATTTAACTTTTTGGTTCCAGAATATCCACAAAAAATTAAACAAGAAAACAAAATTTTCAATAATTAGAAAAGTAAATGAAATATAAATACATCTCTCAGAATATCAAATAAATATTTTTCTCATACACGCAAACCCGAAATTCATTATTACGTCATAAGTATATTTACATATTTTCCAGGACAAAACCATAACATCATTTAATTAAACACCATACACATCCACGATAAGGCAAGCAATCCGTTGACTACGAGGGGGGCCATTTATATAATTGACTTCCAGACGATATTATAAAAGAAAAAATCGTTATTTAAAAAAAATATGTCTTCTGAAATCGTACAAAATTGTCAAGTCAAAAAAGTAAACAAAAGATTTTTATAAAAATATCAAAAAACATGTCATTGATAAAAATATTTTTCATGATCGTATTCGTTATGTAGCTAGAAAACAAACAAAAACTGTAGTTTTTTACTTTTGCAGAGGTGGATGTGAAGTATTCCACGAAAGATTTATTTTAAAATGTTACGTTGACTATTTTCAAAAGTTGTGTATATAATACTGAAAATATTTTTTTTTTCTAAAGGCTGTTCAGTTGACTAAAGAGCTTAAATTCAGTATCGTCATTGCGGTTGTGTAATAAATTCTCGCTTGAACTTGCGATCTATTTGAATGAATTAATCGTCACTGCGTTTTAACCTTGGCCTTTGTTTAACTGCACTGACAAGGTAGTCAAAATCATTTTATTTACGTGCCATGTAAATGTTACTAGGTAATGTAAATGGTACTAAGTAGTAAGTGACTACGTTCTAGTACTAAGTTGCGATCCTACTGAGGTAACATCAGAGAAAACAGTTGATTTTATAAGACCCTTAGAAGGTATCTCAGAACCTCATATCATACAGATTAAAAACTACACAACACAAAACTGTATAGCGACCTTTCCCGCTTATTTGCAAAGTACGCCATGTAACATAAAAACTTCACAGAGATGTTTAGTTATGACCTTGCATACATTTAACGAAGTGTCACGGGTACATTGGTCAGATTTCGTTCGACCAATCGTGGGAGTTTTTGTGGAGAATAACTTTTAAATCACTTTTCTAGAATGATTTATTTATTCTGAGAGTAAAAATATAGAATGATGTGTGTAAATTCGGAATGGGTGTTTTTTGGGCTACATGAACATATTTTTCAAAAGTATAAATATTTTATACTTAAATTCCTTATTATACCAGCTTATCTCTTCAGTGAAACCGAAACAATTATATCATAAAAAAACATGAACACGTGCAAATTTATTTTGGATTTTATTAATGCCTTTACATCAATTCCCACTTAAGTTACTTCCGATGTTCCCCAAGGAACTAATCTTGGCCCTCTCTGAATCCTGATTTATTAATGACTTTCCCCCCAGCTTAGTCTAAGATTCAGTTAATTTATTTATTATGCAAATGATCATAGTTTTTCGCCCTATTAAATTCTTAAATTATTGTTTATTATTTTTATAAGCAATAATTATTAGCTTGAAACACTCATCCACATTGAAAAATCTCCTAATAAAAGATACATGACGCCAACCGGACTTGAACCCGTGTCCTTTCGATTTCCGGTCGACAGCTCTGACCACTGAGCTATGGCGGCTTATCTCTTATCCGTGAAATAATTCAATATAGAGCTATGGCGGCTTATCTCTTATCCGCGAAATAATTCAATATATACTAGTGTTTCATTCAATAATTACTGCTTGTTACATTTTTTCACCTGAAACAACCAACTTTATTTTATATGAGAAAGGCATTGTAAGTGCTAACTGTCTCACTAGATGGCGTCGAGACAAATTGTCTACTTTTTTTTGGTGAGAATACTAGAACTTGTCAAATATTAATTATTGGCATCACGTATCTTTTATCAGGAGATTTTTCAATGTGGATGAGTGTTTCAGGCTAATAATTATTGCTTATACAAATAATTGTTACTCTTTGTGCCATGCATAAAAAATCTTGTCTTAAACATTAGTTTACAAAAAAAAAAAATTTATTGTTTATTGCTTAAAAATGATTCAACAGCAATATCTTCCAGGTTTTTTCTAAATAAAACACCTTGGAACATAAAAAAACTATGCAATATTTCTTTTTCCAAAAATAGCCCTCAAATAGTAATTTCAAACAACATTCCGATTCTGAATCTTTCACCAAGGTGATACTGAAATAATCTAACAGTCTGGAAGGTGCTATAGTAGTATGGTAGTTGCAAATACAACTTTTTTTTTTATTTTTTTTTTTTATTTAGTAAAAGATTATACATTTAAATACATTATTTAAGAAATGTTTTGACTGCCCAACTAGGAGGATTCCCGTTTTAGGACAGTCAAATAAGTATGAGTATTAACATTTTGATAAGTTGTTTGATAAGTATAGTATTACAATAATAATGAAATAATAGGTATTTGTACTTTTAACTGGTGCCTAAGCCTACTAACATGTTTGTATAAATATGAATAACAGAGAGAAGAAATACCATAAAATAAAATATTACATTAAACATAAGATTAACTGCTGCTTCGGTAGCATTCTAATTTAAAAGTATTAGGTAAGTACATATATACATATAATGATAAAGATTATAACATAAACGTATCTTTTACTGTTTTGTTGGAGTTTTTGTTGTTGTTTTTGGTTTGTGTTTGATTTCATTTTTTGTGTAGTAAAAGTTCACTCTCCTTTCTACCTAATTGATGAAACCAATTAGTGGTCAATTTATGAAGAATAGCTGTGTTTTCCTTTTTCCAAGCATCGGGGATGAAGTTGTATAGTTTTGGACCTAAGAATGAGAAGTGTCTTTGAGCGAGAGATGTTTTAGTTGTGAGTGGTACAATTGGATTTCTCCGTGAGTGGCGGGTGTCGTGAGAGTGGTTAATAGATGGGTAGAGGTGGCGTTTTTGATGGGTGTTTAAAATTAATTTTCTCATGTATAGTTGTCTAACATCCAGAACTCGGAATTCTTCAAATAGTGCATCGCTATGATATCTAAATGGTTTTTTGAGGATTACCCTTAGTAGTGATTTTTGAGCTTTTGCTAATTTGTCCAAAACAGTTTTTGCACACCCACCCCAACCTAAGGATGCATAGTCTAGAAGTGACCCACACATAGCATCATAGATGAATTTCAATTCTTTTTTACTTAAGATATTTTTGATTGTCATAAACATGTACGTAAGCTTTCTAACCTTTGTGGCAACTAGATCTATTTGTCCGTCCCATCTAAGATATTTGTCTAATATAACACCAAGGTATTTTATACTGTCTACGCATTCCAATTTATAGCAATTACAGTTAGTGGAGTCAATGCATTTATGTATAAAAATATTATGTGCTTCTTCGGGTTGGCCCGCTTCTGTCGCACTAAATCGTATAAATTTAGTTTTTTCCGAATTGAGTGTCAGCAGATTATAGTCTAACCAAAGTTTTAGCTGTTTTAATCCACTTTCTGCTTTACAGTGTACATCATTCCATGTTTTTTCTTCAAATATTAGGACAGTATCATCTGCAAATGATTGGAAAAATTGCTGTTACACAGATCATTGATATAAATACTGAACAAAATAGGTCCTAAGGTACTCCCTTGGGGTACACCAAATTCTACAAGGGCTGGATCGCTAACACTATCATTAATTTTAACTTGTTGGTATCTGTTAGTTAAGTAACTATCCATCCATTTGTATAGCAGTCCCTGAACACCTATAGCCTTTAGTTTTTTTAGAAGTATTTTATGCGAGATGGTATCAAAAGCTTTGGCAAGATCTAAAAAGAGAGCGATGGATTTATTACCCCTGTCAATATTATTGGAAATAATATCCGCCAGCTTAGCAATAGCATTTTCTGTTCCTAGACCTGGACGAAAGCCGAACTGGTTATTAGATAAGATTTTATGTCTTTCAAGATAGAGGGTGAGACGATTTTTTACGATTTTCTCGATAATTTTTGAGAATGAGTTGAGTAGAGATATTGGCCGATAATTATGTATATCCGATTTGTTTCCATTTTTATGAATCAATATAACAACTGATTGTTTTAAGTAATTTGGGAATGTGCCTGTCTTGAAACTAAGATTACAAATGTATGCAATGGGACTCGCTATAAGTGGTTTCAATACTTTCAGCAGATTTGAGGAAATTTTGTCTGGCCCACAAGCATTCGATGTCTTCAGCTCATCTATCATTTTCATGACTTCATTAGTCGTTGTTTGAATCTCGTCTGTTTTAAGATTAAGATCAGTTGAAGGTATGTTGGCTAGTTCAGATTCAATTTTCTTACATTTTTCAAGGATTTTATTTGCGAGAGAGGCTCCTACTGAAGTGAAATATTGATTAGCAAAATTAGCCATCAATTTGGGGTTAGTAGTACTTGTGTTTTTCATATCAAATGATTGTATGAAAGACGATTTGCTGTTTTTTGTTTTGGTAATTTGACGAAATATTTCCCAGAAACGTTTTGGAGTTATGTTGTTTTCGTATATATGTTTTTTGTAGAAATTTTCTTTAGTGGAAATAATTAGTTTTTTTACATATGTTTCTATATTTCTTATATTGTTCTTGAACTAGAATATTATCTGGTTGTCTTTTAGCATTTTTATGCATTTGATTACGTCTGTGGATGGATTTGACTAGGCCAGGGGTGATCCATGGCATGAGTTTAAATTGTTTGTTCGGTATAACTTTATTAGTAGTGTGATTAGATATGAAGTATTGTAATTTAGTGATAAATTGCTGCATTGCTTGCTCAGTGTCAGTCTGGTTTATTACTTTTTGCCACTTTTCTGTTGTCAGCTCCTCAATTAGTGCGTGATAATTTATTTTAGAAATATATTTGTTTTTAGGAGGAGAGGAAGGTTTATTTCTTAGGCCGAGCGCTGTGGTATAATGATCTGAAATTGTTGTGTGTATAACAAATGAGTCTGCGAAATCAATGTTTTTAATGTTGATGTGATCCAAGCATGATTTACTTGCACCTTGTACTCGAGTGGGGGTGTCAATTATCGGAGTAAAAGCGTTTTCAGTGAGAAAACATAAATAATCATCGGATTGGCGATGATTGTCAAGAATAGTATTAATATTCAAGTCTCCAATGATTATTTGGTGTTCTGGGTTTTCTGTGTTGTTAATGATAGAGTGGAGTGAATTTAAAAATGAATCGATGTTGTGAAATGATGGTGATCTATAGATTGTAAAAATGCATAGGTTTTTGTTAAGCAAGATTTTTAGACAATTTGCTTGTGTTAAGATGAGTTCATCAACTTGCGTCTGTATACCGTCCCTGACATAGATTACTATACCACTAGCTTTATTTATTATACTGGTTGTGTGGTACTCAGTATAATTTTGTATGTTTTTGGCAGTGAAGTATTTATTAATCCAGCACTCAGTTAGAACTAGCAAATCGAATTTGAAATGAGTTGGTCAAGAAATACGAGAAAGTCATCAATGTTGGTAATACTTCTAATGTTTTGGTGAATAATTTTCAGACCGTACGATTCCCAACAATATTTATTCATGTCTTCGGGATTATCAATCACATTTTTGTTACATGTGAGTATGGTTTCTTCGGGGATATCAAAAGATACTTTAATCATTTATATTTTCATTTTTAAAGTTATTTAAGTATACCCACAATGATAAGATTTGGGAACGTACAGATGTGTGTGTGGTGTTTGAGTAAAATAATGTGTGTATGCTTGTATTAGTGAGTCATAGTGTGAGAAGAAAATTTTCCGAGGTAATGTGGATAGCTCGTGATTCTGTTGTTTGGCGTACGTAGACCCGTCCCGCTTTCACCCATACGTAAGCTAGCTTTTTTTCCGTAGCCGTCTTCTTCGCCAGGTAAAGTAAGCGTTTATTTGTTGCTGTTAAGTGTTCTGATATATAGACTGGCGTACGTGGTCCGGAGAGGCCTATGGAGCTCGTGTTAAGTTTGTCTTCCTTTGTTGTGGCGTTCAAATTGTATCTTTTTACACAACTTATATATACATTTATTAGACTTTCGACAAAGTATCCCATATATGATCAAAACTAAGAGGTAATATGCTAAAATTGTTAACCGAATCTTAAACTGTTCAGTTAATTGAAATCTTTATTATCAAGAGCCATGTGTGCTACAGGTAGCTTTGCTGATGACGTCAAGCTTGTAAATCTATAACTGTACCACAATTTATTTATTATTTTTTGTGTGCATTTTTTATCTATTGTAATTTTTGTTCATGTTAAAGTTGTACTACCTACATGTAAGAGCATTCTGTTCACTAAATAAATAAATATTATATTAAAAGAATAATTTGAAAAACAACACTAAATAATCGTATAAAGTTTATTTGCGGACACGGCGTCCGTTTGAACTCGCGACCTCCGGCTATGGTAGCCGAGGATTACAACCACTCAACCACGGAGGCCATAAAACATAATGCAGAAGCATAGAATAAAACGCACAAAAAATACGATGTGGGCGTGTTTCGTGATCCAAAAGTCAGACCATTCTCTGCTTAATTTTTTAAATGATATTTATCTGCAGAAGTGTGGGGAATTTTTGTTTCTTTATTTGGTCAATTTAATTATAAAACACGGATAGTACGAGTTTTGTAAAAACGAGGTCCAGCAATGCTGCTAGATGGCTGATTGTCTGCAGATTCTACTTAAACATTTTGTCATTAATAAATAAGAGGGAGCATAATTATTAACATGTGAACCTACTCCTCTGATTTTACTCTGTACAGACAGAGGCGCTCTTGTGAGGTGTCACATAAAAAAATATAAAAACATAGCATAGTATTATATATATAAACATATGAATTTAATAAAAATTAAATTCTCAAATGGTTTAATTACAGCTTACCCAAGTTGAAGTACCTAATATATACGAGCATACGATTCAATTGTTATTAATAAACAATAAATCTTTCCGCAACAAAAGAGTTAAAAAAATCTTCCATGAAGTTCAACATACAACATATTATAAGTTTGCTAATATAAGTTTTACCATATGAACAAACACGCCTAAGAAACTGAGAAAACAACTGTATTTGCGACGGTTAATATTTTCATTAGGCCACCTTGTTACGACTCCGCGACAGGAACACAACTCAAAGAGAATGTTGCAGATAAGTACTGTGGAAAATCTCTTTGTAACCAGAAGTTTGCGCAAATTTCTCGTCTTTGATAGAGTTTGTAATGAAACAGCAACTGATGTGAAATACCATCAGTGAAGATTAATTTTGTAGAAGCGCTTATAAAGCCCGGTTAAGTTTGTTTTATGTTTACATAAAAATAATATACGTTAATAAACAAAATTATTTTGAAAAAAATGAATACGCAGACAGAGGTTTTGATAAAAATAATTAGTCATCATTGAAGACTCTCAACTGAAAGATGTGAAACAGAAAAGACAGAAAAAAAGATTCATACGCATCTAGGAATTGAACCCAGGATTCAATTCCAATGTATTGGCAAGATACCGGACATATTTAGCGAAACCACTAGAACTTTACAAACTAATTTCTGGATGAAATTTATGGATAACATAAATAAAAAAATCGATTAAAATGAATAAAGAATGGTAGAAGGGTTACACGCCATTAGATTGGAGAAGAACGGTGATCATGCTTTTGTACAAAGGTCACATTTGGTATCGCTGGGTCACAAGGCTGTTAGCCTACTGAGTTCGGTTCGCAAGCTGTATGGTAGGATATTGATTGAAAGGGTAAGAATGAAAAAAATGATAAAATATGTGTGAGGCTTTTGTAAGTGGAAGGGGTTACATAGATCAGATTTTCCCATTGAGTACGCTAACTGAAAAGTTTCTGGAAAAAACCAGAAACTTTTCTGTGCCTTTGTAGATCTAAAAAAAACATTCGACCGAGTCGATAATAAAAAGCAATGGAAGGTGTTGTCCAAGTATAGAGTTAATACAAATCTCATACATGCAATTGAATCTCTTACGAGGGAACCGTTGCGTTGTACGTATTAGTGGTGAATGGTGGTTTAACGGGGTGCTTTGACATCGCAAGAGGTGTAGATAATGAACAAAGGAGTTTGAGGAGAATATATATCACAAATGTGAATGGTAGAACAAGTCGGATACACCTGAGGAAGATATGGCACGATCAAGTGAACAACACACTGAAGTTGGGCCATGTACAGAGTCAGAATAATATAAGAGACGATGTATGAATGTGAATGAGACAAGGAGTGTGTGCCAAGACCCAGTTGTGTGGCTGTCCGTGCTCTCTGTCTACCCCTGCGGGATGAAGGTTAGTAAGATATAATACAGCAAAAATAGGGCCTAATCGATTTTCTTTGACGTGCAGTTTCAAAAAAAAGTTTTAATTTTTAAGAAATGATGGAATATAAGATATCATGAAATATCACGTGGTGAAGAAGAACCAATTTAAATAGAAAAGAAAAGAGTACGCCAAAAATATCTGTTGAAATTTAAATTGATTTCTAGCTAAGCAGAATGATCATAAGCGCTAATGTAATGTACCCAAATTTGAAATATTTATTTTGTGAAATTTAGAAACTTTTTTAAACGTAAACTTGGTATTAAAAAATCATAAAAACATTTTTTTATAAAAACAAAACCGCAATTTTCAGATAAAATACTTAGGACGGGTTGTTTCGGAGAATCTGAACAATTCATCAAATTTCAACGTTCATTTTCGGGTTCTGTGAAAGTCCTATTCAAGTTCTGTTATTATATCATTGTAGGCTAGTTGCTTGACAAAACTGAAATAAAAACAGAACTTGAAAAAAATCTTTCACAGAACTTGAAAATGAACGATGAAATTTGATGAATTGTTCAAATTCTCCGAAACAACCCGTCCTTAAATTATACTTTGGACACGAAAATTAAATATTTTTATAGATTGTAATATAATATTTGCTGTTATAATATCATTTAAGTATTTTGTTAATTGTTTTTAGGGTGTTATGCCGTGTTGCGCTAACTCCTTCTTTAGCCAACGTTTCGGACAACACTGCAGTGTCCATCATCAGGGCAGATGTGTTATCTAGATGTGATAACACATCTGCCCTGATGATGGACACTGCAATGTTGTCTGAAACGTTGGCTAAAGAAGGAGTTAGCGCAACACGGCATAACACCCCAAAAACAAATAACAAACATACTTTTGGCCGAGAAAATCTTAAATCATATCATTTAAGTTTGGTTACCAAATACCTACGTAATATTTCTAACAACATAATATGTTTATCCATTTGTAAGATCTATGATATGTAATATATGTGTTTCAGGTACAGAGCATGAATAATTTAAATTTGAATGCGAGTCGTACCATTTCAAAATAAACGTTTCAATAATTAACAGTAGGTACACGTGTATGTATTCTATATTTCAATACGTTAATTACAATTTAATATATTATAACAACGTCTTGTAGTCTAGTAGCTACTTTAGGTAGTAGCTACTCTACTTTGTCCTAGTTTTCAAGTTCCATTTTTCGTTATTTTTTTTTATTAAGTGGAACAAACAAAACGAAGTTCTTTCTAAGGTTTTGAAAGTTTAAAAGATGACGCAAAACTCATTGTTTCGAGTAAAATACTTTTGTCTTGCAAAATGATGTGAAAAACTGTGCAAATTTCATGATTCCAGATATAGTCATTGTTATTATATGCGCGTTCAACACGCTCTTGTGTCCTCTTTAGGGAGGATCAGTGCAAAACGAACTCTAAGCAGAATTCTTCCCTGAACAGACTATAGCGAATTATCCAAGGTATTTATATTTTCAGTTGCGAACTTACCAAATATAAGAGGTCCATAAAAGAATATTTCTCTGATGGTTTGTGAATAATGTTATGTCTCTATTGTTCATATTTCCATTATGATTTGATTTATATCTACAACCTCTCTCCATGGCTAAAATATATTGATAAATGTATTGTTTTATAAATTTATCTTTTTATATAATATTTTGTTTTGTATAATTTTTTTGAATTCACATTCCATTCTTACAAATTTAATTTACCTATTCCATATTATGCTGTCTCAGTAGAGGTAAAATCACAAGGAGGAAATCCATAATTGGTTTTATTTTGGCTATATAATACATATGTACAAACTGATTAAATGTAAACTGTCGATTTCCTGAAAATTAATAAATAAATAAATATAGCTATTCAAGAGTCTCATATATTCAGAATTCTGCTTTCGTTTGCAAGGGAACGCAAGTAGAACCTACAACGTTTTCAAACTGAATTTAATTATTAACTTTTTCATTGAATACAAATTTCATGAAGATTTTTCTCAGGAACCTCAAGTAAAAGATAAGATTCGCTAGTGGTAGTAGAGCTTTCAATTTGTTTGTCCGATTGTCGGAGGCCCCAAAGTTTTGTTTGAAGGAAACTTTGCTTTGGAAAATCTTTATTAAATAGTAAATGAAACTTTTCTTTGTGAATATTTAAAGCTATGCTAAAGTTTGGCTGCCTTTAATTAAATTACCAACGAAATTTTGGTTTTAAATAGACGAGTAACAATAGTAAATTTTTAATTCGTTCTTGCATTTTCAATACAAAGGGAGTTATATTTTCCCCGTGTTAAACTTTCATTGAAAGGAATGAATGAAAGAACAATCTAAGATAAGATGGAACAATGAATTCACCACACTATAGATTGTTCCTAACGGGAAATAAAAATAATATTCCCTGTGTAAATCCACATACGAATGATTATTTCTCGTTGAGCGTGAAGGCACTTTTACAAAAAACTGATTGAAATGACTAAATCCTTGTTTAGTGACTGTATCTGAATAGCCTGGTATTTCTCACCTTCTTTTTTTCACATCTTCTTCCCCTCCCCTCTACCTGTAGCCCCACAACTTCTCCGATCCCACAGTCTCACTGACTCCAGACTTTTGGGAGTAGTTAATTTCTGGTGCGGTATTCACAAAAAAAAACAAAAAACAATTCTGTATTATGTACGTACTACATACACAAAGAATCGAGAATTTTTAAAATAAAATCATGGTGCAATTTTGATATTAAATTTTGTCTGTTTTAACCTGCCATTCCCCATTGGAGTTCGACGCTTCGAGCCAGGAGCACAGCCGTGCGAGGAGGTGGGTTAGCGAGCGGGCCGGTTTATCTCCCCTGCACTAAAACAAGATAGTGCTGAATTTATTTGACATATTTAAAAAGGGGACCAGCGAGTGAAAGAGAAGATTCCCGCATAATGAGCGCACTGGCCTGCCCGCCTCTGGCTGAACGCTTTACTTTAGTTCGATGGTTGTACGGCGGAATCACAACTTTATAAAACTATGGATATAACATTTTTTATCAGAGCTACCTCCTAAACATGTCATTACTTTTAAATATTAATCTATAAAAAATTAAAATTAAAATTGAGGAAAATAAAAATAAATTCACACACAAAATTACAAAATGGATTAAACAACAAAAAAGACAATATTACCAAAATGTCATAGCATAAAATAAAAATAAAACCTACACGTAACACACAAAACCAACATAAACACACATCACTCACAAACACACAAGATTATTTTCATTGTATTATTTTTTTAATTTTAAATGTATTATTATGTATTTTTATTTTTAATTTTAAATTTATTATTTTCTTTTCAAATTTACTATCTTAGATTTTCATATTATAAAATGAAGGCCTCAGCACGGGCAAGCCACCCAGTGAGGCCTACATTACTGGAAAACATAAATTGTAACAAAATAATGTACCAAATAAAAAATAAAAAATAAAAAAAAACATCGCAATTCTAGTGAATCGAGAAATAGTTAGAATGCTGTCAAACTCAGAATAATTCATGTTTTACAATGTTTGTTTGTTTGACAAAATTTTGCTGACTTTGACTGAGAATATATACCCTGTCTAGGGTTAAAGTGCAAAAATATCGGGAAGTGATTTAACATGATGGTATATGTAAAAAAGATAAATAACTTTTTCGAAATTCGGCGTTTTTTTTCCCATACAAAAATATTTTTCCACAGAAGAATATTCATTTTCCCATACAAACAATTCAACATTGGTACCTGAAAACAACATTAAAACTTTGAAATTTCGAAAAGGGTGTGTATCTTTTTTCTTGTATAATTACCTACCGAAGTTTGTGCACTTTATTCCCGGACACCCTATATTTTATATATCTCCCTACACCAGTCTTAAGTAGTATATAAGTATATAGGTGAGATTATTGCCAAGTGGTATTTTTTTAAATCACCCATATTTTTGGTGGGAATTGAAGATGCGTGATGTTTTTCGCCTGTTGTGAAAATTACAATTAATAATATATACGTAAGAAAAACATTATTTTAAACATTAATACAATGAAGTATTTAACGTGAAAGGTCAAAGAAAGGAATGAACGAGTGAGAAAAATAATTATCGAGCTAGTGAGTATAGAAATGACCTATTTTATCGCTTTTAAGTGGCATTGGGAAGGGCACGCGGTACATCAGAGTCCAGCTACTTTCAGAGGCGTGGTGTTTACAGCGTGAAGGAACAATATTAGTGATGGGTGGGAATTTCCTGAGCACATACTCAGAGAGATGAACTCTCGGTGAAATTTAAGTTAATATTTACATTTTTTTTATAAGAATATCACAAAAGAGTCCCAGCTGCTCCAAACCGTCTGGAGCCAGTAAGACTATGGAATCATAAATGGGGGTGAGGATGAAGAGAGTGGAGGGGGGATGGAGATGGTGAAAAGGAAGGTGAGTGGTGGGAAGTACTTGGCTATTCAGATCTGGTCACCAAGAGCCGTTTAAAGCAACGTTACAATTCTGAATGGGGGTCTTACAACAGGGTGATACTCGCATTATCCAGGTGTAATCATACGTTATTATGTATCAGTACTATAAATTTTCTATATTATTAACTAACTATTATATACGACAGAATAATTGTTGTCAACTTGACGTTCGCATTATTTGGAGACCTTCAAAGTGTTTCCGATAATGATGAAATAACACTCCAATATAATATTTACAGTCATATCACCTCATTAACATTCAAGGATAAGAAGTATACTTAATACGCTAGGCCTTAAAGCTTGACGGAGAATTAATATTTCAAAGATTATAATCATAATTGTACCCAGTATAAGTTACAAGTGGAAAGGTAATTGAACATAATCTAATAAGCTAAAGTTTAAAATTTATCGAATATTTATTCAAAAGGGTTAACTTTGGGTAAATTTAAAATATTTTAATGGAAAACGTAAAATATCACAATGGTCTATGAATCTATTAGCATTTAAAATTTTTATACAAACATTTTACTCCGTTCCCATTAAATTTATTCACTCTTCCAAGTTAAGTGTTGGTTACGGGATGAAAATAAAATGTGCAAGGGTTGTAGAATAAATATGTTCTAGTAAGGTTTACTCTTGTTCATACATTAAGCGTAATTAACTACCATTTTATATGGCGTGTGGTCAAGATACCTACAGGAAATGAAATCATAATATTTGTTCATAAAGAATTCTGTAACATACTACAAATTTCTGATAACGTTGTAGGTTTCCAAATTCCGAGAAGAAAGAAAATTACTCACCATTTCTTAAATGTGTGCTGTAAAATAGATCGTGGCGTAAAAACGTATTATAAAGATGAGTGTTTTCTATTTTTTGTATTTCTTAGCCATTAACTATGTAACAATTTCTACACATTTTTGTTTTATTGGGTTTTATTTTCCAATAAACATAATGCCCAAGAAAAAGTACCAAATGTACATTGGAAAATAAAACTCAATAAAAAATGAGTTTTATTTTTTTATTTTTTACATTTTTCCCTTGTCTATCTCAAATCTTTAAAACGCTTTTCTTTATTCGACCAGAAAAGATATCGCTGAGGCGTGTGTGTGGTGAAAACCGTGTAACCGTATTCAGTTATTCAGGTCAGGTTAGTTCTGTCAGGAGTTCTATACAATATTCAGAAAGGGACACTTAGATGATTTGAATATGTTGAGTAGATGACTGAAGAAAGGAGTTTCTGGAGAATATGTGAAATCCAAAAACGTAGAAGAAAGAGCCGGAGAAGCTGCAGGAATACACGGCAGGTTATCAAATACTTAATTCGGGTTATGACTTGTCATATGTGTCATAAGTTGGGAGTATGTGTTAAGAGAGACAAAATATATATACTTGTATGGTGTTTTATACATAAAGAGAAATAATTTTTTTAGAAATTAAGTAGTTTAATCAACTATTATTATATTTGTTCATTTCAGTAAAAGTTTATCCCCCTTCTTTTTACAGAAAAATATATTTTTTTAAGTCCAAGCTGGGCGGATGAGAAGTTAGTCTTTGGACGAGTCTAAGTTGTTGATTTTTTTAGAGAGTTGTCTGATCATAAGAAGTCACTTGAAAGAAAGTATTTCTTTATATTGACGAAAAAAGTCAAAAGTATGTGCAATGTATACAGTACATAGTTTGTAGTTAAATAAATACAACAAAATGTATAGAAAAATCAAGTCACGTAACTGTAGGTAGGAAAAACCTATTTAGTACTGTGGTAATAGTGTACGGTCCTGTACTACCTTTCTAATAATAATGTAAGCAAAGTAAGGGATTAAATATTATATTAATATAAAAGAAAAAAAATGCTTGTGTTGTGTGGAATTTTTTTTTATGTATTTTGATTGTCATTAATATAAACCTGACGTCTGAATTCCTTTAAAATGAGATATTTAACGAAGCTAAAGAACCCCGCTCTCCAATTCGTTAAAAAATGGAAAAAATGAATTATAATTTAATATTTGTTACCTAAGATTTTAATATCACAGGCCCTTACAGGATTAGCGCGTGCAACACTATATCACTTACATGACGTATATTAACGCACATTTCAGTTCAGTCTACATATCTGTCCCGATGATGGACACTGTCATGTTGTCCAAAACTTTGGGTAAATTTGGCGAAAGCGCAACATGGCAAAATAACACAAGTAATAGCGATCATATTTTTTGCAATGAATTAAATTTATCGATGTTTTTTTGTAATGTTGTTTCATTATTACACATTATCTCGGCACTGAAAAAAGAGTCGAATTAATGTCGATGAAATTTAGTTTAGAAATTTTAAATTAAATTTAGTAACAGTAATAACGTGGCTTTATTTTACCTCAACTTGGCCTTCGATCTCACATTCACATATTCATGATAAAAACGAAATGTGCTGGGAACAAAAATTGAAAACCGACTTCATTTGGTTTTAGTGACGACAAATTTAAATTTCATTCTGCGTTCTACGCATCACGGTAAGTTCCAATATTGACACAATCTGTTAATAATGTAATTTTCTATAAAAAAACATATTTTGAATACTCTGGGTATTTGGGAAGTATGTCTAGCCGATAATAATATTGAATCGTCACGTGGAAGTGAATGCTGAAGAAGTCGGGAACGCTGGAGGAAGACATGACAAGATCAACTGAATTTAATGCTTATCTATTGTGTAATGAATGTGTGACATGTATAAAGTGAATGCTGAAGAAGTCGGGAACGCTGGAGGAAGACATGACAAGATCAACTGAATAAAATGCTTATCTATTGTGTAATGAATGTGTGACATGTATAAAGTGAATGCTGAAGAAGTCGGGAACGCTGGAGGAAGACATGACAAGATCAACTGAATAAAATGCTTATCTATTGTGTAATGAATGTGTGACATGTATAAAGTGAATGCTGAAGAAGTCGGGAACGCTGGAGGAAGACATGACACGATCAACTGAATAAAATGCTTATCTATTGTGTAATGAATGTGTGACACGTATGAAGTGAATGCTGAAGAAGTCGGGGACGCCCGAGGAAGACATGGCACGATCAAGTAAATCCAACAGTTATGTATGTTCAAATGAGACGTATGTGATGAATGAAAACGAACAATAAAATAAAATGAGATTTTATGACGTATAACTGAATGATAGAAGAAGTCTCGGAAGCCTGAAGAAGATAAGGCACGATCAAGTGAATAGACCATAAAAAATACTTTACAATTTTTGACATCAATATTATTCCAAACCATGCACAATCCCGAGCAACACCGGGATCACGTCAGCTAGTAATATAAATATTACTAATTACCTAACACTAGATCTAAACAGCCAGGTCCTTCCCAATGATAGGAAGAGTTCTGAGTTTGAGTCTCTACAGGAAATTAAGTCTGCCGGGGTCTTCTGTTGCAAACTATAATTGAGAAGAATTTATAATTTTTTCATTACATTTAATAATGTCAGTAATCAAGAGAATTTATTCGATTTAAGCATTCGTCGCGTCCACTTAAAAGTTTTAAAAATACTGTTAATAATGGACGTATTAAAAAAAATAACGGAAAAAATGGTTTTACTGAGACCTGGATTTTCTGAAACTAGATGACTGCTGATAACCTTCCGAACCATTATGAAGAAAAAATATCTTACTATAATTTAATTATTATTTTCGGTGCTCCTTGCATAAAAATGATCTATTATTTTTAAAATACATTTAATTAAATAATACAACTACGCAAATAAGTTTTTCAGTGTTTCCTTAACCCTTTCAGTACTGAATTTCAGGCACAAGTCATAAAAAATTGAAAATTGGTGTCTAGACTAATGAAATAATTTCAAAAATATTTTGTTTGAAAACTTTTTTGATAATTGTTATGTTTATTGTTGTACAGAGTGTCCATGTTCATGGACAAATGGTTACAAAGGTATAAAATTTTATTATGGTACTTTTGTATATTGAACCTTGTAAGTCATAAAAAATTGAAAATTGGTGTCTAGACTAATGAAATAATTTCAAAAATATTTTGTTTGAAAACTTTTTTGATAATTGTTATGTTTATTGTTGTACAGAGTGTCCATGTTCATGGACAAATGGTTACAATGGTCCCCTGACCATATTTCTTCGCAACCGTCAAATGCATTTGTCCATGAATATGGACATCGCTTTTCAAACGTAACTTGTAATCATATAACTCAACAGAACTTCGTAACTAAACATTTAAGAACCATCGTAAACATTTAATTTCCATGAAAAAAAATGCTCGGATAAATTAGTTGCTACAAATAATAAAGAAAACTAATTATATTGTAGTGTGTCTTACCAGGCAAGGGATGGTCTGTTTTCTCCATGGCTTGTTTATCATTTTAGTTCTTGAAACTCCGTATGATGGCAGCACCACACTGCTCTACTAATGTCCATGATCATGGACAAGTTGTTGTAATGATCAAAACCTAGCAAATAGCGTAATAACTAAAGATGAAAGTCGATGTCCACGATCATGGACATGGGTACTGAAAGGGTTAAGTTGCTGCATGAAAATACTTGAAAAGTTTAATACATTTATTAAATTATTACTGCTGTCCGTTTTGCTCGATGTTTCTTTTTCCAGGGTACTTTACCATTTAACAGTACTGTGCCATTGTTTTCCTCACTCGAGATCGGGCGCCCGAAACAGACAATAAGGCACGGAACTTTCTTACAAAACGGTCTACTCACGTTCTCTCACAAAGTTATTCGTTCAAATAAAATGTTGGACAATATTGCATTCACCAGTGGTGGAGTTATTAAATGTTTTTATTTGTTCCCAACGAATCGACGGTTGTTATTAATTTTTATGTAAAAGCTTTTTAACATTTACCAACTATTTATTAGATTTGTTTTGTAATCACAAGTAATACGAATATAAGCAAAAACTTTTTATGTAAAACGTGGGGTATGGTATCGTAGTAGTATAGTAACGCCGCACGTAGTCTTAACAGAAAGTTGGTCAACAGCATATGTTTATTCGCATCACTGGTTACCAAATACAACTAAACATAATTTAAAGGAAAATTTTAATGTTGAGATATGGTCTTTCACCTTAGCATTACCTATCACTAGGATAAATTGAGATTTTCACAGTCAAATGTATTATAATGATTTTTTTGTTTTATTATGTCATGTTGCAATTCCTCCTTCTGTTTCTGTTGCTGTTCCGAAATGTTGGCTAAATAAAGTGGTAGCGCAACACGGCATAATACCCGAAAAATAAATCAATATAAACTAAATAAGTTTATGAAAAACTAAAGACATAGTGTAGTTATAGTGTATTCTGACAATAAACTTGTATGGGGGCTGAATAGAATAAGAAAGTAGAAAGAAGATAAACGTGTAGCGAAAAATAATTTTTAATTTGAATTTATTAGTCATTTAGCAAGCAGGGGATATTATTACAAAAAAAATTAAAACAGAAAAGATCTCTGGAAAAATTCTTCCAATTAAATTAATGCTGTCTTGTTTCTTCTCCCTAGTTATCTTCTTTGTCATGGCTAAAAATAAATAGGTTCGTGCACACACAAAATGAATTATTTTTGCTTTGTAAAACTGTTAATATAATTATTACGCCGTGACCCAGGTTCTGCTTTGGGAAATGCATTCTGTTTAAATAATTAATTTACCCGGAGCTTCCCTTGGAGTGTTAAATAGAGTAGGAAACAAATTTTAGTACAAAGATATTATATTTCATAAAGTAAGTCTCCGAAAATTGCTTCAAATATATGGACGTGACCCGTAAACAGTCACCGGTCTCAAAAAACCATTTTTTTTATCAACCGACAATGTATTTTGTATGGGATACTTTTTTTTAAACTCTTAAAAGATCCCGCTATTGACATCGAATAACAAACGGTAAAATGTAAACATCTCTTCACTAATGTTATCGTATTGAATCAAAGTCCAAAAATGCATCCATGACCGCTCCTGATAAAACAATTTACCGGTGTTTAAAAAAAAACATTAAAATATTTTCATGAATGTTGCACATGAACCAGAGCTTTTTTAAATTTCTTTTTAATTTAATATTTGAAAAAAATATTTTTTTACATATTATATAAGAATACAGGATATAAACAAGATATAAAACAATAGAAATTAAAGTAGCCTTTCCTCATCATAAAGAGACAATGCTCTTGTGTTTGGTGAGGGATTTCTAGTTCAATTATATATATTTTAGTATTAAGGTAAATAAATTATTAAGAAACGACACAAAATTTAAACAATATTACTTCTAGATGTAAGTAGTGAACGTATTTTGGACTTATAATAGTTTAAGGTAATTTTTTAATTTAAAGAGAAATTCCTGAATATTTTCGATATTTTTTAAATTTTATTATATCTAGGCATAATTTATTTTAATAACCTATTAAAATAAATTATGCCTAGATAAAGATAGGTTCTTTGAATGAGCTTAGTGTTAAATTTTGGGATTTTAATAGTTTTTTGGTATCTTGCTGATGTATTGAATTGCAAGTTATGAGTATTTGACTGTATTTCTTTGTAAATTTGAAGTATTGAATATTTTTGATACATTTTGTCTACTGTAGGTACTTTGAAAATTGAAAAAAGAATTTCGGTAGAAAATTTTGACAGTTTTTTCAAAATTACTTTGATTACCAATCTTTGAACTACTTTAAGTGGGTTCAAAATTTTATTAAATGTTCCTCCCCAACTAATAATACCATATTGTAATATAGATTGAACAATCGCATAGTACACTCTTTTTAGGTTTTCTAGTCTAAGAATATTTCTAAGTCTTATAAATATATAAATACATTTCCTAATCCTTTTGACGAGTTCACAAATATGTGTTTTCCATTTAAAATATTGATCTATGTATACACCAAGATATTTGATTTTGGATGTTGCACTAAGGATAGGACAAGTTTGATTGCAGTTAGTTCTGCCACATTTGCGTTTGTTTATTATAATGTTTAACTCTGATTTGATTTAAATTTATTGATTGAAAATGGGATAAATTTTTTTTTCTGTATTTAAGGAGAGAAGATTTTTATCGAACCAATTTTTCAGTATATTAATATCAGAATTTTCCAAGTTATTAACAGTATTCCAATCCGTACCTTCGATTATTATGACAGTGTCATCAGCATACGATATTATTTTCCGGTTTAGTTTTTGTATGAATATGTCATTAACATAGATGATAAACAGTAATGGGCCCAGGACTGTACCTTGCGGTATGCCGAATTGACTCGTTTTTGGCAAACTAAACACATTGTTAATTCTTACGACTTGGGGTCGTTTGGAAAGGTAACTTTTTACCCATTCTAGAGCTGAACCATTTAATCCAATGTTTCTTAATTTACTTAAGTTTGTCATGTGATATGCTATCAAACGCTTTTTTGAGATCTATGAAAATTCCAAGGCATTAGTTGCTATTGAATATTTTCTAAAATACCCGCGAGAGCTGAAGAAATTTTAAAATTCATCACAAAATCCACAACAATTTCATCTACCTCTAAAATGAAAAAAAAACCTATTAAAATTAGCAGTGTTTTTTATTATCTACTCCTTTTCGGATTTTTTCTTTTATTCAGGTTATAAAAATAGACTTTTTTAAATTTGGTGCGAACGAAAACAAAATATAGTGCGTTCTCACAATTATTGTAAATATTATTTTTCAATATGGTTGAATAATCAAGAAATGTCCATAATCCCCGCATTTTCCCCGAAAATGGCTCTTCCCCCAATTCTTGAAAATATTACAAAATCCGAAATATGGGGATATCTTCACCAATTGGCAGCCCTGTGTGGATGTAGACTTAAGGTATATCACTTACGTAGACTGGTTGTGATGAAACTGCTTGTTCAGTACTAATGGGAAGATGTTTTATTCATTTTTAAATGTAAAGTAAATTCTATGCGTAATAATATATACTAGCAGTTAAAAACCCGATCCGCGGGTTTTTGCTGCTAGGCCCTGCGGGCGGCACTTGGTTGGACTTCGCCCAGTTTACTAACAACAGTTACATTTAATAAGTAGATATTAGATCAATCCGAGCGCGGACAATGAGAGGAACACCCTTCACCCCAACATAAATCTCGTCAATGAGAAAAATGTTTCCTCTCCCATACCACCGAAATGATTTCATTTTTAAATCGAAGTTAAATTGAAAAAAAAAATGTATATATATAAATATATAATATATGTAATTCGGAAATAAAAAATATCAACATATTACAATATTACATAAAACTTTGCTGAAATAATAAACTCTTACCAAAAGATTGTCAAAGTAAATAATTTTTTTTTTAAATATAAAGGATTATTTATTTTATAAAGGATTACTTTCATTAGGAAAAAATCTCTTTATAAACAATATTGTCCGTATACCAATCAGTCAGAATTTGCCCTTGTCTGGAACCGTCAATAATCTGTATAAATAACGATGACTGCGTTCGTACTCTGGAACAGGCAACGTACAACTGTCCATGAGAAAATACTGGTTCAGAAAGTAGCAGTCCAACCCGTTCAAAAGTTTGTCCTTGAGATTTATTAATGGTCATTGCATAAGCTAATTTAACTGGAAACTGTTTCTTGCACATATTGAATTGTATTGTAACATCAGACAAAGTGTTTAAGTAAATTCTAGGAATAAAATGTACTGTACCTTTTCTGTCCCCCGTAATGATTTCGGCTTGAATTAAGTTACAGCTGAAATTTTTAATAACCATTCTTGTTCCATTGCAAAGGCCATCACCAACAGATAAATTTCTAAGTAACATAATGATGGCACCAATTTTAAGATTTAATATGTGTGGTGGGAAGCCATTTGGGTTTATAGAATTTAAATATTCAACAGGAAAGTTAGCCTGCTCGTTATAATCTAAATTTCCTTCTTCATTAATGATGGTATCAACAGAATGAAAAGTCTTCATTTGTCCTTCTAATCGTTGAAGTACATCCTCATTGATTGCACAAACATGACTATTTTTGGGGCACAAAATGGTACGTTGACTCATCACTAAGGCATCAGCAGTGGTATGTGTCTTACCATATATACATTGAAAAATATCTTGGCAAATATTTACATTGGGAATAAGCACAGAGGACTCTAATGTTCCTTCTACGGGAGGAAGTTTTCCATCTCCCAAGTCCAAAAGCCATTTAGAAAATATGTTTTCACTTTCTAAAGCTCTCACATTTGTTTTTAATTGAAAAGTTTTGAAATGGTACCAAAGTATGCTGCTTTTTATGCAAGCGGCAATTAATTGTCCTCGTGAAGCACGTCGACACACTGGAAGGATCTGACGAAAGTCTCCGCCCAAAACAATAACTTTGTTACCAAAGACAGAATCACTTCCCATGATATCACGTATAGTACGCTCAATTACTTCTAAAGCTACACCTGGAGCCATCGGTGCTTCATCCCATATTATAATATCTGCTTCTGTTATAATTTTCCGGTTCTTTAATGTGACCTTACATGTTGTATTGTCCTGTAAACTGAGGGGTAAATTAAAAGCAGTATGACACGTTACCCCACCTGGAAGCAAGATAGCTGCAATGCCTGTCCAAGCGAGTGATAAAACTTTTTTACCTTTTCCTCTTAGAGTGTGAATTAAAGTTTCGTAAAGGTATGTTTTCCCTGTTCTTCCTGGGCCATCAATGAAGAAACATTTATTGTCATCATTTTCATCTGAAAAAAACTTATTCAAAATAGAATTATATGCTTGAAGTTGTTCGTCATTGAGTTTGGCAGCCATCAATTCACCTAAAGTGTTTTCAGAAATTACATTAAAATCAGTCACTTGTCCAAAACTGCAACTTTCATCAGGTTCAGGTAAGCCCTGCATTCTGCAAGATGAATTCTCCTTCATACGCATATCCTGTATGTTTAAAAGACAAAGATTAATAGCTGTTTCTTCAGCAACACCATGATGAAAAAAATCTTCAGACATACATTTGTTGAAATCATTCCACAGCTGCAACGGGTCCGAAGGGATACATTGTATTAAAATTAAAACAAATAGATGTCGAAGAGTTTTAGGCATCAAATACAATGAAGCCTCCGTCATGCACTGCGTCCATTCTCCTATGTCATCAATGAGCTTCAGTTCACGCGCCGCATCACGAAAAGTAGCTAGTAAATTACCATCAACAGTTCGCAAAGATTCAAAGGATGTAGCTCCAGCCACCTTTGTAAGAATCAGCCGTAAATGATACAGTTCTATATTTCTAGGAGAAATTGAAGGTATTCGTCCAATGATTTTGCCACCTCCCCGCTGTCGTCTCGTCCACTTTTTACCAGCTGAAAAGACATAATTATTTGGTACATCTTGATACAGAATAGAGCGTCCCTCAATATCTTGAAGATTCAATTGGAACCACGCTGTTAAAGAGGTGTTCCTTGTAGATGCTTCCCTGAGAGCCTGTTCCTCCCGCCCCTCTACAAAATACACAGATTGGCTGTCGGTTAAATGTAAAGCCAGAAGTAAAATTGAGTGAGATTGATCATGTATAGGATTTTCCATAATTTTCCAGACAGCTTCAGGGGCACTTACATATCGACAATTGATATATTGCTTAATTTCATCATATTGAATAACCGCACTCTCCAAATTTCCAGCTTCTTGTCTTATTTCGATTTTAGCACAATCAAAACCTTTAGATATATATTTATGAATATATTTAATACTGGCCACTGAGGAACAAATTTCAACATTAATATGAGCATCATATTTTTTGCCAAGGAATGCATTATATGGAACAACAAATCGATTGTCGATACGTATATCCCGAACAACGTGATTTTCAGAAAAATTATCACGTCTCCTGTACTCTGGGTAGCCTGCGGAATTATTATCAGTAGAATCTTTAAATGATTTGGGGAATTTTTTAGAGCACTTACCGTCTACCATGCAGACTGACCTTGGATTAAGTACGCCACATGGTCCATGAATGTTATTTTTTTAAATAATACGGTACAAAGCCGAATTCTTCGGATGGGGTAGTTCTGCAGATACGGCATTATCAATATCAGAAGCTGTATACAACTTATCTTGGCTGCAAAGTGTAAACACGCAATCTAGATGAGGGAGTCCTCTTTTTTGCTGTTCAATTGTATAAACCCAACAAATTACCTTTCCAAAAACATGTTTCTCAGTCATATCATGAATAAATTCCTTGACTTTTAGATGGAAAACCTTGGCTACTATATCAGGCCTGTCCGCGGCCGATTGATAATGTTCCAATTCGGTTTGTATTTCTGGCCATTTGGGATTGCATGTAAACGTTATGAATAGATCAGGACGACCAAATTTACGTACCATTGCCATTGAATCTTGATAAAGTTTATTCATATGGCGTGGTCCACCAGTAAATGAAGATGGAAGAATGACTATATTACCTGCACGTACTCCTCTATCAGTGGCTAAATTTCTTACATGGTCTTGCAAACCTTGGTAGCATTCCACTCTGAGTTGTCGTTGGTTTTTCCTAATGTAATCAAGGCGACCAGATTCATAAATAATGTAAGCATGAATTAAATACTGTTGAAAAAGTTTACCCGCATAATGGATTGGATTAAATATGTTTCTTCGCACTGCTAATTTACTTGCATAAAACTGCATGGCAGTTACAGTATTACGTTGAACAGTACAGAAATCAGCATGATGCTGAAAGCCTGGGGTCCAACCACATTCACCTGATGGAAATAGTAGTGGGAAAACCATAGGATCTAAATGCTTTGATAAAGTTGCCACCCTTTGAAGTCCTTCAACATTTTTAGGATAAACAGCGATATCTATACCCGATGGTAAATTCCCGTCTCTGTCTGCTACATATACCATGGCGATATCGTGAGAACTGGTTGGAGCATTGTAACTCCGTTGGTCATCAGCTGATGAACGTGTAAATAATAGACGTATATCTCTCACTTGCCCACCGTCAGCCGCAATGCGTAATTCTTCTTCCTCGACAGCTTCTTTTAGTTTCTTATACTGATGAGCATAAGGGCTAATTTGGCGTATTTCGCTATCAATTATTTGCATTATATTTTGATAGCAATCGGCATTAGATGGATGACTCATACGCACTCTAACAGCCTCATCAGGATCATATACATAAAGCTGAGCATAGGAAGGTATTTCACCTTCAACATGTATACTTCTGAAAGTCAAATGATAAACCTCACCAGAAATTTTTAAACAATATGGACCATTACCTGGGATATTAGCTATTTGCGCTCCAAATGAGGCAAATCCATTAGCACTGTTATATTGACGAATAAAATTCCTAAAGTTTTTAGATTGACTACAATCTCCTGTCAATAATGCGTTAAGTGCTGGAGGATAAGCTCAAATTTGTGGTATTATTTTTCCATTATGACAGCAAGAATGTAACAGTTTACCTTTTTCAACTTCAAAATGAAGCGCCTTGCAATGCTCGATTGTACATTCTTTTGACATGACGCCTATTATACATTCGATTGTACATTCTTTTGACATGACGCATAATTCTGTTCTGGAAGCACATAATTTGGATTATTGATTAAAGCACACTTCAAGAATACATTACATCTATTTGCTGTGGAAAACCGCCTTCTGGAATTATTGTGTTCAATTAGATTATCAGTCATATATTCTATTCGTCTTCGGGCACTTCGATCGCTCGGTAAACGTCCCTCTCTCATTCGAACATTCCGAAATTCGGCCAATTCTGGTAAAATATTGTCCACATTCCTTTTAGCCATAGTTATTAAATTGAAATAATAATCTGAAAACAAAATATTTATTTTTAGTGACTCACAGGAACTTTTTAAAACAAATTTCTAGGTTAGCACGTCAATAATTATGTAATTACCTAGATATTAAACATGATAGCGCATGGGGTCGGTGTTGTAATATCAAAAAATAATTAATTACGTAAAGTATCGAGTGGAGCTGGTTATTTTTGCAGCCGGCTTTAAATGGTGGTAATGGTGGATTTATAATTATATTTATTATTTATAATTATAATATATCTCACATTAAATAATCACACTGACATTGTACATTGCTTGACACTAACTGGCTATAAAAGTTTTTTACATTGATTGGAAATCCATATACGCTGGCAACACTGGACAATCTGTCTTTCGCGTGAATAATGATAAACGTCAAATTTTAATACGTAATTGTGGATAATTTTTACTGTAATGTAATGAATCCAATGGATTGTACACTTTCTAAAACATATTTTCTTCGATATTATCCAAAAATTATATGAGCATCGTGTCATTTTCAAATCGTGTCTTAATTTTCAAGTTAGCGGAATTTAACCGAAACAGACAATTTTAATTTGACCAATCAGAGGGCCTACATCGTCCAGACGCTGGGACAATAATACTATCAGATAAAAAAAAATAATTCTAAAACAGCGTTAGTTGATACAAATGCATGTTTTTTTAAGCTTTAATATTTTTCACTGCTGTTTAAATTTTGTTTAGGGTTATGGAAAAAAAATTTGCTTACAAATAAAACCATTTGAAATTTTATTAAATGGGGGTTATTTCATCACGATCCATAGACATATGAATATTAGTAGACCTGCCCTAAGTGATTAAAAGCGTATTATTCCCAACTCCCCATAACGGTTCCATTGGAGCCGGCGGTGCTCGCGTATGGCCTCAAGTGAATTTAGAAAACGTGACGTCATCATTCTTGTGCGAACTATGGTCGAGGCATCATCGGTTCATTTTACGAAATAACACGGCAAAATGGTGACTTGTACTATGAAAACTTGTAAAAATAGATGTGAAAAAGAGAATAAACCCAATTGTCGTATTACATTCCATATATAAGCATTATTTTACTTTATTTTAAGCATATTCACATCGTATAATATGGATCAGTGTAGAAACATATACTATCACATCGAGACACGTCTGGACGTGAAACACAAAGCTAGTTGGTTGCTGCGAAGTAAATTATGAACATTTGTAAAAGTGTCTTAACTAAATACACAAACGAAATATTCGACTCTGAAAATAGAAGAACTTTATTTTGCCGAATTTGGACTTCGCAAATTTGTTCATAACGTGGCCAGTAATTTGCGCTCCCATGTAAAAATGTCTATTCATTCAAAAGCAGATTTTACTTTTAAGAACTAAATGGTGATATTATAAGGCGAGATGCCTATATACTATCAGATTGATTTATTGACGAATCACAGTCAGCTTTACCCTCTTCGTTCTTCAGCAGTTGATTTTACCCCTCATCTTTAATTTCTAGTCTATTTATATTCATATGTCTGTGTCACGATCTAATTCTATGCGTTTACGAGTATGATTTATTTAAGATTTCCACCGCTAGTAATAATTACTTACAATCTTGTTTTACTTTTGGGATGTTATGCCACAGTGTGTCTTTCGTTTTTCCTTGAATGTTTTAAACAACCGTCTGCCTTGATGATGAACACTGCGAGGCTATTTGAAATGTTGACTGGCGAAAGGAGTAGGAAGCACAACATGGCGTATTTACTCTGGTTAAAGTAAAACGTCGTGATTAAGTCCAGATTACAGACGTAAAAATGGACGACAAAACATTATCACCATCTTCACCCCAAATTCGTAAGTAGCATGTTAATGTTACATGGAATGCGAAATAATATTTGGATTGGTAAGTGTTTTCACAAAGAGACAAATCTGCCGCAAACAGTACAAATTGGTTAATTCAGATTTTCAAAAATCAATTTATTTACCGGCTTTACGTGTTATAGAAAATGGTAAACGTCGATTAAGTTAAATATCTACATACCTACATTTATATAAAAGTAAAATATCTAGGGAGGTGATGTAAAAGATTCATTATTATTTCGATGTATTTAAGTAGACTCCCAGATAAATAAAAATGGCGCTTGAATTGTGTTTCCCTAGCAAATTTTTTGCCTTGGTATTACTCATACATGTTTGTATGTAAGTATCACCGGTGGATATTATTTAAAAGAACTATATTTGTAAATTTTTATAATACTTGGTGCAATTTAGATGTAGTTAGGTACTAAGAAAGATAAAGTAAAAATTTATTTTTATTTTTATTAAAAACCATCATTTTATTTTATTACTAAAAAATACCTAAATAATATGTATATATTTCACTTTTATTAAAATTTGAAATTTTTGACATTTTAAATAAAGATGGATTTTCACAAACGAATTGAGTTTTTTTATTAACTGAATGGTTTTGTGGTTGTCATAAAATACTGACCCCGAGTAATTTATCTTTGTGAAAACGCTCCTCAATTGTGCTCTTCAATTACTTGATTATTAAAAAAGTGATCATAAAGCACTAACAGTAAAGAAAATTCCTTTGATGTTAGATACCGTTTGAACTCTTAAATATAACAAGGAGAAAAAGTGACTTGTGCAATTGTCTTTATGTGTACAAACAGTTGTTTACTGAAGTTTTAAATCAGCTTTTGGCAGAGACACAGCTGTTCCGCTCGGGTACGGGCATGCCATGTACACTTGTACTACATGCCGTCACTTGCACTCGTACGTTCCAAATGAATTGAAGGCGAAACAAAATTGCACACAATGTAAGAATAAAGAAGTAAAAATGGAAGTTGTATCACAGCGAAATGCAAAAGACGTGACACGACAACATAATACGAAGAAAGAAATACAATTTTCATGTATTTTTTCTAATTTTGCAATTATTTGAAACTTCTAGATTGTATGGGCGGTTTAGTTTTATTGCAACACTTTACATTGCTTTGACATTCTACTCCTTGTCATATTGACCATGCACGGAAAACGGATTTGAATGCGTGACTAATAAATTGATGTTCAGCTGAATTAATCGTTTTTTGATAATATAATAATTACTGTCAGATTGAAGGGACAGAAAAGTGGGCAGCATTTTATGTTAAACGACTCGCATAATTATTTATAATATAATATTTTATTATGATTGGGTCAAAACGCAAAGCAAGCAGTTCACAATGCAGTGCTGGTACCTGCCCTGATGGCAGTGAGGCAGGAAGAGGTAGAAGGACGACGGTAAGCTGAATGCTGTAGAAATGAGATCCTTGAGTAGTGTTTATAGTAAAACCATGTATCATCGTGTGATAAAAGGGAATATTTGCAAATAATGAAAGCATGAGTAATATTAAGAAAGGGACCCTTAGATGTTTTAGACATGTAGAGCAAAAGAGTATAAGGAAAATATATGACGCAAATTTGAATAGTAGGCGAAGCCGAGGACGCTCGAGGAAGACATGATCAAGTGAACAAAATACTTAGTAGGGTCATGTCAAGAGTTGGAATAACAAAATAGTGTTTATTAGACGATGTATGAATGTGAACGAAGTAATGAGTTTGTGGCGAGACTGAGGTGTTTAGCGGTCCGTATCCTCTGCCTACTTCTGCGGGAAACGGCGTGATGGTTATATAGTTTAGCGAATTTTTTGGTACGAAAATAGAAGGAAATATACCCGGAAGGACACAACCAACGAGTCACGAGGCTGGCCGAATGAAGCGTCGTTCCGTGTAAGAGCGTCGTCCCATCTTGCCATGCTTGCAACAAGTCCCCTAGGCGCACCAAAAAATGTTTCACATTAAAAATGCACACAGCTCTTAACTCTATTGCAATCGCAGCAGGTACCGAAACGATTGCCTATAGATTATACAGCAGTGTCACATTTTGTACCCCTTGTACTAAGTTAAATAAGTTGATATCGTCACGGGGCCCAGGCGAGCTTCGTTTAAACTTTTATTCGGCGCTGTTCTTTGACTGCGCGAGCGAATCCCCTCGGACGAGCAATAAGTCCTTTTTGCGAAGGAAAGGAGCTCATACAACTGGTGTGTTTTTTCCCATTGCAATCATTGTCGTGATAAAGTGAGGACAGCGCCAAAGAAACAGAAATGAAGTAACTTTTTACCCAAGTCGCTGCTTATTGGTTGTTTCCAGAGTAAAGACAACCTCGTGTAAATAATGATCTTCAGTTTGTTCAAGTTCTTTTTGCAAAGGATTGAGAACAATGGAAATTGCGCATTTCAGCACATACAAACAATTCCTAGCGTCTCAGTTATAACCAAAATGCTGGAAATTCTTAAGGTAACGTCCTTCAAAAACCAAAACAACCATCAGGTACAAAGTATCTAGTCTGTAAACATATTTAAAGTTGTAAGTCGCGTATTTATGTATATAATGCCAACCTCTGGTCAGGTGTAGAATTCTACCTTGCTACGGGATGATGCTAGCGGTAAAACATTCAAAGCCAATTGTATCGTCATAGATAATGAAAGCAAACTAACTAACCAACACGCCGTTTCCCCGCAGGGGTAGGCAGAGAGGAAGGACCACCAAACAACTCTGTCTTGGCACACACTCCTTGCCTCATTCACATTCATCCATCGTCTAATGAAAGCAAGGCATACACATTATTAGAGGAAGTTAAATTGGTTAATGATATCATTAAATCATGTTAGGGTTTATTTTTGTTGCTGACACCCGGATTTAATCTCGGAATCTTCCATTATCCGGGAAAATGCTCTAACCACTAAGCTATCATTAGACCTGACATATTTTCATAACGCCGACGCAACGTAGGTACATACTAATTTCTTATTAATACACATAATCGTATTCTCAAACATTTAATCATTTATTTACCAATGAAAGTGAAACGGCATTATAAAAAAAATGTGTTATACTATGTCAATTTTGTCGGTGCAAAATAAAGAAAATAAAGAAGCTCACCTGAATGTCAAAGTAGTCAGAGGCCTGTAAGACTTGTGGCTGTTGACGTCCGCCATCGGCGTGCCCCAGAAGTCATTCTTGAAGACATGGCTCAGCGGATTCTGCGCCAGCACGTCCTTGTTCATGGTTATGGCCGGTATGTCGTCATGCACGAAGTCACCCGACATCCCGTTAGCGTAGCACGCCACCGACACGAACCCCACCAGGCTGTACAACGCCCATTCACCTGGCGGGGACACTTTCTCTTCACGCACGGTCGGCAGAGTCCTTCTCTTCATCGTGAAGCTAAACCTACGACTTCACTTTCACTCAACAACTGTTAATATTAAAAAATGTTTTAAAACACGAGAATCTTTTTTCATTTTATTTTTATTCCACTTGAAATTATTATAATGTAATTAAAAACTTTTATAATTGCGGTAATTTAAAGCAAGCTCTGTAAATAATAAGATGCTTTTCGCATCTCATTACGGAAATTAATTTGCAAATTTATTAACCGTTGAGTTTTCTTATTCCGTGTCTTAAAGTTTTCGAAAAACTAATTGAAATGAAATTATAACACGGACAATTATGCCGAAAGATTCACTAAATTTATGTTTCGGTTAAATTTCGCAAGATGCTTTCATCAAGACGTATGGTTTTATTTTTACCAACGCAACAATGAGTTCGCAGTTTGTATCCGTCGGAGTGATGAGAAGACTTTGTACGACCTGAATGAAATATTACGCTTTATATTATATTAAAAATACTAAAGAAAAACTCGTTCTGACATTGTCTACTGTTTTAAGCCCATCTCATTTTATACTCCGAGTATTCACAAAACAGATTGATAGGGAATTCTTTCGGAATAAATTTAAAGTAAAGAAGAAACGAGGAACGCAAAGCATGAAATAAACCACTCTTGTTGCTGAACCTCTTTATCTGCGAATGAAAAATTTATTTTGCTCATCATTCACAAAGGGTGAGAATTTTAGTATTATGATAATACATACATAAGCAGGAAGTTGCAATTTATTTATGAATTTTAAATTAGCTCACGCCATCGTGAGAGCTGATAATTTAACAAACACAAATATAAACATAACAAATCCCATTTTTTGGCAGACATGCATAATTTTAAATTAAAGTATAATTGGAAAGTCAACATTAATATTTTTTTTCAAAGGAAGTAAATACTTTGTGTTGTGACATTATATATTAAATGAAAAAAACCCACTTTGTAATAGACCATTTTTATTTTTGAATTAACAAAGATCGCCAACCGGGTTTCGTTTTCACAAGCTTCGTCAGGGCTTATTATTAACTAAAGATAATTGTGATAAGTTGTCCCCTCCTTTTCTATGTTTGTCTTTTTCTTTCTATTTTATATCTCTATCACTCATTGTTTTTATTTACCTACATATAGGTGCCTGTATCTAATTATCTTTAGTTAATAATAATCCCTGACAAAGCTTGGGAAAAGCGAAACCCGGTCGGCGATCTTTGTTAATTCAAAAAGATAATTGGTGTATTAAAAAGTGTATTTTTTCATTTAATATTTAATTAATTAAATTATTAAATAAGTGATTTTCAATCGTACGCCTAAATCAATACGCCTGATTGCCCGAGAAAACACTAAATATTGTTACGAAGACGTTTGTCCATTGATAAAGCTAAATATTTTCGTATTTACTGGTAAAAAGGCACCGGCGAACACCTCCTACCGACACCTTCAGTGTTTCCTAGGAAAGCGGTCGCCTGTTTCTTCCACTATATTGGTAGTGGAGAGGTTGCGTGTCCTAATATTATTATCCACTTAATAACACCCCCTTTCGACGCTATTTTCCTCGCCAGAAAGAATTCTGCACAGGCCATCCGAAGAGCACAATAGCGAAGAGTTATTACGGCCGTTTCATTCCGGTTAAAATCTGAAAAGAAGGAAAAAATCCGTTATTATAGAAGATCAGGTTTATTTAGAAATTGTTTGCGTTGAAATTGAGGTTATTTTTCTTTTGTCAAGAACATATTATTAGGTGCGTGTTTTAGGGTGGTAAGGAATTACGGCGGTTAATCAAATGTTACTCTTATCCGCGTTACGCATTCATGTTCGTATTGACATCTCCCTCGCTGATGATCAATCAATATCACTTCCAGTCATATTGTCTTCGATAAAACACACACCCAATCACATACGAGCATACACACCACATGTACCGCAGAATAATGCTTTCAAACACTGCGGCGGCAGATATGATTGAGAATCGTATTAATTATTTCAAAATCTTAATATTTGATCAATTTGATTTATAAAACTTCATCCCAGAAATTCCAGAAACTGCAAGTTAGTTACTGCATTTGAAGTAGTTAGAACAAAGAGTCGTATCTTCTGGTTTAGTGTTTCAGCATATTCATTAAAATGTTCAAATTGTCGTGGCTGTAACCTTTAAATTTTATTGGAAAAAAGAGCCTTGTGCCACCATCGATCGAATTAATTCTATTGAAACATTATTTAAAAAGTCACCCATAAAATACCGCAGTTGAAAAACTTAAGCTATCAAAAACTTAACACATTAGGCGTGCTCCACAAACATTGGCCGAAGTAAGAAGCTTAAATGATGTTTGTGTGGGTGTCACGAAGCTTGACACTGACAAGCGGCGGGGGTGAGGGGGTTAAGGGCGGAGAGCAAACAACCTAATAAACAATCTGAAATTACTCTTTAAAAAATATTAAGAAAATTGTAACTTGATTAGAAGGGTTACATGTTTCGAGTTTCCGATTTGTTAAGTGGTGATGTTTTCTTTTAGTTATTTGCTATCATTATAACTGGTTTTTGTAGCGTGGTGGATACGACAGTGACTTTGGGCCGCCGCATTCCCAATTTATACCGGTTGATAACATTTTTCCCTTTAACATAATATCAATATATTTGTTTTGCCGAAACGTTAATTATATGAAATTCCCTCAATAGAAAAAATCGCAAAGTAAGCTCCGAAAATGATTGAAAACACGTTTTGTTCTGTTATTTAAACACCTTTGAAACATCATCTATAAAGCAGTTCAAAATGAATCGCTAAAATTTATTTTGTGAACGCAACCCGATAGTATGCGCATGCACGTAGGGTTATTTCACACGAGACCAATATTGCTTAGCTGCACGTGATTCCTTGACGGGTAACTACGCTCGTCCTATGTTTCCTAATTTAAAATCAGAAACTTTTCAACAAAGATATTGAAGCCTCAGGTATGCAATTTTTCTAATCATCAGGGAAGATATTATCATTTTGTTATGTTTTGTTATGATGGACACTGCAATGCTGTCCGAAACGTCGGCTAAAGAAGGAGTTAGCGCAACACGGCATAACACCCCAAAAACAAATAACAAAAATACTTTTGGCCGTGAAAACCTTAAATCATATTAGTTTAGTTGGGTATACAAATAAAAGAAGGCTTACATAAAAACTCATGTAGATAAATTGGTTCAGCTAATAATTTAGTTGAGTATACACATATACAAAAGCTGACATAAAAACTCACGTAGATAAATGGGTATAGCTAATAGTTTAGTTGAGTATACAAATTAAAGAAGGCAGACATAAAAACTCACGTTGATGAATTGGTAGAACTGTCTATGTGTGGGTAATATAACGTAAAAACTCCATGTTAAATTGTCACCTCTTTAGGTTACCATGTAATACTTCTAATCTACTTATAATACTTAGAGTTAAAGTAAGCTAGGTTAAAATAAAATTTTATTTGAATTTATAAGTACTCAATATATTCATGATTTAATACAAAAAAATATTTTTGAATAAAATAAAAAATTAAAATACTTACACACCTATATGATAATTTGATAATTATTACTATTTTTAACAAGGTTCAATAGCTCCAGTAATAGTTCCAAATATTTGTAGTAGTTTAGCGGTTCATAACGCGTAAAAATAAAATATATTTTACATACACCACGAGTTGCCCTTGTAAAGTGCCAATCCGACTTAACGAGAATTCTCCTTTGTTATAAAAATAATACTTTATTTATTTTCACGCTGAAATCAAATATTGTTGGTGGTGTGACGTGACGTTACGCTGTGAAAGTAATATATAGAAAACACCAATGCAGACGAAATGTTTCGCGAAAAAACATGCAATAAGTGTCAAAAGAACAATGAAATTACACACGTGATGGATTCCACGAGATACTAAGACTTATTCGAATTCCCAAAGACGGTGGTGTGAATTGGGAGGGATGTTGGGGTGAAATAAACTTTAAAGTAAAAATGGCGAAAGAATCTGACGTTAAAAGGTTAAAAGGAAATATTGTGTACAAGTTTTTGACAGTGAAACGATTAATCCCTTTTAGGTGCCCGTCCGTGAATTTGTGTTTTGTTGGAGTTTTTAGAAGGGTCAGTTTTGAACTGTTGAGGTTGTTTTTGTTAAAGGGAAAGCTGTCGAAAGCACAAACTATTAAAAAAAAATAAAGTAGAAAGAATTTACTTTAAAAAATTTTAAGAAAAAGTTTTCCGAAGTAAGAATTATATCTGAATGGGACCAGCGAATTTATTTTAACGAAACACCAGATAACTTTAAAAAAAGCAAATGCAATATATTTTTTAAAAACACTATTTTTATTCTTCTGTGCAGTTCCGCTTTCGCACAAAAGTTACACCTGCCTGGGACCGGTGAAACTATTGCACTTTTATTTGGGGTAGTTAAGTGCTGAAGAAAGTGGGAAGATGAAAAATAAGCGTATTAGGAAGGTTGGTAAGTACCTGGAAATGCAGATATGTAAATAAAAATAACAGAAAGTCTTATGCAAAACATTTATGTCTTTAACGAAAACGGGCTAAGTTAATTTTTTCACATCAAAAGTGAAGAAGGAACTTCAGAAGAACTGGAATTTACTAACGAGAATGTATTACTGTTCGCGTTTTTCTCTTTAACTTTGAGCTCTCAATTTAAATGCAGCAGAATAAATGAGGTGAAAATGGTTGCTGGTTCCTAGTTGCTATTCGGTACCAATGAACCACTTACACAATTAGTTTAATGTGAAAACGTCTAAAATCGACGCCGGGTATGGGAAGGTAGTCGCGCCCATGAATGCAACAATTTCTGTAGGGGTAATTTAAACTTAAAAATCTCGGCTAAAAATAAAATCGCCATATAAGTCTCATTTTGAAGAAAAATAAGAACATTTGTGTCAGTATCACTTTGACATTATTTGTAGCCGTAGCCATTCGGACGTAGCAAACTGCGCACGCGAAAATAGAATCATGATTTTCCACTTTCCGGATGTCATAGGTTCATATAGGGTAACATATATCAGAGACTAGTTGTACTATGTCAATGTTTTTTTGAAGAAATATAGTATATTTTAAAATTCATTTTGATTATCAAGTGTGTATCTGAAAAATTGAAAAACATACGAGGCTGTGAATTTGCAAAAGTTTGGAAATACCCCATTTTTTTTTAAATATCAATAGATGATGGCGAAGTACAAAGAAATTTGCTGGAATTGAGCATGAAAGCGTAGAACACAAATTTTCGCAGAAATTGCCACTGAATACGACGAGCCAGAACCCAAAACTAAGACGTACTCTTACGTGCAAACCTTGGAAAAATTTGTGTAGTTTTGACATTTTGCAGGAATTCATTCTTAATTATTGAAGACAATATTAGCGATTCTTAAAAGAAAATTTGAAGCAGAAAAATCAGATAAAGATACGGTTACATTTAGAACCCAGGTCCCTCGTCTTGCCGGAACGCGGCTCTATCAACTGAGATAATGGGACCCTATTTCCTTCGGTCATATTCAACTGAATCATACTTCGAATATGAATTACCAACATTATTTTCGTTTTTATTGGCTGCTATCTTTAAGGCTGCGTCCCGGCAAGACGAGGGTCCTGGATTCAAGTTCTAGATGTGAACGTATCTTTTTCTGTTTCAATTTTTCGTTTAAGAATCGCTAATATTGTCTTCAATAATTAAATATTACAATTTGAGGTTTTATTGATTAATTTATTGTAATAAAATAAATTTGCAGGAAGTATTCAAATAATTTCAAAGCCACATGTATCCTATTTCTCATACCTAACTATTTATTCTATGTAAGTTGCAATTGAAATAATCAATTCGACACAAAAATTTCATACAATTTCAATACACTCGTACTATACACACCAAATTTGACCATGCACGATTGACGTTTTCACGAAAATAACTGCGGCAGTATCTGACACTGCCTAGCGCCAACATTTATTTATGTTTCGGTTCTGGAATAGATTTAGTATTTATAAAAAACAGAAGTTACATTTTGTAGAAGTATTGACAAAATAATGATAATACGGAATTATTAGAGCCTATGTTTTATTTCAACAGGTTCTGTATTTTGTTTGGCGGCGCCCAGACGTTTTATAAATTATTTTTCAAGTTTAACCGATTTTAATGTTTGATAAAATGTTAACATCTCGTCATATTATTATTGTATTGTACCAAATGCAAAATAAATCCATGACCACACCTGATAAACAGTTCATCAGTGTTTCTAAAACTGCATTACTACGGAAAAAAATGGTACAAGGACATCAAATTAAGCAATAAGAAAATTGCTCCTTCATCATCTACATAGATGAACTGCATTTTGTTTCGAGGATAATTTTGATTAAAGTACAAAATTTAATTTAGTTGTTCTAATAAATGTTTATTACAAATTTAAGCCATAAAATATATAAAAGTACGATAGCACATTTGTGTACATATCAACTCCAAATTATTTTTAATAGTTTCTAGAATTTTTCCTTTGTGGCACGTACCTATTATTATGTTAGTGTTATCATATCAACAATTATAATATAATGTCAACATATTACTACCATTTAATTTAATACCTAACCAGACAACCATATAAATATAATTGTGTTATGATTACGCTTAGCTAATTTTGTAAATTAACCTCAAAATTGTTTTCATAAAATAATACGTCTACCACCATGTGTTGAATAATCGTAAAATATAAATTACAGGCTATAATGATGTTGTAATTCCGTTAAAACTGTAAAACAACAATAGTGAAATCTTTTAAATTGAAACACATCCTTAGTTTTATTGGTTCAATCTCTATTTAAAACCAGAATGAAATGTGGGACTTGAGGAATAAGTTCCGTGCCCTGTGAAGTCTGTGATGGTGTTTTATTCATTCAATTCTGCGTATAATAAAACTTACATATTCAGAATCAGCATTTCTTGATTATATTTTTTAAAGCCATAATATTTTTCATTAGGGTTTCGAACAGCTACACAAAAGTTTAATTATCTTTTTTGATATCCCAACTGTCATTAAGCTGTAAAATATGTACATGGAAACGAGTTCTTTTCAAATAAAGTGTTTATTATTTTTTTTTTAAATAACTAAGTTTTACATATTAAGTGGAAATGAATAAAAAAAAAAAAAAGAAATAGTCTTCAATTTCTCAAAAAAAATTGATTAAACTAAAAGTATCAATACACCGTCAGTGTAAGATATAAAATGTGAAAGATGGACCTAGTGTATGTAGTAGTTATAAGACGAAATTAGTGTAGATACCTCTATTATAAAATTATTAATTAATTACAAATATTTTCCCTTTCAAACGGTAGATTAAACACCAATTTGCTTTCTAAAAACCGTAAGTAAAGTAAAAAAACTTTGCTGTGTTGAAAAATCTATTCAGATGAATTCTAAACAACAAAATGCAGCCAAGTCGCTCATACAAAACGACCGGCGAAACTCTTCGTCGCGAAAACATGTTAATATGAAAGGGTTGACTAAGATGATTCATTTGTCTCTATTAGTGCGACGTTGAATTTAAAACTCCCCCCCCCACCCTTCCCCTCATGCTTACATTTTTCCCTGTAAGTCTAACGGATTAATCTTCATTAACCTTTCAGGACACTCCAGCTAAAGGATGAGGCAAGCGATTACACTAATTCTGGCATCAGATGACTGAAGCTAGTCTTAGTCCTTTGTCAGGGCCGACGGTCTCACCTATAACTATTATTAATTATGGCCTTAATAGGCTTTGTGCGGGGAACGGAAAAGTAATACGTATTTGATTTGTGGCCAGGAGGACATGGATTGATGTTGGAAATTACATTACTCTTCCTGTACACTGCTTAAACTGTTATGATTATTTTAACAAATCGACATGGTGCTTTTGCAATACAATTAAGACAAATTTTAAATTTTGTTTTCATAACTACATAAAATTTCAAAAATTACTAGTATTGCCACTTTACGATAAAATTTTCAGGGAAAAAAATGTGTTGTATTGTAGGTATAGCTAATGAGAACCTTTCAAAGATTTTTAAAACCTTTACGGTACAATATTTTTTTGTATGCTCTGAAAAGCAAAAGTTCTTTATGATTTTTATCTTTGAAATTATTAATTAAGGTTTTTTCGTTCATTCATTTGTTATTCTCACAGTACCAAACAAGTATTTAATTCACTTCCTCGTGCCATGTCTTCCTATAGCTTTTCAGGCTTATTTCAATCACTTTGGCGTACTGATACTGCTTTCTCCATCTTTCTGTTATTTACGTGTAAACGTGGTTTACATTCGTCTTTCTCTTTCAACAGTACAACCTAGGTAATTAACTTTAGAGAAGTTTTATTAATGTCTGTGATTACTAGTATAAATATTTTAACTTCAAGATTTAAAGAAGTTTATTATCGTAGATAATTACAATAAAAGTCGAGCCCATACACGCGGTTCTATGTTTGAGTCTATAAGTTATTCTGATGGAACAAAGAAATACATTGAGCTCCCGGCAAATCAATCGGCTTCCATTCAGGTTCAGTCGGAACCATTCGGGACCCGACAGTTAAGCACCGCCATCTATGACTAACTCTTAAAACGTTAAGTTAAATACCTTGGAAATTAAATGTTGAAAGAGAATTATCCATACCACAGTTAATTACAAAGATGAATCAGACATTATATAATAATAATATAATTGAACGAATAATTTTATTAAATAATGTCAGGCGTTTTGTACATAAAAACAAACCAATTTAAAAATAATTAAGAAAAAGCTGAAGGATTCTGCTAGCATTTGCCTTCACCAACAATAATTCATCGATCAAAAAACAATAATAAAACGAAAATAATAGCGTCTTCTGAATAAAACTAATGTGGGACGTAAAAATGGAACATAAATATCTAAAAATGAAGCATCAGACCATAAATAAATATATCGTCTCACCAAGATTATATTTTAGTTCAATAAAAAAATACGTCATCTACAGAAGCAAATTCTGCGGAGAAGTAGTAAAATTACTTTACAATTTTTTTTGATAATAATGTAGTATAGTATTTACCTACTCGTGACATTTTACAAATACAATTCCAGCTTAGTGGATTTGGTACTGGTAGTGTTGGTAAAAATTGAATACTTTTATCTTTTTTTAAATTATTTTAAATAAATTGTCACATTAAATTGTTTAATTGAATACATTGCTGAATTTTATAAACGATTATTCATAAATATAACATTTTTCTGATTAGCAAAGTGTGTCGGTATCACAATGATTTATTCACATAGATCTGTATGTCCAAAAAAATTATTTTAAATAAATTGTCACATTAAATTGTTTAATTGAATACATTGCTTGTATTTGTATCAGGTAGATCAGATGTGCAATTTTACACAATCATCTGCCGTGATGATGGAAACTGTAATGCTGTCTGAAACGTTAGCTGAAAAGGAGGTAGCGCAACACGGTAAAATACCTCAAAAATAAATCTCCATAATACTTTTGGCCGTGAATATCCTGAATCGTAAATTATGTTGCAATACACATAGATGCGCTGTAGAAATATTAAAATGGCATGCAAAAAGTAGGTCAATTGTAGTGTTTTCGATTTCCTAGGTTTAACTCTAAATTGTCACGTGTCGCATAAGGTCGTGTACTACCTCTAAGTAAATTGCCAAAATGCCCTACCGTGTGATGAGAAAGTGTTTTAATTACTTGGCATTTTAACACTAGCATAAGCCGAGGAATAATGTTTCATATACACATATATATTATTTTAATATTTATCTTTATCATACACGAGCAACACTTGGATTAACCATTTACTGGAAACATAAGAGTGTTTCTTACTTGTCATATTTTATCTTAATTTTGTGAGACAATAGCAAGTAAAGATACATTGTAAAGTGATTGGTTTTAACGATAAGATTGTCATAGTTAACCAATTTTTAACCAATATCATCCAGATTATTATATATTTTATCGCTGGCATCTCGGGCATTAACCATTATTTTTTAAATAATAAAGTAACGTTATTAACGTTAACGTTATTTTTTAAATAATAAAGTAACGTTTTACTATGTAGCGTCGATATTAATCCATTGAATAATTAATAATAAAACGCTCGACCTACTTAGGTACGTACTTGCTAATTGCTACTTAGGTACGTATTTGCAGCCGAAATCAAAACAAAGCAACCTACCTGTTTCAAGACCTACTTGCATACTCGCGACAATACTAACGCGCACTCCGTCTCGGATACTACGAGAACTCGCCAGAAGGTTCGAGTCTACGGCCTATGCTTAATCGCCGCAATGTCGAAGGTTCCCGAAACACACAGTCTGTGCGAGTGCCTAGAATTTAGTTGCCATCCATCTACCTACTGCCGCCGTCGGCCGAGTAGTATAAATAAGCCCGACGCAGCGAGTCAGTCAGTCAGTCATAATTTTGCCGCCAGTCTACAAGGTTCAACGAGTGATCACCCGCGCTCTTCTTACTAGCGCGAGGGACACGTACCCGGCTTCGCCCGTATCATCATGGACTCTATCGAGACATCATCATAGCGCCTCGGCCACGTCCGCGGCCAGCGCTACTCGGATTACAAGCGCCCTGGTTCCAGCGTCTCTGACCAGCGCTTCTTCCACGCTACCATGACCACCACGAGGACACGCAGCATCCTCACTGGTCTACATCGTTCCCGTTCAACCGCCTATAAGGTCCGTCGCACCTTCGGCCGTCTCGTCAGCACTGGAGTGCCTGAAGACCTACGTTCTTCGCCAGTGCCTGACCTCCATCGAGTCCCGGTCACCAGCGCCCGGCGTCGACTCACTGACCCGCGCTTGACCTGCCAGCACATCATCAGCCAGCATCCGGAATATTCTACATCTGTCCAGCGTCAACTCTCGTTACGGCTACACTGACTCACCAATAAACACATGTGACCTTCACAACCTTCTTTCATTTCGTGCCTCACCATTGATCCCCAAAACTACATCTGTTTTGAGACGGGTAACTGAATCTTTACTATGTTAAATCTAATGAACTAAGAATTTAATCAGGAGAAGAGTAAAATGTAATTTTATAACAAGGATGTGCGCACGCTTTCAGGAAACGATTATGCTGTATAAAGCAGACTAGAATACAAGCTTGGGCGCGCAACTGACAAACTACAAAACCAGTTCTGTCGCCAAGTAATCTTCACTGTTTAAAATAGTCTAATCACTTTGTTTATTTAATATTCTTTAGAAAACATAACTTTCTAATCAGCGGTAACGAAAAGTATCAACAACTATTGTCGCCATTTGCAAACTCTCGTTGCTCGATGGCTAGTGACTTGATCACGTGATATTTTCAAAATCCTTAACCCGTTTAGACCAGTATTGGCAGTCGGCCTTGATACTGTGGATATTAAGTCACAATTTCAAGTTTAGTTATTTAAGTTTCTTGTGAAACTTTTAAAAACGGGTTAGTTTAATCCCTTACAATATACCTTCATACAAATATGTAAGGTTGGTTAGTAATTAATCCAAAAAACCTTTATAAAAAATCGTCGTCCGCCTGCACAAGATAAATGCAGTTAGTAAATAACCTCATCTGTACTCGCAAAGTACACAGTTGGCCGAGGATTAAGGCGATGCGAACCGAGCAAAAAAGTTGACAAAGTATAACAGAGTGTATAAATTTAGAAGGCGTAGAAGTAGTTAAAAGCAAAACTTGGGCGTGTACTCAAACCGTGCCCGAGCTAACAACATTATTAAAGCAACCAACAAGAACTCCAAAGTTACACATCCCGCCCTTCCCGTTCGCCCCACCCTCCTGCCCTACCAGCTCGGTCGCTAGTTGCTAGTTCCTTGCGAAACACTAAACTACATAGGTTCTGGCCTTATTTCCCTAAAGCTCGGTTTATTACTTCGTTCAAAACACAATACAATAAAATAACAAATAGTAAAAATATACAAAGGTTGAATAAACGCCTTTAAAGTAAGGTATTTAGATATAGTCAGTAGAGTTAAAGAACAAGATAGCGTATTTTTCTACATTCAGTGAGCTTAGAAAACAGTAAACTGTATGGCATAAGATACTTTCTTACCTGGTATTTCATTTCACTCGTGTAACGATTTTTCTGGAAACAGAAGGAATAAAGAAGAAATTCTCCATAAGACTTCCCCCAACTTTATTTTTAAAGTGGTTATAAGTGCTTTCCTTGCAAGAACTATTAAATTCAAATGAATATAAGAAACGCCAGCTGAAAACGTCATTACAGTTTCATAACTTTTTGTTTGACGTAGCTAGCGCAGTTTGGAACAGTTATAATATTCCAGCAGTTTCGCCGCAGTTTTCAAGAAGATTCTAGGTCAAACGTACTGTTGGATAACTTGTATTGAATCGCCGGCCTTGTAGTACTCCTCCGCTTTCCTCCCTCCTACAATCTCGATGCTGAGGTAAGGGGATATTTTTTCAGATAAACTTGAACGTGAAGTTGCCAGCGGTCCAGGGGAAGTTGAACACGTTGGGAAAAGTTGGATAAATAAATAAATTCGGCCAAGTTCCTAGCTTTATCAGGGGCCATGGGAATATTAGGAATAATAATGAGACCTTTTCCGAATCATCCCTGGCTGTGTGCGTAAATGCGCTGCATCCTAATTGCGAATTAATGGTAATTTTTCAGTTTCAGCATTTTAATTCGATTATGATTAAATTTTAATGTAAGCGATATTCAAATTGATGGTTTATGCAAAATGGTAAACCGATTAGGATTCCTGTTTCACGGAATATCCAAGATACTTAATAAAGTTATGTTTAAAGTTTACAAAGTAACATGTGCATGAATTTATATTAATTTGAAACTCTCGCTACAAGAATATATAGTTTTATAAGCCAGTCTTTTAAAACCAAATACGGTTTTATAAATATACATACTCAAGCTATCGGTATAGTATCGGTACGGTTCACAATAACCTTTTCGTTAAATTCCAAAGTTAATATTCAAGTTTTGTGAAAGTCCTAATCGAGCTGTTACTGTCCTAGCAAGTACTGTGAAATAATCGGTCCATGATGAAATTAACAGAATTAACAGTTTTCATACATTCATTTACAGTGTTAGGAAAACATTATTTTTTACTGTGCTAGGAATTGAATATGAGGAAGAAAGTCATAATATTTTGTTACGGGAAACACTAACAAGTAATTATCGTCATAATCAGTAAGTTAATGGATTATTCGGTTCGGTTAAGTTTGTCCCAAGAATAATTGCCAAATAATCAGGATGTGTCAGCTGAATCCGATGTAATGCTGAACCTCGTGTTAAGTGGTAAATGTACCTACATGTGAAGTTATCACATGACGTATTGCCATGGTAATGAACAAGTTATTAGTGCCTGGCCCAACGTACGTTACGTTCCATTCCTTTACTTGGCGTTAGTAATTCACGCGCGCATGAAGTTGTTTTAGCTTCGGTTTGTACTAAAACTAATAGCGTTGTTGAAACAACAACTTTGCCGTTACACCTAATTTAGTGATGCAATCTATACTAAATAAGTAAACACTAGAACCTACGTATTACCTGTCAAGTTGTATTTTAAAAAAAATTATGTACGTCATTACGTTTCTGTTTGTAAAAAAAAGTTTTTTATGTATATGTTATCGACCGTTTATATCAGAACCATACCAATTGAAACGTAAAATAGGAACTGACATAAAATAGTTCATGGAAAGATACTCATACATAAGATTTATACATTGCTTATCCAGTTGAAGAGGGTTGTATATCTGTTGTAAAAACTAATAATAATTTCCATCGCATTTTTCCAAGGTATTTTAAATTTCCGATATATTTCTTCGTTTTGAAGATCCCGTAAAAAAATAACCATTTTAAAAACTAGATTAAATTAACTCTTAGATTTAAAATATTTTTAGCAAAAGTTCTATATTTTAATGTTAAAAATGTAAAAAGGCGAAAAAAGTTTATTGCAAACTGTGACTAATAGTGACTTAAAAAAGTAAAAAAAACGTTTTACGTCAAAAATACCTTTTTTAGAAAATTAAATTTTTCATTATACATGCATAGATATACTATACAGTAAAATTTCAAAATTCGAGCTTAATAAGCATACCGGAAGACACATACATCACACTCCTTTCCAACGTAAGTATAAGGTTAAAGTTTTCTACACCAATAAGGATCATTTGAAGAGTAGTTTTCACGACACGAGTGTTTCTAGAAGACTTAAACATCTTCTTTTTCTTAAAAATGCCAACTTTGCAGAATTCGAAAGGATGCCATTGATTCTAAGGGAAACATCGTGATCTCTTCTGTGGAGTTAATATACAAAAAAAATAACGCTTTTTACAAACATTATTTCAGCAATGACATTAGGCCGAGTTTGTTTAAAAAATAAATTAAATCAGCCTGAAACACAAATAGAATAAAACACTTTAATGACTAAAATAAAATAACAAAAATGGTATAATGCTTTTAAATCTCCCCCATAAATCACGACTCAAGCATCCTTTCCTCCAAAAATGTGTACATTGTTTTGAAAAAAAAGGAAATTCAATCTGAATTTTTCATAAACTGCCCGGAGCGCAGAGGAACCCATGTCATGCAAAAACTACCCGTGCACGCATCGCGACGGGAGCCTCCCAGCCTCTGAGGCGGGACCGGGTACTGCCAGGAATTCTAACTACCTATAATGGCATCATACAAACGTTAGAGGTTGTGGCCTGTTGTACTGGAAGGATTGTTTCGAGTTTTTGTCTACAGCAGTTAGTTGTTCGCCTTTTAAAGCGTTACGGCCAATCTCTTTCACTGGAAATCAGTGGAAATTATGGATTACGTTTTTAAATAAAATATGATTCAATCGTTTAGAAAACCACATTTTACCAAGTGTATTTTATTTTCCGGTTTCTTCAAATTGTTCTATTATTCACCGAATAATTTATGTACATAATAAAATAAAAGAAGTGATAAGTGATAAGAAGTGATGTGTAGTTTGTGGCAAGTGTGTGTTTATGTATATAAAATAAATATAAATTTAATTTATATACATAATAAAATAACACCTCTTATTGGAAAACCCTATATTTAGTATTTACCAAATAATGCAATCTATGTAGGTGTCCATATATCTACAATTTTATGCGTAGGAGATCACAATGGTATTAAAAAATCAAATTACTTAAGTTATTACACATGTGTTAAGAGTCATTCAAGTACAGTCATAAAATATCAGTTACGAATCTTCAACGATATTGCTGCATCTTCGCATTTGAGAAAAAGACAGTTCCGCACGTATGTATGTCGGTGAGTACATGAGTACGTACCTACATTGTTTTCCGCCAAAAACCCGTGTCAAAGGGCGATGCGTACCTACCCCCGTAAAGCGCGGCAAAGTGTCAGGGACAGTGGCCTTATTTTGTTTTGTGCACGATTTATCGCGGGTTTAGAGGCCAATAAAACAGCACCGGTCACCTTAATCTGGCAAACCGCTGTTCGGGGAAGGGAAGGGGCCGAGGGGAGGAAGCAAGGGGCTCTTCCGGAGACGCCGACGCCCACTTCCGGTGATGGACGGCGCTTCAATGGCCCCGAAGCTCATCAGTGTAAACCAATGTTATATTTAGGTTGTAAACAGAACGGTTACGATGTGTTGTCTACTTACTCAACATATTCACAGAATACTAATTTGTTGCTTCTAATAAGCTCTTCAAAATATATTATTATCTCCCGTATAAATATTAATGTGAGAAGTGAAATATTTTAATGGTGACACGGGTACATTTGCTGTGATGCTTGTAGTATTATTGCATGTTCGGTGTATTCAAAATTATCAACGTAAAGTTTATTTTTTACTTTTATATTGTCTAAGAAATACTTTCTAAGGTTCGGTAAAGACAAATTAAGAATGTTTCTTATTTCAGATAAAACGTTAAGAAATAAATAACTCGAAATTTATTTTCTTTTATTTCATTGTTTAAACCAAAGATATTAGAAGAACGAGATGTGCTATGAGCAGTTCATACTGTGTGGAATGGCTTTGCCGAGTGTCGCCGGTTTTGTTCACCAATACTACTGCACACCTTCGCTTACGCTAAGGCATCGCTAAGGTATCCGCACTAATACATAGAACAGATTTCTGTGCGTACACGTCCCGATACCGTTCAAAGTACCCTAATTAGTTAGTACTCCGCCTACGGTCCGGCGGCCAACATAGCATATCTCGTTCTTCTAATATCTTTGGTTTAAACCGTTACCACTATATTATGAAGAAGGAAAAATATCAGCAGATTACAAACATTTTTCAACTATTATTTCTGTACACAGATAGAAAAGCACCAGCAAGGAAAACGTGGAAACTAAATAAAGGGCAGTTTCATCATTATCCTTTAAAATAAGTTATCGTTATGAATAAATTTATTTCTTATATGGTAGTAATGATTTACAAGCCCATTTTCAAAGCAAATATTTTTGTAGCCCGTAGAACGCACGAACACTTTCCCGTAAATAAGAGAAAGAACATGTCACGCTTTATTTAATGAGAAAGATGTGTCGGCCCCTGAAGTGAAAGTTTATGGGTGTTCGTAAGTAGGTTGCTTCTCCAAACTCCAACCGAAGTGTTTTAAAGCTTTCTTGGACTATTTGTACCACAGATGTTACCCCCTTCCCCTCGAGTAAATTGATAGAATGCAATAATCGATTGAATAGTTCTTATATTGAATCACTGTATTTGCTTCACTTTAGTCTTCATAAAAGCTTATGTATACAATTATTCCTTTTCATTTATTTTATTTTTATTTATTCTTAAATATATTAAATTATTTGTAATTGTTCTATTGCAATTAAATACGCAACTTATTTACTACCTACATTATTTTGAATGTGAATGTTTTATGTTTAAGCATTTATAATATGTATGTAGTTTGTGATAAATCATACACATCATGAGTTTTTTAGTTATAATATTTTGTAACGTAAAGATAAAAGATAGTTCCCGTACGTGAGTATGAAAATGGCGTAACTCTGCACTAAAAGTGTCAAATTTAACTAAAAAACGCCTCCTTTGTATTACAATATCCTCTGCAACATGCCACAAATTACATACTAAAATTGGCAGCATGTTGTCAAATTACAATCTGAATCGATAGGTCCCTTCCTTATTATTCAAGAATGGAAATATTCTTTGTCATAAAGAGAATTTGTTGTGGTGATATTCAAATATATAGCCCACGTAGGCTATCGTTACGTAAAATAGCCGATTTAATTATTGGATACTACCCTTTTATTTTGACGAGAATTGCATATTAATTGCCAATTTGACCCATGTTATTAAATCTAGGTACGGAGTCATTCTCTGTTATTGTCATAAGGGAGGAACTCGCAAGGAATACATAATTATTGGAAAGCTGGTAGCACCCTTTGTCGGATTCATTATACCTACTAAAATATAACAGTTTCGGAAATATTACGAGGTAGGATATGAGGAAAGAGTTATCTCAGCCTAAGGATAAGGGAATTAATTCGTCATCAAATTTATTGCCTATGAAGATTACGAGCGGCTGACCAAAATAATATTGCTGCAAAATATAATTGTCATCTGATTTATAACTAAACATTTCTATACTAGAATCACTTGGATCAATTGAGTCGTGCCTGCTTATAAAGATAGTACCCAAGAAACCGCTAAAATTGACTGATTGGTGTGTACCTTTTTCATTTGGGTGGCGGGTAGGGGTACCGCCGCCCCGCGAACCATTTATTGGATAACCGAAATTCCTGCCAAAGTTCACCCCGACTGGTTAGTTACGGTTGGTACCTTAGCAGGGGTGCCCAGGTTCATGGAGTGAGGTTTGTCTAGAGTTTGCCCATCTAATGCGTGGTGGGCCGGATTGGGAGAGACTGGTTGAGGGAGACATTTTGACTTCTCCAGACGGGCTCTCTTTCGAACTATCGTCTTGCACTGCAGTGGTGAGTATGGATTCATACGTCCGTCACTCCTGGACACATTAATCCTCAAATTCCTACACACCCCTTATACCTATTTTCATTCCCAGAATTTCCAATCCTTCCATTCTCTAAAAAGACCTTTCACACAACACCCCCAAAGATGACATACGCCCTGAGGGATTTTTTTTCCTCTGGGCCTCCTATGTGGGGCTAATGTAAAAAAAAACTTTCCGTTTTTGTCTCTGTGAATGACTTTATAGGAATTGATATAATTGTCTTGCTGCGTTCGTAAAAAAAGTATTCGTCAGCTTTATGGCTTCCAATTTTGGATATATATTCAAAACCAAAGCCTTTGTGTTATGGTTAAGGTTTTCACGGGTGTAAGATGTAGAATATTTTTTTCGGTTTACCGCGTAAAGTAGTCCTTAAAAGAACTTTTTAATTCCTGACGTTTCGGACAGATCTCACTGTCCATCTTCAAAGGCCTAATGTCCTGAATTTTGTCTCAAACTGAACGCTTTCACTTGTATCTTGACTTCTGGGCAGAACAGACACGCGTTATGGTTAAGGTTTTCACAGGTGAAAGATGTAGAATAATTTTCTCGGTTTACCCGCGTAACGTAGTCCTTAAAAGGACTTTTTAACTTTTAAAGTTTCGGACAGATCTCACTGTCCATCTTCAGAGGCCTTATGTCTTGAGTTTTGTCTCAAAATGATCGCGTGTCTGTTCGATATATATTATTTCTTACAGGAATAAGATTCACCTACTGTTATGTTATAGCAACTTAATATTGTACCCAAACCCAGAAAAACTATGTATATCGTACATTGATTTGACGATATGGCGAGATGGTGAGAAAATTGAAGAAATTGTTTTTCTCGGACAGAGACTGGTCACTGCAATATTTTCACCAAATTAAACATGAAAGTATTTGTGAAAGTCAACAATAAGTTATACATAAAGTAGTCTTAGAGGAATATACTCAAGTAGATTCGTTCTTGGTGGAAATATAATATTATTACGAGCGAACGCCAAGTGCATTCCATGGTGATTAAAATTCTTATATCCCTCGGAATGCCAACTCTCTGAGTTCTACATTCCTTTCAACTGCCCTACATAGATGACGTGAACGTTCTGATGACTGAAGTCCGTATTTTAAATCAATTTTCTTTAATGTACCTACATTAAAACAAAACTTCAACAGACGTGTTCACGATAAAAGAGTTCCCGTAGTTCCATCAACGTGTTTAAGAATAGGGAAAGGAAAGATAAGAGTGGAAGAGAAATTTTAAGATTACCTGGCAGATCTAGACACGAAAAGTAGTCGAAATTATTTCAAGTCACGCTCCAATATTGCGAATACTACTTTAAAACTACAAAAGTAAACCAGAGAGAATATTTTTCATTCTTATAAAATTAAAACTCAGAATTTAATATTTTAGCGCTGTCTGACAATAATGTTTTTTTGTTTATAAAAAAATTGCTTCCAACGCAAGAACTACGCTTGTCGGGTTAAAATACGAGATGGTGATTCTTGGAGTCCAGTGAATATCTGTTATCGTATTTTTCCGCTCCGTAGATTTGTGAAAGTTTTAATGTCACACAGAGAAGTTGCACCGTTGACTGTTATCACGTCGCCACGCTTAGTCACCACAGCTTGCCAGAGAACTTTAGAATTCACGCCTCAGGTCATTCTAATGCTAATGGCTTATATTTAGACACAAAAATAACGGACATATTATTGTATCATATCGTATTATTCTATATTTTTATAAAACTCTCGATTCAGGGTAAAACACATTTCTACCTCAAAATACAAAAAAAATATAGTTAGGTTTCCCGGAAAGTTTTAATTCGGGATGGAGAGAAAATCAGTTTTTTTTGTTTTTAATCCCGAGTTGATATAGTGAAAATACTAGAAAGCAGTACCAATTTTATTCATTACATTACAATAAATCAACAAGTAAGTGGCCTAGTTATGAAGTTTTTATGAATCGGTAAATCAGCCTACTCTAAGATAACACATTTAAATTTAAAATCTCGAAACGGGTTCGCTAGGAGTGCGGAGCTAAATTTCATAGTAATGTACTGAAGTAATTCGGAATCATTTGCGCATTGAAGTTATTGAGAAACTGTCATTATAAATGATAGCCCAGCGTGGACCACAAATATTCGGTGGATTCCTAGTCTAGCTGGCGTTTATTTAACCACATCTAAACAGTGCAATACAGGATTATCGGAGATTTGAAAAGTACCTACGTCTGGATATTGCTAAATCAAGCGTTATTAGTTTACGGATTAATGATTACAGTTTATCCGGGTAAATATGACACGATACATTGTCACAATACATTGTGTAATATCAGAAAACTGTCATAACGTAATAATTATTTCAGCACATTGCATGAGATTTAATAGGAAAGTCGAATTAAACAACACGAAAATTAAAAATATTATATTTTCGAAATTAGTTATCTTTTATTTATTATATGATGGCCTCCTTGGTCGAGGGGTAAGGCTCTCGACTAGCAAACTGAAGGTCGCGGGTTTCAAATCCCGGCGTGCGCAAGTAAAGTTCATTTGATTAAATTGTGTTATTTCACTAAATACTCATTTAAAAAAAGATAGTATTCTTGCGGCAAGTTGCAGAGTGGAAGATACTCTCAGTATCGCTCTGGTGTAAGACCACTATTCAGAAGTGAAACCTTGCTTGAACTTGCCGTGTTTGGTGAACAGATCTGAATATCTAGGTACTCCCAACCTTCCTCTTCCCCAACTCCTTTCCCTCCCCTTGGGGTATAACGCCGTGTTGTTCTACGTCCTTCTTTAGCCAACGTTTTGGTCAACTTTACAGTGTATATGTGTAATAATTAATCATAATAAAAATGTGTAATATCAAATCTGCCCTGATGATAGACGCTGTAACGCTGTCCGAAACGAAGGCTTAAGAAGGAGGTAGCGCGACACGGCGTAGCACTAAAAAATAGACCACGATAATTATTTTTTAGATTGTCTATTTTGCGACGATGGCAACGGTGACGGTATTTGTACTATAAAATCTAAAAACTCAGAATCTATGTATTATTTCTGCTATACATTAAATAATTAAATAAGCTAGTTCTCAACGCAGCAGATCCCAAGAACGATACCCACCAGGATAACACGAATAAGGAAGTTAAATTTAATTCCAGGCAAGGAAAAGGGTTAATGAAAAAGTGTCTGGAATAAATAAGACTCGAGAAAGAGAGTTAGATTTGTCATCACAGAGAAGCAGATGGTATAAAAAAATTTAATGAGTTTTTTTTATCCGAATTCCGTCCAGGCTAATTAATTTAAAGCACCAGGTGTGACTAAAGCGGGGAATCTGGGATGGTATTGAAAATAATTTTCTCATTATGTAAATGTCTTGCTAAGGAAATAAAACGTCTTCTTTGAGGAGGAATTTTCGTAAACAAATTATGAAGTCAACGAAAATTTGTAAATTGTTTTATTACTGTAAATAAAAAAATAGCTCTTTCAGAATTCTTTAAAGGATTTTTTTTGTAGAAGTAATAAAGAAAAAAAGTGTAGTAAATACATTTGCTAAGGAAAAGTCAGTCTTCAAACTTGGCAGAAACTTGGGTTTGAAGTTCTCTGTGCATGAATTCTATCCTCTCAGAATCCTGTATGGAAAAATATATGGCATTGCATTACTAAACTCTCCGTTATAATAACAGTATTTTGAGACGCTTTTAACTGTTTGCCGGAAATTAAATTTATAATCTTAAGGTCGATCGTAATCTTACGTATTCGAATATACAATCTTAACAGCAGAAAGTCTCGAGCGGTGAACTCCGGCGTCATGAAAATTGAGCCGATTGCTTTGTTTACTTTTCTAGAACATCGCAACTATGTTTAGGTTGCAATCTCAATTCTAACTCAAATTATCCATAAACTATAATATATGAATCTAGTTCTTATGACTCGTACTTCGTTTATTTTTTATTTTTTTAAGTTTATTCCAGATATCGGGTAGGGTGGTGCAATCCCACGAGCTACATATTATACATGGAATATATAAAGTAAATTTAAAAATATTGTAAGATAATGCATACATAGTAAACGAAAACAAAATAAAATAATAATAAAAATAATAAAAAAAACATAATGAGAATAAAGTTTTTTTAAAAGAAAAAATAATATATTTTTTTTAATCTATGACATCAGGAATTGGCTCCATCGCTTTTAGATAGGTCCCTGCCAGAAGTGCAGTGCTGCCATCACAAGACCGTTTTCGCTCGTGGCTAGTCGCGTTCGAAAGCTGGTGATCCCTTTTTTCATTAGTGCTCGGAATACGGGAGCACGCCCTTCTACAAACATCTCAGTTGCACTGCAGTACCAGGACATCCCAAAAAGTATTCGGTATGAATTGTTGTACTGTACTTCCATTCTTTTTAGAGATGCTTTGTTGAAGTTGGTCCACATTTCCGAGGTATATAGGCTCGTGCAGTATGTGTTGAAAAGTTGTCTTTTTGATTTTGGGCTACACTTATTAAATCTTCGCGAATTCATATTTACACTAACGCATATTGATCTTTTCTGTCGCTCAATACCCATATCATCATTGAGCTCCGTTGTTAAGATGTATCCTAGGTATTTGATCTCCTGTTTTTCAGTTATTATTGTGCCGTTTAGGCTGACGGGTAGTACCTTTGTAGGGCCTGCGCCCGAGTTCAATACTAGTAACACAGATTTAGTTGGGTTGTAGACCATGTTCAGCGGCATATTGTTCGCATATATTTAACAGCTTTCTCAATGCTTTAGAGCTTGGAGAGAAAATAACCATATCATCTGCATACGCAATGTTATTTACGCAAATTTTTCCCAGGTAACAACCCACATTTGCCGAGGTGAGTTTATCGCTTAAAACATTCATATAGACGTTAAATAAAATCGGTAATAAGCTTCCCCCTTGTCTGACGCCGCATTCTGTATTCACTAGTGCTGAAATTTTATTTTTCCCGATAATTTGGTTCTCTTGTTGATGATGCCAGACCGCCAGAATGTTAATTATTGAACTGGGCACCTTATTTTCTTTTAGTTTTTTCCAAAGCAGTGCGTGAGATTCTCGGTCGAAAGCTTTACTTAAGTCTAGAAAGCAAGCATACACTGTTGTTTTTCTTGCCTTACTCGATACTTTTTTTCCAACTAAATAGTGCATATCTGTTGACAATTAAGATTTAAAACCAAATTGGTTGTCCGCCGTAAATAGTTTGGCTTCTATGTGAATTTGTAAAACCCTTTCAAATATTCTGGATATTATTGTGGCAAGAGATATCGGCCTATATTTGGAAGCACTGGATGTTTCTTCTTGTCTGGATTTAACTAACGGTACTATATACTATATACGTGAGAAGTTCCTTGGCATATGCAATATATGCATATGTTGAAGAATCTGTGTGAATAGCGTTGCTAGAAGCGTGTATATTTTTTCACCGGCATTTCTAACGTGTTCAATGCTCAGGCTATCATAACCGGGTTTAACCGGGATTTTACAGCTGTACAGCTGTTTTGACCATATTTTTCGTAACGATTTTGTTTTCGTCCTCATCTTCGCATGGTTTTTCGAAGATGGCGGGTTCGTTTCTTTCCGATATTTTAGAAAAAATGTTTTGATAATATTAGCGATCTTTTCTGCATCCGATTCTCCTTCAATATGGGTGGATAATATCCATTGGATATATGTGCTTTATTAAAACGTAAAAGTCTCTGTTCTCAATTGCTCCTGTTCTTTTTTCCATTTTTATTTGTTCCGCTGTTTTTTGACAATTTCTTCATTCATATTTAAACTTTCTTCTCAATATTTTTCTGTTTTCTGCCAAGGGACTCGACCGGGGTTTTCCATTGTCAATACATTTCATAAGTGCATTTCGTGATACTTCATAATGAAGCGATACATTGTCGATTGTATTATCGTATTATATCGTATCCAGGAAAATGTTTGGATGGTTGTATTATGTTTGAGCCCACTTTAAAAAACGTTTTTAGTGGCAGTGCTTAGTGACTCTACAATCCTCCCATACAGTTCGTCGATGGCATCTTTATGAAAGTTATTTTTGCATCCTGTCTTTTAACAGAGTTCGACCCCGCTGCTACATTTAATGCGATTTGTTAAAAATGATGCTGTTACAGAATAGGACATGATCTGCGATGTATTATGTGCTTTCCATATTACTGGATCCAAAGCCATCGAAGAATTTTCCTCCGTTGCGGTTATACCTGTTGTTTCTAAACAAATTGACATGGGCCGGTGATCTGTCCAGTCAACTTTATACTTTATCGAAATATTTTTTGTCATCTTTTGAATTGTGGCCATCCCTATGCAGTGATCTAACCAGCTCGTTGTGTTATGTGCATCACTAACATATGTGTAAGACAGACAGTTTTTTCTGAAAGTTTTTCAATATCGATACAGTGATATTTGTTTTCTTTGCAGAATGACAATAAATTTTTCCCAAATAATGTTCTTGGATCGGCATTAAAATTACCCATAATAAGGCAGTTGGTATATTGTTTATCTTCAATAAGTGAATGCAGGTTCGCCAGGCATCTTACAAATTCGGGTATGTTATCATTGCAGAAGGTTGGCATGTAAACTGTGAGAACGCACAATAATCCTTTAACCAGCTTTATTTGTATTCCCGATAACCTATTCTCATTGCAGTCGATAGACTTGGCCCTTATAGTGCTGCGCCATAATACGCACGTCCCACCATGGGGACGCCCTCTAAGTATGCCGATGTGCCCAAGATTGAAAATTTTGGGTGTATTTGTGAGAAATAATTTATGTCAGTGGGTAATAGTTGGGCATGTTTCTTGTAATAAAATGACATGATATTCTTCACATATGTCGTGAATAAATTTCACTGTCCTTCTGACTGATCTGCAATTGATAGTAATAATTTTAAGAGGATCCATTATGTGTGTTGTTTAAACTTTTGTCTGAGCTCTAATTTCTTTCTTTGAAGATTCGATATACTACTCCTTCGGGCCAAAAATCTCTCTTCATAAAAATACTGAATTTCTGCGAGAGGATAGTTATTTTGAATGGGGTCGATTTGAATGGTTTGATCCATTCTACGTCTATAAAATATTGATTCTTGGAATTAACATATTTTTTGAGGTCGTCAGCACTCGTAATTCGACAGCTGTAATTTCTTTCTTTGAAGATTAGATACACTACTCCTACGGGCCAAAAATTTTAATTTCTGCGAGAGGATTGTTATTTTGAATGGGGTCGGTTTGAATGGTTTGATCCATTCTACGTCTATAAAATATTGATTCTTGGAATTAACATATTTTTTGAGGTCGTCAGCACTCGTAATTCGTCAGCTGTAATTTCTTTCTTTGAAGATTAGATACACTACTTCTTCGGGCCAAAAATCTTACTTCATCAAAATACTGAATTTCTGCGAGAGGATTGTTATTTTGAATGGGGTCGGTTTGAATGGTTTGATCCATTCTACGTCTATAAAATATTGATTCTTGGAATTAACATATTTTATGAGGTCGTCAGCACTCATTTCTTCAACAAATAAGAATCTTGAGGCATCGATTTCCGTTCTTAGAGGAGCCGCCTTGATATTAGATATGGGCCCTGTTCATTAGTGATTTTTATTTACTTTTCGTTTTTTCACGATCGCGAAACCGGTATTATCGTTGTTTTGATAATTCCAAGATGTCTTTGTATGTATGTAACGGTTTCTGTGTTTCTATGCTTGATTTATTAGCTAGTGCATTAGAATACCTCCTGCTCCGTGACCTTGACATTGATCAAGGGAATTTCTTCGATACGTTTAGAATTATCATTTTGATTATTGACATTTCTTGATTTCAGCTCGTTCCTCAAAAGGGTCATCTGCTCTCGTAGCTCTTCTACATCATTTTGTTTGCACATTTGTGCATTTATGGTAAAGAACTTAGTTTTTAAAGACAAAATATCTTTTGAAAGTGAGGTTATGTCAACTGAATCAAAAAAAAACTGGATGTAATTATGCAGGTTTTTAGCCACAAAAGTTGGCATATCTGTTGGCTCGGTTTCTTTTATTATTTTGATCATATCATAAAGGTTCTTTACCTTTAGTCCATCGCCCTTCCTGGTGATTCTTCTGTCGTCAACCTCTGAGTACAGGAAATCTTTCGATACTTCCACCTTGTCTTCACTGAAGTGCGTGGAACAAATTTGTACGATTGACACTTTATCTAACACATCTTCTTTATTGAATAAAAACGTTAAAAGTTAATTTATAACGATTTTATCACATTTTTTCACTTTTTCCGTCATCGTGACTTTGAAACTACACCATACAAAAGGTAGGTTTTAATTAAATAATTACTTGTTAAAAAAACGATGTTTTATTTAATACATATTATTTGACATGCAAGAGAAAGAGTAGAACTCGATTTGACAACGCAATGAAATAAATCTTGACAAAAACCTTGAAAAAATACTAAAACTAACATGTGCATGCATTAGGTATTGTTTCTCCATTGAATATTTTTTTACTTTTACGACTTGGATATTATTAAAATGTTGCATGTCGCGGTACAGAATTGCCTTTTGCGAGCTTGATTTTTGCTCAGCAGTCTCATGCATATTGCATATATCATTTATTCGTCCCTTGTATTTCTTAATAACCATTTATTACAAGAAACGGTACTTTCATAATATTTCGTATCATTGTTATGTATGACTAAAAAACATGAAAACATTGTGATGTTCAGCTTCCTTTTTTATGTGAGTACAGCACATGTGTCCCAACTGCTCCAAACCGTCTGGAGCCAGTGAGAATATAGCATCCCCAGTTGGGGTATGTTGTGAGGCTTAAGGAAGGTGGGAGAGTACCTGGCTATTTAGATCTGGTCACAAAACACACGACTAAATCCATTTCAAGCGACGTTTCAATTCTGAATCTTGGTGTTACACCAGGGCGATACTAAGAGCATCTTGTTAAATTAATAAAATGTGAAATGACACAAAGACATCAAATTTAATTTACTTGTGAATCATTGTCATCAAAGATGCCAAACTAAGTTACAAAAAATGTTGGCAGAAAGGCATGTGCTCTATTGTAGGCAACTAAGCGAATATGCAGCAGAACGTGGGTCTCAAACCTAGAATGATGCAATACCTCCAATGAGTTGGAGTAGAACAACACTGAAAACAGTGATGGCCACACTCAACCACATAAAGAGACTCGCATGCAGAGGAATCACAGGAGCCATGCGAATCACTCCAATACTAGCCATAGGAGTGCTGCTGAATCTACCCCCACTAATGGCACTGGAAACTAACCGATGCTACTCCAGGAATGCAGGATCATTCTTGAAGAACTTTCTACTATCAATAAAATAACCGGGTTACTGTTAAAGGAATGAGGTAAAACGGGAGATATCACGATGGGCCTACTGTCTAAGTACTCATAGGAACTTTACGTCAACCGTCTCAACTTTTAAATAAATAAATAAATAATACTTGCGCACGCCGAGATTTGAACCCGCGACCATCGGCTTGATAGCCGAGAGACTTACCCCTCGACCACGGAGGCGGTTAAACTCTTTACTTACTCTTACTCCAGAATATATATTTCATAACATTCGTTTTGTGGTTTAGTTTAATAGTGACACTTTAATTAGTCAACATTTCACCAACTTCTGGTTTAAATGAAAGTCAGTAACCAACTCTGATCTTTTACAAGAACCGAGCATTTTTAAAGATAAAAGTATAAAAATCTTAATCCCTCGAGGGATTCTTCAAAAGTTAAACATTTTAAATATGTATATAGAGGGAATATTTTACACAAAACCGAAAAATGGAAACCAAGAAGGACAATAAATGCCACGAAAAGGAGAAATGTATAGAAGGCAATTGAAAAGTTTTCAAATCGTGCGAGGTATAGTAGATACATCCACAAACACAGATATTTTATATAAGTGGACCCTTACAAAAGCGTTTACCTGCCCGTCGTTTAAGAAAAAAAGGTGCATTCAGTTCCACGGTGTTTTGAATATTATGCAAAGCTTTTGTGGCCTTTTAGCAAAGTGCCGCGTTGAATCCTTCGATTTGAGGCACGTGTGGCTAGAACAATGCGGAACGAAATGCCCCGTACTGCACTGCGGTTATAATAAATACGAAAAATGTAGGTACCAGGGATCTTTGTAATGTCTGATATCACTTTACATAATTAAGGGCTCCGAGGAACTTGTCATCGGAAACGTGAATATTTAATAGCGAGTTCCATAAGCTGTGATTTAGAATTCGTCCTGAATTATGCAATAATTGGTCCCTTGAGGAGTTTTAAAAATGATTTCATGAGGCTATTAACACTTTGAACTGTTTTTTTAGAATGCCAAAGACAATATTGATTTTCGATCACGATTGAGCCCTAATATGACCAAATATATCTTGGCTTCCAAGTCTAGTTGGTAAGATAAACAAATGTGACTTCTGTAAGTAGTTGCTCAGAATTCAACATTACTCTCTCGGCGAACTTTCTATCTATACGATTTCATTTGCAATCTTGACAATATTTACTACAGATCTTCCATGGCCATGTATTCCGGGGCATATAAACACATATCTGGCGCGGGTACAATTCCCCACCACTTTTGGACTCAAAACCCAATGTCGGGTGCGAGTCAGGCTAATTAAATATAAGCAGCCACATAATTGAAAATAAATTAGTTCATCTTTACCACCAAAACCAAGCGTTTTATTTATCAACAAGTGACTCCTGCTCAAGAATCTGCCTCACCTCGCCAAGTCTGCTGCTCCAAGATCTTCTGGTGTTACCTCTTCGAGACCAGCCGGCCCTCCTTTGGAAAACCGCCAACACCAGAAGCGAGCAGAGACAACAGCACACCCAGGGCCCAACATTCACCAAGCCTGGGTGCGGGAGGCAGATTTCATCACAATATCAACTACAATCATCATCATCGGCCGTAAAGGAGCATCTCATCGGTTGAAGACACGGTTTGGACCCGGCGCCTAAATCTACAGTCTTGTGCGGACTCCCGTCCAGTACAAGTGGTCCTTCGAGCCGGGATTCTCACACGCCTTCAACCAGGATGTCTCCAACTTTACGGTCGAGCCGGATCCAAGACGATGGATCCTCAACACCATCTGCAGATGCCCTGGACGCTGGGTCTCAGGCCACGGCTGTGGTTCACGTCACGCCTGACGTAACCCCCATGCCCACGCCCAGCACTACTCCTGACATGGCACCACCTGCAGATCATGACTCACCGCCCTCCATATCTCAAGAGGATGCGATGGAGTCATTGCGACAACAGCTTCGCAGTCAAACCGAGCACATTGAGAGACTCAAAGCAGCTCTTCCTATTATAAATCACTATATTATTTTAGCCAATTGATATTTAACCATAAGTATTCCTTTTTTTATTTTTATTTCAGTTCGATAAATAATTATTAAATAAGAGTTAGGGCTTCAAGGAATGCTATTAACTTATCACCGAAGAAATTAATATAACGGCAAGTGTAATAAACAGTCGGTACAGTTTTTTTTGGTTTGTTTGATTTTTTTCACGATTTTCACTATTTAAAGCTAGGCATATCAGTTTAATATCATAATTCAACCCTCACATGATCATAATATAAAATATTTATTTAATTTAAAATAGACCCACTAAACTAGGCGAATCACCGTATTGCGGAGGTGGATAAATATCAAATGAGATATTGGTTTCTTTTTTTTTTCTTCTACTTATGAAAGAGGATATTTATGTTCTTCAAGGCAAAGCCAGAAAGTTGCCGTTGAAAAATATTTAAAAGCGAATTCCAGAAAAAGTGAAATTTACATTAATAGAGTTTTCAAATTGATTTTATCAGGAATGTAAACAACGAAGACTTACTTTTTCGTTTTCAAAAGCAATATGCATCGATTTCTATCACGAACAAACCCCTGTCATCACATATAATGGTTTCGTAGTCTAGCTGCTGATATAGTTAATAATACAATGAAAGGCCCTAAGGAAATACGAGGCGTGTCTTTGGAAACGTGAATATTTAAAAGCGAGTTCCAGAAATAGTTAGCAATTCGCCATGCATGACGTAATAAAACCCTTAGGGAGTTTGCACCTTGTTTTAAATTAGACAATAAGCAGCGAGCATTAATTTTTCTAACGCCAGAAGCCATGTCAATTATCTGCCACGATTCAACCCCTGTGTGTCCCCACACATGGGGACTAGTCGACGAAATAGCTCATAATATAAATTTTGTTGGGGTGATGGGGATTTGCGATCTTGTCAAGCAGATATTTCGATTCGACTGTTGTTATTCCGGTTGAATGCATCTAAGCTTCTTATATGAATCCTTTTCGGAAGATTGTCGATGTGCCTATCTCTCGTATTCATATGAGAAAAAAATTTTTACCGATGGTTACTATTTTTGTATGCCTGTATACACAAACCTACAGTCAAGCAAGTAAATTTTAATTTGTCACAAATCAAAAATTACAAAGCTATTTTTTCCTACCCTAAAAATTATGCTTGGAATTTTTTGGTGTAGCCTCCTAATAAAGCCATTATAATTACATAATGTATAATTTTTATTGAAAAGTCTAACAAAGAATCTCGTTGTTTCTAATTGAATTTTGACGTGAAAATTGATTAGTAATTGGATTTATATTGAAATTTTGACCATATTAGGACTTTGTAGAGATCATAAAAAGTTTTGTTCAAGACCTTCCGACTGTCAGAAGTCATCTTAACTATCAGAAATCGGTTAATCATTTGTCTGAATAAAAAAAAACAGGGAAATTAACAAACATTAGGTTTTAGGTTAACGCGACCGAATTCACATTATAATAAGTTAATTTTCACAATTAGATAAGAATTTCCAATTTTTTTTGGTTAAAAAATAATATTATGTAGATATTGTTTCATATTTATGTGAAGTTAGAAAACATAATATATATACCTAAAGGCAATGAAACAAGAGTGAAGACGTGAATTAAGTATTTTTTATAAATACTTAACAATTAATTACCTCAATCAATTTTTCACTGTCGTCACAAAAGACCAGATGATTGACATTATCGATATCAAAATTCAATACAGTTCGGCAAACACTTTTTCAACAGAGGAAGAAAAAACATACCCAAATAAAGATTCCGTCTGTCTGGCCAAGGGTCGCAAATAAGGGGGTAGATACCTCCCCACCCTCCACTAAGCAAACACTGGACTAAACCAACCCCGCCCCCACCTCCAAAGGGTCCAGAGTTTTTGCAATTTCTCCCTCCCTATTTCCCTCCCCTTTTCTTCCTAGAGGGTCCGAATCGTAATAAAAAACACTCTAAATGGTTCCCAACTTTTTAGATCGACTTTTTTGCTAGATATATTCCGATAACGTCTCCATCTAATTAAATGCAAACATTTGCAAGATTTGAAATGAGTGAAATCCTGGGCTAATTCATCTGTGTTGGCAAAAAAAATTACTACCATTTCACGACACTACTTATTTTAAATTTTAATTGTTTTATCACTCTGAGCAATCCCACTGGAATTAATTTCATTAGCCTCGGTTCGTGAGGTCAATTGGAATATTAATTAGAAATTTATTGCTTTTGATAGTTAGCTCAAGCGATGAGATTGTTCTTAGATAATTAGTTGATTATAATTGTTCAGATTCAGATAAGCAACATATAATATTAGTTTGCGGTTTGACAGATTTCTTAGTGACTTTATCGGTTAGGACGCAGCTGGTTCGATGCTCTAAAAATAATTAAACATTTTTCATTTTATTTGAAATTTGAACGCTGCTAGTTTGGATGTGGTGAAATCGATGTTTAGTTTTATTAAAACATTCAAATAACAGCACTATGCTATACTATAATACATATCAAATTTGTTTTTTATAATTGTTAATGTCTTAAGGCATTGTCTGGTGGCAGAAAAGGAAAAACATAATTATAATGTAATTGCTTCGCTAATTCAGAGCACAATTATTATGAAATATTGAGGATTATTGCTTAACAAAAGCCAAAAATATTTTTGTTTATTATTATAACAGAGTGGAAGATACTCTCAGTATCGCGCTGGTGTAAGACGACCTTTGAATTGAAACGATGCATGAAATGGCTATTGCTGTGTTTGGTGACCAGATCTGAATAGCGAGGTACTTCTCCACCTTCCTCTTCCTATTTCCTTCCCGCTATCTCTAACCTAACAACTTACCCCAATTGGGGATGTCATGTCACTCACTGGCTCCAGACGGTTGTGAGCAGGTGGGACTCCCTTGCGGTTTCACATAAAAAACCCATGAAAAAATCAAATTATACAAAATACGCTTATATCAGTATTTGGTTCAATATGTAGATACACTGATACATGTAATATATGGAAAAGGAAGGGAAAGGGAGCAATTTAGTAGGTAACCCACATCTGACAAAAATGTTCTCTCTTACTAAACCAAACATTGACATTCTTTCTCCATCGCGATCCTAACTAAATTGTGCACCGTGTACACACGTGTTGTGTTTCTCCCCAAAGCTCCTGAGAATAGCTTTGTCAGCCATTTTAGCTAAAATTAAATAATTTATTTAGCCACTCTGTCCCGCGGGATCGGCTTCACCCCTGGAATGAGATTGGCTTGAGGATTCTGTACGAGAATTAGATCGAGACGAGAATTCCTGATATTAAAATTGTTCATTGAAAATAGGGGTGGAGTCTGAAATTGTTGATGCTGTCGGAATGACACGGTATTAATCTAAAGGGGTAAATTTCAATGGGGGGGCTGTTTTCAATTTGGAAAATATTTATGCTCCTCAAATTTTAAGCCTGTTTTAGCAGAGGTACGCAAAACATTTTCAAACAAAGTATTTGAATAATATGAAGGCAAAAGTTTACTGCGTAGGAAGAAATACGGCCAGACATTCAGCGAAGCCATTGAAAGATATCACCAATGAAAGCGAAATAGGGTCACTGAGATGTCTACGAGAAGATGGTGGATGCGAAAAACAAGGTTCACAAAAATAGCAAAATACCATCAAGATTCGACATTTTCACGTTTATACCATTATGAAGTAGGTACCTGACAGTAGCGTAGCTATAGCAAACATAAGGGAGAGGGGTTAGACCCTAAGGTTAGGGCAAGGGAGAAGAAGGGGGGGGGGGTTAAAAAAATGGTACCTCTACTTATACTTCACGTTGCAAAAAGAGATGGTGCAAATAATATTGTGTATTGTATTTTCCAGGAATGTAATCATGAGTACTATTCTCTCTTTCCTAAGCAAAACAGATGCAGATGTGGGGTTTGAACCCCCTTATATACGCCCCTGGGTGCCCACATATTTACGTCTTCTGAGAGAAAGATGAACTCAATATTGCCAGTGAGAGCAAGCACTATTATTAACTTATTTAACGGTGGAATGTTATTGTTTGCAATTACAAATGTACTATTTATTTTTTAAGGTTTATATTTTTAACTTCTTCAAAAATCGCAAAATCTCTTTCATCTGTGTCATTTTAATTTAAAATAATAATATATTCAACACAATGATATGTTGGTTTCTTTAAATGTTTTTTTTGACTGGATAAACGCACTCTGACGAAGAAACCCTTATAAAACATGCTTGTAAGCAGTAAAAAAATTATTGAAATTCAAAAATTAATATTCCTAGAATTGCGTTTTGCAGCACTTAGATGAATAAGCATGTCAATGCCGCAGTATTCCTATTTGCACATTCACGGAAAGAAACACTTAGGACGCGTTGTTTCACAGAATTTGAAAAAACCGTCGAACTTCAACATTATTTTTAAAGTTCTGTGGAAGTACTATTAAAGTTATGTTATTATATCATTAATGGCTATTTGCTTAAAACAACTGAAATAATAATAGGACTTGAATATAAGTTACACATATTACACCTTGAAAATCAACTTTGAGATTTGATGAAACTACCTGTTCTTAAATATAGAATTTAACAGTTCTGTAACGGCGTTCCAATACATATACACACCGTTTATAACCTTTTGAGTAAAATCATGATGATTAATTTCGGTTTTTATCGGAAATTTAAGGCCCGATTGGCCTCAACGAAACACGCCCACATCTCATTTCTTGTGTTATTCTCTATTGTATGTAAGTAACATTTCAATTTTCTTAGTATTACAAGAAATAATAGTTACTTGAAATAAACGCCACATACTTTAGGGTCGTTTTTAATCACTTAGGCTGCGCTTTTGCCGCCCCCATAGTAAAGTGAAGTTAAGTTGCACCATATAGGAGCTTTTGGCCGTACAACTGAAAAATTATGTGATATAATAAGAGCATCGAGATGTATCTTGGCAAATAATTGCAGCAACTGGCATTTTTTATGTAAAGTATGACTTTCAGGGTGCGTAGAAATAGTCAGCCGATCCGGTAACTAACAAACATTTGAATTTTCTTTTAGTCATTTTCAACAGAAATATTTTTGTATGGTTATTTGGTAAAACAAATTAATAAAAGATATTCAACTCAGTTTTTTATGATGAAGAAAAATATAAGTTATTTGAAAGAACTTCAGAAAAAAATATTCATATTGACCCTGTAAGTTTTGAAGGTTGTTAGTATAAATGTATGCCACTACGCACGGTTAAGCTCCAACCCTAATAATTTCTCAAAATATATTTTCAGTGTAAAAAAAAACACATTTTTAATAAGAATAGACCTTCTTATAAAACGCCGTAAGTCGAGAGTGAGAGAATCGGAGAAACTACATACAATGTATTATTTCCAGGCCCATTTGTATATTATTTTGTATGGTGGTCTATTTCGGAACGGATCTTGACCAACAGCGACCACTAAATTATTCAGCCGTCTTTTTTTGTGGCTATTTAGATCTGGAATCAAGTTACATTTACCGAGTTGCGGCAAGGTCGATGGAGAAATAAACCACTCGTGAAGCCTTCAATGGGAATGCTAATTTGATGGAACCGTCAGTTAACTTGAATATTTTTCTAGTACTTACAACCCCACCCGTTTAATTTAATCTTGACATATTACTATGACCCTGGTGTTGGAGTCAAACTGGAGGAATTTTAAAAGTAAAAATATGAATAATTTTTTGTGGAATAAATTAATCTTATAGAATTAAAAAATATGTTTTCGATCATAATTGTATACACTTGTAAAGTATTGTATTTAGCGCATAACCAGAAGCAGAATTCATCTTGAATGCAGTCATATTTCTGTTTTATGATACATTTCATTTGTAAAGTGAACTTCAATTGAAACTTCACAAATATATCATTGTAAAACTCGATCAGGCTAAGTGATAGAAATGTTATTATTTCAAAATGCGATGGAATTAAATAATTGTAAATATATTATAGAATGGTTCAGGTGCACCTACCTTCAACCTACAATTAGGTGGGTTTACATAACAAGGCAAATTTTTATAACTCTATAAAAGGTGGGCGTTTTCAATATTTCTGCACTTACGGCACAAATATTTTTTTTGGGTTAACTTAATTAGTTAAACCTCAATTTGTAATACTTAATTATTAAAGACAATATTAGCGATTCTTAAACGAAAATTTTAAACAAAAAAAATACGGTCGAATCTAGGACATGAATCCACCACCCTCGCCTTCCCGAGCGAGCACTACCTATTGAGCTAATGGGACCCAATCTCCTTCGATCATCTGTATCATACTGTTTTATTACCGTATCTCTTTTAAATAAGACCGTATCTTTTTCTACTTTTTCTGTTTCAATTTTTCGTGTAGAAATCGCTAGTATTGTTTTCAATAATTTAAAAAAAGAGACATACTTTATTTATCACAATAATGCTGCGTTTTAATTTTGTATTTAAAACATGATCACAAAATCACTAACACAAGTAGATAGGTATCCCTTACAATAGGAATTTATAAATTCTATCAAAACTGTTGTTGTGCGGCTGACTATGCAGATTTATTTATTTTAATATCAACGGTATAAAATATACCATATACAGTTAATTATAAACAGTGACATCAGAAAATATACAATTAACGGAAACTCTAGATGGATATAAAAAGTTAGCGAAACAAGTACACGCAAAGCTTATAGGTAGATAAGTATTGATTGAAATATATGATAGTATAGATACACGATATAATATATTACAATAACTAAAATGTATGCATTTATATTCAGGTTTTGGTTGAAAATAGTTAAGTGCCAATCAAGCTGTTGGTTCACCTTATTGACTAATTTTATTGACCCAAGTTTCCTCAGTTGCCCCAGGCAGTTCATTTTATATACATATTTATTTGAATTTTTACGTAAGTATGAGTAGACTTACATTTTATTGGCCATGATTTAAAAGATATGATATTAAATTTTTTTTGTACCTAGCTTCTGTGCAGTTAAACAGATCCGCTACATCTGCGTACCTATAACTAATTTCATGTAATTTAGGTACAAGCGAGTGTTTGAAATGTTCAGTCTTAGAATTGTTACAATTAAAGAGGGTTTTAGAGCGAGTAGCTCTTATGAGTACATGAAATTCAATGAGGTTAATTAAATCAAGGCTGTCTACACTACCATTTACAATTTTGAACATAAATATTAAGTCGGATATAATTCTTCGATCTGAGATTTTTAATAAATTTAAATTTTCATTAAGTAATTATAGTTTATACTTTCAATGGGAATACCGAGTTTGAAGTTAATGTGTCTTAGGAATTTGTGTTGATTTTTTTCTATTGAATCTGAATGTATTTTATAATGTGTGGACCAGATCGAGGAGTTATATTCGACTTGACTTCGAACTAAAGATGTATACAAAATTTTCAAGGTTGAAATATTTCTGAAGCCTCTGGAGTTTCGAAGAATGAATCCATGCATTTTCATTCCCTTATTGTTAATTGAGTTTATGTGGGATATAAAGTTTAATTTAGAGTCGAATATGATGCCCAGGTCATTAATTTATTCAACAAAGGTAAGGGTTGAGTTATTAAGTTCATATGAATAAATAATTAGTTGACTTATTTTGTAAAATCTTATTAAATGGCACTTATTTATATTCAGATATAGTTTATTTAGAGTGCACCAATTAATTAACCTGTTTAAGTTATTTTGTAGACTGATTCAATCTTCTACGGTTTTTACTTTTTTAAATCGTCTGCAAAAAGTAATACATTTATATCGTTATCAAATATACTAACAATATCGTTTATAAACAGTAAAAACAATATTGGACCTAAATGAGACCCCTGCGGTACACCTCTTGTAGCTATAAATTGGTTGGAAAGGAATGAATTGATTTTTACTAGTAGAACTCAATCAGTTAGGTTTGGTTAGGTTAGGTATGATAGCTTGGATAGCTTGCGAACCAGTTTAAAAGTTTTCCATCGATACCGAGCTTACATAGTTTGACGAGGAGAATTTTATGGCAAACTTTGTCAAATGCCTTAATAAAGTCCGTATATATGGAATCGACTTGAGTTCTATTAGCTAATCTGTTCGATATATAATTTTCATATAATGAGAGATTTGTCAAAGTTGATCTGCCCGAAAAAAATCCACGTTGATTCGGAACAATGAGGTGGTTAATATAAGGTGAAATTTTATCAAGTAATAGTTTTTCAAAAAGTTTCGGTATTACGGATAGCTTACATATTGGTCTATAGTTATATATAGACCAATATATATATATATATATATATATATATATATATATATATATATATATATATATGGTTATATCACATTTATTGCCCTTTTTGAATATAGGTGTAGATAACAACGTTTCCAAATGTTAGGGAAGCAACATGTATCAAGGGAATGATTAAACAATAAGCAAATCGGCTCAGCCAGTGAATCAATACAATTTATAAGGATACTGGGATGCACATTATCAGGTAAGGCCTTCTTGTTTTTGTCTAGTGATTTAATCTTAGTTTTAACGTCGTTTATATTGATATGTATGGCAGGGATATGTATGGTCTCGTTAATGGATGAAGGTGGGATGTAATTGTCTGGGATATCGTAGTCATAAACACTTTTGAAATAGTCAGCAAAATAGTTAACCTTTACCTTCATATCAGAACTACGCTTTTCTTTGAAATACATTGAGATGGGTAAGCCTTGTTTGTTTTTTCTTAGAGAGTTAACATGATTGAAAAAATTCTGAATGTTGGAAGGTATAGAATTTTTGATTCCATTTATGTAATTAATATACGATATTTTAGACATTTTTTTACATTGAGATCTATAGTTTTGAAATATCTTGTAGTCACTTAGGGATTTCGATTCTTTAAAGTTTTTGTGGGCAATTTTTTTATATATTACTAAGTTAATTAACTCTCCAGTGAACCATTTTGGGAACTTTGCTTATTTGAAATGTGAAAGTGGTATATATTTTTCAATGGCCCTATTAATAATTGTGTAAAATAATTCCATATTGTGATTAATATAATTGTTATTGTTGAGGTGAAGAAATGACCAGTCTTCATTAGCAAGATAATGTTTCATGTTTGGATAGTCAGCTTTAGAAAAATTATAAGTAAGGTTAGGCAGAATAGGTGTGTCGTCTAGCGAGTTACTTGTCGTAATGTTTATGCTTACAGCGGGGTGGTGGCAGTCTAGGGGGAGGAGCTCACCAACTGATTTAACAACATGAATTGAGAGATCTCTGGAGAATACTAAATCCAACCGTCGATTATTGTTATTGTAGACTTGATTGACTTGATGTAGCGAGAGTAAGTTCGTCATATCAATTAATTCGCGAGCGTTTTCTGGCAGGCTAAAGTTGTTACAAGAGTCTTTATTCGTCCAATCAATGCTAGGGGTATTATAGTCGCCAAATAAAATTGTTCTGGCATCCGGATATTTTGGTACTAGGGTCAATCATTAATTCTGTTTAAGCCTCTTCTGCGTTTCTCGCTAGACTTATATAATCCTGAGAATCCATGATAATATTTAATGTTTATATATACAGGGTGTCCGGAAACTCGTAGTACAAGCGAGAAACTGGTGAATCTAAATCACATTTGGAGTCGATTTTGTAGTATATTTTTTTTTATTTGAGCTTTCGTTATCGAGTAAATCGAGTTAGAAGTTCATTTTTTTTTTTTTTTTTTTTTAATCAAATTGTTATAAATTATTACTGAATATCAAAGTATGATTAATTAAAACTATTTGAAAGTAAAACAAATGAAGAAACTCGGATTTTAAGCATTATTTTGAAATCACCCTTCATTTAATCCGGTGTAATCATAAAATATTTCTGCTCTGCAGGGTTAAAACATCTGTTGTTCAACCCTAAACACCAGAAAAAACTTTAACCCAAAAATAGCCGAAAAATATTTTTTTTTGGTTTTTTTTTTTTTTTGTGAAAATGCTCAAATTAAAAAACTTTATGTTTTTTTGGGTTCCCCATGTGGTGTAGATTCTCCAGTTTCCCGCTTGTACTACGAGTTTCCGGACACCGTGTATATATATTTTTTTTTTAAGTGAAAGATTGGTCAGCCTGGATTTATGGTAGAGTTGAATTGAAGTACTTGTTATTAGCGGCCGAATCGCGCGGTAGGTAATAGCTTGGGCGACAATAATTTAAATCAATTTCAAACTAATATTAATATTGACAATGTTTAATAAGTTTTAGTTTTAAAAACTTGTAAATTTGTATTAGAACTTGTATCCACCTAATGGCTTGTTATATTGTAAGTTTCACTTGTTAAATACACTTTTAACTGAAGATTAATGTTGAGCGTAAAACTGAATGTGCTTTCTGTGTCACCATGTTTTGTTTGATGTAATGGGAATGATGGGAATCAATCGCTTTTTGAATAACTGCACCGATGTCGATGTTCGAATAGACAATGGCATTTCACTCCAAAGTTACGGAGAGGTATAGCTGTAACTACTAACTACCCTACATCATGTATTATAAAACAAAGATATTATTAATTTAAAATTACAACTATATTTTATGTTGTATTTTCAAGGATATTGAGTTCCATTTTCATAACCATTGCTGTACGCAGAAACCATTTACACCAGTATACGCATATATACCAACTGCTATAAAGTGAAAGCTAGAAAATTTCTATACAATTTGTTATTCAGTGTCAGAGTGAGTGTTCAGTTATTTCTAAAGCCATGTTTAACGTCATTTGTGAACATGATGAATGGGTTTAATCCATTTGGGCACTTTTGCTTGCCTCCAATAGCTTTTGAACACAATACGAGTACTAACCATTGCATTGATATACAAAGACGCGTTATGTTCAAACTAATCGAACAAAAATATAGTTTCTAGATTGAAATCGAATAACGAAACGCGCGACAAAAGAAAAGCCACAACGAATATGTGTGAATGAATGAAATGGCTACAAACAACATCATACATAGCTAAAATAACGGAACGCATTAGAAAGAGATAGCCATTCAAAAAATATGTGAACGGGTGAAACGGATATATTATTACGAACGTCCTTCGTTTCTCTTATCTCCTCGCGACACCAGTTGCGAAGCCCACTGACGGGCGGCATGGGCGGCAAGCATTACGTCACAGGCGAGCCGAGCGAGAAGAGAATTGATTGCTCGCCACGCACATACTCGCCCGTCAGCGGGCCGCTTTCATTCTCAATCTTGACGAACAAAAGAGCTAGCAAAGTATTGGGATAATACACTAGGTTTTCATACTCTTATGTGTTTCTGCGTTTGCTGTATCACTTCATTTTATTCGAAAAGCATTGTGAATAATTGTTTTTTATTGAAACAATAAGTGATTTTTGAGTATATGCGAATGAAAAGAAACTCCATCAGATTTGGTTTTTGCTCACGAATGATTTGTGCATATCTCAAAAACACAGGAAGGCATTTTTACATAAAAAAGTAACTACGTGTTTATGGCAGCCGGTGACAACTTGTCTAACCGACGGGCTTATGTGCGATACTAACCACAATAAATCACCAGTTTGTGAACTGGACAAATCTTAGTGCAATCAAACACGTTGTCGCAGTAACCTATCTTCCTCTTTAATGCATCCAAGAAATTGTCCTACGTTTTTTTGGAATTTTTTTCACTTTCAGTCTGATCGCAGTCTGTTTTTTAATCATTGTTTATGGTATTTACTGATGTAATGATTTTAAATCTATAAATGGAGTGTACACTCGATGTGTTTGATAGAAAACCATGGCCACGAAAACATTCTTCGTTACCTACATAATATATGCTATTCACAAATTAAAGATACGAAAATAAGTATTCAGCGACGAAATGTTTTCATGATTTGGTATCGGAGATTAACAACGTATAGGTTACGCTAAATGATACTAAAGACGTGTTGTTTCCCAGAATTTGAACAATTCATCTAATTTTAAGTTAATTTTCAAGTTTTGTTATTATTTAATTTTTATGAAGCAGCTGGCTAACAATAATGTGAAAAAAGTACTTGAAAATCGATTTTGAAATTTGATGACATATTCAAAATCTGTGAAACAACTGGCCCTTAATGTGGTGTAAATATGTTACATAAGTCCTTTATATGTTACTTTATATATCGATATGTAAGATTTCTTTATAGGTATTTAAATAAAAATCAGGAGTGTTGCTGAGGCTTACCGAATCTGGCAAAAGCGGTGTAATGTTTCTTGTATTATATTTTTATGGGTCGATAAAAGAAGTAGGTAACCCTACGAGTGGAGTAGAGAAGTGTGTTTATCACACACTCTGGAAAAAAAGCACAGATAACCAAAGCTCATTTCCCATATAATCTTGGATGTAAACGGTGAGTTACCCCAAACAGATTCATTGCAGCGAAGGAATTTGTTTTTATTACGTATCAAATAAAATAGAATTGAACATTGCGATACACCCCTAAAAGGGTATCGTTTGTATAAATTTGAACCGAAAAATGTAGTTCAAAGGTTATTTTTTACATTTTATTTCAGAGTTTTTGTACTTTTTTGTTGTTCTCGTGAATTTTTTTTCAGTAACGAGACTACCCGTATTAATATTGGGCATTTTTTATAGACCTCGTTCTCCGGCTAAAACGATCACGATAAACATAACTATAATGATGGGTCTCAAGTAACCGTCTAGCTGTAAAAAATTTAAAAACAAAACGTATGATTTTTTTAAAACACTAGAAAAAATGTTTACTTTGCTGAAAAACCTGACACATTTATAAAAATCATAAAATATGTAATAGAATGTAAAGTGGACGAAATGAAATATTTGAGTCTGATTTTGATTTCCATTATTTTCAACGGTGTTCGAATAATGTCAATTTTGAAATCAATCGGTTTGAAAAAAATGTCTACGGCTAAACATCAAAATACACGGAGAAAACTAACTCGTATAAAATATTGCTAATTTATTAATAATCATTAGAATAATACACAAATAACTTTGTTTACATCACTTTAATATATATATATAACCTCTACATGTTTTTAGAACAATGTTCACTTAATCAGGAGCAAGTACAAACTAAAGTCAAAAATTAAATATAGATTTCAATTGAACAGTGGAAGAAGTGAGGTATTTTTCTTCGAAATTTTTTTTTATTAATAATCTCCTCAAATTATTGGTATTCCTCTTAAGAACGGAGGCATTTACCAGTAAAACACAAATGTGTTATTGCGATGTCGGAACACGTGTACATAAAAATTCTAATATTTTCGCATTTTGTCAATTTACAATGACAGGATAAACGCAGTTGCATGAACATGTGTTCCGATATTTTATGAAAGTACAGATAGTTTATTAAGAAATGGCCAGCTTTCACCTTTTTTACAGGATTTTAATAAATCAGCAATATAGCCCGAAATAACCCTACCAACAAAATCCCTATCACAAAAGAGGATAAAAATTCCAATAGTCCATCAGTAACTCAAAAAAATACTTTATAGGTGTCATTGTATTATTGCCGTTGAGTGTGTGTATGCCAAAGAGCACCTACTTTGCTTTTTTTAAAATACATCTGTTTATGCATTTAATGCCATTGTATTGTAGTTGCTTGTAATGTTATTCTTCTTTTCTCATTTCTCATTATATTTATGATTTGATGTTATAATCATTATTGTGAAATTAATATGCTAACAAACTGCTTTGGCAGCTTAGCGGGAAATATTAATATTATGTTTATAATGAATAATAAAAAAAACATATTAGATAAATAAAATCACCAAAGTGCCTTCCGGTGCGATATAATTTAAGATTTTCACGGTCAAAAGTATCAAAGCGAATTATTTTTGTTGTATTATGCCTTGTTGCGCCACATATTTTAGCCCTGAAGGAGGAAGTAACGGAACACGGCATAGTAACTCAATAATTAATCAGTGTTATGCCTTCCGATATGTTTATCGTAATACCGAAGCACCGTAGTCTACTAATCTACATAAAACTTTCAATTAAGTAAGTTTAGTCTATTGGTAGGTAATAACAATAAAAAAAACGCTAAGATAAAAGGTGGTTTAAAAAAAATAAATAATGGTTTCAAACTTAAATTCCAAGTAAGCTTACGTTATTAGTCACTTGACACAAATTGATGAATCGTTACACTCATCACAATATCCCTTATCTTAAGGGTTACCATACCCGCATAGCCTTTGATACTCGGAAGTTGCAAGATTGCACACTAAAAAAAGTTTCGAATTTTAAACGAATTCAAAACGAAGCTCAAAAAATATTAACGATTTATTTTCGGCCTCAGCATTCATCTCGTTATGCCCGCATATCCCCGATCTCATCGTTTATACAAATGAATTCTGTTAACTGGCACAGCTAATGATTCCCAGTGATGCTATTTACTCTCGCCTCCCCCCACAACCTGTCGACTGACCATTAATACAATGTACGCTCGGGCACGCCGTACTTTTTGTCCTTTAGCAAATTGGGATATGGGGTGAAGCACCCCTGTGGGACAGCGGGGTAACACGTTCGCGGGGCTAAATGTGAATTAAAATAAAATGCAAATTAGGAATATGGGTGATTTGTGGGAAATGGTTTTGGGCTTGATTTCTCTTTTGTTTATTGAGGTTTTAATAACTATGAAATAAAATAACCGCTTGCTTGATGGTAAACAATACTTGAAATAACGTTGTTCCTCATTATGAAGCAATTTTTATAATGATTTGAAGTACATGAACTAACTTTCCGCATATACGAAAATATATTTTTTACAATAAAAATTGATAAATTTGTTTTAGACCACTTTAATTATAATTACACTCTACCGGTTTCAGAAGCACCCTTCCTTTGTCAGGAGAATATTCAAACTAACCTATGGTACAAAATAGTGACAGATATATACAAAAAAATATAATTTAGGTTTTTGAGTGGAATGTTAAAAAAAGGGGGAGGGGTGATTGCGGGAATTCCGGCAATAACAGAGCGGTTTACTGGAAATGTATCTAGAATGGGACTAAAAGATAAATAGAGTGTAATTAAAATTTAAGTGATCATAAACAAATTTATTTATTTTTATTGTTAATGATGACGAGCCACAAAGTTAATGCCTATTACAAATATATTTTTTTTTGTTTTTTGTTTCATACTAACCATGTTTTTTATACAACATTATAAATATTCACATCCATTCTTTGAGTTCACCTAGGTTGTGGAAAACGTTAAAGATATTACAGTTAACTAAAATGTGTATAGGTATTTTAGAAAAAAGTTATTATCTACTAATTGACCAAGTAGCCATTGCAAATTATTACTTCCAGCTTTCCAATATGTTATACCGAATTTTGCGTAGGCACTCTTTTTCTACCAAACCAAACAGTGCAAAAACACTTTTTTGTAAATTGTGACGCTGCAATTATATACACCAACAAAAGTTGTATATAATTATACAATTTGCAATTTTTACTTATTAATCAAAAACTTGTAATTTAGCTTATTAGACCATTTACAACATCAGTTTCTACTGATAGGTAGTAAATTAAATGAGAATGCTAAATTATTGTTTAAAATCATTTAGAATGTTAGATACTTACCTGGAATATTTGGAATAAAATATGTAGATGATATTTTGGTGTTAGATTACTTTTTTTCAACAAAAACCATTAAAAAATCAAATCAAAGGTATTGGACATTATTTATTGTTATTTGTTTAATTCGTAGAACTCCGTTAATTTATTTTTAAATTTAATTAAAATAAAATTTAATAATATAATTATAAAGTTCTGCAAGTATTTTTTTTTTGGTTTTTATTATTAATACAGCTGTTTCGCCTTTCAAGGCCGAAACAACTGGACAGTTTGAAAATGGCCTTGAAAGCCGAAACAGCTGTAACAACTAGAAAAACAATTACAAAAAAAATAAAAAAATAACTTTAAAATTAAACAGTAACTTTGTAAACATCACTTATAGGTAAATACTTAATTCCGACCGGGTTTCGCTACAACCGTAGCCTCATCAGGGCAGTATAGAGCAGAGGCAGAGGCTACGGTTGTAGCGAAACCCGGTCGGCATTAAGTATTTACCTATAAGTGATGTTTACAAAGTTACTGTTTAATTTTAAATTATAATGTCACATCACAAAGTAACCGCTTCATATGAAGAAAAAAAAAAAATAACTGCAGAACTTAATAATTATTTAATTAAATTTGATTTTAATTAAATTTTTAAAAAAAGGTATTGGACAGTTAGGGTCGGGGTAGGGGTTGAGCGGTTATTCGATTGAGTGACTAGTAACTAGTAAATAAAAAAACACTAAGAAATGAATCGGAAACCAAAAATTTATTAACAATTTTAACTCCAAATAATGTCAGGAATCACTGGTTAAAGTTAAATGATGTACATCCCTAAACACTCTGCACGGTTAGATATAAAATTTTATAGTATTTTCAAAATAAAAAAAACATGGACAAAATTATTGAAAACCACAAACCTATTTTATAATGTAATATATTTAATAATTTCCAACTGCCAACGCATCAATCAACAATAAAACATTATTTGCGGATTGTAGTAAATAAGTGGGATGTAATATTGAATTATCATAATAAAATATTATTACGAACACTTCATGTTAATTACCTTAACCAAACAGCGTACAATAGTAATGTTTGTAAATTGAAACTATTATTCACATGCTGCTCATTCATATATTATTGTATTTATTTGTATGAACATGATATATTATTTTAAGAACATACAGTTTTAGTGATGCAGTAAAATGGGCCACTTGCATGCATTTTATAGTGACTTTGAAAAAATCGTGTGATTAGAAGATTCCACTGAGATGTTACTAAAAAAATAAAAATTGTGGAAAATAGAATGTGTGGGACTGCACTCACCTCCCCACATTCTGGAATAAACAATTATTATTATTATTATTATAATTATCATTTAATAATAAAAATTTTAAAATCCATTTTTAGGTCGTGACACTACAACACAAAAATGTCTAGTCTCCGATTTTGTTTTATTTTTTTTCTTATTTATTTATTATAAAATTCGACTCTTTTTGTATGGCAACACTGAGACTGCCGTAGACGTTTTGAACGTGATATTTAACGTTAATTCATTAGTTTTTGTAGACTGTAAACGTTGTTCGAATTTATAAAGCAATCTAATGGATTCAACGGTAGTTGTATGAATCCATTCTTAAACCATAGAATACAGCGTCTGCGCTCCCCGCCTAAAAATTTTAATTTTGACAGATGTTATAAAGTGAACATCGTACAGGTTCGTACAAAGCAGCTGGCATAAAGAATAACGGCGAGGGTGTCAGCTTTAATATAATCAAACTAAATATTATATTATAAGTACGAGTATAATTTAAACTTAAAATCTGGATAGTATCAAACATCAAACAAGAGGTGTTATCATTTATGTTTCGTGAAACCCCTGGCCAAAAATGATATAATAATTCAGAATTTTCCAATAAGAGGTGTTATTTTGATATTCAATCGTAAAAGATCAATGGTTTCGTTGCTTGTGTGGCACGTAGCACCGTCATGTTAAAAGTAAACGTTGTCCAGATCAATACCATCCAATTCCGGCCATAAAAAATCATAAATCATCTCTCGATAGCGCAATCCATTCACCGTGACTGTTGCTCCAGCCTCATTTTCGAAAAAGTAAGGTCCAATGACTCCGCCGGACCATAAACCGCACCAAACAGCACACGTTGAGGATAGAGAGGCTTTTCAACAATAACTCTTGGGTTTTCCGAGCCCCAGATGCGACAATTTTGCTTGTTGAAAAAGCCACCGAGGTGGAAATGGGCCTCATCACTCAAGATGATTTGAATTTGATTCACTCAAGTGAATTTTAATAATTTCAATGCGTTAGAAGGTGTATTGTTCCATTTTTATTAATGGCGTAATTTCTACTTGTCAAATGTCAAAAAATGACAGCTTCAAAAGTAACATCTACCGAAATAGCGGGCTATTAAAAATAACACCTCTTATTGGAAAACCCTGTAGAACTTGAATAGAACCTTCACAGAACTTGAAAATCAACTTTGAAATTTGATGAATTGTTCAAATTCCATTTAACTATATTCGTCCGAAGACTATATTTTTTTAAGAACAAGTTTTTAGGCTGTTCATAATTGAAAATAATATTTAAATTTACATAAATCGTTTTATTGTTATTGATTTCTCTTTACTTTTTTTAACATCAATTATGTCCAGTCGACCGGTTTAAAAAAAAACCGATTTTGCGGATTGAAATTTTCCAAAAATCGCAATGCATAATAATTTTAAAAAATCGTAAAGATGATCAATTGAATTTTTGTATCAGAAATTTAAGCAAATAATTATCAGTCTTTTAGATCTCGAATGCTGCCCAACTCACATTTCTTGTGTTCCTCTTTATTCTGTAGTTTAAATATAATAAAGATTAACGACTCTACAGTCCATTTATCTCAGTTTCGCTTATGTGATGCAAAAAAGGATGGTTTCTGCAAAGTCGTTCATTCGGGGAATATAAAAACAATGGGCAGCTAAAACAGTTCGCGTGATCACTCCAACTGACATACATTGTTTTATTTGTAGTGAACTGATACGGACAGTAACATGGTGGAAAATTAGCCAACACTCTTAAATTACCCGCCGGGGTGCGAACGGCCACCCTCTACCCCACCAAACCCAGTTAACGCCACGTTGGAGATAAACTTGTTACACTACACTTTATCTCTCTGTGTTAATTTAAAACATAAATTGCATAAAGAAAGGCCCTGGCATTACATGGGTCGTCCAATCTCGCTCACACCTTCACGCCTGCCTTTTTATGCGGGTTTACGCCTTTACTTTCTCACAAAATTACTACAAACAATTTTCCTTGGTGAAGTTGTAACAATTCAAACGGAATAGTGTTTGGATAACGATATAATGTTCCTATTGAATGTGTTTACTTTATACATTTATACCCACATATATTGAACAAGTTTATACTTGTTTGGTTCAAAATATTAATATATACCTGTAATTTAGAATGTGACTCTATTTGTCCGTAAACAAATTGACAGCCAATGTGCATAAAAAAAAAAACTGAAAAAAAAAGATTTATTAACGTTGATGTAAAGTCGGGTCCCTAGCGACCAACTGTTTTCAAAACATCGGACAAAAACAAAACATTTTTTGCTGGCCACAACGTTTTTTGTTTTCCATCGGTCACTGTAAACAAAAATATTGTGGCCTTGCCCCAATGTTGCATGTTTGCACAAACATTTGGTTCACTGTTTGTAATAATATTGCCGCTGGAGACCCGGCTTTAGACAAACGATGGCATAATACTACTTGCTTACTTGCACTTTATATTTAAGTATAATAGGTACTTTGTATTGATTAAATTATGGCAACAAACTTTTTTGTTGTTGTTATTTTTATAGATTTTTGGGGATCAATGGTGAGGCACGAAATGAAAGAAGGTTGTGAAGGTCACATGTGTTTTATTGGTGAGTCAGTGGCCGTGACAAGGAGATGATGAAGGACAGATGTTGTAGACTCCGGTTGCTGGCTGATGATGTGCTGGTCAAGCGCGGGTCAGTGAGTCGACGCCGGGCGCTGATGACCGGGACTCGATATAGGTCAGGCACTGGCGAAGAACGTAGGTCTTCAGGCACTCCAGTGCTGACGAGAAGGCCGAAGGTGCGGCAGACCTTGTGGGCAGTTGAACGGGAACGGCGTGACCAGTGAGGATGCAGCGTGTCCTCGTGGTGGTCATGATGGCGTGGAAGAAGCGCTGGTCAGAGACACTGGAACCAGGGCGCTTGTAATCCGATGTAGCGCTGGCCATGGACACGGCCGAGGCGCTAAGATGATGTCCCGATGGAGTCCATAATGATAGGGGCGAAGCCGGGTACGTGTTGTCCACCGCGCTAGTAAGAAGAGCGCGAGTGATCACTCGTTGATCCTTCCTTGTAGGCTGACGGCTGAACGGTAACTGATGACTGACTGACTGACTCGCTGCGTCGGGCTTATTTATACTTCTCGGCCGACGGCGGCAGTAGGTAGGTGGATGGCAACTAAATCGGAGACACTCGCTCGATCTGGATCATTCGCGAACTTTCGACGGCTTGGCAATTATGCCTAGGCGGCAGACTCGTTCCTTCTGGCGAGTTCTCGTAATGTGTAAGACTGATAGCGTGATAGTATTGTCGCGAGTAGATAGAGTACGTAGATTACTTTGTTTACGATTTAACGAGCAAGTAGCAAGTAGGTACCTAAGTAGCAAGTAGCAGTTTATTATTTATTATTTAATCTGGATAATTCGACGCCACAGATTTATTTAGGATGGGTTGTTTAACGGATTTCAAGAATTCATCAAATTTCAAACCAAATTTTTAATTTATGTGAAGGTCCTATTCAAGTTCTGTTATTATACCACTATCGGCCAGTTACTTCACCGAATTGAAATAAAATAATAACAGAAAATTCACAGAACATAAAAAAAATCTTGGAAATTTGATGAATTATTAAAATTCTGTTAAACAACCCGGCCTAATATGAATTGTATGATAAACCTGCATGGTTTAGTTACTGACGTATGTATGTTGTATTACACGACGCACGTGTCTCTTGAACAACTTTTTTATATAGATAGTTCCTACGTAAATAAAAATGTTTTCTAAATTCGAGGTGTCCATTATTACGCACATTTAAAAATGTATTGTAAAGTTCACATATGGGCACACAATATAATATTTTTTATCACAACTCTCATTGTTTGAACAAATAGTGAAAAATCTTGCCAAAGTTATACTATCTTAAATTCATATATTTTTAGATTTGTAGACAAGAGATGCCAGATATGTAACACTGCACGTAAAGTTTAAGTGTGTTTATATATTATTTTGAGAGGCTTTATTTAGCTTCTTTACACGCTCTCTTGCCGACCCAAAGTTCAGAGGTTGTAATCTCAGTATTTGAGGCCACCAGATTAATCCCCCATCGCACCTCCACAGCTTAGCATTCCTTTGAACTTTGTTGAAATAATAATTGTGTGGAGTTTGTTGGCCTCAAACATATAACTTTTACCTGGTAGTGAAATTAAATTGACCTTGAATTGAATAATATGTCGTCATTTTGCCAAGTAAGGGCCAACCACGTCAAGTGTTTAGGTAACAAAATTAAGTTGTGTACGATACAAAGAAACGTCTGTTATTAAGTAAAAAGTATATGTTAAGTTTTTTTAAGTAAAAAAAATCCAAGTTTGAAAAAAATGATCGGTTAGTTGGACGTGCGGTCCAAATCATTAGAAACCCAATCAGAGACGTCGTGGATTTAATCCGCTTTTAGATATACCCCTATAGTTTTTTTGACATTTTATACATTGTCCTTGAAGGTTTCAGAAGTCGTATTAAGAAACTGTAAAACATATTCATAATTCTTTTTTCTTTTTCATTAAGGAAATTGTTACATTTTTGAAATGTGTTCATGTGTAATGCAAAAAAAGAAGAAAGTCCTTCATTATTGCACATGCAATATTTTCCGTCCTTTATGATGATAGTAAAAGGAATTCCAATGTTGTAAGTTAACTCGGAAATGTTATTATTTATATAAAAAAAAATTGTTTTTGAAAAATAGGAGTAATACTGTTTCACCAACAACATGAATTTTCATGAAAGAATTTTAAGAGGAACAATATATGTGTGTGATTCACAAATATGTTGCTTAACTCTTTAACCACTTTTGATTCCACATATACACCATATTATATGCTAGGTAACAACTTGTATAATTATTGTTAAAAACATTTTTGTGTATTTTTTTTTTGATTACTGTTATAAATTTTATTTTTATTATTTTTAGGCTTTGAAAGGTTATTTTTTATTAGTTAGATAAAAAAACATACCCCACGAAGTATCGTCTATTGTAACGTGCATATATATAAGGATAAGATAGAAATAATAATTGAAGTTCAAGCAAAACGGAAGAAACGGGATCTGTTGTTATACTTACATTATTTGTCGCTGGAATAAGAATTGCAACCGAGCAGAACAAATAGACATCACGAAATATATCGCACACAAGCTATACAAAATACAGCGCATTTTGTTTCAAAAGATCAAGAGATATAATTTTTTTTTTCATGTTCTTGATGAATAATACTGTTATTGAAAGGGTTAAAATCTTATCAGAGCGATGTGTATTCGACTTTGCTGAGCAGTAGAAAGAAAATCGCATTGATATGAAATTTTCTGTATTGTTATGTACGTCCTCCAAAACAGTCGGGCTGTATTCGCTTAACACTCAGAGTTATTTGTGAATTTCCCTGTATATAGACATAATGATTACTGGAGATATTCCTCACCTCTCCTAGAATATAATTTTCCCAATCTGCGGAAATCTCCTTGAGTTGAATAATAGGCAATCTAGCGATATACTCGCGATACCCTTTCACTAGGAACCATTAACTCGGCAATGAGCGACTCGATTAGTTGTAAATTAAGAAGATAAGGAGCCAGATAGGTCTTCGTTTAAGGATTAATCCTAGATCTTGTCATTTCTTAGGGCATTGTAGATTCTTACGCGTTAATTGCTTTCATGATGCCGGGTCCTAAGAGCTGGATAAGCTTATCAATCTATTGAAGCTTGAAAAGGAATCTCTAAGGTTTTATTCTTAGTAAAGATAAAAATACATTAAACATAGTTCCATTATTTCTTCCATTGAGACCTTCACGGTTGAATCTCTGGAGAATTCCCTTCATTCTTCGTTCGACAATATTTTTTTTATCGGGAACGTATTTATTTATTGGAAAACCTTTGAGGATGATTCTAAGCATTGAATATTTTTAAATTTTGGGAAAATATGCCTGATAATTTAAAAAGCTTTTCAGTTCCTTTTCTATCGTACTCACAACGATTTCTTAATTTATTATTGATGTACCGAAAAAATTCTGGCTATAACAAGCTTATGGATATATGAATATGTTTCCTCAACAGGGTTTCATAAAATACTGCAGTCGTAAATATTTAATAATGTTCGTTAATTGGTGAGAGCGATAAAAACCTTATATTATAAAAAATCTACGCATATAATTTTCATGTTATTAAAAACGTTCCGTAAATGTTCAAATTCTATATTATTTGTCTAGTTACCTACATTGCAGTAATTCTGCGGACTGGTTGTTAAAAAAAAGAAAATGAAGAATTCATAAAATTCCGAAATTATTTTATAAGTTCTATGAAAGTTCGATTAAAGTTCTGTTATTATTTTAGTTTTGTAAAGCAAATGGTCCATATTTATATAATAACAGAACTTTAATAGAACTGTCATAGAACTTAATAATTAACTTCGAAATTTGAAGAATTGTTCGAATTTTGTGAAGCAACCCGAACTTAAGTGTCAAAGCACTTATCGGATAATCTCAAGAAGCGCGATCGATTTAAATTGATTTTAAAGAAAACTAATATCGTCACAGACCTTTCAACTCCTGGGCCCAAGACAACCAGTCAAATTGATCATCTGTTCGAGAAAGCTCTCGACTAGCAAGTAGGAGGTCGCGGGTTCAATCCCAGCGTGAGCAATTAACTTTTATTTGATTAATTTGTGTTATTTCTCATTAAAAATAATATATAGTATAATTACGACAAGTTCCAGAGTGAAAGATACTTTCAATATCACCCTGGGGTAGGACCACCATTCAGAATTGAAACATTGCTTGAAATATATGATTTACACAGACATAGGAATTAATAGACGAGAAGATATGGGCGAGGGGTAAAATCAACTGTTGAAGAACGAGGGAACGAGGGAACGAGTGAAGCTGACTGTGATTCGTCAATAAATCAATCTGACAGTAAATAGGCATCTCGCATTATAATATCACCATTTACTTCTTTAAAGTAAAATCTGCTTTGAATGAATAGACATTTTTACATGGGAGCGCAAATTACTCGCCACGTTATGAACAAATTTGCGAAGTCCAAATTCGGCAAAGTAAGGCAGCTTTTATTTTCAGAGTCGTAGTTAGTTTCAGAGTATTTAGTTAAGACACTTTTATAAATGTTCATAATTTACTTCCCAGCAACCAACCAGCTTTGTGTTTCGCGTCCAGACGTTTCTCTATGTGATAGTAACAACTGATTCATATTATACGATGTGAATATGCTTAAAATAAAGTAAAATAATGCTTATATATGGAATGTAATACGACAATTGGGTTTATTCTCTTTTTTCACATCTATTTTTACCAGTTTTCATAGTACAAGTCAAAATTTTGCCGTGTTATTTAGTAAAATGAACCGATGATGCCTCGACCATAGTTCGCACAAGAATGATGACGTCACGTTTTCAAATTTCATTTGAGGCCAAACGCGAGCCCAGCCGGCTCAATGGAACCGGTATGGGGAGTGGGGATAATACGCTTTTAATCACTTAGGGCAGGTCTACTAATATTCATATGTCTATGATGATTTAAGATTTTCACGGCCAAAAATATTTTTGTTATTTGTTTTTGGGGTGTTATGCCGTGTTGCGCTAACTCCTTCTTTAGCCTAAAGAAGCCCAGCCTCTTTAGGCTAAAGAAGGAGTTAGCGCAACACGGCATAACACCCCAAAAACAAATAACAAAAATTGCTTGAAATGTCTTTGGCCGTGTTTGGTAATCAGATCTGAATAGCCAGCCTTCCTTTTCTCCATCTCCTTCATCTTCCCACTAACTTTAGCCCCACAACATACCCCAATTGGGGATGCCATACTCTCATTGGCTCTAGCTCTAGACGGTTGGGAGCAGATGGGGCTGGTTGTGGGGTTTTATATAAATAAATGCACTTGAGTTTAATCATATTTAAACAGATTTGTTTTTGTAGACGAAATATAACAATACTAGTATTCGATTGACCAAAAGAGTATTTTAACAAATCATAACCAACATTCCATTGTTTCAGACTTTTCAAAGTTTTTATGTGGTTGTCTTGAATAAGATAACTTTTTCCCTTCCTCGGGTATTTAAGAGTGCTCTGTCATCGTATCGATACTTCAGTTGTATATAAATTTATTCGAACCAAGTTTTTTCCAACATAAGTATTAGAATACTTTTGAATAATAAGCAGGAAGGTGCGTAAGTATGAATGGATAAGAGTCACAGTACGTCAGGAGATTATGTGGAAGCCTTCGTATGAATAACCGTCTTAACTCCAGAGACGTCGGCGTCGCGACGTACACCGGTTATGGCTTTGTTGACGAAACAATGCTTATTAAATTTCAGATAAACCTTTGATGAAGAAATTATTTCGTTCGATTAGCCCCGAGAAATCATAATAATAATAATGCTAATGCTATTTTTCGAATTAATTTAGGTAAACTGAATCTAAATTCTTTAATAAATTATTATCGTTAATCTAAAGTGACCTGCCATATAAGTATGGTCCATTTTGTTTTCTGCCTTAATACAGAAGGTTTTCAGGAAAATACTTGGATTTAAAGGTCATGTGTCATCTTCGGGAATGCTGTGTGGTGGGTCTTTTTGGGGAAAGAAAGGAGAGGAAGTTCTGGTAAGGAAAAATGTGTGAGGGTTTGGTAGGGATTCGGGGTTGAGTGCGTCTAGGAGTGAGAAATATTCAACCCTCCCAATGAGGTGGAAGGCAATGCGCGATGGATCGATAGAGTCCGGCTGGAGAGCCAAGATGTTTCCCTCAACCGGCATCTCGATATCTGACCCTCAGCGCAGATAGACAGATGCATCAGCCGTCAAGAACGAACAAACCTCACCGGATGAATCTGGTAATATAATATAGAATATAGCATCCCATCCATCGGACAAATACACTTTACTATAGTTTTGTATTATTGATCGATAAACTGGTCGATATCATTTTATAAAAGTTATTAAAAGAGATCAAAATAATTCGTTGTTACTACTAAACATACAGCGCCATTGAGGTGATTTTTTACCAAAACGGCCCAGTAGAATTCACAAGAATATTATTAATATTGCAAATTCACCAATACAGTTTAAGAAAAATAACACCACAAATTACGTTTTCTCATCTAAAAATGATTTTATTTTTATTTTTGGCAAGCCTCTTTATACTGGTGATTTTTTAACAGGTGTATAAATATATGAGAATATTCCGAAGAAAAGAAAAATGCGAAGACGATGTTCGAATATTTAATGAGATTTCTGAAACAAAGGGCAATGCTTTATTATTCCTGCTTAGTAGACACATAGGTACCAAGCGAATCTTCGAAAATCAGTTTTGATATGAATAACGATTTACTTTAAATTCTTTTTATTTGAATGACGTCCTTGAGGAAGTGATGAAAATTGTAACTGAGTGCTTTGTGCTCTGGAATGGCAGATCAAAAAAGATAATTTTGAATAAGACAAGATAGAAACAATATTCACTTATGGAAATTTCCAAGGCATATTACATTGAATTGATGGACCATAGTTAATATGTATATTGGAGAGCTGACACCTAAGGAATTTGATTGAAAAGTTAGATGTGTTTTAGAAGAATGAATACAGCTGGCAGAAACATCTTTCAGAATGTCTGTTTTTCCCGTTTTATAATAAATTGTTTATTTGTTGAGATTTTTGACATTTGATTTTGACATTGACATGTATTGTGTTATTAAAAGTCAGACAGACATTTAAAATTTAATAAAGTTGAGTAGTTATTCAATGTTTCTTGAGTCCTCGTATTATTTCTTTAGGTTTTTAAAGAGTTTTATTATTTAAGGTAAGTACGTTTGATATCTAATTATGAAAATAAGCCACCGTTTTCTAAAATTTCAAAAAATATCTTATCTGACACAATAAGTTAGTGGATAGGTTCCGTTGATTTGTGTAATTCCAGTAGTAATAATTTGGTCTTTGTGTACTTTCGTCTGTTTGTAAGGTAAGTGAAATTTCGTCCTGACGCACGAGATAATTAAAACAATGAATTAAGCCTAATCTTCTTTTTGTGGTAGAGGTATAATTATTATATAAACAATATGACACTTCACGAGCCTAGCCTAAGGAGGGTTAATTGTGATCTGGATTAAACCCGTTGACATGTGAATTGAAGACAATAAACACGCGGATAATCCTTCCGCAGTCGCACATAAACACATAACCATTGTATTACCTAGCCAATGTATTTAAGCAAATCTGCTTGGCAAATCATGGCGCACTGGCGTTGCCAGAATTAGCGTCTATTCCGGATTATAATCTCGTTGAACCATTCGTATGATTAGTAAATAAGTGTAATTTTGTAAAGGAATGTGACTCCGTTAACTGTTGTGTGAGCGTTGAGATATTCGATACTGCTGATAAAATAGACATGGTAAATTTAAACTTACCTTAACTCACCCCCACTTAACCTAATTCTGCTTAGCTGAGTTTAAGAATCGAAACAACTGCTGTATATATTCGTATAATCGCTATGTTACCTATATTAAAATGTAATACTAAGGCGTTCATTTCTAAGTAATTTCTGACCGTAATAGATGCATCTAAATTATATTCCGTTGGTAATAAATACGCAAAATTTCAGTCGTGAATTTTTATATTTTAGTGTGTTTAAATCGCTCTGTCGGATGACAGAAAATAATTTGAATTCGATTATTGAAGAAAATACTATCGATTCTTAAACGAAAATTTTATACAAAAAGATAAGGACCCATCTAGGACTTGAAACCAAGGCCATCGCCTTTCCAAGGCGCAGCTCTACCAATTAAATTATTCCTACCCTGTTTTCTTTTATCCTTTAATAATTTTGTACTTAAATTATAATTATTTCCCATTTTTAAATGGTTCAATTTGAGGTTTTACTCAAACATCTTTTTCTTCAATGGTAAAAAATACCCCTCTTGGCAATTTCTTTCTGAATATTATATTTTTATTATCGATTTATAATTGCATGTAAAATGTATTAATACATCGTCATTAAAATTGCGAGACACTCAAACGCCCTGTGATTGGTTGGCGGGTTCTGACATGACATAAAACCGTTACCTCATGGACATTCCGGCCGCGTGCTTTAAGAATGCGAACAATTTGGTGCCAAGTTGCGCTGCGTATTCTCGCACACAGGTCACTACCGCAGATTACAAATTATTTTATAAGAATTCTTGTTTTTTAGGAATCTTGCTAAATATTTATGTTGGATTTTTAAAATTTTATACCGACCCGAGTGGGATTGACCTTACCATTAACGACAAAACCGAAGTACTTATGACGTCAATCGAAATCTGTCTGATTTCGATCGTTTTCAAACATTGAAAATTATTTTAACTTTGAAATCGACGTTTTTTTAAATACTGCTGTTTAAGTAAAAAGGTGAACAAAAAAATATAAAATGACTGGAATTAATTATTGGTTCATAATTAATTATGGAAGCTTGAGTATAATCAAAACTGATGTAAGACAAATTGTATCAACAACATTTGTATGAAGCTGATATATTGATGTTCAAAGTTTGTAATCAAATAATGAGAACATGTTGCCCCAAAAATATTTTATGCATGGCAGAATTATTTAAGTTGCATCTAAAGTTTGCACACGAAACCTTATTGTTCTAAAAAATAAAAATTGATACTTTTTAAATAGAATTGAGTTGCTGGTAAATTTCTTATGAAAGTTGTTCTAAAAATGAATAAAAAATGTTTGTCATATAACTTTTATCATAATTATCTGCGAAATTGAGAATTAGTAGGGTTTTGTAAACGAATTGTTGAATTTCAAGTATGTACCTATTTGTTATTATATTTCGTATATCGTGACAATAGTGGCGTGCTATATCTTAATATCTATAATAAATCTACAAATGATATGAAAATTTATGACACATTGTTCCATAAGACTTGATACACTGTATCCGCTATTTACCAACTTTGCTTGCGCATAATTTAAAATCATTCGTTGTTGTATCTTACATTATTATCTTGTGACAGATATTCAAACTGGCATATTATAAACTTTAACATCAAATGGTAAGAGCGAAACTAAGGTGTGGGTTCAAATCAAGTCAGAAGTATTCCAATAATCACAAGTGGTTTCAACTCGCATTATCTTGAATAAGTAAATAGTGTTATCTTCTTCTTGTTCTTGATTTGACGAGGGGTAACATCTTCCGCCCATCAACTTCACGGACAAGACGCTCCCTCCCACGAACCGGCAAAACGACCCGTTAGATTATATCAAGAAGGTTGACACTTGACAAATAGATGAGTTTAATGAGAACAGATGAGATAAGTGTGACATTTTGGTACACCAACCCGAGGCACATAATGGAAGTTAAAGATACTGTCAAACCATTCCTAATTCGTTAAGATTATAAGATTAGGTTGAAGTTTATTTCACAATATCACTAGTTTAATTACACTGATGTTGGATAATTACTAACTTGTATTCCCTTCCATAACAGTGAAAATAAAAATATTGAATGCTTTAAAACAATACAGTAGTCGTGGTCTCGAAAGATTATTCAAAATATTCTAGAATATTTTGGAAGCAAATGGATCTTTAAAATATTATGATGGAAATAATGTTGCGACTTGAAAATAGTTGCGTTGTGTGATACTGTTTTCAGTGAGATCCATAAACTTTTTTCTTTTCTTTTATTAGATAACAGCTGACGTGTAAACAGCGTTGCTCTTTTCTATAAATTTAATATGCATGTATTATATATTTAAACCTTTCGAAAGAAATTCTCTACATGATAGTGAAAAAAGCCGTTGCGTACTTAAGAAAAACTAAGCACACAAGACAGACGCGGATAACGACTTGGTTTTATACTTCTTAGAGATTAATAAATAAATATCAAATAATATGATAGATGAGTATTAAGAAATTTATCATAATAACTAGATTTTCGGTAAATTATGTAATATTATTTTTTGTGAATAATTTTTTTTTTTAAATCATGGTTTTGATATTTTTAATAACCTACCAAATATTATTTAGTTACGCTACCCGAAAGACTAAAATTTCACAAATATTCAAAGACTTTCAAAATTGTTAATGTTAAGCAACTTATTTAAAAAAATCATTATTTAAACATTTTGATTGTTGGTGCACGCGTGATTTGAAGTTGTATTCAAGGAACTTCTTATATTAAAAATTGGAACTGATTATTAATGAAAACGGACAGTCGATAAAGTAGCCTAGCAAAATTGTTTTTTCAATTGGTAATTCTTTGTTTGAGGCCGGCCAATTTTTCCTGGCTACCGACTGAATAAGCCATTGCTGCTGAAACCTAGAGGCTGGCCAATTCTTTCTGGCTACCGACTGAACCAGCCACAGATGCTGACAACCTAGAGGCCGGCTAATTCTTCCTGGCTACCAACTGAATTAGCCATTGATGCTGAAAACCTAGAGGCTGGCCAATTCTTCCTGGCTACCGACTGAATTAGCCATTGATGCTGACAACCTAGAGGCCGGCCAATTCTTCCTGGCTATCAACTGAATTAGCCATTGATGCTGAAAACCTAGAGGCCGGCCAATTCTTCCTGGTTACCGACTGAATTAGCCATTGATGCTGACAATCTAGAGGCCGGCCAATTCTTCCTGGCTACCGACGGAATTAGCCATTGATTCTGAATACCTAGAGGCCGGCAAATTCTTCCTGGCTACCGACTGAATTAGCCATTGATGCTGAAACCTAGAGGCTGGCCGATTCCTGCTGGCTACCAACTGAACTGGCCACTGCTCCAGCAGTCACCTACGCCATTTGCTGTATCATATGGCGCGATGATGCACAATGTGCTCCAATCTGAAATTATCGCTGAAAGAATTCCGATTGTCTCAGTTTTCTATCTGTGTTTTAAATCCCAGTGTTATTGAAATACATAACTAATTCTTGTATTATAACTATTTCTTGTGAATTGGGTTGGCTGTAAAAAATATATTATAGGTATACCATTACAATACTTGAAATTAAAATGTGAATTTTGATTCGAATCGTCTATTTTTTATGATGGTTTGGATAGAACACCTCACGGTGTTTTACTTAAATCATTACCCAGGTTGAGGAATGATGTGTGCCGGTGCTTATTATTTACAGTCTTTTCTTGTGCAGACAAACACGTCCCGTACAACATTTATTAGATCTCTCTAATTTTTTAACAAATAAAAATAAATACGTTAAAGTAAATTATTGAAAATATTAGTTTTTGAGAGGCAATGAGATTCACATGTAGCACAATTATAATGCAACGTAATTTTTTACGGCTCTACGCTAGTTATAAAATAACGAAAATAAATCAATGTCACGTTCTGTTTTCAAATTTTTCCGACTTTACGTTCTTTGAAAAATAGACATAGGTCATTCTAAAAATACTCTGTTTCAAAACATGTGTACGTGATAAAAAACGAATAATAATAAATCAGTAGGCGTATAAATCAGAACTATCTGCTTGTAAATATTTGTCTTTTTTTAAGCTTCTCGGCAGGTACTCTGAACAATGATGAAAATATGTCTAAATCTTGATATTTTTTCAATAAAATTCTAAGCTTTATATTTTTGTGTAAAGCAACAAAAAATATAATTCCTGGGTTACGAATAACCTGACAATATTTGAAAATCTCCTACTACCACCACAGTAAGCGGAAAATGTTTCTATTGCTGTAATGAAGAAGGAGTCAGCCGAGGAATTGAACACATTACGCCTGGGTGGGACGTACGGACCGACTTTGTTTTTGTTGCACATCAATGACCTTTTGACATGTGCACCGATTCATTGTTACGCGGATGACAGTACAGTTCATGATAGCTTTTTGTTTAACAAGCCCCCAAAGGGCACACAAACTCCAACGGCTCGGAGGGCTTTGAAGCAGAGAATGGACGGTTATCTCGAGAGTATTTCCTCCTGGGGTAAAAATAATCTCGTCGAATTTAATGTTTCAAAGACCCAATCCTGTCTGATTACGTCTAAAAGGGATCCAAATGATAATCTAGTCTCCTTCAACGGAAGCAATCTTCCGAACAGGCCTTCCATTGATATGCTTGGTGTAACTATAAGTTACCAGCTCAGGTACGGGGGCTCCATCGAAGCCAGAGTAAAGTTGGCCTCTCAGAAGCTGGGCATACTGTACAGGGCCCGCAGATACTTTAATAGTACACAACTGCTGACCCTGTACAAATCGCAAGTGCGCCCTACTGTCGAATTTGGCAGCCATCTCTGGTCCGGAGCCCCTAAATACCTGAAAAAAACCCTTGACTTTGTGCAGAAACGGGCGGTCCGTTTGATAGATTCCCCAATCTTAACAAACGGACTGCAATCTTTAGAGCACCGGCGTCAGGTAGGTATGCTGTTCTTGTTCTATCGGTATTACAATGGAAGATGCTCTGAGGAACTAGCGTCATTGATCCTTTCGGCACCGGTGCGTAGTCGGGATACATGCCATACGCGCGCCCAACATTTGTACACGGTTGACATTTGTCACATGAGAACGGGTCGCTTCTACGATTCGTTCTTAAGTTCAACAGCTCGGCTGTGGAACGAGCTACCGGCCTCTGTGTTTCCTCCCTCCTACAACATGGGACTCTTCAAGACCCATGTTCACTCCACAGCATCCCCAAAGATGACATAGGCCCTGAGGGAAATTAATTTCTTCAGGGCCTCCTGTGTGGAGTTAATATAAAAAAAAAAAAATTAAAAAAAAACTTGCGATGTTAACTCAGCCGCTGACCGGTCGGTGGCTGAGTGGCTGAATGGTGACTGAATTATAGATAAAATTATTATTAATAATTCAGTTATTAAATTATTACTAACTGGTTTTGCACCACGTTTTTAAAAGTTTTATATTGTGTTTATTTATTATAAGTCATGATTTGTACCTCAAGAATGCCTTCATGTCTCTATGTACTTAAAGAAGCACTAAAATTCAAGTCCTTGCTGAAATGCGTTATAAACGGAATGGCACAATGTACCTTTGGACAATCATTCAAATGTATTGTTGTTACATAAATTCAAAAAACCTGCATAATCATTTTGAATTTCGCTTTCATCGCACAATGGGGCCGAATAAAGGAATGCGTTGACAGAAATTCAGAAAATCAATTTTATCAAACATTAGTAATAAAATATACTAGTTTTAAAGTTCATTAAATTTGCAATAATTTCTCAAAAGCGTGATGCCTCTGGCACGATATTCTCAGAAAGATATTAGTTTGAACTTGAGCTTTGTGCGAGTTACTCCAGTAGTTTTTGCAGCCCGGTAAATATCAACATTTTTTAATTCAAATAAAAACAAAACGTATCAAGCGTTCTAATCCAAATAAATGTGAATAAGATGTCTAGTGGTATGTACTTTTATTGTACTATAGTTGTATCGAACATGAAAAATGATTTTATTGCATTTAATATCAATTGCGGCTAAAGTTGCACACCTGCAAGTTTGATGACCCTTTTTTCCAAATCATAACATTTACCAGTTGAAAATGCATCAATCTGTTACCAGGCGGCAAAACGACGGGATGGAACATGAAACAGTTCGATAACCCTATTTTCTAAAACGAAATTAAAATATTGACAAAGCCAAAAGGTGTTGCTGGGCGAAATATTGTTCGCACCACAATACCTGCATTTTGAAAACGTAAACCTATTTTGCAAGCTGACGTCACACAAACGCTTGTAGGAGATATTATAAATAGCCCATTAAAACAAAATATTGGTGGATTTAAGTTTTAAAACTACGCCGGTAACAACGCGATCTGTTCTTACAATTTCTGAGTGTCGACTGAAATTTGTATTCGCTTCTGTTCCTCCATCACGGCACAATCATTTTAAAGATTACAGCTATGTGCAACGAGCAGTTTATTGCCGGCACTCTATCAGCTGAGCCAGACGCATCTGTCATCATTACAATAATGGGGCGTCTCCGTGTGCAGGCCCTTATAATCAAATGACTATGCCGCCACTGAATTCCTGCGACTGAACAAGCCAGCTGACAACCTAGAGGCTGACGAATACCTGCTGGCTACCGACTGAATTGGCCAGTGCTGCTGATCACCTAGAATCTGGCCAATCCCTGCTGCTGCCAACTGCTGGTCATTGATGCTGATAACCTAGAGGCTGGCCAATTCTTCCTGGCTATTGAACTGAACTGGCCACTGCTGCAGTAGTTGACTGCGCCCACTGTGCACCATTCTGAAATTATCGCTGAAAGAATTCCGATTGTCGTGTATTGAGTGTTGTGTAGAGCAATGTTTTTTAAGGTCATGTTTACATAATATATTGTCATATTCGATATAGACAATCATCTACGCTTACTCTATGTATTATGATATACTTATCTTACATCTAGGTATTCTAGTAAAGTATAGTTATAAATTATTCAAATTTCGTGAAATAAATACAAATTTCAAAACCCGTATCTTTCAACATGTCAAATTTCGAATCTAATTTGAACGTTCGTCTGAAATTAAACGTCGACGTATGTTAGGCTCAGTGATTAATAACGCGAGAAACCTTTTTTAAGGCTTCACAATTGCTTCCGTAAATCTTTATAAAGGAGTCAATAAATACAAATTACAAGCGAGACTAAACGACATTTTCATTCTTGCAGAATTTCCTCCGCGAAATGACAGCAGATAATTATGAAATATTTCCTTGATGTGATATAATTTATCAATTTTTATAACGGAACAAACCCTAATGGCAGGGGTAGAATGCTGTCATGGGATGGAAAGCGGTACTCAACCCCTGTGACCTCAATAAAATTAAATATTTTGCAAGTCAACACCATTACTTCCAATCAGGGTCCATTAGAAGGAAAACGCTATTTATAGCTTTGATTTTTATATTTGAGTGGGTATTATATTTGATATATGTGTTTTGCCTCTCGTACGAAACAATGTACTAGCGCGTTTCTAATAAATTTATGTAATAAATCTTATGTGATTTGCAAATATCATATTATCATTATTATACTTTATAAAAAGTATATATTAATAATATTTAGGTACCAAAATTTCAAACGGTTTTCATAAGAATGTTATGATATGTTGAGCCTTGAATATTCGACAAATGTTTAGTCACAGTTTTTATATAAAAGACAAGCCAAAAAGTTGACGCAATTAATACCTTCAGCCTAGATGAAGCCAGTACACACGTAAAAAACTTATAAAATTATATAGCATTATTAAAAACCATTTTACAAATATTTTATAATATATTTCCGAGAACATGTTAGTGTTATCATATTCTGTTCTTCATCGACTTGGTAGTGGAATAAAACGCTCTCTTTGTGTTTTCCCCTCCAGCAATATGCATTTCTTCCATTCAACTGTTTGAATGCGCGAATAATGTGGACGTGTACAATAACGTTAGTTATACATATGTACGTATTTTAATCCATCTTAAACTAAATAAGCGTAATTGTTGTTTAATGTTAAAGCACCAATTGACTAATTACGGGAAAGTAGCTCTTTGTGATTTTTCTTTTGGTTATATTATTTATTTTTTGTCTATTTCAAGGTGTTGGAAGAGGTCAAATATTTATTTTTCTGGTTAAAAATCGATTAGAATATAATCCATGCATTTCGGTCTCCTCATTGCTCACAAATGTAAAAAAATCAAATTTTATTTTATACGTTTTATAAAAAAATGGTATTACTGTAATTTATTTTTATTTTTTTATTGTTCTTCAAAGTACAATCCCATTAATCCGCAACTAAGCAGTTTGTCAACAGGATGTTCATGTCCAATTACAATATATCATATTATATTTACATAATAATATGATTACTTATTTCAATTCAACTTATACGAGTACATAATATTTATGAAATGAAATCAATTATGAAAATTAACGAAGTAAACTGAATTTATCTTAATTATCAGAAAAGCGAAAAATATTTGATCTCCTTTTATTGTTCAAAATTATTAATTAAATGTTTGGCTGCCCTTACGCCATAATTTGCTTTCAATACATGGAACTCCCAAACATAGTAGGTGGAATATTTTATTTCACATCAATAATTTCTTATATGGAAAGGGTACATATGTTGGGCAATGAGTTCATGGATGTCGCTGATATTTTTGTTATAAATCTAGACACATACAAATCCAAATTACGACAGCATTTTAGTTCATGTAAATAACGAGTATTTTAGTCATAATTTAGGCATACAAAAACATAATTAATTATTAACATTTTTTTTTATTACACTTACATAAATTCAAGAGTGTTTTAAAATTATGTGTGATAATAATTGCATTTTATACATATTTTTTAAAAACTTTTATTTATTTATTTTTTACAGTATTTTTAAATTTAAGGTTGTAGTATTTGAGTAAAATCTCAATAGAGCGTGAATAAATAATAAAAATAAAATACAGAAACTTCGATTCAACCCTTTCTTTCATTAATGGCCATTTGTACAGCATCCACAAATATTTACTTTAAACATGAAAATTAAAAAGTTTGATTAGTGTTACTGAGATGCAACTCGTCCTAGGCAGTAATGTTGCGTTGCCAGTTAAGTTATTTATTTTTTTTCTCAAGATCTTTAACACTTTTATACAATATGTCGCCGAATTGCCCTTTTGCCACTCCTGTATTGGGTTTAACATAACTTTGATGAAATGAAATAATTATAATAGACCGTGGTACGCACGGGACAATGGTTGGCCATCACTTTTAGTAATATTTCACAGGCGGTGGTTTAAAGAACTAGTTAATAGCTGAGCTTTAATAATTTCCAGGACGCTGTTTACTTCTTGTTCTAGCAATACACATTAATAAAGATAGAATTAACATCAAGCAATTCAACGAAAAGTTAATTCTGTTTGCAAATATATTTGTTTATATCAGGTACACCTAATTGTTTTCTAGTTAAAATATGTTTTAAATAAATATACAATACAATTCGCTGGCAATAAATGTTTGGAATAGTACCGCTCAAGAGGCACATCTGCTCCCAGAATGGTACTATGGTACCGTTCCATTCCATTCCAGACTTCCCCCTTATTATTGGGGAATGAGACGAGGAAGAGGAAGGCGGGGAAGTACCTGGCTATCCAAATCTGGTCACCAAACACGGCTTAACATATTTTAAGCAACGTTTCTATTCTGAATGGTGGTCTTTCTCCAGGGCGATACTGAAAGAATCTACTATTCTGGAACGTGTCGCAAATATACAATCTATTATTTTTAATGAATAAATCGCCCGCGAACTCCAGATTGTAGCCGAGGATCTCAACTATTTAACCACAGAGGCCTTCAAATGAAAAATAATAATTTGATTGATTTTTTCAAAAAGTATAATTTTATAGTGTGCTATACTACCTACTGTGTAGGTTTATTTACCTGCTCAAACGAGATGACTGTTACTTTTTTACTGGAAAAATGTTTTTCACTGCAGAAATTCTGGGACTAACTCCCATATATTCATCATTGTGCAAAATACATATGAAGGAAAATCTTTATACAACATGTCAGTGGACATCACTTAATGGTTTATAACTTAACAGATACAAAATATTGTAACTGAGGCAATTTAGTTATGCATAATAAATATCTTAAGTATTTATATATAATTTTCACTATTCACACATAAAATCCCCTAAAAAGGGTGTTAAAAAATTAATGAATGAATTATTGGATAAATGACAGGGAAAGAATTTGAACATTACATAATGCAAATTAGTTATGTTGTTCGCACAACTGCAGTGACTGCACTGCGGTCTACATATTCCAAAAATGAAAGAATCCGGACGAATTACAAGTGTAATCAACAAGAAGTTGCAAGTTACGTTTACGAGGGATTCCACCAATTGCTTTGCCGCTAATTTTCAGAGTATCGTGGCTGAAATAACAACTAGGTACAATTGTGTCTCTAGTAAAAAAAGGTTTTCTAGATATAAGTGGTAGGCCGAGTAGTTTTTGCTTGCACCCCGTAGAGGAATATTCCAAATATATATATATTTTTTATTTTCTCTGAAGATTTTTGTATCCCTCCAAACAGCGGGTGAGCCGAGGTTCAAGAAGACAAGAAGATAGAGTGGATATACGGGAATAATACGAGCTTAGATGAAAGTGGTTGAATAGTGTATTTTCACAAATAAGGATATTATGCACCTAAGTGTTAAGACATTAAAAATTATATTCATTAAAAGACTATCTGAAAAAAACCAAATTAAGTTTTTCATGATAGAAATATCGTCGGAAGAGTAATGGATCTATTTAATTTTTTAATTACCAATTATTTATTTTCACTATCTCGCCTGCATTGAGTATGTTGAGGAGATTTTAATATTGTAAAATCTACATAAATAGCAGTAATTTTTATTTATTACTATATTATATCATTTGTAATTAAGTTTTATAATATAAATACCAGTTGATTTGATGGTTGAAGATCTCAATCATTAATAAAAAAAACTAGTTATGTTAGGTACCATTGTTGGTTTTGGTAGCGTCTGTTACAGGTAAGTACCTAATTTGTGTTACCTAATACTATTTGAACAATATAATTTTACCTGTTTATTTTATTAAATTATTCGTAATCTTCGCTTTCATCATAACACAATTAATCATTTCCAGGTTTTCAGGAAATGTGCCTTCTCGCATCTTATGAGAAAACAGCGAGGAGACAAGATTAAAAAAACTGAATTTTATGATTAACGAAACTACTAGTAGTACACAACGTCATATCGAGCCTTGAAATATTCGTTACTCTATCAAAAAATAAAATAAGACGCCACATTGCTCAGAATACATTATGAAGAAAATAAAAAAAATGAATGTAATTACTGCTTTGAAAATAATTGTGTGTAAGGAAATAGAAAATCATGTCTGCTGTAATCATTGATGATGAGTTTGAGATTGAATGCACATTTTTTTAAACATTGCGTAACTGAACTTACACACGATGATCTAACATAGAAATAATAAAAAAAATACTCTTAGGCAAATATCAACTTGGGAGGCATTTGTTGGATAACCAATACCTTTTCCATAATCAACCCAAGTGGATCGCTACGTTTGGTGACGTATCAGGGGTGCCCGGGTTCATGGAGTGATGTTTGTCTAGGTCTTGGAGGCGAAAGCCTCTATCCCCCTACTGCGTGGCGGGTCGAATCGGGAGAGATTAGTTAAGGGAAACTTTTTGCAAAACGATGACTCAGGTCATCGCTTTGCACCGCAGTGGGAAGGATGGATTCATACGTCCGTCACTCCTGGACACATGACCGCCAGCATATAACCCACCCCTCGTACCTTTTTCCATCCCAGAACTTTTTCTTCTTCTTTTACCTAAAACCACCCTCCACACAGCATTACCAAAGATGATATAGGCCCTGCCGCAATTTTTTTTCATCAGTGCCACCTGTGTGGATCTAATGTAATATAAATTATAAAAATGGCATGATCGGGTAGCAGGCACCTAACTACAATTATAAGTATACTTCACACTGTATTAATACACAATCTAGTTCAGGAAGAATATAACTGGGTTGAACCCGCGCTTAAAAAAGTAGCACGTTTTAAAATCCGCAGCATTCTGTAAAATGTAATAAACGCACTTTTATTAATTATGGGTGTACAACACATTTTAAATGCATGAATTTTAGGTACAAACAAAAAAATAACTCCGACCTGTGTGTGTATAAATAAATTTAATTTTTGGATTAAATGGCTTTATCTTATAAGATTAAATAGACTGGGAGGGATGTTATAGTAAATAACGTATGACTTATATATCTTTATTTCATGCTTATGTCGGTTTTCTTTCAAAGCAAGATTCTAAAGATTTCCATAAACTCGCCAAAGAAGAATCTGATATTCTTTTAAACCAAATGAACCAGAGCGCACAGCAGGTAAATCATAATATTTATTCAAACGCGACAAATTAAATTACTATTTTAAATTTTGACACATAACAATAAATATATGACACTTGAAAATAATATTGAGACACCAAATGAATAATCACCCCCCTTAAACAAAACCAACACATTATAAAGCACGTGTTTTGGAAGATTAAATTGACAGGTATGATTAAATTAAAACTAATATTAGCATTAACCGTTTAGCCAGTGGGCTTAGGGGTCATAGAAACTTGAGAATTAACTCAATTTTCCAGTGATAATATTATTTGATAAATGCACGTGCAGGTAGCACGCGTAACTTTTTATTGTTAATTTTATTCCGCTCATGCTCAAATTTAAACAATTCCCTTGTTATGATATCAATCATAAAAACAAATTGAATTCGTGACGAAATGTGGAGCGAAATGCAGTTGTTGCGCTCGTTTTGCTTATTATTTCAGCCCCCGTGTTACTTTATTTTATGCAAACAATTGAACGCTGTGCATTTGTTTGCACGTCGGAAGAATTTTAATTTTACTGCGAATTTGCAGCCTGCAGTGCCAGCTTTTGCTATTAACACACTTCCATTATTACAAGTTCGGAAGAAATTTTTATTTTTACATTATATTATTTTTCTCTACTATATATTTTTTTTAACATTACATGGTTTCCATACAATTTTTTTCTGACTAGTGTCCTATTGCAAAACAGTCAACGCTACACGAATTGAGAAAAAAAGTAGGAAAAGTACGAGTCAATGGCGTGAATTGCTCTATGAGTCAAGGAATATGATGAAATGCGCGCCACGTGTGGTTTTCAAGTTTTTTAATAGGTTCAAAATGAAAAAGACGAGATGAGAAGAGAAATGTTTTTATATCCATAAACATGTTGAAAAGGTTATTATTTATTATATATTATAATGAAGTTATTATCTAAGTTTGACATTATGTTATGAGCACTAACGGCAGTCTGGTTGTGGGTTATTTATCAATTGTTCAAAATGTAAAAGGGATACCTACTGAATGTTATTAATTTGTTTCCAAACTTTGTTCATTTAGCGAAAGTCATTCCAATGTTTACGGTTTGATTCTCTTTAAAAGATCACCATGAATAATTTATATATTTGCCATTACCTATCCCGACTATCCGAAGCAAGAAAATAATAACTAACTTATTTTCAATTCAAAACAATATTATCTATTATTTAGTAGATTAGAAACCGATCAAAGTTATTCTGAAAGTTTATTCGATCGGCACTAAGAAACAATTCGATAACTAATCTAGATTCAGAGGTAAGTAACAGCGTCCCTTTCTTATAATTTGCGCTTTACGGAAAGTTTGATTTCGTACACAAAGTGAATTCTGAGAACACCTTCTGATTAATTCCTGTCTCTAAATAGCTGGTGAATGCTCCATTGCTTGCATTGAGTAGATAACAGCGGAAATGTTTAGCATTCGATTTTCTCGGTTTGTTCGTGTACACGAACCTTTGATGTTCTGTTGACTAGGAGGTAATAATTCCTTAAATGCCGTGAATATTACTATGTAAAGGTTTACTTAACAAATTATCGCGTGGATTGTCTTTATTTTAAGAGAAATTGACGTAAAAATTTAACGAAATTATTTATATTATGAATGTTAAAATATCTGTCTTCATTTCGGGATTTGAACCCGCGACCTTTGAATTGCTAGTCGAGTACCCTTAGACCACGAAGGCCGTCATATTAACTTTCTTAGATTATTATTATCGATATCGATATAAGTTGATAGTATGAGCTTAAGAATTAAACGAGAATAGAAAATTTACGAAACGTATACCCACCAAACGCATATAGGTTTAAAAATTCTCCCGGTATTAAATGAAATCAATAAATTTTCCAATGAAATACCTATGTTGAAATCCAAAAAAATAAAGCAGAAATGCAAGTCATTTTGTTAATACCACACAAGAGTCCCAACTGCTCCCAACCGGCTGGAGCCAGTGAGAATATGGCATCCCCAATTTGGGCATATTGTGGGGCCAAAGGTAGTGGGAAAGGGAAGGAGATGGGGAAGAAGAAGGTGGAAAAGTATCTGGTTAAACACATCTTCTTCAAACTAGCATTCCTGGTTTAAAGTACTAGTTGCCATTTTAAAAATATTAATAAAAGTTCTGCTTTTTAAAAATATTGTATTATTAATTCTCGGTAACTAATAAATAATAATGACTTACAGATACAAAAAAAGTAGAATTAATATTGAACCAGCGGGTAACAAATTATGACGTACATGAAGGAAATTGTATTCCTTAAAATTGACGAAAGTAAAATATGCATAAAGACTTCACCGTGAAAACCCCATAATATTTTTCCAAGTGTACACTCATAATTTGTACAATGGCAATGTTAAAAATAATTGTGGCCATCAGATAAAGCATGTGAAAAAATTCTGTTACATAGGTAAAAAAGATATAATGAAGTGAAAAATTTTACTACAAAGTTGCTCAAAGCATAACATTGCTGGGGGTAATTTGGTGAATGCTTTGCAAGCGAGGGTTGTTGGGCTTTGAGCACATCGTAATACGTAAGTTGTAATAAAATTCAGAAATCTGTAGATAGTAGCTAAGCAAAAGTTGGGGTGATTTAACTGATGTTACCATAACATTTTTTTTAATTGATTCATAACTGTATATAAATGGAGAGTCAGTTTATTTTTCGAGGACTGATATTACTAGTAAAAAGGATTTTTATAATAAATATGTAATGAGGACGTGATAAATAGCCTTTTTCTTGTATTCTACAAAACTTGAACATTGAACGAAACCCTTACTTTTCAATAGTGGACTTATACACAATCTCTGTCGACTCCTTTCGGAGTAAACTTTTCAGCAAATGACATGTGTCATTTGAAACACATTATCGATAAAGACATTAGACATATTTTTTATCGCTTGTCAAATGATAAATATCGGTGGCGCTTTACGAGCAATGAATTGATTTATGATATCGTTATTATTTTGTACTATTGCTTGTAAAAGCCATTTTGTCGGAAAACTAATAATAAAATATTATTATTTTAATAAATATTGGTGGCAGTTTAAATATTTGACCCCAAACTAATGTTTAACTAACTAGAACGCCAGTTTTCTACCGGGGTGGGCAGAAAAGATTTTCAACTACAACTTTGTCTCGGCAAACACTTCTTGTTTCATTTACATTCATGCATCGTCTCACATTCATAATTTTGATCTCTTGACATTGCCCGACTTAAGTATTTTTTTATTTTTTTTTATTGTTGATTCATTATTTTACAATTATTTCATATTTTAATTCAGTAATGTTGGCCTCACTGGGTTGTTTACCCGTGCTGAGGCCCCCATTTTATAATAAAAGAGTTTATTCATTTAAAAAAAAAGAAAAACAACATTAAAATAAAGATAAATTTAAACTGAAAATAAAGATTAAAAATTAAAATATAATTATCACACTAAAAGAAGAATATTAAAATATTATTTGATTAACATGTTAGTGCCATGTCTTTCTCGGGCATCCCCGACTTCTTCTAGCACTTACTTTCGTGTCATACATAAATTTATTTATTTATTTAAACGCCATAAAATGGCTTTTACAATAGAGTGATTACAGAACAAGTAATGTGTACACAAAAATTGTGTTGCAAGTGATACAGTTGTTAATAGAAGTGCAGTTAAACAATACATAATTAAAATAAATATCTACTAGTGAAGAAATAATTGAATGAATAATAGGTTTGTATAAAACCTGACATAAATCGAGGTATGAGGTATTTATGATAATGAATAGTAATTAATATAAAGTAAATTCTATTAAAGCCTAGAATGTTATAATAACAGAGAATATTTTATTTGAACAGAATATTAATATGTATAAAAAAGTGACTTTTTCACATGTATAATCTAGCAAAACATTATAATAGAGTAATTAGTAGTGAGTTTATTGTTGCCTTCAAAATTAATTCTACTTGGAATAGCTGGGCAAGTATCGCAATTTGGCTTTAGTAAAACAGGGCTGTCAACGATTTTATGATACTTTTGGATGAGAAATAATTTATTGTTTTGTTTCCCGACTACGATGCTAATTCCTTACCAGTAGAACAAGTATGGCATTTCTACATGACGCCTGTAATCTAAAATGTAGTCTTCCAAAGGGCCACCCATTTCTGCACAGCATTGAGTCAGGATTTTCAAATTATTTTGGGGGACCAGATCATACATAGGTGACTACTAAGTGACTTGCGATTGGTACAGGGTCAGCAGTTGTTCACTACATATTACAGTTGTGTTTTATCATGTATTTCATATATATATATAAATATATATATATATAAGCGTGATTCGTTTTTTAGATTTTTTTTGATTGGCGTGTCATTGTAATAAGTTTAAAAATTGTATGTAAAAGTCAGCCCTCTCCGAAAGGTGACTTTGACCACTATTTTTTCGATCCCCCGACAAATTGTGTACATCTATGTCTCGATGGTTTGAACAAGTGCAATAAAATCTTCATAAACAAATGAATTTTAAAAAAAAACTTATTTAGTTTCAAAGTGTTAAATTCGGATATGCAGTCGATCGAATTCGAACGAAATCGAATCGATTTTTATTTATATTACACGCCCATAGTGGCTTTTACAAACATGTGATATAATTATAATAATTTAGCACTAATATAACAAAGCTAACATTAATATTTCTTTATGAGGTATGTTATTATAGCCTTCTTGTAACTACATTCCGTCTAATTGAACACATCAACTACATCAGAGAAAACATTGCCAACTGCATGTAATCTAGGTACAAGCGAGTATCTAAATGACTCAGTCCTGATTATTTTGTTGCAATTACAAAGAATTTTAGATCGACTAGCTCTTGTAGGTATATGAAAGGTAATTAGACTCAATAAACCAGGGCTGTCTATAATACCATTAACAATTTTATAAATAAAAATTAAGTCGGAAAGAAGTCTTCTATCTGAGAGTTTTAATAAGTTTAGTTCTTTCATCAATTGATTTTAGTTAATGCTCCTTAGACTCCCTTTTTTGTTCATCGGCTTGAGGTGCCCAAACTATCACGTGGTTTTTACACACGTACGCCTCAGAGATCCTATTTCGACACCATTCAGTCAACTTTCATAATTTTTCAATAAAAAAATATCTCTATTAATTGAATTTGAATTAGATTGGGATTTTACTTTTTTTAAATTAAGGAAATAACTTTGACTTGATTCTATAAACTTACTGTTCGATGATAGCATGCAGTCGAATTGATGTATTTATCTGCGAATTTTCTAGAATTTTGTTTCGTTTCCCCAATCTTTGCTCTCATATAAAACTGTCCCATCCTTTCAAAACAGTATCTTTCAATTTGGCTCCGACTAAAGCAACAGATTACCCAGATTGGCTGACAATGTAGTGGCCATTGCTGTCAACCTTGGAGACAAATTTAAAACGATTTTCTCTTCACACCTTTCGGCTTATCCTAAATCACTATTATCCGTCCCAGAAAACGCCCGATGGGAGGAGATATTTCGGTGAAAAACAAACACTTTCTTTTTAAATATTATTTTATTTTCTTTAAGTAGTTTCTGAAATATCTGTATCAGATTATTTTTTCTTATTTAAACACATTTTAAAATAAAATGGTTGTATTAAAAATAAAAATAATTTTTTTCCGGCAGAGAAAGGTTCGCGACGGGTACGAAGATAAATATTCTCTCTCTCTCTGGTTTCAATCCTGGGATTGGTTTGCAGCAATTTCATCTAATCTCCTCTTCCATTCTTCCCTGTCTTGTGCGGCTCTTTTGACTTCTGCATATGATGAGCAGCGCACGTCCACCAGCAGGTCCTCCAGGTACTCTCGGCGTGGGCGTCCCCTAGAGTTGGTCCCCTCGGTCATACCCTCCATTATGACATGCAAGAGGCCTTCTTGTCGTATAACATGGCCGATCCATCTTGCACGCCTTTCGGACAAGGTCCTGAGCAGGTGCCTTCCTCCTTCGATTCTTTGGATTGTGGAGATAAATATAACGTGAACATAAATTTGATTAAATGTCCATCCAATACAGAAAAATTAAAAATGTTTTCACGGTAAATGCAGTTTGGATAAGAAGTTGTGTTTACAAGGTATAGGCAGTTTGGATAAGAAGTTGTATTTCCACGGTAAATCCAGTTTAGATAAGAAGTTGTGTTTTTAATAGAATTTTGTTTTCGTGAATGAATGAATGCACATTTCGGAAATTGAAATTAACTAAATTCCCAACAACCGATCGAGCTGAACTCAGCAGATAGATTCGCTGTCGATGACAATGCAATCTGTCAACTTTTTGTGTGACGCGGACATACACGCATTTCTCTGAAATTGGATGATATTTAAGTAGTTAATAAACGAAATAAATGTCGGTCCTACCCAATCGGGATTTGGATTTGGCGAGGAAGGTTCAATCCTCAGTCAAACCAAAAAAAAAAAATAATATGTATATACAAACCAATGTTTTTACCAGTTCATTTTTCTTATATTTGTATGATATTAATGTTTTTCTTATTATTAACGATACAAAAATATCAATTGTCGACCTTCCATACCAACCTCGGAATTGTTTTGATTCCGATTTCATTGGTTTTGATAACCAAAATAAATAAGAAGACTACCTTATTATCAACATTACTATTATTAAAGAGCACCAAATTGTTTTAGCTATCTTTAAAATAATAATAACAATTTATTTCTATGGGGCAATTCGGTGAATTTTAATCCCGAATGCGCATTACCCTAATACACACAATACTTCGAATTTTAGATAATGTATTCAGGGGTGCTTTTCTTAATTAAAAACTCTGTAAAGAAACAGTATTATGAATAGAACTTGGTAAGTTATATCAAGGTTCAATTCATATCTATGAAACTTGTAACATTGTAAATTAATAATAATAAAGTAATAATTTGATTTTAAATACTGGATTAAAGAACCAAATACATTGACCTTACTTCTATTGTAATACAACTTTTATTGCAAAATGTATCGAGCACGGCGAATATTTTCAGCTTAAATGTGCCTAGCTTGAACTTTATAGATTTCGGAGCGTAGTGAACGTCGCGCGTCGTTTGTATTGCTGCCAATATCGGAGAAAGACTACATAGATTCAAAGTGAGTCGTCTTATTTCTGTGAGAAGTGATATTCCTTTTTTTATTATCCCATAAAATGTAATATGTATATCTACCTTACTGTAATCCAGCGGTGGACGGTAACAATTCATGGAAATTGTTTAAAGTTAAAGTTTTAGATATAATAGAAACAAACCGTTTGCCAATTTGAACAACAATTTGCCTTTGCAAATATTTCTGTTGGTCCAATATATATATATATATTATTTTTTTATTAAAGGTAAACATATGATATAAATTGTGCGGGTTCAATTGCCTTCGGCGACATTTATTTTTTCTATGAAGATGATGTCAATTTATATTTGTGTTTTAGGCTAATAATTATGGCTTATTATAACAATATATATGATTATAAATGTAAATACCGCACAACTACTACTTGCTAAGTGACTAAGGTATCCGTAAGGTATCCGTAATTGGAATTTTGAGACTAGAGGTCATGGGAAAGGGAAGGACATAGGACGCGGAAGAGGTGCGAGTATATGACTCGAGTACTTGATTACAAGTTACAATTAACTATACGTCAATGTACGCTATTTTCATCGGTGTATCGTAGTTGTTTTTTATCCCAAACCCGTAAAATATAAGCCGTAGTTTTAATGGTACCATAAAGTCATTTTCTTTGCAGATTAACCAGTTTTATGACAGCCAAACGACACTTTTTGCCCAGTATACGCCATAACAATCATGTAACTCCAGCGTATTACCTAATGTTTATGTCAAGATGGCGATAATTTGAACAGTATTTTGTTTTTACGCGTACAGTAAATTTGTCAGTTTTTTTCCGATAATGAACGATGATTCGTGGGTAATAAAACATTACATCAATTCTTAATCTGATCTGGTAATATTACCAATACTATCTACTTTATCAATGCTTATAGCCATAAACAAATATAGCTGAAACAATGTGTTATTATGACATATTGAAACCAATTAAAAACTTTTTTCCATTTTATTTTTTATTTTTTGACCGTGTCCGGTTTCAGCTTATTATAGCCATCAGACCAGTCCAATTATTCCTTAAACTATGGTTTATAAACATAAAATTTGCGAGAATTTTGGAGAAGGGGTATTACACCTGCTGGTAATAACCAAATAATTAGTTTATAATTAAAAATCAATGTATACCATTCGTATTAATCTCCACACCTTCAATAATAATTGTACCAGTCTGAAGATGGCTATAATGAGCTAAAACCGGTCACGGTCAAAAAAATATTATTTTAAAAATGTTTTAATATATAATTAAAATAGAATTCCATCTCGAATTATCATTATCGAAAATATGAATATTATAAACGTTTTATTGTTTCCAAAAAATTAAGGGTTGTAAAAGGATTATTTTTTATTTTTAATGTACACAACTCAAATATACAAGTAAAACTGAAGTAATATGGATATTCGGTAATAGACATTTGTAAAAGCTGTTAAAATTAACACCCCAAAAAAGTAGTTTTAAAGAAATGCTTACGATTTACGCCCACGTATTTTCATGTTCAACTCCGTCTTACCTGAAAAAAAAATACACATATAAAACATCTTAAATAAACCGAAGACGTAACATTTTTTTGTTATTTCTAAATGCAACCAATAAATAAATTAATTGTTAATTTACCAACGATTAATTAGTTATACTTAAATATTTTCAAACGACTGGATATAAGTCATGAGACGGTCTCCGTGGTCGTGGGGTAAGACTCTCGACTAGCAAACTGGAGGTCGCGGATTCAAATACCGGCGTGTTCAAGTAAATTTAATTTGAATAATTTGTGTAATTCACAATTTACTCATTTGAAATAATATATTTGCGGCACGTTCCAGAGTGGAAGATACTCTCAATATCGCCCTGGTGTAAGACCACCATTCAGAATTGAATCTTTACTTTAAATGGCTTTGGCCGTGTTTGATGATCAGCTCCGAATAGTCAGGTACTTCTCTACCTTGCTCTTTCCATCTCCTTTTCCCCCTCCCAGTTCCATCAGCCTCACAACATACCTCAATTGGGGATGCTACAGTATCACTGGCTCCAAAAGGATGGAAACAATCGAGACTTGTGCGGTTTCAAATTTAAAAAAATAAATGTTTTTATAATAAATTGATATTAACATAAATCACTGTATCTCAAAAGTAGAGCTGCGGCACATAAACATCTTGTCTGAAACTGAAAAATATTCCTTAATTTTGAAGAAAAAATATTCCATCAGTTTTGAAAGGGAAAGTATGTGCTAAATCCTCTTACATATTGGATCCGATTATTTGGCCGATAGCGCTATAAAATAAAATAAATAAATAATGGTAAGAACACATTATCTTCAAGTAGTCTGTAATGATACAATGTACCCAGAAACCAATCTTGTAGAATCAACTGCGAATAAATCAAAGTCATCATCATTTAATAACTAAAACAACTTATCACAAAACAAACGCATTTAATCATGATAATAAAGTAACTTTGACCCCTTCAACTGGTTTCTCGATACATACCACAACTTCCTCTTCTTCCTTTCCTTAGAAAAGACCCTCTACACAGCATCTCGAAAGAAGACATAGGCCCTGAAGGAAAATAAGGTTTTCCTCAGGGCCTCCTGTGTGAAGTTTATGTAAAAAAGAAAAGATAACGAAATTTAAAAGTAAAAATAAGCTTAGGATAATGAAAATAAAGATTTGTATTAAAAAAAAAAAAAATTCTTGAAAATTTATTTCGGCCAACTGCAACGTATGAAAATGTTTTAGAAGCGCTGATATATGTGATACGATTCGATTGCACACAAAAAATTCGAGAGGAGGTTGAAAATGAAAAACTTCCTCTCAAAAATTGTAAAGCATCATTGAGAGGAGATCTCGTTAGGTTGTAATCCAAAACATCATTATCACGGCCGTAATATAAAATCTCGTCAGTACTACTGATATTGCCGGCATTAGCAGGCGCTTACGACCCTTTAGAACGCACCTGACGCGGATGTATAAATCCGGAATTGCGATCCGGGAATTCACCCGAATTGGGGGGAGCGGTTAAAACATTCAAATATTACAACCCTCTGTAAATATGTGCCAAGTAGATGAGTCCCGGCGATAGCAAATGATCCCATATTCAGTTTAATGATTGATTCGCAAAGAAATTATCCTGTGTATCAGCTGTTTTTTTAAATATTCAAATCCTTCAGGTCTCAAAAACTTCACAAGAAAATTGAGATTAATTGTGGTTTTTCATAAATATTCTTTCAAATTAACGACTATGTATTTAGCATTATTTAATACTAATTTCCCACTATCTCTTGTTAGCATTATCTAACATCAATATATGGTAAACGTAAAGTACGTTATAATCTACGCGTTTGTGAAGTTATGCTTTAAAATATTAACACGAAATATTTGTTTGCGCCCGTATATACGCAATATAAATATGAATAAATAGTTTTGTCCGTTTAAAAGCTCAATTCTTTCTAGAAAGGCATTTAAATACAATGTTGGACTGAATCACAGATACAATGTCGTATTTATATTTTACCTTACATTTAAGTAACCTTAGGAGTAAAATATTAGGGGAAATATTGTATTGTATGCCTTTCTTGAAGGAATTGCGTTTTTTATGAGGACGAAACAAATTATTCATATTTATATAATGTACGTTTGCAAACAAATCATTTGTCTGATAAATATTTTAACATTAAAAAAGTAGATTTTTGTGAAATAATTAAATTAACGCCATTTAAGTAACTTTATTTTATGTAAGTTATTCGATGTATAATTTTAATGGGGTCCCGAACCTTCTAAATTAGCAGTAACAAGGTAGAAAATATCTTCAAATTCCACTCGCCATCATAATTATAAAAACAACAAAATTTGAAACCAACTTGATGTTAGCCTACCACCGTAATAGACGACATAAGAAAATAAATATATTCTTCACAATTTACAATAAAACTTTCAATTTACATTGGACTAGCAGACTCCATAAAATATTATGTAGTACAGGCGATTTATTTTAAAGAGCGCACGTTTGAATGTATATTTGCACCCCGATAGTGGTGCAAACTGGTAAGAATTTTTTTTAAATCCGCCCCCAGTCCTCTCTCCTACAATATAGTACACCACGCACAAGCAATCTCTTTAAAATGATTCTATTGTATCTACAAATGTGCCTGGGGATTTTGGGTACCGCCGCCCCTGGAACAATTTATTGGATAACAAACACATCTACCATAGATCACCCCTTGTGGTTCGCTACGTTTGATGATTTTGCAGGGTTCATAGTGTAAAGTGTTTTCAGGATGCGACTGCATCAGCCTTGTCGTTTTCCAGATCGGGAGAGGCTAGTTTAGGAAGACCCTTTGACCTCTGAAACTGGTCTAATATCATTCATATGCTCGTCACTCCTGGGCACACTGATCCGTAGATTTCTACCCAACCCTCGTGCCTTTTACTTTCCCAGAACTTCCTCTTATTTCTTTCATTAAAAAAGACTCTCCATACAGCATCCCAAAAGATGACATAGGCTCAGAGGGAAATTATTTTCCTCAGGACCTCCTGTGTGAAGTTAATATAAAAAAAGAGAGAGCTGTCAAAAATTAACCACATCTGTACAAATTGTGGGAGGCCTAATGTCAAAGTTGTGCACCAGTTGTGCTCATGAAAAAGAAGACAAAATTATTTACGTAGTCCATTACGTTCGTCATGCCATTTCCGTGTTAAAAATAAAGAAATGATAATAACACTCTACCTACATAGCAAAAATACATTCATCCCCATATCTTTTTATAACCCGCCAATTCTTTTAAAAAATCACACGTTTTACATGTGTTTCTGGAACGGTTTAGCGCACTTTGAATAATTATTCTGCATAATGATCCCGCAGCGTACGAGACCGTGGTTCCTGTTTATGTGACGCGGTAATGACTTCAGCCACCCGCGTTCTTTGCCAGTGATTACGTCATTTTCCTTGTTCCAGCGATTGTGAACACATTAAGGGCCGGCGGGTATGACGTCATAATTAAAGAGAGCGTGTAACGTTCAACACGAACTGCGTGAAAATGTTTAATTTTAGGTAAGTTATTAGGAATCAGATTACTTTACTAGATTTGGAGACATCCGTGGCAGATTGTTAAGCACATCGGATTTCGAGCAAGAGATCGGGTGGTTAAAATCCGTTGTAAACAAATCAAACTTTAATTTAATTAAAATAACAAACCAATATTTAAATAAAAAAATCTATATGTTCTCTGAAACTCTGACCAAAGTTCGCTTCATCGGGATAAAAATTATATAATATTATGTAGATATTTTTTTTATTAAAATCACTATTTTAAATTAAAATCACCATTTTAAATTAAAATCACTATCTTAAATTAAAATCACTATCTTAAATTAAAATCACTACCAATAATTGAAGAAATATGATTTGCATTTAATAAAAATTATGCTAAAATGTGAAATTACAATAAATTATTGATGAAAAAAAATATGTGGTTGGTTTTTTCCACATAAAATGCTTAAGTATTTTTTACCTTGTCCCAGAGTTGAAGATACTCGGAGAAGTCAAGAAATCACGGTCACGGCATGACGTGTTTTGTCAAACTTTTAGTTTTTTTGTGAATAACCGTATTAAATTACGTTCAATCGGGCTAATAATTATCAGAACACATAGTTTAATTAATAGATTTAATATTTATTGTTGTAATTATTGTTTTTGGTATAATTTTTTTGGACTGTTTTTTTAATACCTGCTCCGTAGTGAGCGATTGGCAATTAATGATTGTTAGTTATTTGTGTCGAAGTATAAAACCACTTCAAGCAGAGCAAATAAGTTCCGTATTTCAGTATTTTTCAATTTTCAACTGAATAAATATCAACTTTTTTCAGATTTTGTTTACAAAACGATTTCATTTTTAATATTGAGAATAGTGTTCGGAAAACATTGGCAAAGGTAGAATTATTTTTTGTTGTTGATCGATTTTTACTAAACTCTGATAAACATTATGAATTCATCCTGTGACATAGATTTGTCTATTTGAGGAGTATACGATAATCCACTCGAGCAATTAGTATCATATGATTTAATTAATGCCATTCCTCAAAATATTATTATAGAAACATATGAACCTGCTTACTACGGCTTAAAGCCAATGAATCTACCAAGATTTTGCCTTGCATCCCATATTATTAGGTTTTGAATTTGGCATATTATGTTTTTTGCATCTCGGCATAGTATGTTAAAAATTGCTCGAGTGGATCTTAGGTTTCAAGTAAACTCTAAGTTAGGTTTTTTTTAAATTAGGTAGGCAATTCACGAAAGAGCTAACACGGTGGTTGACGGAATACAAGCTATATAAAATAGTTCAAAATATAATTTTTTTTTGGTCTACCATTAATTCTTTGTCCTTGTTTTTATAAACTAAAATAATATTTATATTAAAAGCTTTAAAGATTGAAAGCTTTAGATACATGGCGGGGCAGAGAAGATCTAGTCACGGTAAACTGAAACTTTTTCCCGGTGGAGATACGGCAAGAAGAGAGTACCGGGAAGCAAGAAGCAGGAAATGAAAGAAACAGCGGGAATCGTACAGCAAGAAGCAGTGGAAATCTTGAAATGCAAACGCTGAAAACAGGTATCAAAAGGCATGAAGTAAGAAGCATCGTGAAGTGGAAATTAAAAATACAAGAAACTGTAAGCGGGAAGCTGGAAATAGGTAGCAAGAAGCAACGGAAGCGGAAACCATGAAGCAACGGGAAACGAGAAGGAAGAAGCATAGGGAAACTGGAAGTGTGTAGCGGAAAGCACAAAATAACGAAAAACTGCAATGAGAAGTAAAAAGCAGCGGGAAATAACGACAAAAAAACTATACGCGGGAAGCTGAAAGCGGGAGACTAGAAGCGGAAAACTGGTAGCGGGAAGCTGGAAGCAGAAAGCAGGAATCTGGAAGCGAGAAGCACAACCAATTCCTTTATTTCTGTCAATTCCACATTCCAATATTGACTTTTTAGGTTGCCACGAAACGTACACTGACCGATTAAACTCCAACCTCCTTCCCATCCTCAAAACACGTGTTCCAAGTCCTATCAAATCAGTGCTCCACGGCTTACCGGTCTCACCGGGACAGGAATGCTCCTGGCTGAAGTGATAAATTGTATCGAATCGTACCGTAGTGTCCAAGAGTGGAAAAAAAACCCTCCGTAACATTTTGGTTAAAGTACACAATTTTTTCACAGTCGAAATGTTTACAAAAAAATAAAATTGATACCTGATCTCAACAGTCAGGTTCTTTCCAACCACGTCATTGCGTAATTTTCTTACAAGTTCTGTATGTTAGAGTGGTGTGAGGTAGACAAAAAAAATCGGGGAAGAAAAATGGAGTGGAATAATAATTTGAACTATCATTAAATCGTGAAGTTATTTCTATAGATACTTAGGACGGGTTGTTTCGGAGAATTTGAAAAATTCTTTAAATTTCTAAGTTAATTTTAGACTTCTGTTATTATTTCAGCTTTGTCAAGAAGCTAACCCATAAAGAAATAATAATAAAACTTGAATGAGACTTTTACAGAACCCGAAAATGAACGTTGTAATTTGTAGAATTGTTCAAATTCTCTGAAACAACCCATCCTTGCACTGCTTCCTGGGAAGTTTTTATAATCCTTGGACGTGGGAAAACCACTGGTTCTTTCCGTTTCGTGTCCATAGTATTCGATTAGTTGAAAATAGATTACAAACAAATTTTCCTGTTGGTTGTTTGTTGATATTCCTCTACTTCCTTATTAGTTTTTTTGTTAACAACAACATGGTATCGCAACGTTTCAGAACGGTTATAAATTTCAATAAAAAGTATTCCTTAAAATTATATATTAAAATTTATGATTAAAGCGACACAATCTACGTTACTTGTATCTTCCATATATAAAACCACGTATGTACTTTGTTGAACCGTACGTTTTATCTGGTAGGGTTCAAACTAGATTACGGCAAAACTTAATATGCTGGAGTGTGTAAAAACCTCTTGAACGGACTGCAATGGGTCTTTTCCTAAACAGCGCAGCAATCTTACTAAATTGCCTTATAATCCATTTCCAAATCACCCCTATCAGCAATTAGTTGCAATTAGTTGGAATCAATTGGAATCGGTTGAAACCAGTTGGTTCCAGATTATGCCAGTTGGAACCAATTGTAATCAGTTGATAGTTGGAGGAATTTAAAAGTGGTTGATGAAACTTAACTAGTTCTTTCGCATTGCCATTTGACCATCAAAATAAATTATAGTATGTATATAGGTACCAAAATAAATATATTATTAATCTTTGAACAATAATATAATATAATCTTTTTAATACGTATTTGATATAAATACAAATTTAATAAATTAGATCAAAATAAAGTAATTATGAAAATTTTCATAAATCCAACCAAAATTATGATCAAATTGATGTAGTGACAATAGATTCATTTAATTTTATTCAATAAATTAATAAGTAGAGCTGCGCAGTGAATCCGAGTAAAAATATTTATAAATATAAAACTGGAAAATGTTTTTCTATTTTGTCATATTACGTTATTAATTTGTAATCTGGATTCGCAACATAATGCGAAGGTTTCTTCTTTGGAATTAGTATATTAAGCATGGTATTAATATTATTATTATTATTGTAATACCTACTTTGTAATTCAATACTGAAAATACATTCTAAAGGCGTGCAAAATGTTCCCAAAGAACATAGACTGGCTCGAATTTACCTACCCTAACGGAATAAACTAGTAGGTAAAATTTAAGGATGACGCCATTTGCGAGAATCCACGTGCACGTCAGAAAACTTTCGAAGAAGATGATGCAGTAAAGCAGGCTTAATTTGATAGGCCAATGTCCAAAATGTCCGCGTCAGAAGGCTTCCGACAAAAGGTGAAAAAGAAGGATAACGCGTTGTCATCCAGTTACCTTCTGAAATACAATGCCAGATTTCCATATTTAGCTTAACAGTTCTACTAGCACGGCAGCAATTGAAAATTTCCCATTTAGATATCGGCATCGATTCAGAAGATAATATTGCGTTGTAGCCAGCCAAATTTAAAGTTGCCATCAGCATCAGAATCACCTGTCGCGTTAGCAGCACGTGGTCTAACGCCGTTAGAAGTTGCTACGGGCCGTTTGCGATGTTAGCACTAGTTAGCAATAGCGGAGGCTGTACACTGTACGTTGTATCGTGGAGGAAGGCTGTATTAGCGTGGCCGTTATACACTGTTATACGCTGCTAATAAATATTCAGGATTTCGTTTGTTGCCATCCATGTAGGAAACTTAATATTGTTTTTGTAATTTTGTCGTAATATCATTAGGTAGATAATTATGAATCACAATATTTTGAATGCCAAGAGATTTGTTTCTCTATTGCGTACATAACAAAAAATTACTGATTACCAAATTCATTGGCATATTGGAAGCTCAGGAGTGTAATAGTCTTATGTATATTAGCCATATTAGATTTCTTGATTAACATAAATTAACTTGACATTAATATAATAAGTGTGGTTGAAAATATGATAAAAATATATTTATAAATTATATTATAAAGGCAGTATTCATAGTCATTTAAACTGATTTTTCTAATGTTATGTTTCTAAAGACACATGGATATTACATATATTATATTCGGCATAATATTGGATATTATTTTTACTGTGCTTAATTTTAACGTCAAAATCTGGCAAAACCATCCAATAATGAATTTAGTTTAACCCAGTTTACCATAATACCTATAAGCAGAATGATTCTTTGGAAAGTAAAGTGGTTTCTTTTAAATCCCTTCCATTGTTGTTCTGGTGGGGATAATTCAAAGGGCGAAGGGTCGTCGCCGCGAAGGGAGAATTAAGGGATTTACTACACTTCTTTATTATATATTTTATGAAAGATTTCGTTTAAATTATAATAGAAAATATTTTGGCCTTTGTTAATAGCAAGTATCCATAAACCGCGGATCCGATGGAAATACCTTATTACGCTTTTCGTCGGAAACTCCGTTTCAAAATGTTATAAGTGAGTTTTTTTTTAAATTATATTTATCTCAGCAGTGCAGTGGTACAAAATAAGCAGACTTCGAATTTTCTTCAAATTCGAAGTAAATTTGAAGCAATTTTAATATGCCAGAGCTTGTTATTTGAGATGTTTGCTGCTTTACTTCTTGATCACAGGATGATAAGAGGAATTTGTATAATACGAGATGAAAAAATATAATACGAGCGAAAATAACTTTAAGAAAATTTCCATTGATGTATCTAAGTTGTTTGATACATTACTTTGTAGGTACAATAGAACACGATATATACATTAATTTGTAGGTTCTATAGAACACGATAGATACATTATATATTAAGTACCATAGAACAAGATAGATACATACATTGTAGGTATAGAACACGACAGATACATTACATTATAGGTATTATAGAACACGATAGATTCGTAAAATTGTGGGTACTATAGAACACGATAGATACATTAAATTGTAGATATTATAGAACAGGATAGATACGTTACATCAAGGTTCTATAGAACACGATAGATATGTAACATCAAGTTATTTTGTAAAAAAAGTTATGTTCTTCCGAAATATGAGGTAGGTAAATTGTTAATATTTTTCAGTATGGCATTTTATTTTTATTATTGTAGAAAGCAATCACTTTGTGGTTTGATATATTTAATAAAATAAAATACTTTTTGTTTTAAAACCACGAGTTTTTAATACTTTTTATAACCGACCGGTTTCGCTTTACTCAAGCATCTTCAGGGTATAAATTATTACTACTACAGTAAACGTAAAGCGAAGTAAAGCGAAACCGGTCGAATATAAAAATTATTAAAAACTCGTGGTTTTAAAACAAAAAGTATTTTATTTTATTTCATTTTATTTTTTATTTCAGTTCTATCAAGCTACTAGCCTTTAATGATATAATAATAGGGCTCTGACAGAATCCGAAAATGAACGTTGAAATTTGATGTATTGTTCAAATTCTCCGAAACAACCCTCCTTAATAATATACGTCAAATTCAAAAAATGTAACAATTCCTTTTAATTTGATCGTACTTTTTACTGATGGCTTAATTTCTCTTTTCTTGCGTCAGGGAACAGTCAAAGTTTTCTAGAATGCTACCAGACCACGATCTATTAATCAATTGTCGATTTTTAAAGACTCTCAAAGCTTCCAACAAAAAGGGTTGAGTTGTCTTCCGCTTAGAAATAGCACAAACAGCTTTTACAGTACTCACGCTACAAATGATAATAAATGTTAGTACCGCCATTGCACGGAATATTTGCTGTAAAAACAACCCGTGCAGCATAATGCAAAGGGAGAGCGCGCTGACAATGCAATAAGGGAGGGAGAAGGGAAATCAGTATTCAGAAAACCATCGGGAAAACATTTTCTTTTTGCAATCCTTCTGTAGGACATAGAACAAACCGCGCTTGGTTTATACATAGCCTATTATTATGATTGCGTCCTTCTCCCGGCTGAAGGGCTATTCGTTTTGTTATTTAGTTTGGACGGTTGGAGTGTCAAGCTTTTGATCTTTTTCGTTACAAAATTTAAGCCTCAGTTTCATGATAATCTTGGCTACAAAACAGAAAATATGTATGCTGCAGTAGATTAAACTCTAGAACGGTGAACTCTGTCGCCATGTAATTTGCGTAGTATATCTCTTGTAACGTATGCTGTTCACGTTCGGGTAGCTTCGGGTTCTACCGAAGATAACCGAACGTTACCAGCCGTCTCGTATTACACTGCCGGAGCGAGGACTCATTCTGTCGCCAGACGGCTTTTAGATAACTTGTTATTTGTATTGTCAATTTATTATATTCCGAATTAAACAACCTCCGTATATCAGAATCTACGAGTATCAATAGAGATAATACCAGATCCCTATCCTCGTTAGAATACTGGAGATTAAGGGCCCAGTATTCTATTCCTGTACAACATCAATACATTACATCTCTTCAGTCAAGAGCAATGGATTTTTTTTTAATCCAAAGAAGCCATTTTGTTACATATATATTTTTCAAGTATTCTTTGAAAAAAAATGTAAAAAAAAGGGTTAAAAACTTTCAATGTTGGGTAACTACTTGCAATGCTATTGAACGTAACCAACTTTTGCTAAACATGTTTTGTAGGGACTGTCAAAATAACTGACAGATTAGTTTGCTATACTTTATAACGTACCTCTTAGTAAATACATAGTATTATCTATATTATATTTTAGCTTTCTTTACTTTTTTGATTTCGTAAGAAATTATCAGAAAGTATCAGGTATTAATTAGTCAGGTACACATACTCTCTAGGTAAGAATTCGATAGAAAAGAGTTAAAGACGACAAGGATTCAGGGTGCTTACATCAAGGACTTCGCGCTAGCCCTTGAAAGGTACCTACCCTCCGAATGTTCTCATTTGCCCCGACAGCCGCCTTTTTAACATGGTCACATAGTAAAGATGTGCTTTCGTCAAAAGACTTGTAAGAATGTTTGGTGTTATAGCGCGTGTACACGTTGGCCCAATGCATTGGGTGAATGCGCTGGCCCAACGTGTACAGAGCGACTTGACCATTGCATGCATTGGCAGCCAATGTTGGCCACGTTTTTACTGGTTTTCGTGCACATATCAAAGGATTTTAGCGCCAACCCTCTAACAGTGTTCATATGTTGGCCCCGTCTCCAGTTTGCAATACGCGTCCAGCGGAGGCAATCATGTTAATTATTGGGTGATTATTCACGTTTAAGATTTACGATGATTAATATGCTGTTAAACGTGCTGTACAAATAAATTGTGGCGGCTGCGATTATTTCCATATCCATCTAGATTTGATGACCTCCGTGGTCGAGGGGTAAGGCTTTCGACTACCAATCCGAAGGTCGCGGGTTCAAATCCTGACATGCGCAAGTAAATTTTATTTTTAGATTTTGAGTTATTTTACAATTTATTCATTTGAAAATAATATATGGTATGCTTGCGGCACGTTCCAGAGTGAAAGATACTCTCAGTAAAGCAGTAATCTAAGAGCATGCAGAAACGTTGCTTGAAATGGCTTTAGACGTGTTTGGTGACCAGATATAAATAGGCAGGTACTTCCCCACATCTCTATTTCCCATCTCCTTCCCTCTCCACAAACTTCAGCCTCACAACGTGCCCCAATTAGGGATGCCGTATTCTCACTGGCTCCAGTTTGGACTCTTGTGAGGTATTAACATTAAAAATGAAGATCAAATAGCGAACGCAAGAAAAAGTATTTTCATTGTTTTATTTACTATCGAAAATAATGAGGAAACTTAAAAGTTAAAAATAAAAATTAGTGATGATATATTTATTTTATTTTTATGTTGACGAATAAATTTTCTGTGGCGATTTAAAATCTGTCGTTTTCGATTTGCTGCCTAAACGACATGACCGTTTTTAACCGGCCGGCGTCGGCGTTCATGTGTTGGCGAGTTGGCGCCAACGTTGGCCCGATGCATAGGACCAACGTATACAAAATAAACCGGTTAGCGTGGCGGCTAAAAAACATGACATCATCTCATGAAATTTGCAAAGCATTTTTTTCGTTTTTCATTATGAACTTTGGAGCTTTGAAACATAAATTTAAATGTACCTAAATATGAATATGTACCGCTTGTTTAAATGTTTTCAAATTTACAATAAGAACAGTGTGATAAGTCACTAACATAGAATAGAAAGTTAATTTCAAGGGAAACCGGTTGGTAAATTAGTAAGATACCTCTACCTAAAGATTTATAAGATACATTATGTCAATTTTATTCAGAACATAATAAATTATGGTAATCAGTCAATTTTTGAAAGCGTGGTAAAAGTAGGTAAGTTTTTAGATTCTCACGGCCAAAAGCATTTTTGTTGTTTGTTTTTGGGGTGTTATGCCGTGTTGCGCTAAGTTAGCGCAACACGGCATAACACCCCAAAAACAAACAACAAAAACGTGGTAAAAGTAATTTTATAAGATTTGATGATTTTATTAGAAATATTTTCTTTTCGAGTGAGTTCAGAATTTTTTTTAAATTAATTTTAATGCAGCACAATTGTACCGTTAACACAAGTATAAATTGAAAATTAGCAAATTTAATAATGTTCTTAAGTGTTGAAATTCATACCTTCGCAGCAATAATGGTTTAAATCTAAGTACGACTCCTGGGCAAATTCTGCTTCTAAAGCAGGCGGCTTGGAATCCCCGCTTGTAGGAAATATTTATGGGAACGTCATAGCGCGCTGCATAACACAGAAGTAATAAACACTAATGGCGCATACCTCAGGCGCAATCACCGCCCAACTCTGTGCGATCTATCATCATACAATAGTCAGTGTCATAGAGACTACAAATCCAGCACAACGGAATAACCGAGCTTGGAGCAGCTTGGAGTAGCTCGGAGCAGCCGGGCGCTTAATTGGCGAAATTGCGCCGGTTAATTCTGGACTTTATCTTAATCTCTGAGCTACAAAATAGTTTTCTCGCGAGATAAATCACACGAATTTTAGAGTGAAATAACACTTCTTTAGAATGGCTCACGGCTTTACCGCTATAATTAGGAATCTACCCATATAAAAGTCTGTGCTAATTGGCACGCGTTAGTTAATTGTTAATTGACACGTGTAAGTAAATCAGTACATTTAAAAGTGAAGATTTAAGATTACAAAGAGGAAAAAGTAAAAATAAATCCATATAAGGAAAGTAAAAAAGGCAAATGATTTGTGTTTGCGAGGTGAGTGAAAATTCTTGGAAACTTTAAGGAAACTTCAGCAGTCGCTGATAGGATAACTGAATTTACGGGAAGTGGTGTAAAGGTTGGTTCCTTATCGTCTAACTCTTACTTAAGATGATTTCAAAATTTTATTCCGCGATAAACCTCCGAATTAAAGACTTTGCAAGAACCTGTGGATAACAGAGTCATTTAATAATTATTATAGTAATATTATACGTATTTAATATTACACATTATTTTAGCGTATTAGTTTTTTTAGATGCTCCATACATAATACATGATTAATTTGTACGTAATAAATAATTTTATAGGTGGGTTTGGTAGTTGGTATGCCTGTTGTCAACAAAATAAAACAAATCGGCATTGATTCTAGTAATGGGCTAGGGTCGTAATTGCAACAACAATAGTTCAGTTACACCGCGCTGAGCCGCTCACAGCTAGCGCAAAATAAAGTGTACGGGCCTCCCCACCAATTTCCAAGGAAATATTAACTTAATTACTAGTTTTTTTCAGCACGTTTTGCATTGTTAGATAAAAAAAAACCCGAAGGTAACAAACGAAATTTCGTCACATTCTGAGAGCCTTCAAGATTTTTCACTACGGAATATTATTTTAACCAGTTATTTCATTATCATGTATTTTTGAGATGTTCGCTCGTGATAAGGGAATAGGTGTTAATCGCCTATTTATAAAACACCATCACAGTCGGAAATGATTTTGATCTCCTGGCCACCGCAAGCTTTGCGGAATGTGCTGCATTTGGGAATCAGAATTCTCCTGTGTTACCTAAGCTTTACACCATACGGGGAGAAGTTTTTGAGATTGCGGTTTAATGCTTTTTATCTGTTTACAAACGATGCATAAAATTTTATTTTGTCGGGAAACCGGTTTACGGATTTGATAACGGGGTTTCAGTTTTATGATATTGTACGGTACATCTAAGAATGTTTTTTATTTGAGGATTTATTAATAAAATTATACCTCGGTCTCTTAACCCTAGAAGCCTAATCTATTTTAAAGGTACATAAAGCCTTAACATACGTCTCAGAGGCGTACACATGTAAATGACAGCCAGTAGGCCAAAATATGCCTACTTGTGCCCTTTTTTGGATGAAAAGTTAAGGTTGGTATGTAAACTAATAATAAAACACAGTTTTATCAATGAAACTACTATCAGAAGTATTTATCACAACAAATCAAAACATCATGCTTATATTCAAACAAAAAAAATCATCTGCTTAAAAATCAACTTGAACATATGTTTTTTTTAAATAATCATATATTTTTTTAAGATTAATTTCTTATTCTTACGGCAAACATTAAAAGTAATCATGCTTTTAATTACTAGCTATAATTTTAGAGCAATCTACACAGACATCAACTTTGTGCTCAGAAAATACTGACTTTTTGCACTTACAGCACACTAATTTTGACATTCTCTTTTTTTTAACAGCAAAAAGCGCAGTATTTACGTTTTTTGGGCTCTGGTTCTCCTGACGGAAGTTTATTACCTGAATCAGTAGGTTTTGCGAAAATTTGGCTTATATTTTTAAGTCGGAGCTTCAAGTCTGAATCCAAGGCTTGACCGAATCTGTGCTGAGTTGTTTAATGAATTCTCTTTTGTTTGTGAGTTTATTTGATCATGTTGTAGCCATAAATTACAGCAGAATTAACAAAAGCCATGTTTAAGATGCCATAGAAAACAGCCATTGACCATCTATTAGTTTTGCGGCTGCACGACATTGAGGTGCACATTTGATAAAATGAATCTACTCCTCCTTTTGTTTGGTTCTAGAAATGAATCATGTCTGGTTTGCCACTTGAATTATTAATTATTGCATTTTCATCACAACAAGATAAAAGGTAAACCATATTTGCAGGTTTTGGCTTGTACGATAGAAGTGTCAGAGGGCCATCAAAACAAAACGTAGAACTGCCAACAGGTCGAGATCTCGAGTTTTTCAATTTTTCGTGCATTTCCCGCTTATTTGATCTAATAGTGCCCACTAGATTTAATTTGTAATTTGAGCTGGTCCTCGAGAGGTGCGGACTTTATTCATTGCTGAAGTTCTGAGAGATGATTGACCCTCAATTGTTGACCAAACATCCCACGTCCATCCTTACTGCAAAGAGTATTTCCAGGAACACGATAAATTTGCCCTGATTTGGCAGATTGCGAAGCATGAAAAGAATCAGATGCTAGGTCAGTTTTGAAATTTTGAGTCGGCTTCTTCAGTGGGAGCAGATTTTTGTAAAGGGAAGTTACATAGTTATTCTCATCTTCGCTTTAAATGTCGTCCAAACTGGCTGTCCTCGTCTTCAGGAGCTGATTCTCCCAGAGAAAGACTATCTTCTTGGTCTAAGATTTTTAAAATATCATTACTGTTTAATAGATTAGACCATGACATATTGGCACTGGGTTGGTTAAAGAGCACGAGGCGCTAACTTCAACCGTTAGAAAGAGAAATAGAATTTACGATTGTTTATACGCCTCGCAGGAGTAGATAAGGCTTCTAGGGTTAAAATTACGAAACTTAAAAGAAAATAAATGTTAACAAAAAAAAACTATTTTCTTTTTTTTGCAACTACGTCCTTGAGGGGATCCGGAACATTTACCGCCCACAATTGTCCACGAAAAGTTCGCTGTACGCAGTGGATAAAAAAAGTCTGAATAGTGCTAAGGAATATTTGTACTATTTAACGCAAAAGTCATCAGTCTGTTGGAAGATTCTCATTTATTCTGTAGCTGCCGTGACACCGCTGCTAGCATCATCATATAAACAATCAGACTACAGTGCATTACGAAACATCAATTAAAATATCAACCTTTGATACCGCAATACGTAAACTGCTGATAATACGAATTTGAAGGAATACAGGGTGATGAAAAACGTTCATACAATGAACCGAGTCAGCGGTCCTGCAGGTTCGATGTCCAGATGCTGCTCCAACCCGTGGAAGATGAGAACAAAGGAATCAGCACCTATATAAATGGAGGAGGACCTAAGTACATCATCATTCCACTCGAGAAGTCCGACTCGGCGTAACAGAGAAATCGGTCGTTATGGCCCCCCTGCGTCACACCTCGCTTTTTCTTCACCACACCGCTTCAGGACATACTCATCTACACCCGGTTTGGCACGGACTACAATCATGGACTCCTTGGGATTCACCTCAGCGCCCTCGCCCCGGCTATTATTCCTGGCCAGCGCTGACCTCACGCGTCTAGGCCCTGCAACCATGACCCGGTCTGCGCCTCGGCCCCGCGGCATCGTCGCCGGCCTGCATCTCCCGCTCATCTGCCGACCAGGTCCATTGCACCTTCGGCTACCTCGTTCACACCGAAGTACCTGGAAGACCCCATGTCTTCACCAGTGCTGAACACATCCACGAGTCCGGTCTCCATTAACGCGGGGTCGACTGACTGACCCTCGCCTCGACCGCTTCGCCGTCATCGCCGTCTACACCTGGTGTCATCATCATCATCGGTCCCAGTGATCTCCCAACTGCACAATTATACTGACTCACAATAAACGCTGTGACACACACAACATTATCTTTAATTGTCTCACTACCAGATCTCCACAATTCTACCGGCGTTGTATATCATTACATTTCACTTTGACAATTTTGAAGTAAAAAGAAGAAGAATACAAAAATACCGGGGAGATTTTTCCACAGTAAATTGTTGGCAATGAATGTTGAATATCCTAGAAGAATCCTCGAATATTTTTTGTGATTTTTGCTAATAATTTTTAAATTAAAGGTTAATTACCTTTACGTTACATATAGAATAGGAGCCAAAAATAAAATAAAAGTATAGCATAAAGTTTTTGTTTTTAACGGTTGTTAGCCGTTATGTTGAAATAAAAATTATAGGTATTATGATATTTAATTAAAAGCCATTTTCAAATTTCTAAAAATTTGCCCAATAAAGTGACAAAATTTGTCTACCGAAACGAAGTCGAAATAGGGAGCGAAACCGATGACTTAAAATTTGAACAATGAACTATGAAAAAGGGCGAAATGAATGGAGTTCATTTCGAAGCAAATTAACGACGGCCAATAAATAAGCTTCGAAAATCAACACAAAAGATTTGATACATTGTTGGGGCTGTGTAAACAGTAACAATTGTAACACAGTTCACAGTATACGGACAAGGCGCAACAAAGGAATTTAATCAGGACGGCGCAATAAATCAAAACCAGTCAAGTGGCCTTTGGTAGCAAGGTGTTGTCTATGTCTAAGGGGTAATTGCTGCATTGATGGACGGGGTGAGGTTATTGGACGGGAATTGCTTCCCGCCAATACATACCTATGTGTCCTTAATTATCTTTGGCCAATAACGCGGCATCATCTCAACAAACATCGATTATGTGGAGGCTTAGATTTATTTACGTTTTACCATCATTTATCAAAGTCATGAATTGAGCGAGAGGAACATGTTATCTGGTTGACGTGTTTGATAACCATTGCTCAAATGATCAGCTAAGAAATATATATTATTTCCGGAGTGCGATATTATTAAAAGTAAACATATCAGTCGACGGAATACATTTTTATTTGTTAATTAGAATTGTTTCTCCCATATGCGACACGATTAGGGGGTGCTATTGGAATTTTGGTACATTTGAACATGTTTTCTATTCACTTCTACCGAAATGAAGATTTTAAACTAAGCGAACTCTTAGAAGAACCCAATATTTTGAGTGATTCCACAAATTTTATCGTTCGGACAAAAGTTAAGGAATATAAATTTTATAAAAACGGAAACCTGTCTGTTTAGGTATTTACCAAAATAAAATAAATAACCTGCTCACTTATATGTTGCTGGACCTCGTTAACGATTGGCTTACTAACATTCTAGTAGTTTTTTATTGCACGTCTGAAGAGATATGGTGGTTTAAAGATTAATTCATAAACAAAGCCATGGAAAAATAAAATCTGAGAAACTGTTTTTTTTTTAAATTTGGTTCCATATATGGGGCCAGATTTTTTTCAGAGCCTTTTTCATCCTTTTAGATGATGTACGGAAGGTCCCTTGAAGGAAATGAAGGAAAGGAAGTTCTGGATAGGAAAAAAGTATGAGAGGTGGGTCAGAATCTGGGGATCAGTGTGTTCAGGAATGACGAAGGTATAAATCCATCTTTCCCGCTGAGGTGCAAAGCGATGATTCGAGAAAGAGTCCTGCTGGAGGGGTCAAAAGATCTCCCCTAACCAGGGTCTCCCGATCAGGCCCACCACACAGCTGGCGGGCAGACGCGTTCGCCGCCAAGACCAGGACAAACCTCACCCCATAAAACCAGGCACTCTTGTTAAGTCAACAAATATGGCGAACCAAAGACTTGTGTACTAAACACAAAATTTTTCTAACAAAAAAACTGACGAACCCTTGAAAACAAATGTATTCAAGTAGTGCTACGGTATTTATATGACACCTTTCCAGAGCAATATTGCAATGGAAACTAATTCATGCACCAATCGATTAATTAAAATGTACTTAATACTCGTAGAAATAGTAATTTCGTTGATTCACGTAATCCTCAATCTAGTGCCATCCTCACGGTCCTTATCACCAGGAGTCCTCTTGTACATGAACATTAAATAAATCACTTTGTGAAAATTGAAGGAAGTTGTCAACGTGTAATCACATCTAGCAAATTGTTTGATCACGGAACAATGTTAAGATTTCATCAATCGTTTGCGGAGATGATTCAATATTTGCGACATTATTTTGAAAGTTTTACTATAATGTTTTTGACATTATTATGAAACTTTCATGACGATGTCAAACATCACACACCATCTGTTTTGAATCTCATAAGTGCCACGTCGAACTGTTTCGGCATAGAGTTGCAATGTTCTTAATATGAGTAACAGTATGTACCTAAAACATGTACATTATATGCTGAATTAAGTAGATTCACCTGAGTGACTACCCAACAATAAAATTGATGTATTGCGCAAGGTTCCGCCGCACTCAGTAGCCTTCCGTGGGAAAAAATTCCAATAAAACTTTTATTTTATTACTGTGGCAAATTAATTATGCTTAAGTAATTTCAACAAAACTACATTAATATACGTTCGATTCACCCTACAAATACACAAAAAACGCATTCATGGGAAATGATCGGAAAATTGTAGCTCCCAAACGCTGCCGAGTAATTAATCGCGTTTGCACAATTAATTAATTGCGTTTTAACGGGTCAGTGAACGAATTTTGGTATAGAACTGAATTACAAATTCGAAACAATCAAACATAATTAGAAATATTTATATATTGGAACATTAACAGTCTTAATACTAATATGATTGTTACTTACTAATTACTTAATTTAATTTAATTACTTAGTTAATTACTAATGTTCACAGGTATAATCAATGTGCACGGATTTAATTAAGGTAGAAAAAAATGGTATCTACATACAATCGTATTAAAATATTACCTCATTGTATCAACTTACCTTTCTGATTGCTGGTACCATTAATGAGAACACCCATTCTTAAAGTAAGTAAAAAATAACGAAATTGCGCACTAACATAATATATTATGCTTAACTAAACCAAATTGATGTTACCAGCATACATATTATACACTTACAACTCCTCGGCACAAGAAATTTCAATTATATTGTTTATCTGCTTAAGAAAGATATTCCGGTATTTAAATTTTGTCAATAGAAGTAACGAAAAAAAAACTTATGGCACACGGAAACGCCCACAACACGCTCGGCGTAAATCTTATCTCTAGTTGAAAAATGAAGAAAAGTTTCTAAATGAGTTTAAAGTTTTCGTAAAAATAAAACTGTTTTTCATAAGGAAACTTGATTCCGCGTTCACAAGAATCGGGAAAATCAGCATATATATTTTCTGATACCAAATATTTTGGCGATATTCAAATAAATTTTTATCTGATTTTCAAAATGACGTTACGTTAACTTGAACGACTTGGCAAAAACGCATGTATGGTAGTGACACGGTGACACATAGGGGTGGGTATCGTATTTTTTAAACGAGACGTGACTTGACTATGATTCGAATGAATGCTTTAAATGAATAAAAGATGTCGAAATAAAATGACGCAATTTGTTTGACGTAGTATGTTACAAATTTGGTGTCAAATTTTGACACCAGAACATAATTTAAAAGATATGATATCATTTTCTATTACTTTTTTAGGGCGAAAGTTTTTAACTTTTGTCAAAAGAGGTACCTGCCTACAATCTAAATATATTTAGGTACTGAGTATTTCAATAGTTTTATTTTTTATTTGTTGATTGACTTAGTTAGGTGCACCCTATTATAAAAATAAAATCATAACGGGAATGCGAACCTGAGTAAAAAAACGTATCAATACATAAAGTTCATAATCTAAGAGTTGCTATCTATAAATAGTTGGTCTGACCTAGTTGAAACGTTGATCCGGCCGGTGCACTAATTCAACGCCAAAACTTTAGCACGATTCTAACAAAAGCCCATTATCTCATAAATTGTATTATCTTAACATTGCAAATACAATGTATACCGAAAGGCCTGTACATTACACCCGTGTGTATACGTGTAGCTTACTTGAAGGTTTGGCTTAAATGGATTGATTAATGGTGTAAATCTTCAATGTCACTGTTGTTCTTTGAAACTCGGTCTTTAGATTCGTGAAATCTATTAAAGATAATTTTTTCGCTAAAACACAACTTTAGCATCATTATTTAGCATTCTTTCCCTTTGTTTTAGCAATCTTCACGTGCACGTTTTCACCTTTGAACCGTCGGCCACAAATAGATCACGACCAGCTTTGAACGCGTTTCTCCGTTGCCGGCTTTACAATAAGTGATGAATTCTATAATTGATAAGAAGTTCAATACGTTCTTGATTCACCCTTTCTACCCTATACGTCAAACGTTTAATATTCGAAAAGCCAAACTTTAACCCTTCATCTCGTCAATCCCCGTTACGGTCACGCAGAACCACCGCAAAATACACATTTCTTTTATGTAAATTGAGGTCACTCGAGTTTGGCACTACAAGGGTCAGTACTCGAGGAATCAATCTTTATCCGCTCCACTGACCGGTTGAGTACACCAATGTTTAAATGACCCCTATACGTATGGTTTATGTTAGAATTGAACGCAACCCTCTCGCTACTCGAGCTTCAATGCGGAAATAAATAAAATAAAAAGTACCTACTTAGTGGTTTAACATTCATGATTATATTTTTCGTTCGAAGCTAAATTCAAAAAAGTAAATAGCCATTCAATACCACACGAATGATATTTTCCCTGTATCCTTGAATATTATTTTTATTGAAATTGAAGTTGCACGGTTATTTTAAAATACAAATTACAAAGATTCGAAAATAGTGAACGGTGTAGACACTTTCAAAGTAGTTTTGTTTTGTGTTTTTTGGGTTACCAGTATTAATTGTTTCTAGAGTAATTATTTTCTCATCGGTTTTTATCAATTATAGTGATTCAAATAATATAATAGCGTAATAACTGTTA